>JAUIMM010000574.1:0-1200000 GCA_031769625.1 Taudactylus pleione
GTATATGGGAGACTGTGCTGAGTAATGTCATATGTGACACCTGTATATCTATGTGCTCCTAAGTCTGTATATGGGAGACTGCGCTGAGTAATGTAATATGTGACACCTGTATATCTGTGTGCTCCTGAGTCTGTATATGGGAGACTGCGCTGAGTAATGTGATATGTGACACCTGTATATCTGTGAGCTCCAGAGTCTGTATATGGGAGACTGCGCTGAGTTATGTGATATGTGACACCTGTATATCTGTGTGCTCCTGTGTCTGTATATGGGAAACTGCGCTGTGTAATGTGATATGTGAAACCTGTATATCTGTGTGCTCCTGAGTCTGTATATGGGAGACTGTGCTGTGTAATGTGATATGTGAAACCTGTATATCTGTGTGTTCCTGAGTCTGTATATGGGAGACTGCGCTGAGTAATGTGATATGTGACACCTGTATATCTGTGTGCTCCTGAGTCTGTATATGGGAGACTGTGCTGTGTAATGTAATATGTGAAACCTGTATATCTGTGTGTTCCTGAGTCTGTATATGTAGACTGCGCTGATTAATGTGACACCTGTATATCTGTGTGCTCCTGAGTCTATATATGGGAGATTGTGCTTGAGTAATGTGATATGTGACACCTATATATCCGTGTGCTCCTGAGTCTGTATATGGGAGACTGCGCTGAGTAATGTGATATGTGACACCTGTATATATGTGTGCTCCTGAGTCTGTATATAGGAGACTGCGCTGAGTAATGTGATATGTGACACCTGTATATCTGTGTGCTCCTGAGTCTGTATATGGGAGACTGCGCTGTGTAATGTGATATGTGACACCTGTATATCTGTGTGCTCCTGAGTCTGTATAAGGGAGACTGCGCTGAGTAATTTGATATGTGACACCTGTATATCTGTGTGCTCCTTAGTCGGTATATGGGAGACTGCGCTGAGTAATGTTATATGTTTCATCTGTATATCTGTGTGCTCCTGAGTCTGTATAAGGGAGACTTCGCTGAGTAATGTGATATGTGACACCTGTATATCTGTGTGCTCCTGAGTCTGTATATGGGAGACTGCGCTGAGTAATGTGATATGTGACACCAGTATATCTGTGTGCTCCTGAGTCTGTATAAGGGAGACTTCGCTGAGTAATGTGATATGTGACACCTGTATATCTGTGTGCTCCTGAGTCTGTATATGGGAGACTGCGCTGAGTTATGTGATATGTGACACCTGTATATCTGTGTGCTCCTGTGTCTGTATATGGGAGACTGCGCTGTGTAATGTGATATGTGAAACCTGTATATCTGTGTGCTCCTGAGTCTGTATAAGGGAGACTTCGCTGAGTAATGTGATATGTGACACCTGTATATCTGTGTGCTCCTGAGTCTGTATATGGGAGACTGCGCTGAGTTATGTGATATGTGACACCTGTATATCTGTGTGCTCCTGTGTCTGTATATGGGAGACTGCGCTGTGTAATGTGATATGTGAAACCTGTATATCTGTGTGTTCCTGAGTCTGTATATGGGAGACTGCGCTGAGTAATGTGATATGTGACACCTGTATATCTGTGTGCTCCTGAGTCTGTATATGGGAGACTGTGCTGTGTAATGTGATATGTGAAACCTGTATATCTGTGTGTTCCTGAGTCTGTATATGTAGACTGCGCTGATTAATGTGACACCTGTATATATGTGTGCTCCTGAGTCTATATATGGGAGATTGTGCTTGAGTAATGTGATATGTGACACCTATATATCCGTGTGCTCCTGAGTCTGTATATGGGAGACTGCGCTGTGTAATGTGATATGTGACACCTGTATATCTGTGTGCTCCTGAGTCTGTATATGGGAGACTTTGCTGAGTAATGTGATATGTGACACCTGTATGTATGTGTGCTCCTGAGTTTGTATATGGGAGACTGCGCTGAGTAATGTGATATGTGACACCTGTATATCTGTGTGCTCCTGAGTCTGTATATGGGAGACTGCGCTGAGTAATGTGATATGTGACACCTGTATATCTGTGTGCTCTGAGTCTGTATATGGGAGACTGCACTGAGTAATTTGATATGTGACACCTGTATATCTGTGTGCTCCTGAGTCTGTATATGGGAGACTGCGCTGAGTAATGTGATATGTGACACCTGTATATCTGTGTGCTCCTGAGTCTGTATATGGGAGACCACTCTGAGTGATGTGATTTGTGACACCTGTATATCTGTGTGCTCCTGAGTCTGTATATGGGAGACTGCGCTGAGTAATGTGATATGTGACACCTGTATATCTGTGTGCTCCTGAGTCTGTATATGGGAGACTGTGCTTAGTAATATGATATGTGACACCTGTATATCTGTGTTTTCCTGAGTCTGTATATGTAGACTGCGCTGAGTAATGTGACACCTGTATATCTGTGTGCTCCTGAGTTTATATATGGGAGATTGTGCTTGAGTAATGTGATATGTGACACCTGTATATCTGTGTGCTCCTGAGTCTGTATAGTGTAGACTGCGCTGTGTAATGTGATATGTGACACCTGTATATCTGTGTGATCCTGAGTCTGTGTTTATGGGAGACTGTGCTGAGTAATGTGATATGTGACATCTGTATATCTGTGTGCTCCTGAGCCTGTGTTTATGGGAGACTGTGCTGAGTAATTTGATATGTGACACCTTTATATCTGTGTGCTCCTGAGTCTGTATATGGGAGACTGCACTGAGTAATGTGATATGTGACACCTGTATATCTGTGTGCTCCTGAGTCTGTATATGGGAGACTGCACTGAGTAATGTGATATGTGACACTTGTATATCTGTGTGCTCCTGTGTCTGTATATGGGAGACTGCGCTGAATAATGTGATATGTGACACCTGTATATCTGTGTGCTCCTGAGTCTGTATATGGGAGACTTCACTGAGTAATGTGATATTTGACACCTGTATATCTGTGTGCTCTTGAGTCTGTGTTTATCGGAGACTGTGCTGAGTAATGTGATATGTGACACCTGTATATCTGTGTGCTCCTGAGTCTGTATATGGGAGACTGCGCTGAGTAATGTGATATGTGACACCAGTATATCTGTGTGCTCCTGAGTCTGTATATGGGAGACTGTGCTGTGTAATGTGATATGTGACAACTGTATATCTGTGTGCTTCTGAGTCTGTATATGGGAGACTGCGCTGAGTAATGTGATATGTGTCACCTGTATATCTGTGTGCTCCTGAGTCTGTATATGGGAGACTGCTCTGAGTTAAGTTATATGTGACTCCTGTATATCTGTGTGCTCCTGAGTCTGTATATGGGAGACTGCGCTGAGTAATGTGATATGTGACACCTGTATATCTGTGTGCTCCTGAGTCTGTAAATGGGAGACTGCGCTGAGTAATGTGACACCTGTATATCTGTGTGCTCCTGAGTCTGTATATAGGAGACTGTGCTGAGTAATGTGACACCTGTATATCTGTGTGCTCCTGAGTCTGTATATGGGAGACTGCGCTGAGTAATGTAATATGTGACACCTGTATATCTGTGTGCTCCTGAGTCTGTATATGGGAGACTGTGCTGAGTAATGTGATATGTGATACCTGTATGTCTGTGTGCTCCTGAGTTTGTATATGGGAGACTGCGCTGAGTAATGTGATATGTGACACCTGTATATCTGTGTGCTCCTGAGTCTGTATATGGGAGACTGCGCTGAGTGATGTGATATGTGACACCTGTATATCTGTGTGCTCCTGAGTCTGTATTTAAGAGACTGCGCTGAGTGATGTGATTTGTGACACCTGTATATCTGTGTGCTCCTGAGTCTGTATATGGGAGACTGCGCTGAGTAATGTGATATGTGACACCTGTATATCTGTGTGCTCTGAGTCTGTATATGGGAGACTGCACTGAGTAATTTGATATGTGACACCTGTATATCTGTGTGCTCCTGAGTCTGTATATGGGAGACTGCACTGATTATTGTGATATGTGACACCTCTATATCTGTGTGCTCCTGAGTCTGTATATGGGAGACTGCACTGATTATTGTGATATGTGACACCTGTATATCTGTGTGCTCCTGAGTCTGTATATGGGAGACTGCGCTGAGTAATGTGATATGTGACTCCTGTATATCTGTGTGCTCCTGAGTCTGTATATGGGAGACTGCGCTGAGTAATGTGATATGTGACACCTGTATATCTGTGTGCTCCTGAGTCTGTATATGGGAGACTGTGCTGAGTAATGTGATATGTGACATCTGTATATCTGTGTGCTCCTGAGTCTGTGTTTATGGGAGACTGTGCTGAGTAATTTGATATGTGACACCTGTATATCTGTGTGCTCCTGAGTCTGTATATGGGAGTCTGCACTGAGAAATGTGATATGTGACACCTGTATATCTGTGTGCTCCTGAGTCTGTATAAGGGAGACTTCGCTGAGTAATGTGATATGTGACACCTGTATATCTGTGTGCTCCTGAGTCTGTATATGGGAGACTGCGCTGAGTTATATGATATGTGACACCTGTATATCTGTGTGCTCCTGAGTCTGTATATGGGAGACTGTGCTGTGTAATGTGATATGTGAAACCTGTATATCTGTGTGTTCCTGAGTCTGTATATGTAGACTGCGCTGATTAATGTGACACCTGTATATCTGTGTGCTCCTGAGTCTATATATAGGAGATTGTGCTTGAGTAATGTGATATGTGACACCTATATATCCGTGTGCTCCTGAGTCTGTATATGGGAGACTGCGCTGTGTAATGTGATATGTGACACCTGTATATCTGTGTGCTCCTGAGTCTGTATATGGGAGAATGTGCTGAGTAATGTGATATGTGACACCTGTATATCTGTGTGCTCCTGAGTCTGTATATGGGAGACTGCGCTGAGTGATGTGATATGTGACACCTGTATATCTGTGTGCTCCTGAGTCTGTATTTAAGAGACTGCGCTGAGTGAAGTGATTTGTGACACCTGTATATCTGTGTGCTCCTGAGTCTGTATATGGGAGACTGCGCTGAGTAATGTGATATGTGACACCTGTATATCTGTGTGCTCTGAGTCTGTATATGGGAGACTGCACTGAGTAATTTGATATGTGACACCTGTATATCTGTGTGCTCCTGAGTCTGTATATGGGAGACTGCGCTGAATAATGTGATATGTGACACCTGTATATCTGTGTGCTCCTGAGTCTGTATATGGGAGACTTCACTGAGTAATGTGATATTTGACACCTGTATATCTGTGTGCTCTTGAGTCTGTGTTTATCGGAGACTGTGCTGAGTAATGTGATATGTGACACCTGTATATCTGTGTGCTCCTGAGTCTGTATATGGGAGACTGCGCTGAGTAATGTGATATGTGACACCAGTATATCTGTGTGCTCCTGAGTCTGTATATGGGAGACTGTGCTGTGTAATGTGATATGTGACAACTGTATATCTGTGTGCTTCTGAGTCTGTATATGGGAGACTGCGCTGAGTAATGTGATATGTGTCACCTGTATATCTGTGTGCTCCTGAGTCTGTATATGGGAGACTGCTCTGAGTTAAGTTATATGTGACTCCTGTATATCTGTGTGCTCCTGAGTCTGTATATGGGAGACTGCGCTGAGTAATGTGATATGTGACACCTGTATATCTGTGTGCTCCTGAGTCTGTAAATGGGAGACTGCGCTGAGTAATGTGACACCTGTATATCTGTGTGCTCCTGCGTCTGTATATAGGAGACTGTGCTGAGTAATGTGACACCTGTATATCTGTGTGCTCCTGAGTCTGTATATGGGAGACTGCGCTGAGTAATGTAATATGTGACACCTGTATATCTGTGTGCTCCTGAGTCTGTATATGGGAGACTGTGCTGAGTAATGTGATATGTGATACCTGTATGTCTGTGTGCTCCTGAGTTTGTATATGGGAGACTGCGCTGAGTAATGTGATATGTGACACCTGTATATCTGTGTGCTCCTGAGTCTGTATATGGGAGACTGCGCTGAGTGATGTGATATGTGACACCTGTATATCTGTGTGCTTCTGAGTCTGTATTTAAGAGACTGCGCTGAGTGATGTGATTTGTGACACCTGTATATCTGTGTGCTCCTGAGTCTGTATATGGGAGACTGCGCTGAGTAATGTGATATGTGACACCTGTATATCTGTGTGCTCTGAGTCTGTATATGGGAGACTGCACTGAGTAATTTGATATGTGACACCTGTATATCTGTGTGCTCCTGAGTCTGTATATGGGAGACTGCACTGATTATTGTGATATGTGACACCTCTATATCTGTGTGCTCCTGAGTCTGTATATGGGAGACTGCACTGATTATTGTGATATGTGACACCTGTATATCTGTGTGCTCCTGAGTCTGTATGTGGGAGACTGCGCTGAGTAATGTGATATGTGACTCCTGTATATCTGTGTGCTCCTGAGTCTGTATATGGGAGACTGCGCTGAGTAATGTGATATGTGACACCTGTATATCTGTGTGCTCCTGAGTCTGTATATGGGAGACTGTGCTGAGTAATGTGATATGTGACATCTGTATATCTGTGTGCTCCTGAGTCTGTGTTTATGGGAGACTGTGCTGAGTAATTTGATATGTGACACCTGTATATCTGTGTGCTCCTGAGTCTGTATATGGGAGTCTGCACTGAGAAATGTGATATGTGACACCTGTATATCTGTGTGCTCCTGAGTCTGTATAAGGGAGACTTCGCTGAGTAATGTGATATGTGACACCTGTATATCTGTGTGCTCCTGAGTCTGTATATGGGAGACTGCGCTGAGTTATATGATATGTGACACCTGTATATCTGTGTGCTCCTGAGTCTGTATATGGGAGACTGTGCTGTGTAATGTGATATGTGAAACCTGTATATCTGTGTGTTCCTGAGTCTGTATATGTAGACTGCGCTGATTAATGTGACACCTGTATATCTGTGTGCTCCTGAGTCTATATATAGGAGATTGTGCTTGAGTAATGTGATATGTGACACCTATATATCCGTGTGCTCCTGAGTCTGTATATGGGAGACTGCGCTGTGTAATGTGATATGTGACACCTGTATATCTGTGTGCTCCTGAGTCTGTATATGGGAGAATGTGCTGAGTAATGTGATATGTGACACCTGTATATCTGTGTGCTCCTGAGTCTGTATATGGGAGACTGCGCTGAGTGATGTGATATGTGACACCTGTATATCTGTGTGCTCCTGAGTCTGTATTTAAGAGACTGCGCTGAGTGATGTGATTTGTGACACCTGTATATCTGTGTGCTCCTGAGTCTGTATATGGGAGACTGCGCTGAGTAATGTGATATGTGACACCTGTATATCTGTGTGCTCTGAGTCTGTATATGGGAGACTGCACTGAGTAATTTGATATGTGACACCTGTATATCTGTGTGCTCCTGAGTCTGTATATGGGAGACTGCGCTGAGTAATGTGATATGTGACACCTGTATATCTGTGTGCTCCTGAGTCTGTATATGGGAGACCACTCTGAGTGATGTGATTTGTGACACCTGTATATCTGTGTGCTCCTGAGTCTGTATATGGGAGACTGCGATGAGTAATGTGATATGTGACACCTGTATATCTGTGTGCTCCTCAGTCTGTATATGGGAGACTGTGCTTAGTAATATGATATGTGACACCTGTATATCTGTGTTTTCCTGAGTCTGTATATGTAGACTGCGCTGAGTAATGTGACGCCTGTATATCTGTGTGCTCCTGAGTCTATATATGGGAGACTGTGCTTGAGTAATGTGATATGTGACACCTGTATATCTGTGTGCTCCTGAGTCTGTATATTGGAGACTGCGCTGTGTAATGTGATATGTGACACCTGTATATCTGTGTGATCCTGAGTCTGTGTTTATGGGAGACTGTGCTGAGTAATGTGATATGTGACATCTGTATATCTGTGTGCTCCTGAGTCTGTGTTTATGGGAGACTGTGCTGAGTAATTTGATATGTGACACCTTTATATCTGTGTGCTCCTGAGTCTGTATATGGGAGACTGCACTGAGTAATGTGATATGTGACACCTGTATATCTGTGTGCTCCTGAGTCTGTATATGGGAGACTGCACTGAGTAATGTGATATGTGACACTTGTATATCTGTGTGCTCCTGAGTCTGTATATGGGAGACTGCGCTGAATAATGTGATATGTGACACCTGTATATCTGTGTGCTCCTGAGTCTGTATATGGGAGACTTCACTGAGTAATGTGATATTTGACACCTTTATATCTGTGTGCTCTTGAGTCTGTGTTTATCGGAGACTGTGCTGAGTAATGTGATATGTGACACCTGTATATCTGTGTGCTCCTGAGTCTGTATATGGGAGACTGCGCTGAGTAATGTGATATGTGACACCAGTATATCTGTGTGCTCCTGAGTCTGTATATGGGGGACTGTGCTGTGTAATGTGATATGTGACACCTGTATATCTGTGTGCTTCTGAGTCTGTATATGGGAGACTGCGCTGAGTAATGTGATATGTGTCACCTGTATATCTGTGTGCTCCTGAGTCTGTATATGGGAGACTGCTCTGAGTTAAGTTATATGTGTCTCCTGTATATCTGTGTGCTCCTGAGTCTGTATATGGGAGACTGCGCTGAGTAATGTGATATGTGACACCTGTATATCTGTGTGCTCCTGAGTCTGTAAATGGGAGACTGCGCTGAGTAATGTGACACCTGTATATCTGTGTGCTCCTGAGTCTGTATATGGGAGACTGCGCTGAGTAATGTAATATGTGACACCTGTATATCTGTGTGCTCCTGAGTCTGTATATGGGAGACTGCGCTGAGTAATGTGATATGTGACACCTGTATATCTGTGTGCTCCTGAGTCTGTATATGGGAGACTGCGCTGAGTAATGTGATATGTGACACCTGTATATCTGTGTGCTCCTGAGTCTGTAAATGGGAGACTGCGCTGAGTAATGTGACACCTGTATATCTGTGTGCTCCTGAGTCTGTATATGGGAGACTGCGCTGAATAATGTGATATGTGACACCTGTATATCTGTGTGCTCCTGAGTCTGTATATGAGAGACTTCACTGAGTAATGTGATATTTGACACCAGTATATCTGTGTGCTCTTGAGTCTGTGTTTATCGGAGACTGTGCTGAGTAATGTGATATGTGACACCTGTATATCTGTGTGCTCCTGAGTCTGTATATGGGAGACTGCGCTGAGTAATGTGATATGTGACTCCTGTATATCTGTGTGCTCCTGAGTCTGTATATGGGAGACTGCACTGAGTAATGTGATATGTGACACCTGTATATCTGTGTGCTCAAGAGTCTGTATATTGGAGACAGCACTGAATAATGTGATATGTGACACCTGTATATCTGTGTGCTCGTGAGTCTGTATATGGGAGACTGCGCTGAGTAATGTGATATGTGACACCTGTATGTCTGTGTGCTCCTGAGTCTGTATATGGGAGACTGCACTGAGTAATGTGATATGTGACACTTGTATATCTGTGTGCTCCTGAGTCTGTATATGGGAGACTGCGCTGAATAATGTGATATGTGACACCTGTATATCTGTGTGCTCCTGAGTCTGTATATGGGAGACTTCACTGAGTAATGTGATATTTGACACATGTATATCTGTGTGCTCCTGAGTCTGTGTTTATTGGAGACTGTGCTGAGTAATGTGATATGTGACACCTGTATATCTGTGTGCTCCTGAGTCTGTATATGGGAGACTGCGCTGAGTAATGTGATATGTGACACCTGTATATCTGTGTGCTCCTGAGTCTGTATATGGGAGACTGTGCTGTGTAATGTGATATGTGACACCTGTATATCTGTGTGCTCAAGAGTCTGTATATGGGAGACTGCGCTGAGTAATGTGATATGTGACACCTGTATATCTGTGTGCTCCTGAGTCTGTATATGGTAGACTGCGCTGAATAATGTGATATGTGACACCTGTATATCTGTGTGCTCCTGAGTCTGTATATGGGAGACTGCGCTGAGTAATGTGATATGTGACACCTGTATATCTGTGTGCTCCTGAGTCTGTATATGGGAGACTGCGCCGAGTAATGTGATATGTGACACCTGTATATCTGTGTGCTCCTGAGTCTGTATATGGGAGACTGCGCTGAATAATGTGATATGTGACACCTGTATATCTGGGTGCTCCTGAGTCTGTATATGGGAGACTGCGCTGAGTAATGTGATATGTGACACCTGTATATCTGTGTGCTCCTGAGTCTGTATATGGGAGACTGCGCTGAGTAATGTGATATGTGACACCTGTATATCTGTGTGCTCCTGAGTCTGTATATGGGAGACTGCGCTGAGTAATGTGATATGTGACACCTGTATATCTGTGTGCTCCTGAATCTGTATATGGGAGACTGCGCTGAATAATGTGATATGTGACACCTGTATATCTGTGTGCTCCTGAGTCTGTATATGGGAGACTGCGCTGAGTAATGTGATATGTGACACCTGTATATCTGTGTGCTCCTGAGTCTGTATATGGGAGACCACTCTGAGTGATGTGATTTGTGACACCTGTATATCTGTGTGCTCCTGAGTCTGTATATGGGAGACTGCGATGAGTAATGTGATATGTGACACCTGTATATCTGTGTGCTCCTGAGTCTGTATATGGGAGACTGTGCTTAGTAATATGATATGTGACACCTGTATATCTGTGTTTTCCTGAGTCTGTATATGTAGACTGCGCTGAGTAATGTGACACCTGTATATCTGTGTGCTCCTGAGTCTATATATGGGAGATTGTGCTTGAGTAATGTGATATGTGACACCTGTATATCTGTGTGCTCCTGAGTCTGTATATTGGAGACTGCGCTGTGTAATGTGATATGTGACACCTGTATATCTGTGTGATCCTGAGTCTGTGTTTATGGGAGACTGTGCTGAGTAATGTGATATGTGACATCTGTATATCTGTGTGCTCCTGAGTCTGTGTTTATGGGAGACTGTGCTGAGTAATTTGATATGTGACACCTTTATATCTGTGTGCTCCTGAGTCTGTATATGGGAGACTGCACTGAGTAATGTGATATGTGACACCTGTATATCTGTGTGCTCCTGAGTCTGTATATGGGAGACTGCACTGAGTAATGTGATATGTGACACTTGTATATCTGTGTGCTCCTGAGTCTGTATATGGGAGACTGCGCTGAATAATGTGATATGTGACACCTGTATATCTGTGTGCTCCTGAGTCTGTATATGGGAGACTTCACTGAGTAATGTGATATTTGACACCTTTATATCTGTGTGCTCTTGAGTCTGTGTTTATCGGAGACTGTGCTGAGTAATGTGATATGTGACACCTGTATATCTGTGTGCTCATGAGTCTGTATATGGGAGACTGCGCTGAGTAATGTGATATGTGACACCAGTATATCTGTGTGCTCCTGAGTCTGTATATGGGGGACTGTGCTGTGTAATGTGATATGTGACACCTGTATATCTGTGTGCTTCTGAGTCTGTATATGGGAGACTGCGCTGAGTAATGTGATATGTGTCACCTGTATATCTGTGTGCTCCTGAGTCTGTATATGGGAGACTGCTCTGAGTTAAGTTATATGTGTCTCCTGTATATCTGTGTGCTCCTGAGTCTGTATATGGGAGACTGCGCTGAGTAATGTGATATGTGACACCTGTATGTCTGTGTGCTCCTGAGTCTGTATATGGGAGACTGCACTGAGTAATGTGATATGTGACACTTGTATATCTGTGTGCTCCTGAGTCTGTATATGGGAGACTGCGCTGAATAATGTGATATGTGACACCTGTATATCTGTGTGCTCCTGAGTCTGTATATGGGAGACTTCACTGAGTAATGTGATATTTGACACATGTATATCTGTGTGCTCCTGAGTCTGTGTTTATCGGAGACTGTGCTGAGTAATGTGATATGTGACACCTGTATATCTGTGTGCTCCTGAGTCTGTATATGGGAGACTGCGCTGAGTAATGTGATATGTGACACTTGTATATCTGTGTGCTCCTGAGTCTGTAAATGGGAGACTGCGCTGAGTAATGTGACACCTGTATATCTGTGTGCTCCTGAGTCTGTATATGGGAGACTGCACTGAGTAATGTGACACCTGTATATCTGTGTGCTCCTGAGTCTGTATATGGGAGACTGCGCTGAGTAATGTAATATGTGACACCTGTATATCTGTGTGCTCCTGAGTCTGTATATGGTAGACTGCGCTGAGTAATGTGATATGTGACACCTGTATATCTGTGTGCTCCTGAGTCTGTATATGGGAGACTGCGATGAGTAATGTGATATGTGACACCTGTATATTTGTGTGCTCCTGAGTCTGTAAATGGGAGACTGCGCTGAGTAATGTGACACCTGTATATCTGTGTGCTCCTGAGTCTGTATATGGGAGACTGCGCTGAATAATGTGATATGTGACACCTGTATATCTGTGTGCTCCTGAGTCTGTATATGAGAGACTTCACTGAGTAATGTGATATTTGACACCAGTATATCTGTGTGCTCTTGAGTCTGTGTTTATCGGAGACTGTGCTGAGTAATGTGATATGTGACACCTGTATATCGGTGTGCTCCTGAGTCTGTATATGGGAGACTGCGCTGAGTAATGTGATATGTGACTCCTGTATATCTGTGTGCTCCTGAGTCTGTATATGGGAGACTGCGCTGAGTAATGTGATATGTGACACCTGTATATCTGTGTGCTCCAGAGTCTGTATATGGGAGACTGCGCTGAGTAATGTGATATGTGATACCTGTATATCTGTGTGCTCAAGAGTCTGTATATTGGAGACAGCACTGAATAATGTGATATGTGACACCTGTATATCTGTGTGCTCCTGAGTCTGTATATGGGAGACTGCGCTGAGTAATGTGATATGTGACACCTGTATGTCTGTGTGCTCCTGAGTCTGTATATGGGAGACTGCACTGAGTAATGTGATATGTGACACTTGTATATCTGTGTGCTCCTGAGTCTGTATATGGGAGACTGCGCTGAATAATGTGATATGTGACACCTGTATATCTGTGTGCTCCTGAGTCTGTATATGGGAGACTTCACTGAGTAATGTGATATTTGACACATGTATATCTGTGTGCTCCTGAGTCTGTCTTTATCGGAGACTGTGCTGAGTAATGTGATATGTGACACCTGTATATCTGTGTGCTCCTGAGTCTGTATATGGGAGACTGCGCTGAGTAATGTGATATGTGACACTTGTATATCTGTGTGCTCCTGAGTCTGTATATGGGAGACTGCACTGAATAATGTGATATGTGACACCTGTATATCTGTGTGCTCCTGAGTCTGTATATGGGAGACTGTGCTGTGTAATGTGATATGTGACACCTGTATATCTGTGTGCTCCTGAGTCTGTATATGGGAGACTGCGCTGAGTAATGTGATATGTGACACCTGTATATCTGTGTGCTCCTGAGTCTGTATATGGGAGACTGCGCTGAATAATGTGATATGTGACACCTGTATATCTGTGTGCTCCTGAGTCTGTATATGGGAGACTGCACTGAGTAATGTGATATGTGACACCTGTATATCTGTGTGCTCCTGAGTCTGTATATGGGAGACTGCGCCGAGTAATGTGATATGTGACACCTGTATATCTGTGTGCTCCTGAGTCTGTATATGGGAGACTGCGCTGAGTAATGTGATATGTGACACCTGTATATCTGTGTGCTCCTGAATCTGTATATGGGAGACTGCGCTGAATAATGTGATATGTGACACCTGTATATCTGGGTGCTCCTGAGTCTGTATATGGGAGACTTCACTGCGTAATATGATATTTGACACCTGTATATCTGTGTGCTCCTGAGTCTGTGTTTATGGGAGACTGAGCTGAGTAATGTGATATGTGACACCTGTATATCTGTGTGCTCCTGAGTCTGTATATGGGAGACTGCGCTGAGTAATGTGATATGTGACACCAGTATATCTGTGTGCTCCTGAGTCTGTATATGGGAGACTGCACTGAATAATGTGATATGTGACACCTGTATATCTGTGTGCTCCTGAGTCTGTATATGGGAGACTGTGCTGTGTAATGTGATATGTGACACCTGTATATCTGTGTGCTCCTGAGTCTGTATATGGGAGACTGCGCTGAGTAATGTGATATGTGACACCTGTATATCTGTGTGCTCCTGAGTCTGTATATGGGAGACTGCACTGAGTGATGTGACACCTGTATATCTGTGTGCTCCTGAGTCTATATATGGGAGATTGTGCTGAGTGATGTGATATGTGACACCTGTATATCTGTGTGCTCCTGAGTCTGTATATGGGAGACTGCGCTGAGTAATGTGATTTGTGACACCTGTATATCTGTGTGCTCCAGATTCTGTATATGGGAGACTGCTCTGAGTTATGTGATATGTGACTCCTGTATATCTGTGTGCTCCTGAGTCTGTATATGGGAGACTGCGCTGAGTAATGTGATATGTGACACCTGTATATCTGTGTGCTCCTGAGTCTGTAAATGGGAGACTGCGCTGAGTAATGTGACACCTGTATATCTGTGTGCTCCTGAGTCTGTATATGGGAGACTGCGCTGAATAATGTGATATGTGACACCTGTATATCTGTGTGCTCCTGAGTCTGTATATGAGAGACTTCACTGAGTAATGTGATATTTGACACCAGTATATCTGTGTGCTCTTGAGTCTGTGTTTATCGGAGACTGTGCTGAGTAATGTGATATGTGACACCTGTATATCTGTGTGCTCCTGAGTCTGTATATGGGAGACTGCGCTGAGTAATGTGATATGTGACACCTGTATATCTGTGTGCTCCTGAGTCTGTATATGGGAGACTGCGCTGAGTAATGTGATATGTGACACCTGTATATCTGTGTGCTCAAGAGTCTGTATATTGGAGACAGCACTGAATAATGTGATATGTGACACCTGTATATCTGTGTGCTCCTGAGTCTGTATATGGGAGACTGCGCTGAGTAATGTGATATGTGACACCTGTATGTCTGTGTGCTCCTGAGTCTGTATATGGGAGACTGCACTGAGTAATGTGATATGTGACACTTGTATATCTGTGTGCTCCTGAGTCTGTATATGGGAGACTGCGCTGAATAATGTGATATGTGACACCTGTATATCTGTGTGCTCCTGAGTCTGTATATGGGAGACTTCACTGAGTAATGTGATATTTGAGACATGTATATCTGTGTGCTCCTGAGTCTGTGTTTATCGGAGACTGTGCTGAGTAATGTGATATGTGACACCTGTATATCTGTGTGCTCCTGAGTCTGTATATGGGAGACTGTGCTGTGTAATGTGATATGTGACACCTGTATATCTGTGTGCTCCTGAGTCTGTATATGGGAGACTGCGCTGAGTAATGTGATATGTGACACCTGTATATCTGTGTGCTCCTGAGTCTGTATATGGGAGACTGCGCTGAATAATGTGATATGTGACACCTGTATATCTGTGTGCTCCTGAGTTTGTATATGGGAGACTGCGCTGAGTAATGTGATATGTGACACCTGTATATCTGTGTGCTCCTGAGTCTGTATATGGGAGACTGCGCTGAATAATGTGATATGTGACACCTGTATATCTGTGTGCTCCTGAGTCTGTATATGGGAGACTGCGCTGAGTAATGTGATATGTGACACCTGTATATCTTTGTGCTCCTGAGTCTGTATATGGGAGACTGCGCTGAGTAATGTGATATGTGACACCTGTATATCTGTGTGCTCCTGAGTCTGTATATGTGAGACTTCACTGAGTAATGTGATATGTGACACCTGTATATCTGTGTGCTCCTGAGTCTGTATATGGGAGACTGCGCCGAGTAATGTGATATGTGACACCTGTATATCTGTGTGCTCCTGAGTCTGTATATGGGAGACTGCGCTGAATAATGTGATATGTGACACCTGTATATCTGGGTGCTCCTGAGTCTGTATATGGGAGACTGCGCTGAGTAATGTGATATGTGACACCTGTATATCTGTGTGCTCCTGAGTCTGTATATGGGAGACTGCACTGAGTAATGTGATATGTGACACCTGTATATCTGTGTGCTCCTGAGTCTGTATATGGGAGACTGCGCTGAGTAATGTGATATGTGACACCTGTATATCTGTGTGCTCCTGAATCTGTATATGGGAGACTGCGCTGAATAATGTGATATGTGACACCTGTATATCTGGGTGCTCCTGAGTCTGTATATGGGAGACTTCACTGCGTAATATGATATTTGACACCTGTATATCTGTGTGCTCCTGAGTCTGTGTTTATGGGAGACTGAGCTGAGTAATGTGATATGTGACACCTGTATATCTGTGTGCTCCTGAGTCTGTATATGGGAGACTGCGCTGAGTAATGTGATATGTGACACCAGTATATCTGTGTGCTCCTGAGTCTGTATATGGGAGACTGCACTGAATAATGTGATATGTGACACCTGTATATCTGTGTGCTCCTGAGTCTGTATATGGGAGACTGTGCTGTGTAATGTGATATGTGACACCTGTATATCTGTGTGCTCCTGAGTCTGTATATGGGAGACTGCGCTGAGTAATGTGATATGTGACACCTGTATATCTGTGTGCTCCTGAGTCTGTATATGGGAGACTGCACTGAGTGATGTGACACCTGTATATCTGTGTGCTCCTGAGTCTATATATGGGAGATTGTGCTGAGTGATGTGATATGTGACACCTGTATATCTGTGTGCTCCTGAGTCTGTATATGGGAGACTGCGCTGAGTAATGTGATTTGTGACACCTGTATATCTGTGTGCTCCAGATTCTGTATATGGGAGACTGCTCTGAGTTATGTGATATGTGACTCCTGTATATCTGTGTGCTCCTGAGTCTGTATATAGGAGACTGTGCTGAGTAATGTGATATGTGACACCTGTATATCTGTGTGCTCCTGAGTCTGTAAATGGGAGACTGCGCTGAGTAATGTGACACCTGTATATCTGTGTGCTCCTGAGTCTGTATATGGGAGACTGCGCTGAATAATGTGATATGTGACACCTGTATATCTGTGTGCTCCTGAGTCTGTATATGAGAGACTTCACTGAGTAATGTGATATTTGACACCAGTATATCTGTGTGCTCTTGAGTCTGTGTTTATCGGAGACTGTGCTGAGTAATGTGATATGTGACACCTGTATATCTGTGTGATCCTGAGTCTGTATATGGGAGACTGCGCTGAGTAATGTGATATGTGACTCCTGTATATCTGTGTGCTCCTGAGTCTGTATATGGGAGACTGCTCTGAGTAATGTGATATGTGACACCTGTATATCTGTGTGCTCCTGAGTCTGTATATGGGAGACTGCGCTGAGTAATGTGATATGTGACACCTGTATATCTGTGTGCTCAAGAGTCTGTATATTGGAGACAGCACTGAATAATGTGATATGTGACACCTGTATATCTGTGTGCTCCTGAGTCTGTATATGGGAGACTGCGCTGAGTAATGTGATATGTGACACCTGTATGTCTGTGTGCTCCTGAGTCTGTATATGGGAGACTGCACTGAGTAATGTGATATGTGACACTTGTATATCTGTGTGCTCCTGAGTCTGTATATGGGAGACTGCGCTGAATAATGTGATATGTGACACCTGTATATCTGTGTGCTCCTGAGTCTGTATATGGGAGACTTCACTGAGTAATGTGATATTTGACACATGTATATCTGTGTGCTCCTGAGTCTGTGTTTATCGGAGACTGTGCTGAGTAATGTGATATTTGACACCTGTATATCTGTGTGCTCCTGAGTCTGTATATGGGAGACTGTGCTGTGTAATGTGATATGTGACACCTGTATATCTGTGTGCTCCTGAGTCTGTATATGAGAGACTTCACTGAGTAATGTGATATTTGACACCAGTATATCTGTGTGCTCTTGAGTCTGTGTTTATCGGAGACTGTGCTGAGTAATGTGATATGTGACACCTGTATATCTGTGTGCTCCTGAGTCTGTATATGGGAGACTGCGCTGAGTAATGTGATATGTGACTCCTGTATATCTGTGTGCTCCTGAGTCTGTATATGGGAGACTGCGCTGAGTAATGTGATATGTGACACCTGTATATCTGTGTGCTCCTGAGTCTGTATATGGGAGACTGCGCTGAGTAATGTGATATGTGACACCTGTATATCTGTGTGCTCAAGAGTCTGTATATTGGCGACAGCACTGAATAATGTGATATGTGACACCTGTATATCTGTGTGCTCCTGAGTCTGTATATGGGAGACTGCGCTGAGTAATGTGATATGTGACACCTGTATGTCTGTGTGCTCCTGAGTCTGTATATGGGAGACTGCACTGAGTAATGTGATATGTGACACTTGTATATCTGTGTGCTCCTGAGTCTGTATATGGGAGACTGCGCTGAATAATGTGATATGTGACACCTGTATATCTGTGTGCTCCTGAGTCTGTATATGGGAGACTTCACTGAGTAATGTGATATTTGACACATGTATATCTGTGTGCTCCTGAGTCTGTGTTTATCGGAGACTGTGCTGAGTAATGTGATATGTGACACCTGTATATCTGTGTGCTCCTGAGTCTGTATATGGGAGACTGTGCTGTGTAATGTGATATGTGACACCTGTATATCTGTGTGCTCCTGAGTCTGTATATGGGAGACTGCGCTGAGTAATGTGATATGTGACACCTGTATATCTGTGTGCTCCTGAGTCTGTATATGGGAGACTGCGCTGAATAATGTGATATGTGACACCTGTATATCTGTGTGCTCCTGAGTCTGTATATGGGAGACTGCGCTGAGAAATGTGATATGTGACACCTGTATATCTGTGTGCTCCTGAGTTTGTATATGGGAGACTGCGCTGAATAATGTGATATGTGACACCTGTATATCTGTGTGCTCCTGAGTCTGTATATGGGAGACTGCGCTGAGTAATGTGATATGTGACACCTGTATATCTTTGTGCTCCTGAGTCTGTATATGGGAGACTGCGCTGAGTAATGTGATATGTGACACCTGTATATCTGTGTGCTCCTGAGTCTGTATATGGGAGACTGCGCTGAGTAATGTGATATGTGACACCTGTATATCTGTGTGCTCCTGAATCTGTATATGGGAGACTGCGCTGAATAATGTGATATGTGACACCTGTATATCTGGGTGCTCCTGAGTCTGTATATGGGAGACTTCACTGCGTAATGTGATATTTGACACCTGTATATCTGTGTGCTCCTGAGTCTGTGTTTATGGGAGACTGAGCTGAGTAATGTGATATGTGACACCTGTATATCTGTGTGCTCCTGAGTCTGTATATGGGAGACTGCGCTGAGTCATGTGATATGTGACACCAGTATATCTGTGTGCTCCTGAGTCTGTATATGGGAGACTGCGCTGAGTAATGTGATATGTGACACCTGTATATCTGTGTGCTCTGAGTCTGTATATGGGAGACTGCACTGAGTAATTTGATATGTGACACCTGTATATCTGTGTGCTCCTGAGTCTGTATATGGGAGACTGCGCTGAGTAATGTGATATGTGACACCTCTATATCTGTGTGCTCCTGAGTCTGTATATGGGAGACTGCACTGATTATTGTGATATGTGACACCTGTATATCTGTGTGCTCCTGAGTCTGTATATGGGAGACTGCGCTGAGTAATGTGATATGTGACTCCTGTATATCTGTGTGCTCCTGAGTCTGTATATGGGAGACTGCGCTGAGTAATGTGATATGTGACACCTGTATATCTGTGTGCTCCTGAGTCTGTATATGGGAGACTGTGCTGAGTAATGTGATATGTGACATCTGTATATCTGTGTGCTCCTGGGTCTGTGTTTATGTGAGACTGTGCTGAGTAATTTGATATGTGACACCTGTATATCTGTGTGCTCCTGAGTCTGTATATGGGAGACTGCTCTGAGTTATGTGATATGTGACACCTGTATATCTGTGTGCTCCTGAGTTTGTATATGGGAGACTGCGCTGAGTAATGTCATATGTAACACCTGTATATCTGTGTGCTCCTGAGTCTGTAAATGGAGACTGCGCTGAGTAATGTGACACCTGTATATCTGTGTGCTCCTGAGTCTGTATATGGGAGACTGCCCTGAGTTATGTAATATGTGACACCTGTATATCTGTGTGCTCCTGAGTCTGTATATGGGAGACTGCGCTGAGTAATGAGATATGTGACACCTGTATATCTGTGTGCTCCTGAGTCTGTATATAGGAGACTGTGCTGAGTAATGTGATAGGTGACACCTGTATATTTGTGTGCTCCTGAGTCTGTATAAGGGAGACTTCGGTGAGTAATGTGATATGTGACACCTGTATATCTGTGTGCTCCTGAGTCTGTATATGGGAGACTGCGCTGAGTTATGTGATATGTGACACAAGTATATCTGTGTGCTCCTGAGTCTGTATATGGGAGACTGTGCTGTGTAATGTGATATGTGAAACCTGTATATCTGTGTGTTCCTGAGTCTGTATATGTAGACTGCGCTGATTAATGTGACACCTGTATATCTGTGTGCTCCTGAGTCTATATATGGGAGATTGTGCTTGAGTAATGTGATATGTGACACCTATATATCCGTGTGCTCCTGAGTCTGTATATGGGAGACTGCGCTGTGTAATGTGATATGTGACACCTGTATATCTGTGTGCTCCTGAGTCTGTATATGGGAGACTGTGCTGAGTAATGTGATATGTGACACCTGTATGTCTGTGTGCTCCTGAGTTTGTATATGGGAGACTGCGCTGAGTAATGTGATATGTGACACCTGTATATCTGTGTGCTCCTGAGTCTGTATATGGGAGACTGCGCTGAGTGATGTGATATGTGACACCTGTATATCTGTGTGCTCCTGAGTCTGTATTTAAGAGACTGCGCTGAGTGATGTGATTTGTGACACCTGTATATCTGTGTGCTCCTGAGTCTGTATATGGGAGACTGCGCTGAGTAATGTGATATGTGACACCTGTATATCTGTGTGCTCCTGAGTCTGTATATGGGAGACTGTGCTTAGTAATATGATATGTGACACCTGTATATCTGTGTTTTCCTGAGTCTGTATATGTAGACTGCGCTGAGTAATGTGACACCTGTATATCTGTGTGCTCCTGAGTCTATATATGGGAGATTGTGCTTGAGTAATGTGATATGTGACACCTGTATATCTGTGTGCTCCTGAGTCTGTATATTGGAGACTGCGCTGTGTAATGTGATATGTGACACCTGTATATCTGTGTGATCCTGAGTCTGTGTTTATGGGAGACTGTGCTGAGTAATGTGATATGTGACATCTGTATATCTGTGTGCTCCTGAGTCTGTGTTTATGGGAGACTGTGCTGAGTAATTTGATATGTGACACCTTTATATCTGTGTGCTCCTGAGTCTGTATATGGGAGACTGCACTGAGTAATGTGATATGTGACATCTGTATATCTGTGTGCTCCTGAGTCTGTATATGGGAGACTGCACTGAGTAATGTGATATGTGACACTTGTATATCTGTGTGCTCCTGAGTCTGTATATGGGAGACTGCGCTGAATAATGTGATATGTGACACCTGTATATCTGTGTGCTCCTTAGTCTGTATATGGGAGACTTCACTGAGTAATGTGATATTTGACACCTTTATATCTGTGTGCTCTTGAGTCTGTGTTTATCGGAGACTGTGCTGAGTAATGTGATATGTGACACCTGTATATCTGTGTGCTCCTGAGTCTGTATATGGGAGACTGCGCTGAGTAATGTGATATGTGACACCAGTATATCTGTGTGCTCCTGAGTCTGTATATGGGAGACTGTGCTGTGTAATGTGATATGTGACACCTGTATATCTGTGTGCTTCTGAGTCTGTATATGGGAGACTGCGCTGAGTAATGTGATATGTGTCACCTGTATATCTGTGTGCTCCTGAGTCTGTATATGGGAGACTGCTCTGAGTTAAGTTATATGTGTCTCCTGTATATCTGTGTGCTCCTGAGTCTGTATATGGGAGACTGCGCTGAGTAATGTGATATGTGACACCTGTATATCTGTGTGCTCCTGAGTCTGTAAATGGGAGACTGCGCTGAGTAATGTGACACCTGTATATCTGTGTGCTCCTGAGTCTGTATATGGGAGACTGCACTGAGTAATGTGACACCTGTATATCTGTGTGCTCCTGAGTCTGTATATGGGAGACTGCCCTGAGTTATGTAATATGTGACACCTGTATATCTGTGTGCTCCTGAGTCTGTATATGGGAGACTGCGCTGAGTAATGAGATATGTGACACCTGTATATCTGTGTGCTCCTGAGTCTGTATATAGGAGACTGTGCTGAGTAATGTGATAGGTGACACCTGTATATTTGTGTGCTCCTGAGTCTGTATAAGGGAGACTTCGCTGAGTAATGTGATATGTGACACCTGTATATCTGTGTGCTCCTGAGTCTGTATATGGGAGACTGCGCTGAGTAATGTGATATGTGACACCTGTATATCTGTGTGCTCCTGAGTCTGTATATGGGAGACTGCGCTGAGTAATGTGATATGTGACACCTGTATATCTGTGTGCTCCTGAGTCTGTATATGGGAGACTGCGCTGAGTAATGTGATATGTGACACCTGTATATCTGTGTGCTCCTGAGTCTGTATATGGGAGACTGCGCTGAGTAATGTGATATGTGACACCTGTATATCTGTGTGCTCCTGAATCTGTATATGGGAGACTGCGCTGAATAATGTGATATGTGACACCTGTATATCTGGGTGCTCCTGAGTCTGTATATGGGAGACTTCACTGCGTAATGTGATATTTGACACCTGTATATCTGTGTGCTCCTGAGTCTGTGTTTATGGGAGACTGAGCTGAGTAATGTGATATGTGACACCTGTATATCTGTGTGCTCCTGAGTCTGTATATGGGAGACTGCGCTGAGTAATGTGATATGTGACACCAGTATATCTGTGTGCTCCTGAGTCTGTATATGGGAGACTGCGCTGAGTAATGTGATATGTGACACCTGTATATCTGTGTGCTCTGAGTCTGTATATGGGAGACTGCACTGAGTAATTTGATATGTGACACCTGTATATCTGTGTGCTCCTGAGTCTGTATATGGGAGACTGCACTGAGTAATGTGATATGTGACACCTCTATATCTGTGTGCTCCTGAGTCTGTATATGGGAGACTGCACTGATTATTGTGATATGTGACACCTGTATATCTGTGTGCTCCTGAGTCTGTATATGGGAGACTGCGCTGAGTAATGTGATATGTGACTCCTGTATATCTGTGTGCTCCTGAGTCTGTATATGGGAGACTGTGCTGAGTAATGTGATATGTGACACCTGTATATCTGTGTGCTCCTGAGTCTGTATATGGGAGACTGTGCTGAGTAATGTGATATGTGACATCTGTATATCTGTGTGCTCCTGGGTCTGTGTTTATGTGAGACTGTGCTGAGTAATTTGATATGTGACACCTGTATATCTGTGTGCTCCTGAGTCTGTATATGGGAGACTGCTCTGAGTTATGTGATATGTGACACCTGTATATCTGTGTGCTCCTGAGTTTGTATATGGGAGACTGCGCTGAGTAATGTCATATGTAACACCTGTATATCTGTGTGCTCCTGAGTCTGTAAATGGAGACTGCGCTGAGTAATGTGACACCTGTATATCTGTGTGCTCCTGAGTCTGTATATGGGAGACTGCCCTGAGTTATGTAATATGTGACACCTGTATATCTGTGTGCTCCTGAGTCTGTATATGGGAGACTGCGCTGAGTAATGAGATATGTGACACCTGTATATCTGTGTGCTCCTGAGTCTGTATATAGAAGACTGTGCTGAGTAATGTGATAGGTGACACCTGTATATTTGTGTGCTCCTGAGTCTGTATAAGGGAGACTTCGCTGAGTAATGTGATATGTGACACCTGTATATCTGTGTGCTCCTGAGTCTGTATATGGGAGACTGCGCTGAGTTATGTGATATGTGACACCTGTATATCTGTGTGCTCCAGAGTCTGTATATGGGAGACTGTGCTGTGTAATGTGATATGTGAAACCTGTATATCTGTGTGTTCCTGAGTCTGTATATGTAGACTGCGCTGATTAATGTGACACCTGTATATCTGTGTGCTCCTGAGTCTATATATGGGAGATTGTGCTTGAGTAATGTGATATGTGACACCTATATATCCGTGTGCTCCTGAGTCTGTATATGGGAGACTGCGCTGTGTAATGTGATATGTGACACCTGTATATCTGTGTGCTCCTGAGTCTGTATATGGGAGACTGTGCTGAGTAATGTGATATGTGACACCTGTATGTCTGTGTGCTCCTGAGTTTGTATATGGGAGACTGCGCTGAGTAATGTGATATGTGACACCTGTATATCTGTGTGCTCCTGAGTCTGTATATGGGAGACTGCGCTGAGTGATGTGATATGTGACACCTGTATATCTGTGTGCTCCCGAGTCTGTATTTAAGAGACTGCGCTGAGTGATGTGATTTGTGACACCTGTATATCTGTGTGCTCCTGAGTCTGTATATGGGAGACTGCGCTGAGTAATGTGATATGTGACACCTGTATATCTGTGTGCTCTGAGTCTGTATATGGGAGACTGCACTGAGTAATTTGATATGTGACACCTGTATATCTGTGTGCTCCTGAGTCTGTATATGGGAGACTGCGCTGAGTAATGTGATATGTGACACCTGTATATCTGTGTGCTCCTGAGTCTGTATATGGGAGACTGCTCTGAGTTAAGTTATATGTGTCTCCTGTATATCTGTGTGCTCCTGAGTCTGTATATGGGAGACTGCGCTGAGTAATGTGATATGTGACACCTGTATATCTGTGTGCTCCTGAGTCTGTAAATGGGAGACTGCGCTGAGTAATGTGACACCTGTATATCTGTGTGCTCCTGAGTCTGTATATGGGAGACTGCGCTGAGTAATGTAATATGTGACACCTGTATATCTGTGTGCTCCTGAGTCTGTATATGAGAGACTTCACTGAGTAATGTGATATTTGACACCAGTATATCTGTGTGCTCTTGAGTCTGTGTTTATCGGAGACTGTGCTGAGTAATGTGATATGTGACACCTGTATATCTGTGTGCTCCTGAGTCTGTGTATGGGAGACTGCGCTGAGTAATGTGATATGTGACTCCTGTATATCTGTGTGCTCCTGAGTCTGTATATGGGAGACTGCGCTGAGTAATGTGATATGTGACACCTGTATATCTGTGTGCTCCTGAGTCTGTATATGGGAGACTGTGCTGAGTAATGTGATATGTGACATCTGTATATCTGTGTGCTCCTGGGTCTGTGTTTATGTGAGACTGTGCTGAGTAATTTGATATGTGACACCTGTATATCTGTGTGCTCCTGAGTCTGTATATGGGAGACTGCTCTGAGTTATGTGATATGTGACACCTGTATATCTGTGTGCTCCTGAGTTTGTATATGGGAGACTGCGCTGAGTAATGTCATATGTAACACCTGTATATCTGTGTGCTCCTGAGTCTGTAAATGGAGACTGCGCTGAGTAATGTGACACCTGTATATCTGTGTGCTCCTGAGTCTGTATATGGGAGACTGCCCTGAGTTATGTAATATGTGACACCTGTATATCTGTGTGCTCCTGAGTCTGTATATGGGAGACTGCGCTGAGTAATGAGATATGTGACACCTGTATATCTGTGTGCTCCTGAGTCTGTATATAGAAGACTGTGCTGAGTAATGTGATAGGTGACACCTGTATATTTGTGTGCTCCTGAGTCTGTATAAGGGAGACTTCGCTGAGTAATGTGATATGTGACACCTGTATATCTGTGTGCTCCTGAGTCTGTATATGGGAGACTGCGCTGAGTTATGTGATATGTGACACCTGTATATCTGTGTGCTCCAGAGTCTGTATATGGGAGACTGTGCTGTGTAATGTGATATGTGAAACCTGTATATCTGTGTGTTCCTGAGTCTGTATATGTAGACTGCGCTGATTAATGTGACACCTGTATATCTGTGTGCTCCTGAGTCTATATATGGGAGATTGTGCTTGAGTAATGTGATATGTGACACCTATATATCCGTGTGCTCCTGAGTCTGTATATGGGAGACTGCGCTGTGTAATGTGATATGTGACACCTGTATATCTGTGTGCTCCTGAGTCTGTATATGGGAGACTGTGCTGAGTAATGTGATATGTGACACCTGTATGTCTGTGTGCTCCTGAGTTTGTATATGGGAGACTGCGCTGAGTAATGTGATATGTGACACCTGTATATCTGTGTGCTCCTGAGTCTGTATATGGGAGACTGCGCTGAGTGATGTGATATGTGACACCTGTATATCTGTGTGCTCCCGAGTCTGTATTTAAGAGACTGCGCTGAGTGATGTGATTTGTGACACCTGTATATCTGTGTGCTCCTGAGTCTGTATATGGGAGACTGCGCTGAGTAATGTGATATGTGACACCTGTATATCTGTGTGCTCTGAGTCTGTATATGGGAGACTGCACTGAGTAATTTGATATGTGACACCTGTATATCTGTGTGCTCCTGAGTCTGTATATGGGAGACTGCGCTGAGTAATGTGATATGTGACACCTGTATATCTGTGTGCTCCTGAGTCTGTATATGGGAGACTGCTCTGAGTTAAGTTATATGTGTCTCCTGTATATCTGTGTGCTCCTGAGTCTGTATATGGGAGACTGCGCTGAGTAATGTGATATGTGACACCTGTATATCTGTGTGCTCCTGAGTCTGTAAATGGGAGACTGCGCTGAGTAATGTGACACCTGTATATCTGTGTGCTCCTGAGTCTGTATATGGGAGACTGCACTGAGTAATGTGACACCTGTATATCTGTGTGCTCCTGAGTCTGTATATGGGAGACTGCGCTGAGTAATGTAATATGTGACACCTGTATATCTGTGTGCTCCTGAGTCTGTATATGAGAGACTTCACTGAGTAATGTGATATTTGACACCAGTATATCTGTGTGCTCTTGAGTCTGTGTTTATCGGAGACTGTGCTGAGTAATGTGATATGTGACACCTGTATATCTGTGTGCTCCTGAGTCTGTGTATGGGAGACTGCGCTGAGTAATGTGATATGTGACTCCTGTATATCTGTGTGCTCCTGAGTCTGTATATGGGAGACTGCGCTGAGTAATGTGATATGTGACACCTGTATATCTGTGTGCTCCTGAGTCTGTATATGGGAGACTGCGCTGAGTAATGTGATATGTGACACCTGTATATCTGTGTGCTCAAGAGTCTGTATATTGGAGACAGCACTGAATAATGTGATATGTGACACCTGTATATCTGTGTGCTCCTGAGTCTGTATATGGGAGACTGCGCTGAGTAATGTGATATGTGACACCTGTATGTCTGTGTGCTCCTGAGTCTGTATATGGGAGACTGCACTGAGTAATGTGATATGTGACACTTGTATATCTGTGTGCTCCTGAGTCTGTATATGGGAGACTGCGCTGAATAATGTGATATGTGACACCTGTATATCTGTGTGCTCCTGAGTCTGTATATGGGAGACTTCACTGAGTAATGTGATATTTGACACATGTATATCTGTGTGCTCCTGAGTCTGTGTTTATCGGAGACTGTGCTGAGTAATGTGATATGTGACACCTGTATATCTGTGTGCTCCTGAGTCTGTAAATGGGAGACTGTGCTGTGTAATGTGATATGTGACACCTGTATATCTGTGTGCTCCTGAGTCTGTATATGGGAGACTGCGCTGAGTAATGTGATATGTGACACCTGTATATCTGTGTGCTCCTGAGTCTGTATATGGGAGACTGCGCTGAATAATGTGATATGTGACACCTGTATATCTGTGTGCTCCTGAGTCTGTATATGGGAGACTGCGCTGAGTAATGTGATATGTGACACCTGTATATCTTTGTGCTCCTGAGTCTGTATATGGGAGACTGCGCTGAGTAATGTGATATGTGACACCTGTATATCTGTGTGCTCCTGAGTCTGTATATGGGAGACTGCGCTGAGTAATGTGATATGTGACACCTGTATATCTGTGTGCTCCTGAATCTGTATATGGGAGACTGCGCTGAATAATGTGATATGTGACACCTGTATATCTGGGTGCTCCTGAGTCTGTATATGGGAGACTTCACTGCGTAATGTGATATTTGACACCTGTATATCTGTGTGCTCCTGAGTCTGTGTTTATGGGAGACTGAGCTGAGTAATGTGATATGTGACACCTGTATATCTGTGTGCTCCTGAGTCTGTATATGGGAGACTGCGCTGAGTAATGTGATATGTGACACCAGTATATCTGTGTGCTCCTGAGTCTGTATATGGGAGACTGCGCTGAGTAATGTGATATGTGACACCTGTATATCTGTGTGCTCCTGAGTCTGTATATGGGAGACTGCGCTGAATAATGTGATATGTGACACCTGTATATCTGGGTGCTCCTGAGTCTGTATATGGGAGACTTCACTGCGTAATGTGATATTTGACACCTGTATATCTGTGTGCTCCTGAGTCTGTGTTTATGGGAGACTGAGCTGAGTAATGTGATATGTGACACCTGTATATCTGTGTGCTCCTGAGTCTGTATATGGGAGACTGCGCTGAGTAATGTGATATGTGACACCAGTATATCTGTGTGCTCCTGAGTCTGTATATGGGAGACTGCGCTGAGTAATGTGATATGTGACACCTGTATATCTGTGTGCTCTGAGTCTGTATATGGGAGACTGCACTGAGTAATTTGATATGTGACACCTGTATATCTGTGTGCTCCTGAGTCTGTATATGGGAGACTGCGCTGAGTAATGTGATATGTGACACCTCTATATCTGTGTGCTCCTGAGTCTGTATATGGGAGACTGCACTGATTATTGTGATATGTGACACCTGTATATCTGTGTGCTCCTGAGTCTGTATATGGGAGACTGCGCTGAGTAATGTGATATGTGACTCCTGTATATCTGTGTGCTCCTGAGTCTGTATATGGGAGACTGCGCTGAGTAATGTGATATGTGACACCTGTATATCTGTGTGCTCCTGAGTCTGTATATGGGAGACTGTGCTGAGTAATGTGATATGTGACATCTGTATATCTGTGTGCTCCTGGGTCTGTGTTTATGTGAGACTGTGCTGAGTAATTTGATATGTGACACCTGTATATCTGTGTGCTCCTGAGTCTGTATATGGGAGACTGCTCTGAGTTATGTGATATGTGACACCTGTATATCTGTGTGCTCCTGAGTTTGTATATGGGAGACTGCGCTGAGTAATGTCATATGTAACACCTGTATATCTGTGTGCTCCTGAGTCTGTAAATGGAGACTGCGCTGAGTAATGTGACACCTGTATATCTGTGTGCTCCTGAGTCTGTATATGGGAGACTGCCCTGAGTTATGTAATATGTGACACCTGTATATCTGTGTGCTCCTGAGTCTGTATATGGGAGACTGCGCTGAGTAATGAGATATGTGACACCTGTATATCTGTGTGCTCCTGAGTCTGTATATAGGAGACTGTGCTGAGTAATGTGATAGGTGACACCTGTATATTTGTGTGCTCCTGAGTCTGTATAAGGGAGACTTCGCTGAGTAATGTGATATGTGACACCTGTATATCTGTGTGCTCCTGAGTCTGTATATGGGAGACTGCGCTGAGTAATGTGATATGTGACACCTGTATATCTGTGTGCTCCTGAATCTGTATATGGGAGACTGCGCTGAATAATGTGATATGTGACACCTGTATATCTGGGTGCTCCTGAGTCTGTATATGGGAGACTTCACTGCGTAATGTGATATTTGACACCTGTATATCTGTGTGCTCCTGAGTCTGTGTTTATGGGAGACTGAGGTGAGTAATGTGATATGTGACACCTGTATATCTGTGTGCTCCTGAGTCTGTATATGGGAGACTGCGCTGAGTAATGTGATATGTGACACCAGTATATCTGTGTGCTCCTGAGTCTGTATATGGGAGACTGCGCTGAGTAATGTGATATGTGACACCTGTATATCTGTGTGCTCTGAGTCTGTATATGGGAGACTGCACTGAGTAATTTGATATGTGACACCTGTATATCTGTGTGCTCCTGAGTCTGTATATGGGAGACTGCGCTGAGTAATGTGATATGTGACACCTCTATATCTGTGTGCTCCTGAGTCTGTATATGGGAGACTGCACTGATTATTGTGATATGTGACACCTGTATATCTGTGTGCTCCTGAGTCTGTATATGGGAGACTGCGCTGAGTAATGTGATATGTGACTCCTGTATATCTGTGTGCTCCTGAGTCTGTATATGGGAGACTGCGCTGAGTAATGTGATATGTGACACCTGTATATCTGTGTGCTCCTGAGTCTGTATATGGGAGACTGTGCTGAGTAATGTGATATGTGACATCTGTATATCTGTGTGCTCCTGGGTCTGTGTTTATGTGAGACTGTGCTGAGTAATTTGATATGTGACACCTGTATATCTGTGTGCTCCTGAGTCTGTATATGGGAGACTGCTCTGAGTTATGTGATATGTGACACCTGTATATCTGTGTGCTCCTGAGTTTGTATATGGGAGACTGCGCTGAGTAATGTCATATGTAACACCTGTATATCTGTGTGCTCCTGAGTCTGTAAATGGAGACTGCGCTGAGTAATGTGACACCTGTATATCTGTGTGCTCCTGAGTCTGTATATGGGAGACTGCCCTGAGTTATGTAATATGTGACACCTGTATATCTGTGTGCTCCTGAGTCTGTATATGGGAGACTGCGCTGAGTAATGAGATATGTGACACCTGTATATCTGTGTGCTCCTGAGTCTGTATATAGGAGACTGTGCTGAGTAATGTGATAGGTGACACCTGTATATTTGTGTGCTCCTGAGTCTGTATAAGGGAGACTTCGCTGAGTAATGTGATATGTGACACCTGTATATCTGTGTGCTCCTGAGTCTGTATATGGGAGACTGCGCTGAGTTATGTGATATGTGACACCTGTATATCTGTGTGCTCCTGAGTCTGTATATGGGAGACTGTGCTGTGTAATGTGATATGTGAAACCTGTATATCTGTGTGTTCCTGAGTCTGTATATGTAGACTGCGCTGATTAATGTGACACCTGTATATCTGTGTGCTCCTGAGTCTATATATGGGAGATTGTGCTTGAGTAATGTGATATGTGACACCTATATATCCGTGTGCTCCTGAGTCTGTATATGGGAGACTGCGCTGTGTAATGTGATATGTGACACCTGTATATCTGTGTGCTCCTGAGTCTGTATATGGGAGACTGTGCTGAGTAATGTGATATGTGACACCTGTATGTCTGTGTGCTCCTGAGTTTGTATATGGGAGACTGCGCTGAGTAATGTGATATGTGACACCTGTATATCTGTGTGCTCCTGAGTCTGTATATGGGAGACTGCGCTGAGTGATGTGATATGTGACACCTGTATATCTGTGTGCTCCTGAGTCTGTATTTAAGAGACTGCGCTGAGTGATGTGATTTGTGACACCTGTATATCTGTGTGCTCCTGAGTCTGTATATGGGAGACTGCGCTGAGTAATGTGATATGTGACACCTGTATATCTGTGTGCTCTGAGTCTGTATATGGGAGACTGCACTGAGTAATTTGATATGTGACACCTGTATATCTGTGTGCTCCTGAGTCTGTATATGGGAGACTGCGCTGAGTAATGTGATATGTGACACCTGTATATCTGTGTGCTCCTGAGTCTGTATATGGGAGACTGCTCTGAGTTAAGTTATATGTGTCTCCTGTATATCTGTGTGCTCCTGAGTCTGTATATGGGAGACTGCGCTGAGTAATGTGATATGTGACACCTGTATATCTGTGTGCTCCTGAGTCTGTAAATGGGAGACTGCGCTGAGTAATGTGACACCTGTATATCTGTGTGCTCCTGAGTCTGTATATGGGAGACTGCACTGAGTAATGTGACACCTGTATATCTGTGTGCTCCTGAGTCTGTATATGGGAGACTGCGCTGAGTAATGTAATATGTGACACCTGTATATCTGTGTGCTCCTGAGTCTGTATATGAGAGACTTCACTGAGTAATGTGATATTTGACACCAGTATATCTGTGTGCTCTTGAGTCTGTGTTTATCGGAGACTGTGCTGAGTAATGTGATATGTGACACCTGTATATCTGTGTGCTCCTGAGTCTGTATATGGGAGACTGCGCTGAGTAATGTGATATGTGACTCCTGTATATCTGTGTGCTCCTGAGTCTGTATATGGGAGACTGCGCTGAGTAATGTGATATGTGACACCTGTATATCTGTGTGCTCCTGAGTCTGTATATGGGAGACTGCGCTGAGTAATGTGATATGTGACACCTGTATATCTGTGTGCTCAAGAGTCTGTATATTGGAGACAGCACTGAATAATGTGATATGTGACACCTGTATATCTGTGTGCTCCTGAGTCTGTATATGGGAGACTGCGCTGAGTAATGTGATATGTGACACCTGTATGTCTGTGTGCTCCTGAGTCTGTATATGGGAGACTGCACTGAGTAATGTGATATGTGACACTTGTATATCTGTGTGCTCCTGAGTCTGTATATGGGAGACTGCGCTGAATAATGTGATATGTGACACCTGTATATCTGTGTGCTCCTGAGTCTGTATATGGGAGACTTCACTGAGTAATGTGATATTTGACACATGTATATCTGTGTGCTCCTGAGTCTGTGTTTATCGGAGACTGTGCTGAGTAATGTGATATGTGACACCTGTATATCTGTGTGCTCCTGAGTCTGTAAATGGGAGACTGTGCTGTGTAATGTGATATGTGACACCTGTATATCTGTGTGCTCCTGAGTCTGTATATGGGAGACTGCGCTGAGTAATGTGATATGTGACACCTGTATATCTGTGTGCTCCTGAGTCTGTATATGGGAGACTGCGCTGAATAATGTGATATGTGACACCTGTATATCTGTGTGCTCCTGAGTCTGTATATGGGAGACTGCGCTGAGTAATGTGATATGTGACACCTGTATATCTGTGTGCTCCTGAGTCTGTATATGGGAGACTGCGCTGAATAATGTGATATGTGACACCTGTATATCTGTGTGCTCCTGAGTCTGTATATGGGAGACTGCGCTGAGTAATGTGATATGTGACACCTGTATATCTTTGTGCTCCTGAGTCTGTATATGGGAGACTGCGCTGAGTAATGTGATATGTGACACCTGTATATCTGTGTGCTCCTGAGTCTGTATATGGGAGACTGCGCTGAGTAATGTGATATGTGACACCTGTATATCTGTGTGCTCCTGAATCTGTATATGGGAGACTGCGCTGAATAATGTGATATGTGACACCTGTATATCTGGGTGCTCCTGAGTCTGTATATGGGAGACTTCACTGCGTAATGTGATATTTGACACCTGTATATCTGTGTGCTCCTGAGTCTGTGTTTATGGGAGACTGAGCTGAGTAATGTGATATGTGACACCTGTATATCTGTGTGCTCCTGAGTCTGTATATGGGAGACTGCGCTGAGTAATGTGATATGTGACACCAGTATATCTGTGTGCTCCTGAGTCTGTATATGGGAGACTGCGCTGAGTAATGTGATATGTGACACCTGTATATCTGTGTGCTCCTGAGTCTGTATATGGGAGACTGCGCTGAATAATGTGATATGTGACACCTGTATATCTGGGTGCTCCTGAGTCTGTATATGGGAGACTTCACTGCGTAATGTGATATTTGACACCTGTATATCTGTGTGCTCCTGAGTCTGTGTTTATGGGAGACTGAGCTGAGTAATGTGATATGTGACACCTGTATATCTGTGTGCTCCTGAGTCTGTATATGGGAGACTGCGCTGAGTAATGTGATATGTGACACCAGTATATCTGTGTGCTCCTGAGTCTGTATATGGGAGACTGCGCTGAGTAATGTGATATGTGACACCTGTATATCTGTGTGCTCTGAGTCTGTATATGGGAGACTGCACTGAGTAATTTGATATGTGACACCTGTATATCTGTGTGCTCCTGAGTCTGTATATGGGAGACTGCGCTGAGTAATGTGATATGTGACACCTCTATATCTGTGTGCTCCTGAGTCTGTATATGGGAGACTGCACTGATTATTGTGATATGTGACACCTGTATATCTGTGTGCTCCTGAGTCTGTATATGGGAGACTGCGCTGAGTAATGTGATATGTGACTCCTGTATATCTGTGTGCTCCTGAGTCTGTATATGGGAGACTGCGCTGAGTAATGTGATATGTGACACCTGTATATCTGTGTGCTCCTGAGTCTGTATATGGGAGACTGTGCTGAGTAATGTGATATGTGACATCTGTATATCTGTGTGCTCCTGGGTCTGTGTTTATGTGAGACTGTGCTGAGTAATTTGATATGTGACACCTGTATATCTGTGTGCTCCTGAGTCTGTATATGGGAGACTGCTCTGAGTTATGTGATATGTGACACCTGTATATCTGTGTGCTCCTGAGTTTGTATATGGGAGACTGCGCTGAGTAATGTCATATGTAACACCTGTATATCTGTGTGCTCCTGAGTCTGTAAACGGAGACTGCGCTGAGTAATGTGACACCTGTATATCTGTGTGCTCCTGAGTCTGTATATGGGAGACTGCCCTGAGTTATGTAATATGTGACACCTGTATATCTGTGTGCTCCTGAGTCTGTATATGGGAGACTGCGCTGAGTAATGAGATATGTGACACCTGTATATCTGTGTGCTCCTGAGTCTGTATATAGGAGACTGTGCTGAGTAATGTGATAGGTGACACCTGTATATTTGTGTGCTCCTGAGTCTGTATAAGGGAGACTTCGCTGAGTAATGTGATATGTGACACCTGTATATCTGTGTGCTCCTGAGTCTGTATATGGGAGACTGCGCTGAGTAATGTGATATGTGACACCTGTATATCTGTGTGCTCCTGAATCTGTATATGGGAGACTGCGCTGAATAATGTGATATGTGACACCTGTATATCTGGGTGCTCCTGAGTCTGTATATGGGAGACTTCACTGCGTAATGTGATATTTGACACCTGTATATCTGTGTGCTCCTGAGTCTGTGTTTATGGGAGACTGAGCTGAGTAATGTGATATGTGACACCTGTATATCTTTGTGCTCCTGAGTCTGTATATGGGAGACTGCGCTGAGTAATGTGATATGTGACACCTGTATATCTGTGTGCTCCTGAGTCTGTATATGGGAGACTGCGCTGAGTAATGTGATATGTGACACCTGTATATCTGTGTGCTCCTGAATCTGTATATGGGAGACTGCGCTGAATAATGTGATATGTGACACCTGTATATCTGGGTGCTCCTGAGGTCTGTATATGGGAGACTTCACTGCGTAATGTGATATTTGACACCTGTATATCTGTGTGCTCCTGAGTCTGTGTTTATGGGAGACTGAGCTGAGTAATGTGATATGTGACACCTGTATATCTGTGTGCTCCTGAGTCTGTATATGGGAGACTGCGCTGAGTAATGTGATATGTGACACCAGTATATCTGTGTGCTCCTGAGTCTGTATATGGGAGACTGCGCTGAGTAATGTGATATGTGACACCTGTATATCTGTGTGCTCCTGAGTCTGTATATGGGAGACTGCGCTGAATAATGTGATATGTGACACCTGTATATCTGGGTGCTCCTGAGTCTGTATATGGGAGACTTCACTGCGTAATGTGATATTTGACACCTGTATATCTGTGTGCTCCTGAGTCTGTGTTTATGGGAGACTGAGCTGAGTAATGTGATATGTGACACCTGTATATCTGTGTGCTCCTGAGTCTGTATATGGGAGACTGCGCTGAGTAATGTGATATGTGACACCAGTATATCTGTGTGCTCCTGAGTCTGTATATGGGAGACTGCGCTGAGTAATGTGATATGTGACACCTGTATATCTGTGTGCTCTGAGTCTGTATATGGGAGACTGCACTGAGTAATTTGATATGTGACACCTGTATATCTGTGTGCTCCTGAGTCTGTATATGGGAGACTGCGCTGAGTAATGTGATATGTGACACCTCTATATCTGTGTGCTCCTGAGTCTGTATATGGGAGACTGCACTGATTATTGTGATATGTGACACCTGTATATCTGTGTGCTCCTGAGTCTGTATATGGGAGACTGCGCTGAGTAATGTGATATGTGACTCCTGTATATCTGTGTGCTCCTGAGTCTGTATATGGGAGACTGCGCTGAGTAATGTGATATGTGACACCTGTATATCTGTGTGCTCCTGAGTCTGTATATGGGAGACTGTGCTGAGTAATGTGATATGTGACATCTGTATATCTGTGTGCTCCTGGGTCTGTGTTTATGTGAGACTGTGCTGAGTAATTTGATATGTGACACCTGTATATCTGTGTGCTCCTGAGTCTGTATATGGGAGACTGCTCTGAGTTATGTGATATGTGACACCTGTATATCTGTGTGCTCCTGAGTTTGTATATGGGAGACTGCGCTGAGTAATGTCATATGTAACTCCTGTATATCTGTGTGCTCCTGAGTCTGTAAACGGAGACTGCGCTGAGTAATGTGACACCTGTATATCTGTGTGCTCCTGAGTCTGTATATGGGAGACTGCCCTGAGTTATGTAATATGTGACACCTGTATATCTGTGTGCTCCTGAGTCTGTATATGGGAGACTGCGCTGAGTAATGAGATATGTGACACCTGTATATCTGTGTGCTCCTGAGTCTGTATATAGGAGACTGTGCTGAGTAATGTGATAGGTTGACACCTGTATATTTGTGTGCTCCTGAGTCTGTATAAGGGAGACTTCGCTGAGTAATGTGATATGTGACACCTGTATATCTGTGTGCTCCTGAGTCTGTATATGGGAGACTGCGCTGAGTAATGTGATATGTGACACCTGTATATCTGTGTGCTCCTGAATCTGTATATGGGAGACTGCGCTGAATAATGTGATATGTGACACCTGTATATCTGGGTGCTCCTGAGTCTGTATATGGGAGACTTCACTGCGTAATGTGATATTTGACACCTGTATATCTGTGTGCTCCTGAGTCTGTGTTTATGGGAGACTGAGCTGAGTAATGTGATATGTGACACCTGTATATCTGTGTGCTCCTGAGTCTGTATATGGGAGACTGCGCTGAGTAATGTGATATGTGACACCAGTATATCTGTGTGCTCCTGAGTCTGTATATGGGAGACTGCGCTGAGTAATGTGATATGTGACACCTGTATATCTGTGTGCTCTGAGTCTGTATATGGGAGACTGCACTGAGTAATTTGATATGTGACACCTGTATATCTGTGTGCTCCTGAGTCTGTATATGGGAGACTGCGCTGAGTAATGTGATATGTGACACCTCTATATCTGTGTGCTCCTGAGTCTGTATATGGGAGACTGCACTGATTATTGTGATATGTGACACCTGTATATCTGTGTGCTCCTGAGTCTGTATATGGGAGACTGCGCTGAGTAATGTGATATGTGACTCCTGTATATCTGTGTGCTCCTGAGTCTGTATATGGGAGACTGCGCTGAGTAATGTGATATGTGACACCTGTATATCTGTGTGCTCCTGAGTCTGTATATGGGAGACTGTGCTGAGTAATGTGATATGTGACATCTGTATATCTGTGTGCTCCTGGGTCTGTGTTTATGTGAGACTGTGCTGAGTAATTTGATATGTGACACCTGTATATCTGTGTGCTCCTGAGTCTGTATATGGGAGACTGCTCTGAGTTATGTGATATGTGACACCTGTATATCTGTGTGCTCCTGAGTTTGTATATGGGAGACTGCGCTGAGTAATGTCATATGTAACACCTGTATATCTGTGTGCTCCTGAGTCTGTAAATGGAGACTGCGCTGAGTAATGTGACACCTGTATATCTGTGTGCTCCTGAGTCTGTATATGGGAGACTGCCCTGAGTTATGTAATATGTGACACCTGTATATCTGTGTGCTCCTGAGTCTGTATATGGGAGACTGCGCTGAGTAATGAGATATGTGACACCTGTATATCTGTGTGCTCCTGAGTCTGTATATAGGAGACTGTGCTGAGTAATGTGATAGGTGACACCTGTATATTTGTGTGCTCCTGAGTCTGTATAAGGGAGACTGCGCTGAGTTATGTGATATGTGACACCTGTATATCTGTGTGCTCCTGAGTCTGTATATGGGAGACTGCGCTGAGTTATGTGATATGTGACACCTGTATATCTGTGTGCTCCTGAGTCTGTATATGGGAGACTGTGCTGTGTAATGTGATATGTGAAACCTGTATATCTGTGTGTTCCTGAGTCTGTATATGTAGACTGCGCTGATTAATGTGACACCTGTATATCTGTGTGCTCCTGAGTCTATATATGGGAGATTGTGCTTGAGTAATGTGATATGTGACACCTATATATCCGTGTGCTCCTGAGTCTGTATATGGGAGACTGCGCTGTGTAATGTGATATGTGACACCTGTATATCTGTGTGCTCCTGAGTCTGTATATGGGAGACTGTGCTGAGTAATGTGATATGTGACACCTGTATGTCTGTGTGCTCCTGAGTTTGTATATGGGAGACTGCGCTGAGTAATGTGATATGTGACACCTGTATATCTGTGTGCTCCTGAGTCTGTATATGGGAGACTGCGCTGAGTGATGTGATATGTGACACCTGTATATCTGTGTGCTCCTGAGTCTGTATTTAAGAGACTGCGCTGAGTGATGTGATTTGTGACACCTGTATATCTGTGTGCTCCTGAGTCTGTATATGGGAGACTGCGCTGAGTAATGTGATATGTGACACCTGTATATCTGTGTGCTCTGAGTCTGTATATGGGAGACTGCACTGAGTAATTTGATATGTGACACCTGTATATCTGTGTGCTCCTGAGTCTGTATATGGGAGACTGCGCTGAGTAATGTGATATGTGACACCTGTATATCTGTGTGCTCCTGAGTCTGTATATGGGAGACTGCTCTGAGTTAAGTTATATGTGTCTCCTGTATATCTGTGTGCTCCTGAGTCTGTATATGGGAGACTGCGCTGAGTAATGTGATATGTGACACCTGTATATCTGTGTGCTCCTGAGTCTGTAAATGGGAGACTGCGCTGAGTAATGTGACACCTGTATATCTGTGTGCTCCTGAGTCTGTATATGGGAGACTGCACTGAGTAATGTGACACCTGTATATCTGTGTGCTCCTGAGTCTGTATATGGGAGACTGCGCTGAGTAATGTAATATGTGACACCTGTATATCTGTGTGCTCCTGAGTCTGTATATGAGAGACTTCACTGAGTAATGTGATATTTGACACCAGTATATCTGTGTGCTCTTGAGTCTGTGTTTATGGGAGACTGAGCTGAGTAATGTGATATGTGACACCTGTATATCTGTGTGCTCCTGAGTCTGTATATGGGAGACTGCGCTGAGTAATGTGATATGTGACACCTGTATATCTGTGTGCTCCTGAGTCTGTATATGGGAGACTGCGCTGAGTAATGTGATATGTGACACCTGTATATCTGTGTGCTCAAGAGTCTGTATATTGGAGACAGCACTGAATAATGTGATATGTGACACCTGTATATCTGTGTGCTCCTGAGTCTGTATATGGGAGACTGCGCTGAGTAATGTGATATGTGACACCTGTATGTCTGTGTGCTCCTGAGTCTGTATATGGGAGACTGCACTGAGTAATGTGATATGTGACACTTGTATATCTGTGTGCTCCTGAGTCTGTATATGGGAGACTGCGCTGAATAATGTGATATGTGACACCTGTATATCTGTGTGCTCCTGAGTCTGTATATGGGAGACTTCACTGAGTAATGTGATATTTGACACATGTATATCTGTGTGCTCCTGAGTCTGTGTTTATCGGAGACTGTGCTGAGTAATGTGATATGTGACACCTGTATATCTGTGTGCTCCTGAGTCTGTAAATGGGAGACTGTGCTGTGTAATGTGATATGTGACACCTGTATATCTGTGTGCTCCTGAGTCTGTATATGGGAGACTGCGCTGAGTAATGTGATATGTGACACCTGTATATCTGTGTGCTCCTGAGTCTGTATATGGGAGACTGCGCTGAATAATGTGATATGTGACACCTGTATATCTGTGTGCTCCTGAGTCTGTATATGGGAGACTGCGCTGAGTAATGTGATATGTGACACCTGTATATCTGTGTGCTCCTGAGTCTGTATATGGGAGACTGCGCTGAATAATGTGATATGTGACACCTGTATATCTGTGTGCTCCTGAGTCTGTATATGGGAGACTGCGCTGAGTAATGTGATATGTGACACCTGTATATCTTTGTGCTCCTGAGTCTGTATATGGGAGACTGCGCTGAGTAATGTGATATGTGACACCTGTATATCTGTGTGCTCCTGAGTCTGTATATGGGAGACTGCGCTGAGTAATGTGATATGTGACACCTGTATATCTGTGTGCTCCTGAATCTGTATATGGGAGACTGCGCTGAATAATGTGATATGTGACACCTGTATATCTGGGTGCTCCTGAGTCTGTATATGGGAGACTTCACTGCGTAATGTGATATTTGACACCTGTATATCTGTGTGCTCCTGAGTCTGTGTTTATGGGAGACTGAGCTGAGTAATGTGATATGTGACACCTGTATATCTGTGTGCTCCTGAGTCTGTATATGGGAGACTGCGCTGAGTAATGTGATATGTGACACCTCTATATCTGTGTGCTCCTGAGTCTGTATATGGGAGACTGCACTGATTATTGTGATATGTGACACCTGTATATCTGTGTGCTCCTGAGTCTGTATATGGGAGACTGCGCTGAGTAATGTGATATGTGACTCCTGTATATCTGTGTGCTCCTGAGTCTGTATATGGGAGACTGCGCTGAGTAATGTGATATGTGACACCTGTATATCTGTGTGCTCCTGAGTCTGTATGTGGGAGACTGTGCTGAGTAATGTGATATGTGACATCTGTATATCTGTGTGCTCCTGGGTCTGTGTTTATGTGAGACTGTGCTGAGTAATTTGATATGTGACACCTGTATATCTGTGTGCTCCTGAGTCTGTATATGGGAGACTGCTCTGAGTTATGTGATATGTGACACCTGTATATCTGTGTGCTCCTGAGTTTGTATATGGGAGACTGCGCTGAGTAATGTCATATGTAACACCTGTATATCTGTGTGCTCCTGAGTCTGTAAATGGAGACTGCGCTGAGTAATGTGACACCTGTATATCTGTGTGCTCCTGAGTCTGTATATGGGAGACTGCCCTGAGTTATGTAATATGTGACACCTGTATATCTGTGTGCTCCTGAGTCTGTATATGGGAGACTGCGCTGAGTAATGAGATATGTGACACCTGTATATCTGTGTGCTCCTGAGTCTGTATATAGGAGACTGTGCTGAGTAATGTGATAGGTGACACCTGTATATTTGTGTGCTCCTGAGTCTGTATAAGGGAGACTTCGCTGAGTAATGTGATATGTGACACCTGTATATCTGTGTGCTCCTGAGTCTGTATATGGGAGACTGCGCTGAGTAATGTGATATGTGACACCTGTATATCTGTGTGCTCCTGAATCTGTATATGGGAGACTGCGCTGAATAATGTGATATGTGACACCTGTATATCTGGGTGCTCCTGAGTCTGTATATGGGAGACTTCACTGCGTAATGTGATATTTGACACCTGTATATCTGTGTGCTCCTGAGTCTGTGTTTATGGGAGACTGAGCTGAGTAATGTGATATGTGACACCTGTATATCTGTGTGCTCCTGAGTCTGTATATGGGAGACTGCGCTGAGTAATGTGATATGTGACACCAGTATATCTGTGTGCTCCTGAGTCTGTATATGGGAGACTGCGCTGAGTAATGTGATATGTGACACCTGTATATCTGTGTGCTCTGAGTCTGTATATGGGAGACTGCACTGAGTAATTTGATATGTGACACCTGTATATCTGTGTGCTCCTGAGTCTGTATATGGGAGACTGCGCTGAGTAATGTGATATGTGACACCTCTATATCTGTGTGCTCCTGAGTCTGTATATGGGAGACTGCACTGATTATTGTGATATGTGACACCTGTATATCTGTGTGCTCCTGAGTCTGTATATGGGAGACTGCGCTGAGTAATGTGATATGTGACTCCTGTATATCTGTGTGCTCCTGAGTCTGTATATGGGAGACTGCGCTGAGTAATGTGATATGTGACACCTGTATATCTGTGTGCTCCTGAGTCTGTATATGGGAGACTGTGCTGAGTAATGTGATATGTGACATCTGTATATCTGTGTGCTCCTGGGTCTGTGTTTATGTGAGACTGTGCTGAGTAATTTGATATGTGACACCTGTATATCTGTGTGCTCCTGAGTCTGTATATGGGAGACTGCTCTGAGTTATGTGATATGTGACACCTGTATATCTGGGTGCTCCTGAGTCTGTATATGGGAGACTTCACTGCGTAATGTGATATTTGACACCTGTATATCTGTGTGCTCCTGAGTCTGTGTTTATGGGAGACTGAGCTGAGTAATGTGATATGTGACACCTGTATATCTGTGTGCTCCTGAGTCTGTATATGGGAGACTGCGCTGAGTAATGTGATATGTGACACCAGTATATCTGTGTGCTCCTGAGTCTGTATATGGGAGACTGCGCTGAGTAATGTGATATGTGACACCTGTATATCTGTGTGCTCTGAGTCTGTATATGGGAGACTGCACTGAGTAATTTGATATGTGACACCTGTATATCTGTGTGCTCCTGAGTCTGTATATGGGAGACTGCGCTGAGTAATGTGATATGTGACACCTCTATATCTGTGTGCTCCTGAGTCTGTATATGGGAGACTGCACTGATTATTGTGATATGTGACACCTGTATATCTGTGTGCTCCTGAGTCTGTATATGGGAGACTGCGCTAAGTAATGTGATATGTGACTCCTGTATATCTGTGTGCTCCTGAGTCTGTATATGGGAGACTGCGCTGAGTAATGTGATATGTGACACCTGTATATCTGTGTGCTCCTGAGTCTGTATATGGGAGACTGTGCTGAGTAATGTGATATGTGACATCTGTATATCTGTGTGCTCCTGGGTCTGTGTTTATGTGAGACTGTGCTGAGTAATTTGATATGTGACACCTGTATATCTGTGTGCTCCTGAGTCTGTATATGGGAGACTGCTCTGAGTTATGTGATATGTGACACCTGTATATCTGTGTGCTCCTGAGTTTGTATATGGGAGACTGCGCTGAGTAATGTCATATGTAACACCTGTATATCTGTGTGCTCCTGAGTCTGTAAATGGAGACTGCGCTGAGTAATGTGACACCTGTATATCTGTGTGCTCCTGAGTCTGTATATGGGAGACTGCCCTGAGTTATGTAATATGTGACACCTGTATATCTGTGTGCTCCTGAGTCTGTATATGGGAGACTGCGCTGAGTAATGAGATATGTGACACCTGTATATCTGTGTGCTCCTGAGTCTGTATATAGGAGACTGTGCTGAGTAATGTGATAGGTGACACCTGTATATTTGTGTGCTCCTGAGTCTGTATAAGGGAGACTTCGCTGAGTAATGTGATATGTGACACCTGTATATCTGTGTGCTCCTGAGTCTGTATATGGGAGACTGCGCTGAGTTATGTGATATGTGACACCTGTATATCTGTGTGCTCCTGAGTCTGTATATGGGAGACTGTGCTGTGTAATGTGATATGTGAAACCTGTATATCTGTGTGTTCCTGAGTCTGTATATGTAGACTGCGCTGATTAATGTGACACCTGTATATCTGTGTGCTCCTGAGTCTATATATGGGAGATTGTGCTTGAGTAATGTGATATGTGACACCTATATATCCGTGTGCTCCTGAGTCTGTATATGGGAGACTGCGCTGTGTAATGTGATATGTGACACCTGTATATCTGTGTGCTCCTGAGTCTGTATATGGGAGACTGTGCTGAGTAATGTGATATGTGACACCTGTATGTCTGTGTGCTCCTGAGTTTGTATATGGGAGACTGCGCTGAGTAATGTGATATGTGACACCTGTATATCTGTGTGCTCCTGAGTCTGTATATGGGAGACTGCGCTGAGTGATGTGATATGTGACACCTGTATATCTGTGTGCTCCTGAGTCTGTATTTAAGAGACTGCGCTGAGTGATGTGATTTGTGACACCTGTATATCTGTGTGCTCCTGAGTCTGTATATGGGAGACTGCGCTGAGTAATGTGATATGTGACACCTGTATATCTGTGTGCTCTGAGTCTGTATATGGGAGACTGCACTGAGTAATTTGATATGTGACACCTGTATATCTGTGTGCTCCTGAGTCTGTATATGGGAGACTGCGCTGAGTAATGTGATATGTGACACCTGTATATCTGTGTGCTCCTGAGTCTGTATATGGGAGACCACTCTGAGTGATGTGATTTGTGACACCTGTATATCTGTGTGCTCCTGAGTCTGTATATGGGAGACTGCGCTGAGTAATGTGATATGTGACACCTGTATATCTGTGTGCTCCTGAGTCTGTATATGGGAGACTGTGCTTAGTAATATGATATGTGACACCTGTATATCTGTGTTTTCCTGAGTCTGTATATGTAGACTGCGCTGAGTAATGTGACACCTGTATATCTGTGTGCTCCTGAGTCTATATATGGGAGATTGTGCTTGAGTAATGTGATATGTGACACCTGTATATCTGTGTGCTCCTGAGTCTGTATATTGGAGACTGCGCTGTGTAATGTGATATGTGACACCTGTATATCTGTGTGATCCTGAGTCTGTGTTTATGGGAGACTGTGCTGAGTAATGTGATATGTGACATCTGTATATCTGTGTGCTCCTGAGTCTGTGTTTATGGGAGACTGTGCTGAGTAATTTGATATGTGACACCTTTATATCTGTGTGCTCCTGAGTCTGTATATGGGAGACTGCACTGAGTAATGTGATATGTGACACCTGTATATCTGTGTGCTCCTGAGTCTGTATATGGGAGACTGCACTGAGTAATGTGATATGTGACACTTGTATATCTGTGTGCTCCTGAGTCTGTATATGGGAGACTGCGCTGAATAATGTGATATGTGACACCTGTATATCTGTGTGCTCCTTAGTCTGTATATGGGAGACTTCACTGAGTAATGTGATATTTGACACCTTTATAACTGTGTGCTCTTGAGTCTGTGTTTATCGGAGACTGTGCTGAGTAATGTGATATGTGACACCTGTATATCTGTGTGCTCCTTAGTCTGTATATGGGAGACTGCGCTGAGTAATGTGATATGTGACACCAGTATATCTGTGTGCTCCTGAGTCTGTATATGGGAGACTGTGCTGTGTAATGTGATATGTGACACCTGTATATCTGTGTGCTTCTGAGTCTGTATATGGGAGACTGCGCTGAGTAATGTGATATGTGTCACCTGTATATCTGTGTGCTCCTGAGTCTGTATATGGGAGACTGCTCTGAGTTAAGTTATATGTGTCTCCTGTATATCTGTGTGCTCCTGAGTCTGTATATGGGAGACTGCGCTGAGTAATGTGATATGTGACACCTGTATATCTGTGTGCTCCTGAGTCTGTAAATGGGAGACTGCGCTGAGTAATGTGACACCTGTATATCTGTGTGCTCCTGAGTCTGTATATGGGAGACTGCACTGAGTAATGTGACACCTGTATATCTGTGTGCTCCTGAGTCTGTATATGGGAGACTGCGCTGAGTAATGTAATATGTGACACCTGTATATCTGTGTGCTCCTGAGTCTGTATATGGGAGACTGCGCTGAGTAATGTGATATGTGACACCTGTATATCTGTGTGCTCCTGAGTCTGTATATGGGAGACTGCCCTGAGTAATGTGATATGTGACACCTGTATATCTGTGTGCTCCTGAGTCTGTAAATGGGAGACTGCGCTGAGTAATGTGACACCTGTATATCTGTGTGCTCCTGAGTCTGTATATGGGAGACTGCGCTGAATAATGTGATATGTGACACCTGTATATCTGTGTGCTCCTGAGTCTGTATATGAGAGACTTCACTGAGTAATGTGATATTTGACACCAGTATTTCTGTGTGCTCTTGAGTCTGTGTTTATCGGAGACTGTGCTGAGTAATGTGATATGTGACACCTGTATATCTGTGTGCTCCTGAGTCTGTATATGGGAGACTGCCCTGAGTAATGTGATATGTGACTCCTGTATATCTGTGTGCTCCTGAGTTTGTATATGGGAGACTGCGCTGAGTAATGTGATATGTGACACCTGTATATCTGTGTGCTCCAGAGTCTGTATATGGGAGACTGTGCTGAGTAATGTGATATGTGACACCTGTATATCTGTGTGCTCAAGAGTCTGTATATTGGAGACAGCACTGAATAATGTGATATGTGACACCTGTATATCTGTGTGCTCCTGAGTCTGTATATGGGAGACTGCGCTGAGTAATGTGATATGTGACACCTGTATGTCTGTGTGCTCCTGAGTCTGTATATGGGAGACTGCACTGAGTAATGTGATATGTGACACTTGTATATCTGTGTGCTCCTGAGTCTGTATATGGGAGACTGCGCTGAATAATGTGATATGTGACACCTGTATATCTGTGTGCTCCTGAGTCTGTATATGGGGGACTTCACTGAGTAATGTGATATTTGACACATGTATATCTGTGTGCTCCTGAGTCTGTGTTTATCGGAGACTGTGCTGAGTAATGTGATATGTGACACCTGTATATCTGTGTGCTCCTGAGTCTGTATATGGGAGACTGTGCTGAGTAATGTGATATGTGACACTTGTATATCTGTGTGCTCCTGAGTCTGTATATGGGAGACTGCACTGAATAATGTGATATGTGACACCTGTATATCTGTGTGCTCCTGAGTCTGTATATGGGAGACTGCGCTGAATAATGTGATATGTGACACCTGTATATCTGTGTGCTCCTGAGTCTGTATATGGGAGACTGCGCTGAGTAATGTGATATGTGACACCTGTATATCTGTGTGCTCCTGAGTCTGTATATGGGAGACTTCACTGAGTAATGTGATATTTGACACATGTATATCTGTGTGCTCCTGAGTCTGTGTTTATCGGAGACTGTGCTGAGTAATGTGATATGTGACACCTGTATATCTGTGTGCTCCTGAGTCTGTATATGGGAGACTGCGCTGAGTAATGTGATATGTGACACTTGTATATCTGTGTCCTCCTGAGTCTGTATATGGGAGACTGCACTGAATAATGTGATATGTGACACCTGTATATCTGTGTGCTCCTGAGTCTGTGTTTATCGGAGACTGCGCTGAGTAATGTGATATGTGACACCTGTATATCTGTGTGCTCCTGAGTCTGTATATGGGAGACTGCGCCGAGTAATGTGATATGTGACACCTGTATATCTGTGTGCTCCTGAGTCTGTATATGGGAGACTGCGCTGAATAATGTGATATGTGACACCTGTATATCTGTGTGCTCCTGAGTCTGTATATGGGAGACTGCACTGAGTAATGTGATATGTGACACCTGTATATCTGTGTGCTCCTGAGTCTGTATATGGGAGACTGCGCTGAGTAATGTGATATGTGACACCTGTATATCTGTGTGCTCCTGAATCTGTATATGGGAGACTGCGCTGAATAATGTGATATGTGACACCTGTATATCTGGGTGCTCCTGAGTCTGTATATGGAAGACTTCACTGCGTAATGTGATATTTGACACCTGTATATCTGTGTGCTCCTGAGTCTGTGTTTATGGGAGACTGAGCTGAGTAATGTGATATGTGACACCTGTATATCTGTGTGCTCCTGAGTCTGTATATGGGAGACTGCGCTGAGTAATGTGATATGTGACACCAGTATATCTGTGTGCTCCTGAGTCTGTATATGGGAGACTGCACTGAATAATGTGATATGTGACACCTGTATATCTGTGTGCTCCTGAGTCTGTATATGGGAGACTGTGCTGTGTAATGTGATATGTGACACCTGTATATCTGTGTGCTCCTGAGTCTGTATATGGGAGACTGCGCTGAGTAATGTGATATGTGACACCTGTATATCTGTGTGCTCCTGAGTCTGTATATGGGAGACTGCACTGAGTGATGTGACACCTGTATATCTGTGTGCTCCTGAGTCTATATATGGGAGATTGTGCTGAGTGATGTGATATGTGACACCTGTATATCTGTGTGCTCCTGAGTCTGTATATGGGAGACTGCGCTGAGTAATGTAATTTGTGACACCTGTATATCTGTGTGCTCCAGAGTCTGTATATGGGAGACTGCTCTGAGTTATGTGATATGTGACTCCTGTATATCTGTGTGCTCCTGAGTCTGTATATGGGAGACTGCGCTGAGTAATGTGATATGTGACACCTGTATATCTGTGTGCTCCTGAGTCTGTAAATGGGAGACTGCGCTGAGTAATGTGACACCTGTATATCTGTGTGCTCCTGAGTCTGTATATGGGAGACTGCGCTGAATAATGTGATATGTGACACCTGTATATCTGTGTGCTCCTGAGTCTGTATATGAGAGTCTTCACTGAGTAATGTGATATTTGACACCAATATATCTGTGTGCTCTTGAGTCTGTGTTTATCGGAGACTGTGCTGAGTAATGTGATATGTGACACCTGTATATCTGTGTGCTCCTGAGTCTGTATATGGGAGACTGCGCTGAGTAATGTGATATGTGACTCCTGTATATCTGTGTGCTCCTGAGTCTGTATATGGGAGACTGCGCTGAGTAATGTGATATGTGACACCTTTATATCTGTGTGCTCCTGAGTCTGTAAATTCGAGACTTCGCTGAGTAATGTGATATGTGACACCTGTATATCTGTGTGCTCAAGAGTCTGTATATTGGAGACAGCACTGAATAATGTGATATGTGACACCTGTATATCTGTGTGTTCCTGAGTCTGTATATGGGAGACTGCGCTGAGTAATGTGATATGTGACACCTGTATGTCTGTGTGCTCCTGAGTCTGTATATGGGAGACTGCACTGAGTAATGTGATATGTGACACTTGTATATCTGTGTGCTCCTGAGTCTGTATATGGGAGACTGCGCTGAATAATGTGATATGTGACACCTGTATATCTGTGTGCTCCTGAGTCTGTATATGGGAGACTTCACTGAGTAATGTGATATTTGACACATGTATATCTGTGTGCTCCTGAGTCTGTGTTTATCGGAGACTGTGCTGAGTAATGTGATATGTGACACCTGTATATCTGTGTGCTCCTGAGTCTGTATATGGGAGACTGCGCTGAGTAATGTGATATGTGACACCTGTATATCTGTGTGCTCCTGAGTCTGTATATGGGAGACTGTGCTGTGTAATGTGATATGTGACACCTGTATATCTGTGTGCTCCTGAGTCTGTATATGGGAGACTGCGCTGAGTAATGTGATATGTGACACCTGTATATCTGTGTGCTCCTGAGTCTGCATATGGGAGACTGCGCTGAATAATGTGATATGTGACAACTGTATATCTGTGTGCTCCTGAGTCTGTATATGGGAGACTTCACTGCGTAATGTGATATTTGACACCTGTATATCTGTGTGCTCCTGAGTCTGTGTTTATGGGAGACTGAGCTGAGTAATGTGATATGTGACACCTGTATATCTGTGTGCTCCTGAGTCTGTATATGGGAGACTGCGCTGAGTAATGTGATATGTTACACCAGTATATCTGTGTGCTCCTGAGTCTGTATATGGGAGACTGCACTGAATAATGTGATATGTGACACCTGTATATCTGTGTGCTCCTGAGTCTGTATATGGGAGACTGTGCTGTGTAATGTGATATGTGACACCTGTATATCTGTGTGCTCCTGAGTCTGTATATGGGAGACTGCGCTGAGTAATGTGATATGTGACACCTGTATATCTGTGTGCTCCTGAGTCTGTATATGGGATACTGCACTGAGTAATGTGACACCTGTATATCTGTGTGCTCCTGAGTCTATATATGGGAGATTGTGCTGAGTGATGTGATATGTGACACCTGTATATCTGTGTGCTCCTGAGTCTGTATATGGGAGACTGCGCTGAGTAATGTGATTTGTGACACCTGTATATCTGTGTGCTCCAGAGTCTGTATATGGGAGACTGCGCTGAATAATGTGATATGTGACACCTGTATATCTGTGTGCTCCTGAGTCTGTATATGGGAGACTGAGCTGAGTAATGTGATATGTGACACCTGTATATCTGTGTGCTCCTGAGTCTGTATATGGGAGACTGTGCTGAGTGATGTGATATGTGACACCTGTATATCTGTGTGTTCCTGAGTCTGTATATGGGAGTCTGCGCTGAGTGATGTGAAATGTGACACCTGTATATCTGTGTGCTCCTGAGTCTGTATATAAGAGACTGTGCTGAGTGATGTGATTTGTGACACCTGTATATCTGTGTGCTCCTGAGTCTGTATATGGGAGACTGCGCTGAGTAATGTGATATGTGACACCTGTATATTTTTGTGCTCCTGAGTCTGTATATAGGAGACTGCGTTGAATGATGTGATATGTGACACCTGTATATCTGTGTGCTCCTGAGTCTGTATATAGGAGACTGCGCTGATTTATGTGATATGTGACACCTGTATATCTGTGTGCTCCTGAGTCTGTATATAGGAGACTGCGCTGAGTGATGTGATATGTGACACCTGTATATCTGTGTGCTCCTGAGACAGTATATAGGAGACTGCGCTGAGTGATGTGATATGTGACACCTCTATATCTGTGTGCTCCTGAGTCTGTATATGGGAGACTGCACTGATTATTGTGATATGTGACGCCTGTATATCTGTGTGCTCCTGAGTCTATATATGGGAGACTGTGCTGAGTAATGTGATATGTGACATCTGTATATCTGTGTGCTCCTGAGTCTGTGTTTATGGGAGACTGTGCTGAGTAATTTGATATGTGACACCTGTAAATCTGTGTGCTCCTGAGTCTATATATGGGAGTCAGCACTGAGTAATGTGATATGTGACACCTGTATATCTGTGTGCTCCTGAGTCTGTATATGGGAGACTGCTCTGAGTTATGTGATATGTGACACCTGTATATCTGTGTGCTCCTGAGTCTGTATATGGGAGACTGCGCTGAATAATGTGATATGTGACACCTGTATATCTGTGTGCTCCTGAGTCTGTAAATGGAGACTGCGCTGAGTAATGTGACACCTGCATATCTGTGTGCTCCAGAGTCTGTATATGGGAGACTGCCCCGAGTTATGTAATATGTGACACCTGTATATCTGTGTGCTCCTAAGTCTGTATATGGGAGACTGCGCTGAATAATGTGATATGTGACACCTGTATATCTGTGTGCTCCTGAGTCTGTATATGGGAGACTGCGCTGAGTAATGTGATATGTGACACCTGTATATCTGTGTGCTCCTGAGTCTGTATATAGGAGACTGCACTGAGTAATGACATATGTGACACCTGTATATATGTGTGCTCCTGAATCTGTATATGGGAGACTGCGCTGAATAATGTGATATGTGACACCTGTATATCTGGGTGCTCCTGAGTCTGTATATGGGAGACTTCACTGAGTAATGTGATATTTGACACCGGTATATCTGTGTGCTCCTGAGTCTGTGTTTATGGGAGACTGAGCTGAGTAATGTGATATGTGACACCTGTATATCTGTGTGCTCCTGAGTCTGTATATGGGAGACTGCGCTGAGTAATGTGATATGTGACACCAGTATATCTGTGTGCTCCTGAGTCTGTATATGGGAGACTGCACTGAATAATGTGATATGTGACACCTGTATATCTGTGTGCTCCTGAGTCTGTATATGGGAGACTGTGCTGTGTAATGTGATATGTGACACCTGTATATCTGTGTGCTCCTGAGTCTGTATATGGGAGACTGCGCTGAGTAATGTGATATGTGACATCTGTATATCTGTGTGCTCCTGAGTCTGTATATGGGAGACTGCACTGAGTAATGTGATTTGTGACACCTGTATATCTGTGTGCTCCAGAGTCTGTATATGGGAGACTGCGCTGAATAATGTGATATGTGGCACCTGTATATCTGTGTGCTCCTGAGTCTGTATATGGGAGACTGAGCTGAGTAATGTGATATGTGACACCTGTATATCTGTGTGCTCCTGAGTCTGTATATGGGAGACTGCGCTGAGTAATGTGATATGTGACACCTGTATATCTGTGTGTTCCTGAGTCTGTATATGGGAGACTGCGCTGAGTGATGTGAAATGTGACACCTGTATATCTGTGTGCTCCTGAGTCTGTATATGGGAGACTGCGCTGAGTAATGTGATATGTGACACCTGTATATCTGTGTGCTCCTGAGTCTGTATATGGGAGACTGCACTGAGTAATGTGACACCTGTATATCTGTGTGCTCCTGAGTCTATATATGGGAGATTGTGCTGAGTGATGTGATATGTGACACCTGTATATCTGTGTGCTCCTGAGTCTGTATATGGGAGACTGCGCTGAGTAATGTGATTTGTGACACCTGTATATCTGTGTGCTCCAGAGTCTGTATATGTGAGACTGCGCTGAATAATGTGATATGTGACACCTGTATATCTGTGTGCTCCTGAGTCTGTATATGGGAGACTGTGCTGAGTAATGTGATATGTGACACCTGTATATCTGTGTGCTCCTGAGTCTGTATATGGGAGACTGCGCTGAGTGATGTGATATGTGACACCTGTATATCTGTGTGTTCCTGAGTCTGTATATGGGAGACTGCGCTGAGTGATGTGAAATGTGACACCTGTATATCTGTGTGCTCCTGAGTCTGTATATAAGAGACTGTGCTGAGTGATGTGATTTGTGACACCTGTATATCTGTGTGCTCCTGAGTCTGTATATGGGAGACTGCGCTGAGTAATGTGATATGTGACACCTGTATATTTTTGTGCTCCTGAGTCTGTATATAGGAGACTGCGTTGAATGATGTGATATGTGACACCTGTATATCTGTGTGCTCCTGAGTCTGTATATAGGAGACTGCGCTGATTTATGTGATATGTGACACCTGTATATCTGTGTGCTCCTGAGTCTGTATATAGGAGACTGCGCTGAGTGATGTGATATGTGACACCTGTATATCTGTGTGCTCCTGAGACAGTATATAGGAGACTGCGCTGAGTGATGTGATATGTGACACCTCTATATCTGTGTGCTCCTGAGTCTGTATATGGGAGACTGCACTGATTATTGTGATATGTGACGCCTGTATATCTGTGTGCTCCTGAGTCTATATATGGGAGACTGTGCTGAGTAATGTGATATGTGACATCTGTATATCTGTGTGCTCCTGAGTCTGTGTTTATGGGAGACTGTGCTGAGTAATTTGATATGTGACACCTGTAAATCTGTGTGCTCCTGAGTCTGTATATGGGAGTCTGCACTGAGTAATGTGATATGTGACACCTGTATATCTGTGTGCTCCTGAGTCTGTATATGGGAGACTGCTCTGAGTTATGTGATATGTGACACCTGTATATCTGTGTGCTCCTGAGTCTGTATATGGGAGACTGCGCTGAGTAATGTGATATGTGACACCTGTATATCTGTGTGCTCCTGAGTCTGTAAATGGAGACTGCGCTGAGTAATGTGACACCTGCATATCTGTGTGCTCCAGAGTCTGTATATGGGAGACTGCCCCGAGTTATGTAATATGTGACACCTGTATATCTGTGTGCTCCTAAGTCTGTATATGGGAGACTGCGCTGAGTAATTTGATATGTGACACCTGTATATCTGTGTGCTCCTTAGTCTGTATATGGGAGACTGCGCTGAGTAATTTTATATGTTTCATCTGTATATATGTGTGCTCCTGAGTCTGTATATGGGAGACTTCGCTGTTTAATTTGATATGTGACACCTGTATATCTGTGTGCTCCTGTATCTGTATATGGGAGACTGCGCTGAGTAATGTGATATGTGACACCTGTATATCTGTCTGCACCTGAGTCTGTATATGGGAAACCACGCTGAGTAATGTTATATGTGACACCTGTATATCTTTGTGCTCCTGAGTCTGTATATGGGAGACTGCGCTGAGTAATGTGATATGTGACACCTGTATATCTGTGTGCTCTTGAGTCTGTATATGGGAGACTGTGCTGAGTAATGTGATATGTGACACCTGTATATCTGTGTGCTCCAGAGTCTGTATATGTAGACTGCGCTGAGTAATATGACACCTGTATATCTGTGTGCTCCTGAGTCTGTATATGGGAGACTGCGCTGAGTAATGTGATGTTTGACACCTGTATATCTGTGTGCTCCTGAGTCTTTATATGGGAGACTGCGCTGAATAATGTGATATGTGACACCTGTATATCTGTGTGCTCCTGAGTCTGTATATGGGAGACTGTGCTGTGTAATGTGATATGTGACTCCTGTATATCTGTGTGCTCCTGAGTCTGTAAATGGGAGAATGCACTGAGTTATGTAATATGTGACACCTGTATATCTGTGTGCTCCTGAGTCTGTATATGGGAGACTGCACTGATTAATGTGATATGTGACACCTGTATATCTGTGTGCTCCTGAGTCTGTATATGTAGACTGCACTGAGTAATGTGACACCTGTATATCTGTGTGCTCCTGAGTCTATATATGGGAGATTGTGCTGAGTGATGTGATTTGTGACACCTGTATATCTGTGTGCTCCTGAGTCTTTATATGGGAGACTGCGCTGAGTAATGTGATATGTGACACCTGTATATCTGTGTGCTCCTCAGTCTGTATATGGGAGACTGCGCTGAATAATGTGATATGTGACACCTGTATATCTGTGTGCTCCTGAGTCTGTATATGGGAGACTGCGCTGAGTAATGTGATATGTGACACCTGTATATCTGTGTGCTCCTGAGTCTGTATAAAGGAGACTGCACTGAGTAATGACATATGTGACACCTGTATATATGTGTGCTCCTGAATCTGTATATGGGAGACTGCGCTGAATAATGTGATATGTGACACCTGTATATCTGGGTGCTCCTGAGTCTGTATATGGGAGACTTCACTGAGTAATGTGATATTTGACACCGGTATATCTGTGTGCTCCTGAGTCTGTGTTTATGGGAGACTGAGCTGAGTAATGTGATATGTGACACCTGTATATCTGTGTGCTCCTGAGTCTGTATATGGGAGACTGCGCTGAGTAATGTGATATGTGACACCAGTATATCTGTGTGCTCCTGAGTCTGTATATGGGAGACTGCACTGAATAATGTGATATGTGACACCTGTATATCTGTGTGCTCCTGAGTCTGTATATGGGAGACTGTGCTGTGTAATGTGATATGTGACACCTGTATATCTGTGTGCTCCTGAGTCTGTATATGGGAGACTGCGCTGAGTAATGTGATATGTGACATCTGTATATATGTGTGCTCCTGAGTCTGTATATGGGAGACTGCACTGAGTAATGTGATTTGTGACAACTGTATATCTGTGTGCTCCAGAGTCTGTATATGGGAGACTGCGCTGAATAATGTGATATGTGGCACCTGTATATCTGTGTGCTCCTGAGTCTGTATATGGGAGACTGAGCTGAGTAATGTGATATGTGACACCTGTATATCTGTGTGCTCCTGAGTCTGTATATGGGAGACTGCGCTGAGTGATGTGATATGTGACACCTGTATATCTGTGTGTTCCTGAGTCTGTATATGGGAGACTGCGCTGAGTGATGTGAAATGTGACACCTGTATATCTGTGTGCTCCTGAGTCTGTATATAAGAGACTGTGCTGAGTGATGTGATTTGTGACACCTGTATATCTGTGTGCTCCTGAGTCTGTATATGGGAGACTGCGCTGAGTAATGTGATATGTGACACCTGTATATCTGTGTGCTCCTGAGTCTGTATATGGGAGACTGCACTGAGTAATGTGATATGTGACACCTGTATATTTGTGTGTTCCTGAGTCTGTATATAGGAGACTGCGTTGAGTGATGTGATATGTGACACCTGTATATCTGTGTGCTCCTGAGTCTGTATATAGGAGACTGCGCTGAGTGATGTGATATGTGACACCTGTATATCTGTGTTCTCCTGAGTCTGTATATAGGAGACTGCGCTGAGTGATGTGATATGTGACACCTGTATATCTGTGTGCTCCTGAGACAGTATATAGAAGACTGCGCTGAGTGATGTGATATGTGACACCTCTATATCTGTGTGCTCCTGAGTCTGTATATGGGAGACTGCACTGATTATTGTGATATGTGACACCTGTATATATGTGTGCTCCTGAGTCTGTATATGGGAGACTGCGCTGAGTAATGTGATATGTGACACCTGTATATCTGTGTGCTCCTGAGTCTGTATATGGGAGACTGCGCTGAGTAATGTGATATGTGACACCTGTATATCTGTGTGCTCCTGAGTCTGTATATGGGAGACTGTGCTGAGTAATGTGATATGTGACATCTGTATATCTGTGTGCTCCTGAGTCTGTATATGGGAGACTGCACTGAGTAATGTGACAAGTGTATATCTGTGTGCTCCTGAGTCTGTATATGGGAGACTGCTCTGAGTTATGTGATATGTGACACCTGTATATCTGTGTGCTCCTGAGTCTGTATATGGGAGACTGCGCTGAGTAATGTCATATGTAACACCTGTATATCTGTGTGCTCCTGAGTCTGTAAATGGAGACTGCGCTGAGTAATGTGACACCTGTATATCTGTGTGCTCCTGAGTCTGTATATGGGAGGACTGCACTGAGTAATTTGATATGTGACACCTGTATATCTGTGTGCTCCAGAGTCTGTATATGAGAGACTGCGCTTAGTAATGTGATATGTGACACCTGTATATCTGTGTGCTCCTGAGTCTGTATATGGGAGACTGTGCTGTGTAATGTGATATGTGAAACCTGTATATCTGTGTGTTCCTGAGTCTGTATATGTAGACTGCGCTGATTAATGTGACACCTGTATATCTGTGTGCTCCTGAGTCTATATATGGGAGATTGTGCTTGAGTAATGTGATATGTGACACCTGTATATCCGTGTGCTCCTGAGTCTGTATATGGGAGACTGCGCTGTGTAATGTGATATGTGACACCTGTATATCTGTGTGCTCCTGAGTCTGTATATGGGAGACTGTGCTGAGTAATGTGATATGTGACACCTGTATGTCTGTGTGCTCCTGAGTTTGTATATGGGAGACTGCGCTGAGTAATGTGATATGTGACACCTGTATATCTGTGTGCTCCTGAGTCTGTATATGGAGACTGCGCTGAGTGATGTGATATGTGACACCTGTATATCTGTGTGCTCCTGAGTCTGTATTTAAGAGACTGCGCTGAGTGATGTGATTTGTGACACCTGTATATCTGTGTGCTCCTGAGTCTGTATATGGGAGACTGCGCTGAGTAATGTGATATGTGACACCTGTATATATGTGTGCTCTGAGTCTGTATATGGGAGACTGCACTGAGTAATTTGATATGTGACACCTGTATATCTGTGTGCTCCTGAGTCTGTATATGGGAGACTGCGCTGAGTAATGTGATATGTGACACCTCTATATCTGTGTGCTCCTGAGTCTGTATAGGGGAGACTGCACTGATTATTGTGATATGTGACACCTGTATATCTGTGTGCTCCTGAGTCTGTATATGGGAGACTGCGCTGAGTAATGTGATATGTGACACCTGTATATCTGTGTGCTCCTGAGTCTGTATATGGGAGACTGCGCTGAGTAATGTGATATGTGACACCTGTATATCTGTGTGCTCCTGAGTCTGTATATGGGAGACTGTGCTGAGTAATGTGATATGTGACATCTGTATATCTGTGTGCTCCTGAGTCTGTGTTTATGGGAGACTGTGCTGAGTAATTTGATATGTGACACCTGTATATCTGTGTGCTCCTGAGTCTGTATATTGGAGTCTGCACTGAGAAATGTGATATGTGACACCTGTATATCTGTGTGCTCCTGAGTCTGTATATGGGAGACTGCACTGAGTAATGTGACAAGTGTATATCTGTGTGCTCCTGAGTCTGTAAATGGATACTGCGCTGAGTAATGTGACACCTGTATATCTGTGTGCTCCTGAGTCTGTATATAGGAGACTGCGCTGAGTAATGTGATATGTGACACCTGTATATCTGTGTGCTCCTGAGTCTGTATATGGGAGACTGTGCTGTGTAATGTGATATGTGAAACCTGTATATCTGTGTGTTCCTGAGTCTGTATATGTTAGACTGCGCTGAGTAATTTGATATGTGACACCTGTATATCTGTGTGCTCCTTAGTCGGTATATGGGAGACTGCGCTGAGTAATTTTATATGTTTCATCTGTATATCTGTGTGCTCCTGAGTCTGTATATGGGAGACTGCGCTGAGTAATGTGATATGTGACACCTGTATATCTGTGTGCTCCTGAGTCTGTATATGGGAGACTTCGCTGAGTAATGTGATATGTGACACCTGTATATCTGTGTGCTCCTGAGTCTGTATATGGGAGACTTCGCTGAGTAATGTGATATGTGACACCTGTATATCTGTGTGCTCCTGAGTCTGTATATGGGAGACTGCGCTGAGTTATGTGATATGTGACACCTGTATATCTGTGTGCTCCTGAGTCTGTATATGGGAGACTGTGCTGTGTAATGTGATATGTGAAACCTGTATATCTGTGTGTTCCTGAGTCTGTATATGTAGACTGCGCTGATTAATGTGACACCTGTATATCTGTGTGCTCCTGAGTCTATATATGGGAGATTGTGCTTGAGTAATGTGATATGTGACACCTATATATTCGTGTGCTCCTGAGTCTGTATATGGGAGACTTCGCTGAGTAATGTGATATGTGACACCTGTATATCTGTGTGCTCCTGAGTCTGTATATGGGAGACCACTCTGAGTGATGTGATTTGTGACACCTGTATATCTGTGTGCTCCTGAGTCTGTATATGGGAGACTGCGCTGAGTAATGTGATATGTGACACCTGTATATCTGTGTGCTCCTGAGTCTGTATATGGGAGACTGTGCTTAGTAATATGATATGTGACACCTGTATATCTGTGTTTTCCTGAGTCTGTATATGTAGACTGCGCTGAGTAATGTGACACCTGTATATCTGTGTGCTCCTGAGTTTATATATGGGAGATTGTGCTTGAGTAATGTGATATGTGACACCTGTATATCTGTGTGCTCCTGAGTCTGTATATTGTAGACTGCGCTGTGTAATGTGATATGTGACACCTGTATATCTGTGTGATCCTGAGTCTGTGTTTATGGGAGACTGTGCTGAGTAATGTGATATGTGACATCTGTATATCTGTGTGCTCCTGAGTCTGTGTTTATGGGAGACTGTGCTGAGTAATTTGATATGTGACACCTTTATATCTGTGTGCTCCTGAGTCTGTATATGGGAGACTGCACTGAGTAATGTGATATGTGACACCTGTATATCTGTGTGCTCCTGAACCTGTATATGGGAGACTGCACTGAGTAATGTGATATGTGACACTTGTATATCTGTGTGCTCCTGAGTCTGTATATGGGAGACTGCGCTGAATAATGTGATATGTGACACCTGTATATCTGTGTGCTCCTGAGTCTGTATATGGGAGACTTCACTGATTAATGTGATATTTGACACCTGTATATCTGTGTGCTCTTGAGTCTGTGTTTATCGGAGACTGTGCTGAGTAATGTGATATGTGACACCTGTATATCTGTTTGCTCCTGAGTCTGTATATGGGAGACTGCGCTGAGTAATGTGATATGTGACACCAGTATATCTGTGTGCTCCTGAGTCTGTATATGGGAGACTGCACTGAGTAATGTGATATGTGTCACCTGTATATCTGTGTGCTCCTGAGTCTGTATATGGGAGACTGCTCTGAGTTAAGTTATATGTGACTCCTGTATATCTGTGTGCTCCTGAGTCTGTATATGGGAGACTGCGCTGAGTAATGTGATATGTGACACCTGTATATCTGTGTGCTCCTGAGTCTGTAAATGGGAGACTGCGCTGAGTAATGTGACACCTGTATATCTGTGTGCTCCTGAGTCTGTATATGGGAGACTGCACTGAGTAATGTGACACCTGTATATCTGTGTGCTCCTGAGTCTGTATATGGGAGACTGCGCTGATTATTGTAATATGTGACACCTGTATATCTGTGTGCTCCTGAGTCTGTATATGGGAGACTGTGCTGAGTAATGTGATATGTGATACCTGTATGTCTGTATGCTCCTGAGTTTGTATATGGGAGACTGCGCTGAGTAATGTGATATGTGACACCTGTATATCTGTGTGCTCCTGAGTCTGTATATGGGAGACTGCGCTGAGTGATGTGATATGTGACACCTGTATATCTGTGTGCTCCTGAGTCTGTATTTAAGAGACTGCGCTGAGTGATGTGATTTGTGACACCTGTATATCTGTGTGCTCCTGAGTCTGTATATGGGAGACTGCGCTGAGTAATGTGATATGTGACACCTGTATATCTGTGTGCTCCTGAGTCTGTATATGGGAGACTGCACTGAGTAATGTGACACCTGTATATCTGTGTGCTCCTGAGTCTATATATGGGAGATTGTGCTGAGTGATGTGATATGTGACACCTGTATATCTGTGTGCTCCTGAGTCTGTATATGGGAGACTGCGCTGAGTAATGTGATTTGTGACACCTGTATATCTGTGTGCTCCAGAGTCTGTATATGTGAGACTGCGCTGAATAATGTGATATGTGACACCTGTATATCTGTGTGCTCCTGAGTCTGTATATGGGAGACTGTGCTGAGTAATGTGATATGTGACACCTGTATATCTGTGTGCTCCTGAGTCTGTATATGGGAGACTGCGCTGAGTGATGTGATATGTGACACCTGTATATCTGTGTGTTCCTGAGTCTGTATATGGGAGACTGCGCTGAGTGATGTGAAATGTGACACCTGTATATCTGTGTGCTCCTGAGTCTGTATATAAGAGACTGTGCTGAGTGATGTGATTTGTGACACCTGTATATCTGTGTGCTCCTGAGTCTGTATATGGGAGACTGCGCTGAGTAATGTGATATGTGACACCTGTATATTTTTGTGCTCCTGAGTCTGTATATAGGAGACTGCGTTGAATGATGTGATATGTGACACCTGTATATCTGTGTGCTCCTGAGTCTGTATATAGGAGACTGCGCTGATTTATGTGATATGTGACACCTGTATATCTGTGTGCTCCTGAGTCTGTATATAGGAGACTGCGCTGAGTGATGTGATATGTGACACCTGTATATCTGTGTGCTCCTGAGACAGTATATAGGAGACTGCGCTGAGTGATGTGATATGTGACACCTCTATATCTGTGTGCTCCTGAGTCTGTATATGGGAGACTGCACTGATTATTGTGATATGTGACGCCTGTATATCTGTGTGCTCCTGAGTCTATATATGGGAGACTGTGCTGAGTAATGTGATATGTGACATCTGTATATCTGTGTGCTCCTGAGTCTGTGTTTATGGGAGACTGTGCTGAGTAATTTGATATGTGACACCTGTAAATCTGTGTGCTCCTGAGTCTGTATATGGGAGTCTGCACTGAGTAATGTGATATGTGACACCTGTATATCTGTGTGCTCCTGAGTCTGTATATGGGAGACTGCTCTGAGTTATGTGATATGTGACACCTGTATATCTGTGTGCTCCTGAGTCTGTATATGGGAGACTGCGCTGAGTAATGTGATATGTGACACCTGTATATCTGTGTGCTCCTGAGTCTGTAAATGGAGACTGCGCTGAGTAATGTGACACCTGCATATCTGTGTGCTCCAGAGTCTGTATATGGGAGACTGCCCCGAGTTATGTAATATGTGACACCTGTATATCTGTGTGCTCCTAAGTCTGTATATGGGAGACTGCGCTGAGTAATTTGATATGTGACACCTGTATATCTGTGTGCTCCTTAGTCTGTATATGGGAGACTGCGCTGAGTAATTTTATATGTTTCATCTGTATATATGTGTGCTCCTGAGTCTGTATATGGGAGACTTCGCTGTTTAATTTGATATGTGACACCTGTATATCTGTGTGCTCCTGTATCTGTATATGGGAGACTGCGCTGAGTAATGTGATATGTGACACCTGTATATCTGTCTGCACCTGAGTCTGTATATGGGAAACCACGCTGAGTAATGTTATATGTGACACCTGTATATCTTTGTGCTCCTGAGTCTGTATATGGGAGACTGCGCTGAGTAATGTGATATGTGACACCTGTATATCTGTGTGCTCTTGAGTCTGTATATGGGAGACTGTGCTGAGTAATGTGATATGTGACACCTGTATATCTGTGTGCTCCAGAGTCTGTATATGTAGACTGCGCTGAGTAATATGACACCTGTATATCTGTGTGCTCCTGAGTCTGTATATGGGAGACTGCACTGAGTAATGTGATGTTTGACACCTGTATATCTGTGTGCTCCTGAGTCTTTATATGGGAGACTGCGCTGAATAATGTGATATGTGACACCTGTATATCTGTGTGCTCCTGAGTCTGTATATGGGAGACTGTGCTGTGTAATGTGATATGTGACTCCTGTATATCTGTGTGCTCCTGAGTCTGTAAATGGGAGAATGCACTGAGTTATGTAATATGTGACACCTGTATATCTGTGTGCTCCTGAGTCTGTATATGGGAGACTGCACTGATTAATGTGATATGTGACACCTGTATATCTGTGTGCTCCTGAGTCTGTATATGTAGACTGCACTGAGTAATGTGACACCTGTATATCTTTGTGCTCCTGAGTCTATATATGGGAGATTGTGCTGAGTGATGTGATTTGTGACACCTGTATATCTGTGTGCTCCTGAGTCTTTATATGGGAGACTGCGCTGAGTAATGTGATATGTGACACCTGTATATCTGTGTGCTCCTCAGTCTGTATATGGGAGACTGCGCTGAATAATGTGATATGTGACACCTGTATATCTGTGTGCTCCTGAGTCTGTATATGGGAGACTGCGCTGAGTAATGTGATATGTGACACCTGTATATCTGTGTGCTCCTGAGTCTGTATAAAGGAGACTGCACTGAGTAATGACATATGTGACACCTGTATATATGTGTGCTCCTGAATCTGTATATGGGAGACTGCGCTGAATAATGTGATATGTGACACCTGTATATCTGGGTGCTCCTGAGTCTGTATATGGGAGACTTCACTGAGTAATGTGATATTTGACACCGGTATATCTGTGTGCTCCTGAGTCTGTGTTTATGGGAGACTGAGCTGAGTAATGTGATATGTGACACCTGTATATCTGTGTGCTCCTGAGTCTGTATATGGGAGACTGCGCTGAGTAATGTGATATGTGACACCAGTATATCTGTGTGCTCCTGAGTCTGTATATGGGAGACTGCACTGAATAATGTGATATGTGACACCTGTATATCTGTGTGCTCCTGAGTCTGTATATGGGAGACTGTGCTGTGTAATGTGATATGTGACACCTGTATATCTGTGTGCTCCTGAGTCTGTATATGGGAGACTGCGCTGAGTAATGTGATATGTGACATCTGTATATATGTGTGCTCCTGAGTCTGTATATGGGAGACTGCACTGAGTAATGTGATTTGTGACAACTGTATATCTGTGTGCTCCAGAGTCTGTATATGGGAGACTGCGCTGAATAATGTGATATGTGGCACCTGTATATCTGTGTGCTCCTGAGTCTGTATATGGGAGACTGAGCTGAGTAATGTGATATGTGACACCTGTATATCTGTGTGCTCCTGAGTCTGTATATGGGAGACTGCGCTGAGTGATGTGATATGTGACACCTGTATATCTGTGTGTTCCTGAGTCTGTATATGGGAGACTGCGCTGAGTGATGTGAAATGTGACACCTGTATATCTGTGTGCTCCTGAGTCTGTATATAAGAGACTGTGCTGAGTGATGTGATTTGTGACACCTGTATATCTGTGTGCTCCTGAGTCTGTATATGGGAGACTGCGCTGAGTAATGTGATATGTGACACCTGTATATCTGTGTGCTCCTGAGTCTGTATATGGGAGACTGCACTGAGTAATGTGATATGTGACACCTGTATATTTGTGTGTTCCTGAGTCTGTATATAGGAGACTGCGTTGAGTGATGTGATATGTGACACCTGTATATCTGTGTGCTCCTGAGTCTGTATATAGGAGACTGCGCTGAGTGATGTGATATGTGACACCTGTATATCTGTGTTCTCCTGAGTCTGTATATAGGAGACTGCGCTGAGTGATGTGATATGTGACACCTGTATATCTGTGTGCTCCTGAGACAGTATATAGAAGACTGCGCTGAGTGATGTGATATGTGACACCTCTATATCTGTGTGCTCCTGAGTCTGTATATGGGAGACTGCACTGATTATTGTGATATGTGACACCTGTATATATGTGTGCTCCTGAGTCTGTATATGGGAGACTGCGCTGAGTAATGTGATATGTGACACCTGTATATCTGTGTGCTCCTGAGTCTGTATATGGGAGACTGCGCTGAGTAATGTGATATGTGACACCTGTATATCTGTGTGCTCCTGAGTCTGTATATGGGAGACTGTGCTGAGTAATGTGATATGTGACATCTGTATATCTGTGTGCTCCTGAGTCTGTATATGGGAGACTGCACTGAGTAATGTGACAAGTGTATATCTGTGTGCTCCTGAGTCTGTATATGGGAGACTGCTCTGAGTTATGTGATATGTGACACCTGTATATCTGTGTGCTCCTGAGTCTGTATATGGGAGACTGCGCTGAGTAATGTCATATGTAACACCTGTATATCTGTGTGCTCCTGAGTCTGTAAATGGAGACTGCGCTGAGTAATGTGACACCTGTATATCTGTGTGCTCCTGAGTCTGTATATGGGAGACTGCACTGAGTAATTTGATATGTGACACCTGTATATCTGTGTGCTCCAGAGTCTGTATATGAGAGACTGCGCTTAGTAATGTGATATGTGACACCTGTATATCTGTGTGCTCCTGAGTCTGTATATGGGAGACTGTGCTGTGTAATGTGATATGTGAAACCTGTATATCTGTGTGTTCCTGAGTCTGTATATGTAGACTGCGCTGATTAATGTGACACCTGTATATCTGTGTGCTCCTGAGTCTATATATGGGAAATTGTGCTTGAGTAATGTGATATGTGACACCTGTATATCCGTGTGCTCCTGAGTCTGTATATGGGAGACTGCGCTGTGTAATGTGATATGTGACACCTGTATATCTGTGTGCTCCTGAGTCTGTATATGGGAGACTGTGCTGAGTAATGTGATATGTGACACCTGTATGTCTGTGTGCTCCTGAGTTTGTATATGGGAGACTGCGCTGAGTAATGTGATATGTGACACCTGTATATCTGTGTGCTCCTGAGTCTGTATATGGGAGACTGCGCTGAGTGATGTGATATGTGACACCTGTATATCTGTGTGCTCCTGAGTCTGTATTTAAGAGACTGCGCTGAGTGATGTGATTTGTGACACCTGTATATCTGTGTGCTCCTGAGTCTGTATATGGGAGACTGCGCTGAGTAATGTGATATGTGACACCTGTATATATGTGTGCTCTGAGTCTGTATATGGGAGACTGCACTGAGTAATTTGATATGTGACACCTGTATATCTGTGTGCTCCTGAGTCTGTATATGGGAGACTGCGCTGAGTAATGTGATATGTGACACCTCTATATCTGTGTGCTCCTGAGTCTGTATAGGGGAGACTGCACTGATTATTGTGATATGTGACACCTGTATATCTGTGTGCTCCTGAGTCTGTATATGGGAGACTGCGCTGAGTAATGTGATATGTGACACCTGTATATCTGTGTGCTCCTGAGTCTGTATATGGGAGACTGCGCTGAGTAATGTGATATGTGACACCTGTATATCTGTGTGCTCCTGAGTCTGTATATGGGAGACTGTGCTGAGTAATGTGATATGTGACATCTGTATATCTGTGTGCTCCTGAGTCTGTGTTTATGGGAGACTGTGCTGAGTAATTTGATATGTGACACCTGTATATCTGTGTGCTCCTGAGTCTGTATATTGGAGTCTGCACTGAGAAATGTGATATGTGACACCTGTATATCTGTGTGCTCCTGAGTCTGTATATGGGAGACTGCACTGAGTAATGTGACAAGTGTATATCTGTGTGCTCCTGAGTCTGTAAATGGATACTGCGCTGAGTAATGTGACACCTGTATATCTGTGTGCTCCTGAGTCTGTATATAGGAGACTGCGCTGAGTAATGTGATATGTGACACCTGTATATCTGTGTGCTCCTGAGTCTGTATATGGGAGACTGTGCTGTGTAATGTGATATGTGAAACCTGTATATCTGTGTGTTCCTGAGTCTGTATATGTTAGACTGCGCTGAGTAATTTGATATGTGACACCTGTATATCTGTGTGCTCCTTAGTCGGTATATGGGAGACTGCGCTGAGTAATTTTATATGTTTCATCTGTATATCTGTGTGCTCCTGAGTCTGTATATGGGAGACTGCGCTGAGTAATGTGATATGTGACACCTGTATATCTGTGTGCTCCTGAGTCTGTATATGGGAGACTTCGCTGAGTAATGTGATATGTGACACCTGTATATCTGTGTGCTCCTGAGTCTGTATATGGGAGACTTCGCTGAGTAATGTGATATGTGACACCTGTATATCTGTGTGCTCCTGAGTCTGTATATGGGAGACTGCGCTGAGTTATGTGATATGTGACACCTGTATATCTGTGTGCTCCTGAGTCTGTATATGGGAGACTGTGCTGTGTAATGTGATATGTGAAACCTGTATATCTGTGTGTTCCTGAGTCTGTATATGTAGACTGCGCTGATTAATGTGACACCTGTATATCTGTGTGCTCCTGAGTCTATATATGGGAGATTGTGCTTGAGTAATGTGATATGTGACACCTATATATTCGTGTGCTCCTGAGTCTGTATATGGGAGACTGCGCTGTGTAATGTGATATGTGACACCTGTATATCTGTGTGCTCCTGAGTCTGTATATGGGAGACTGTGCTGAGTAATGTGATATATGACACCTGTATGCCTGTGTGCTCCTGAGTTTGTATATGGGAGACTGCGCTGAGTAATGTGATATGTGACACCTGTATATCTGTGTGCTCCTGAGTCTGTATATGGGAGACTGCGCTGAGTGATGTGATATGTGACACCTGTATATCTGTGTGCTCCTGAGTCTGTATTTAAGAGAATGCGCTGAGTGATGTGATTTGTGACACCTGTATATCTGTGAGCTCCTGAGTCTGTATATGGGAGACTGCGCTGAGTAATGTGATATGTGACACCTGTATATCTGTGTGCTCTGAGTCTGTATATGGGAGACTGCACTGAGTAATTTGATATGTGACACCTGTATATCTGTGTGCTCCTGAGTCTATATATGGGAGACTGCGCTGAGTAATGTGATATGTGACACCTGTATATCTGTGTGCTCCTGAGTCTGTATATGGGAGACCACTCTGAGTGATGTGATTTGTGACACCTGTATATCTGTGTGCTCCTGAGTCTGTATATGGGAGACTGCGCTGAGTAATGTGATATGTGACACCTGTATATCTGTGTGCTCCTGAGTCTGTATATGGGAGACTGTGCTTAGTAATATGATATGTGACACCTGTATATCTGTGTTTTCCTGAGTCTGTATATGTAGACTGCGCTGAGTAATGTGACACCTGTATATCTGTGTGCTCCTGAGTTTATATATGGGAGATTGTGCTTGAGTAATGTGATATGTGACACCTGTATATCTGTGTGCTCCTGAGTCTGTATATTGTAGACTGCGCTGTGTAATGTGATATGTGACACCTGTATATCTGTGTGATCCTGAGTCTGTGTTTATGGGAGACTGTGCTGAGTAATGTGATATGTGACATCTGTATATCTGTGTGCTCCTGAGTCTGTGTTTATGGGAGACTGTGCTGAGTAATTTGATATGTGACACCTTTATATCTGTGTGCTCCTGAGTCTGTATATGGGAGACTGCACTGAGTAATGTGATATGTGACACCTGTATATCTGTGTGCTCCTGAACCTGTATATGGGAGACTGCACTGAGTAATGTGATATGTGACACTTGTATATCTGTGTGCTCCTGAGTCTGTATATGGGAGACTGCGCTGAAAAATGTGATATGTGACACCTGTATATCTGTGTGCTCCTGAGTCTGTATATGGGAGACTTCACTGATTAATGTGATATTTGACACCTGTATATCTGTGTGCTCTTGAGTCTGTGTTTATCGGAGACTGTGCTGAGTAATGTGATATGTGACACCTGTATATCTGTTTGCTCCTGAGTCTGTATATGGGAGACTGCGCTGAGTAATGTGATATGTGACACCAGTATATCTGTGTGCTCCTGAGTCTGTATATGGGAGACTGCACTGAGTAATGTGATATGTGTCACCTGTATATCTGTGTGCTCCTGAGTCTGTATATGGGAGACTGCTCTGAGTTAAGTTATATGTGACTCCTGTATATCTGTGTGCTCCTGAGTCTGTATATGGGAGACTGCGCTGAGTAATGTGATATGTGACACCTGTATATCTGTGTGCTCCTGAGTCTGTAAATGGGAGACTGCGCTGAGTAATGTGACACCTGTATATCTGTGTGCTCCTGAGTCTGTATATGGGAGACTGCACTGAGTAATGTGACACCTGTATATCTGTGTGCTCCTGAGTCTGTATATGGGAGACTGCGCTGATTATTGTAATATGTGACACCTGTATATCTGTGTGCTCCTGAGTCTGTATATGGGAGACTGTGCTGAGTAATGTGATATGTGATACCTGTATGTCTGTATGCTCCTGAGTTTGTATATGGGAGACTGCGCTGAGTAATGTGATATGTGACACCTGTATATCTGTGTGCTCCTGAGTCTGTATATGGGAGACTGCGCTGAGTGATGTGATATGTGACACCTGTATATCTGTGTGCTCCTGAGTCTGTATTTAAGAGACTGCGCTGAGTGATGTGATTTGTGACACCTGTATATCTGTGTGCTCCTGAGTCTGTATATGGGAGACTGCGCTGAGTAATGTGATATGTGACACCTGTATATCTGTGTGCTCTGAGTCTGTATATGGGAGACTGCACTGAGTAATTTGATATGTGACACCTGTATATCTGTGTGCTCCTGAGTCTGTATATGGGAGACTGCGCTGAGTAATGTGATATGTGACACCTCTATATCTGTGTGCTCCTGAGTCTGTATATGGGAGACTGCACTGATTATTGTGATATGTGACACCTGTATATCTGTGTGCTCCTGAGTCTGTATATGGGAGACTGCGCTGAGTAATGTGATATGTGACTCCTGTATATCTTTGTGCTCCTGAGTCTGTATATGGGAGACTGCGCTGAGTAATGTGATATGTGACACCTGTATATCTGTGTGCTCCTGAATCTGTATATGGGAGACTGTGCTGAGTAATGTGATATGTGACATCTGTATATCTGTGTGCTCCTGAGTCTGTGTTTATGGGAGACTGTGCTGAGTAATTTGATATGTGACACCTGTATATCTGTGTGCTCCTGAGTCTGTATATGGGAGTCTGCACTGAGAAATGTGATATGTGACACCTGTATATCTGTGTGCTCCTGAGTCTGTATATGGGAGACTGCACTGAGTAATTTGACAAGTGTATATCTGTGTGCTCCTGAGTCTGTATATGGGAGACTGCGCTGAGTAATGTCATATGTAACACCTCTATATCTGTGTGCTCCTGAGTCTGTAAATGGAGACTGCGCTGAGTAATGTGACACCTGTATATCTGTGTGCTCCTGAGTCTGTATATGGGAGACTGCCCTGAGTTATGTAATATGTGACACCTGTATATCTGTGTGCTCCTGAGTCTGTATATGGGAGACTGCGCTGAGTAATGAGATATGTGACACCTGTATATCTGTGTGCTCCTGAGTCTGTATATAGGAGACTGTGCTGAGTAATGTGATATGTGCCACCTGTATATCTGTGTGCTCCTGAGTCTGTATATGGGAGACTGCGCTTAGTAATGTAATATGTGACACCTGTATATCTGTGTGCTCCTTAGTCGGTATATGGGAGACTGCGCTGAGTAATTTTATATGTTTCATCTGTATATCTGTGTGCTCCTGAGTCTGTATAAGGGAGACTTCGCTGAGTAATGTGATATGTGACACCTGTATATCTGTGTGCTCCTGAGTCTGTATATGGGAGACTGCGCTGAGTTATGTGATATGTGACACCTGTATATCTGTGTGCTCCTGAGTCTGTATATGGGAGACTGTGCTGTGTAATGTGATATGTGAAACCTGTATATCTGTGTGTTCCTGAGTCTGTATATGTAGACTGCGCTGATTAATGTGACACCTGTATATCTGTGTGCTCCTGAGTCTATATATGGGAGATTGTGCTTGAGTAATGTGATATGTGACACCTATATATCCGTGTGCTCCTGAGTCTGTATATGGGAGACTGCGCTGTGTAATGTGATATGTGACACCTGTATATCTGTGTGCTCCTGAGTCTGTATATGGGAGACTGTGCTGAGTAATGTGATATGTGACACCTGTATGTCTGTGTGCTCCTGAGTTTGTATATGGGAGACTGCGCTGAGTAATGTGATATGTGACACCTGTATATCTGTGTGCTCCTGAGTCTGTATATGGGAGACTGCGCTGAGTGATGTGATATGTGACACCTGTATATCTGTGTGCTCCTGTGTCTGTATTTAAGAGACTGCGCTGAGTGATGTGATTTGTGACACCTGTATATCTGTGTGCTCCTGAGTCTGTATATGGGAGACTGCGCTGAGTAATGTGAAATGTGACACCTGTATATCTGTGTGCTCTGAGTCTGTATATGGGAGACTGCACTGAGTAATTTGATATGTGACACCTGTATATCTGTGTGCTCCTGAGTCTGTATATGGGAGACTGCGCTGAGTAATGTGATATGTGACACCTGTATATCTGTGTGCTCCTGAGTCTGTATATGGGAGACCACTCTGAGTGATGTGATTTGTGACACCTGTATATCTGTGTGCTCCTGAGTCTGTATATGGGAGACTGCGCTGAGTAATGTGATATGTGACACCTATATATCTGTGTGCTCCTGAGTCTGTATATGGGAGACTGTGCTTAGTAATATGATATGTGACACCTGTATATCTGTGTTTTCCTGAGTCTGTATATGTAGACTGCGCTGAGTAATGTGACACCTGTATATCTGTGTGCTCCTGAGTCTATATATGGGAGATTGTGCTTGAGTAATGTGATATGTGACACCTGTATATCTGTGTGCTCCTGAGTCTGTATATTGGAGACTGCGCTGTGTAATGTGATATGTGACACCTGTATATCTGTGTGATGCTGAGTCTGTGTTTATGGGAGACTGTGCTGAGTAATGTGATATGTGACATCTGTATATCTGTGTGCTCCTGAGTCTGTGTTTATGGGAGACTGTGCTGAGTAATTTGATATGTGACACCTTTATTTCTGTGTGCTCCTGAGTCTGGATATGGGAGACTGTGCTGTGTAATGTGATATGTGACACTTGTATATCTGTGTGCTCCTGAGTCTGTATATGGGAGACTGCGCTGAATAATGTGATATGTGACACCTGTATATCTGTGTGCTCCTGAGTCTGTATATGGGAAACTTCACTGAGTAATGTGATATTTGACACCTGTATATCTGTGTGCTCTTGAGTCTGTGTTTATCGGAGACTGTGCTGAGTAATGTGATATGTGACACCTGTATATCTGTGTGCTCCTGAGTCTGTATATGGGAGACTGCGCTGAGTAATGTGATATGTGACACCAGTATATCTGTGTGCTCCTGAGTCTGTATATGGGAGACTGTGCTGTGTAATGTGATATGTGACACCTGTATATCTGTGTGCTTCTGAGTCTGTATATGGGAGACTGCGCTGAGTAATGTGATATGTGTCACCTGTATATCTGTGTGCTCCTGAGTCTGTATATGGGAGACTGCTCTGAGTGAAGTTATATGTGTCTCCTGTATATCTGTGTGCTCCTGAGTCTGTATATGGGAGACTGCGCTGAGTAATGTGATATGTGACACCTGTATATCTGTGTGCTCCTGAGTCTGTAAATGGGAGACTGCGCTGAGTAATGTGACACCTGTATATCTGTGTGCTCCTGAGTCTGTATATGGGAGACTGCACTGAGTAATGTGACACCTGTATATCTGTGTGCTCCTGAGTCTGTATATGGGAGACTGCGCTGAGTAATGTAATATGTGACACCTGTATATCTGTGTGCTCCTGAGTCTGTATATGGGAGACTGCGCTGAGTAATGTGATATGTGACACCTGTATATCTGTGTGCTCCTGAGTCTGTATATGGGAGACTGCGCTGAGTAATGTGATATGTGACACCTGTATATCTTTGTGCTCCTGAGTCTGTAAATGGGAGACTGCGCTGAGTAATGTGACACCTGTATATCTGTGTGCTCCTGAGTCTGTATATGGGAGACTGCGCTGAATAATGTGATATGTGACACCTGTATATCTGTGTGCTCCTGAGTCTGTATATGAGAGACTTCACTGAGTAATGTGATATTTGACACCAGTATATCTGTGTGCACTTGAGTCTGTGTTTATCGGAGACTGTGCTGAGTAATGTGATATGTGACACCTGTATATCTGTGTGCTCCTGAGTCTGTATATGGGAGACTGCGCTGAGTAATGTGATATGTGACTCCTGTATATCTGTGTGCTCCTGAGTCTGTATATGGGAGACTGCGCTGAGTAATGTGATATGTGACACCTGTATATCTGTGTGCTCCAGAGTCTGTATATGGGAGACTGCGCTGAGTAATGTGATATGTGACACCTGTATATCTGTGTGCTCAAGAGTCTGTATATTGGAGACAGCACTGAATAATGTGATATGTGACACCTGTATATCTGTGTGCTCCTGAGTCTGTATATGGGAGACTGCACTGAGTAATGTGATATGTGACACTTGTATATCTGTGTGCTCCTGAGTCTGTATATGGGAGACTGCGCTGAGTAATGTGATAGGTGACACCTGTATATCTGTGTGCTCCTGAGTCTGTATATGGGAGACTTCACTGAGTAATGTGATATTTGACACATGTATATCTGTGTGCTCCTGAGTCTGTGTTTATCGGAGACTGTGCTGAGTAATGTGATATGTGACACCTGTATATCTGTGTGCTCCTGAGTCTGTATATGGGAGACTGCGCTGAGTAATGTGATATGTGACACTTGTATATCTGTGTGCTCCTGAGTCTGTATATGGGAGACTGCACTGAATAATGTGATATGTGACACCTGTATATCTGTGTGCTCCTGAGTCTGTATATGGGAGACTGCGCTGAGTAATGTGATATGTGACACCTGTATATCTGTGTGCTCCTGAGTCTGTATATGGGAGACTGCGCTGAATAATGTGATATGTGACACCTGTATATCTGTGTGCTCCTGAGTCTGTATATTGGAGACAGCACTGAATAATGTGATATGTGACACCTGTATATCTGTGTGCTCCTGAGTCTGTATATGGGAGACTGCGCTGAGTAATGTGATATGTGACACCTGTATGTCTGTGTGCTCCTGAGTCTGTATATGGGAGACTGCACTGAGTAATGTGATATGTGACACTTGTATATCTGTGTGCTCCTGAGTCTGTATATGGGAGACTGCGCTGAGTAATGTGATATGTGACACCTGTATATCTGTGTGCTCCTGAGTCTGTATATGGGAGACTTCACTGAGTAATGTGATATTTGACACATGTATATCTGTGTGCTCCTGAGTCTGTGTTTATCGGAGACTGTGCTGAGTAATGTGATATGTGACACCTGTATATCTGTGTGCTCCTGAGTCTGTATATGGGAGACTGCGCTGAGTAATGTGATATGTGACACTTGTATATCTGTGTGCTCCTGAGTCTGTATATGGGAGACTGCACTGAATAATGTGATATGTGACACCTGTATATCTGTGTGCTCCTGAGTCTGTATATGGGAGACTGTGCTGTGTAATGTGATATGTGACACCTGTATATCTGTGTGCTCCTGAGTCTGTATATGGGAGACTGCGCTGAGTAATGTGATATGTGACACCTGTATATCTGTGTGCTCCTGAGTCTGTATATGGGAGACTGCGCTGAATAATGTGATATGTGACACCTGTATATCTGTGTGCTCCTGAGTCTGTATATGGGAGACTGCGCTGAGTAATGTGATATGTGACACCTGTATATCTGTGTGCTCCTGAGTCTGTATATGGGAGACTGCGCCGAGTAATGTGATATGTGACACCTGTATATCTGTGTGCTCCTGAGTCTGTATATGGGAGACTGCGCTGAGTAATGTGATATGTGACACCTGTATATCTGTGTGCTCCTGAGTCTGTATATTGGAGACTGCGCTGAGTAATGTGATATGTGACACCTGTATATCTGTGTGCTCCTGAGTCTGTATATGGGAGACTGCGCTGAGTAATGTGATATGTGACACCTGTATATCTGTGTGCTCCTGAATCTGTATATGGGAGACTGCGCTGAATAATGTGATATGTGACACCTGTATACCTGGGTGCTCCTGAGTCTGTATATGGGAGACTTCACTGCGTAATGTGATTTTTGACACCTGTATATCTGTGTGCTCCTGAGTCTGTGTTTATGGGAGACTGAGCTGAGTAATGTGATATGTGACACCTGTATATCTGTGTGCTCCTGAGTCTGTATATGGGAGACTGCGCTGAGTAATGTGATATGTGACACCAGTATATCTGTGTGCTCCTGAGTCTGTATATGGGAGACTGCACTGAATAATGTGATATGTGACACCTGTATATCTGTGTGCTCCTGAGTCTGTATATGGGAGACTGTGCTGTGTAATGTGATATGTGACACCTGTATATCTGTGTGCTCCTGAGTCTGTATATGGGAGACTGCGCTGAGTAATGTGATATGTGACACCTGTATATCTGTGTGCTCCTGAGTCTGTATATGGGAGACTGCACTGAGTGATGTGACACCTGTATATCTGTGTGCTCCTGAGTCTATATATGGGAGATTGTGCTGAGTGATGTGATATGTGACACCTGTATATCTGTGTGCTCCTGAGTCTGTATATGGGAGACTGCGCTGAGTAATGTGATTTGTGACACCTGTATATCTGTGTGCTCCAGAGTCTGTATATGGGAGACTGCTCTGAGTTATGTGATATGTGACTCCTGTATATCTGTGTGCTCCTGAGTCTGTATATGGGAGACTGCGCTGAGTAATGTGATATGTGACACCTGTATATCTGTGTGCTCCTGAGTCTGTAAATGGGAGACTGCGCTGAGTAATGTGACACCTGTATATCTGTGTGCTCCTGAGTCTGTATATGGGAGACTGCGCTGAATATTGTGATATGTGACACCTGTATATCTGTGTGCTCCTGAGTCTGTATATGAGAGACTTCACTGAGTAATGTGATATTTGACACCAGTATATCTGTGTGCTCTTGAGTCTGTATATGGGAGACTGCGCTGAATAATGTGATATGTGACACCTGTATATCTGTGTGCTCCTGAGTCTGTATATGGGAGACTGCGCTGAGTAATGTGATATGTGACACCTGTATATCTGTGTGCTTCTGAGTCTGTATATGGGAGACTGCGCTGAGTAATGTGATATGTGACACCTGTATCTCTGTGTGCTCCTGAGTCTGTATATGGGAGACTGCGCTGAGTAATGTGATATGTGACACCTGTATATCTGTGTGCTCCTGAATCTGTATATGGGAGACTGCGCTGAATAATGTGATATGTGACACCTGTATATCTGGGTGCTCCTGAGTCTGTATATGGGAGACTTCACTGCGTAATGTGATATTTGACACCTGTATATCTGTGTGCTCCTGAGTCTGTGTTTATGGGAGACTGAGCTGAGTAATGTGATATGTGACACCTGTATATCTGTGTGCTCCTGAGTCTGTATATGGGAGACTGCGCTGAGTAATGTGATATGTGACACCAGTATATCTGTGTGCTCCTGAGTCTGTATATGGGAGACTGCACTGAATAATGTGATATGTGACACCTGTATATCTGTGTGCTCCTGAGTCTGTATATGGGAGACTGTGCTGTGTAATGTGATATGTGACACCTGTATATCTGTGTGCTCCTGAGTCTGTATATGGGAGACTGCGCTGAGTAATGTGATATGTGACACCTGTATATCTGTGTGCTCCTGAGTCTGTATATGGGAGACTGCACTGATTGATGTGACACCTGTATATCTGTGTGCTCCTGAGTCTATATATGGGAGATTGTGCTGAGTGATGTGATATGTGACACCTGTATATCTGTGTGCTCCTGAGTCTGTATATGGGAGACTGCGCTGAGTAATGTGATTTGTGACACCTGTATATCTGTGTGCTCCAGAGTCTGTATATGGGAGACTGCTCTGAGTTATGTGATATGTGACTCCTGTATATCTGTGTGCTCCTGAGTCTGTATATGGGAGACTGCGCTGAGTAATGTGATATGTGACACCTGTATATCTGTGTGCTCCTGAGTCTGTAAATGGGAGACTGCGCTGAGTAATGTTACACCTGTATATCTGTGTGCTCCTGAGTCTGTATATGGGAGACTGCGCTGAATAATGTGATATGTGACACCTGTATATCTGTGTGCTCCTGAGTCTGTATATGGGAGACTGTGCTGTGTAATGTGATATGTGACACCTGTATATCTGTGTGCTTCTGAGTCTGTATATGGGAGACTGCTCTGAGTTAAGTTATATGTGTCTCCTGTATATCTGTGTGCTCCTGAGTCTGTATATGGGAGACTGCGCTGAGTAATGTGATATGTGACACCTGTATATCTGTGTGCTCCTGAGTCTGTAAATGGGAGACTGCGCTGAGTAATGTGACACCTGTATATCTGTGTGCTCCTGAGTCTGTATATGGGAGACTGCGCTGAGTAATGTAATATGTGACACCTGTATATCTGTGTGCTCCTGAGTCTGTATATGGGAGACTGCGCTGAGTAATGTGATATGTGACACCTGTATATCTGTGTGCTCCTGAGTCTGTATATGGGAGACTGTGCTGAGTAATGTGATATGTGACACCTGTATATCTGTATGCTCCTGAGTCTGTAAATGGGAGACTGCGCTGAGTAATGTGACACCTGTATATCTGTGTGCTCCTGAGTCTGTATATGGGAGACTGCGCTGAATAATGTGATATGTGACACCTGTATATCTGTTTGCTCCTGAGTCTGTATATGAGAGACTTCACTGAGTAATGTGATATTTGACACCAGTATATCTGTGTGCTCTTGAGTCTGTGTTTATCGGAGACTGTGCTGAGTAATGTGATATGTGACACCTGTATATCTGTGTGCTCCTGAGTCTGTATATGGGAGACTGCGCTGAGTAATGTGATATGTGACACCTGTATATCTGTGTGCTCCAGAGTCTGTATATGGGAGACTGCGCTGAGTAATGTGATATGTGACACCTGTATATCTGTGTGCTCAAGAGTCTGTATATTGGAGACAGCACTGAATAATGTGATATGTGACACCTGTATATCTGTGTGCTCCTGAGTCTGTATATGGGAGACTGCGCTGAGTAATGTGATTTGTGACACCTGTATATCTGTGTGCTCCAGAGTCTGTATATGGGAGACTGCTCTGAGTTATGTGATATGTGACTCCTGTATATCTGTGTGCTCCTGGGTCTGTATATGGGAGACTGCGCTGAGTAATGTGATTTGTGACACCTGTATATCTGTGTGCTCCAGAGTCTGTATATGGGAGACTGCTCTGAGTTATGTGATATGTGACTCCTGTATATCTGTGTGCTCCTGAGTCTGTATATGGGAGACTGCGCTGAGTAATGTGATATGTGACACCTGTATATCTGTGTGCTCCTGAGTCTGTAAATGGGAGACTGCGCTGAGTAATGTGACACCTGTATATCTGTGTGCTCCTGAGTCTGTATATGGGAGACTGCGCTGAATATTGTGATATGTGACACCTGTATATCTGTGTGCTCCTGAGTCTGTATATGAGAGACTTCACTGAGTAATGTGATATTTGACACCAGTATATCTGTGTGCTCTTGAGTCTGTATATGGGAGACTGCGCTGAATAATGTGATATGTGACACCTGTATATCTGTGTACTCCTGAGTCTGTATATGGGAGACTGCGCTGAGTAATGTGATATGTGACACCTGTATATCTGTGTGCTTCTGAGTCTGTATATGGGAGACTGCGCTGAGTAATGTGATATGTGACACCTGTATATCTGTGTGCTCCTGAGTCTGTATATGGGAGACTGCGCTGAGTAATGTGATATGTGACACCTGTATATCTGTGTGCTCCTGAATCTGTATATGGGAGACTGCGCTGAATAATGTGATATGTGACACCTGTATATCTGGGTGCTCCTGAGTCTGTATATGGGAGACTTCACTGCGTAATGTGATATTTGACACCTGTATATCTGTGTGCTCCTGAGTCTGTGTTTATGGGAGACTGAGCTGAGTAATGTGATATGTGACACCTGTATATCTGTGTGCTCCTGAGTCTGTATATGGGAGACTGCGCTGAGTAATGTGATATGTGACACCAGTATATCTGTGTGCTCCTGAGTCTGTATATGGGAGACTGCACTGAATAATGTGATATGTGACACCTGTATATCTGTGTGCTCCTGAGTCTGTATATGGGAGACTGTGCTGTGTAATGTGATATGTGACACCTGTATATCTGTGTGCTCCTGAGTCTGTATATGGGAGACTGCGCTGAGTAATGTGATATGTGACACCTGTATATCTGTGTGCTCCTGAGTCTGTATATGGGAGACTGCACTGATTGATGTGACACCTGTATATCTGTGTGCTCCTGAGTCTATATATGGGAGATTGTGCTGAGTGATGTGATATGTGACACCTGTATATCTGTGTGCTCCTGAGTCTGTATATGGGAGACTGCGCTGAGTAATGTGATTTGTGACACCTGTATATCTGTGTGCTCCAGAGTCTGTATATGGGAGACTGCTCTGAGTTATGTGATATGTGACTCCTGTATATCTGTGTGCTCCTGAGTATGTATATGGGAGACTGCGCTGAGTAATGTGATATGTGACACCTGTATATCTGTGTGCTCCTGAGTCTGTAAATGGGAGACTGCGCTGAGTAATGTTACACCTGTATATCTGTGTGCTCCTGAGTCTGTATATGGGAGACTGCGCTGAATAATGTGATATGTGACACCTGTATATCTGTGTGCTCCTGAGTCTGTATATGGGAGACTGTGCTGTGTAATGTGATATGTGACACCTGTATATCTGTGTGCTTCTGAGTCTGTATATGGGAGACTGCGCTGAGTAATGTGATATGTGTCACCTGTATATCTGTGTGCTCCTGAGTCTGTATATGGGAGACTGCTCTGAGTTAAGTTATATGTGTCTCCTGTATATCTGTGTGCTCCTGAGTCTGTATATGGGAGACTGCGCTGAGTAATGTGATATGTGACACCTGTATATCTGTGTGCTCCTGAGTCTGTAAATGGGAGACTGCGCTGAGTAATGTGACACCTGTATATCTGTGTGCTCCTGAGTCTGTATATGGGAGACTGCACTGAGTAATGTGACACCTGTATATCTGTGTGCTCCTGAGTCTGTATATGGGAGACTGCGCTGAGTAATGTAATATGTGACACCTGTATATCTGTGTGCTCCTGAGTCTGTATATGGGAGACTGCGCTGAGTAATGTGATATGTGACACCTGTATATCTGTGTGCTCCTGAGTCTGTATATGGGAGACTGTGCTGAGTAATGTGATATGTGACACCTGTATATCTGTATGCTCCTGAGTCTGTAAATGGGAGACTGCGCTGAGTAATGTGACACCTGTATATCTGTGTGCTCCTGAGTCTGTATATGGGAGACTGCGCTGAATAATGTGATATGTGACACCTGTATATCTGTTTGCTCCTGAGTCTGTATATGAGAGACTTCACTGAGTAATGTGATATTTGACACCAGTATATCTGTGTGCTCTTGAGTCTGTGTTTATCGGAGACTGTGCTGAGTAATGTGATATGTGACACCTGTATATCTGTGTGCTCCTGAGTCTGTATATGGGAGACTGCGCTGAGTAATGTGATATGTGACACCTGTATATCTGTGTGCTCCAGAGTCTGTATATGGGAGACTGCGCTGAGTAATGTGATATGTGACACCTGTATATCTGTGTGCTCAAGAGTCTGTATATTGGAGACAGCACTGAATAATGTGATATGTGACACCTGTATATCTGTGTGCTCCTGAGTCTGTATATGGGAGACTGCGCTGAGTAATGTGATATGTGACACCTGTATGTCTGTGTGCTCCTGAGTCTGTATATGGGAGACTGCACTGAGTAATGTGATATGTGACTCTTGTATATCTGTGTGCTCCTGAGTCTGTATATGGGAGACTGCGCTGAGTAATGTGATAGGTGACACCTGTATATCTGTGTGCTCCTGAGTCTGTATATGGGAGACTTCACAGAGTAATGTGATATTTGACACATGTATATCTGTGTGCTCCTGAGTCTGTGTTTATCGGAGACTGTGCTGAGTAATGTGATATGTGACACCTGTATATCTGTGTGCTCCTGAGTCTGTATATGGGAGACTGCGCTGAGTAATGTGATATGTGACACCTGTATATCTGTGTGCTCCTGAGTCTGTATATGGGAGACTGCGCTGAATAATGTGATATGTGACACTTGTATATCTGTGTGCTCCTGAGTCTGTATATGGGAGACTGCGCTGAGTAATGTGACACCTGTATATCTGTGTGCTCCTGAGTCTGTATATGGGAGACTGCGCCGAGTAATGTGATATGTGACACTTGTATATCTGTGTGCTCCTGAGTCTGTATATGGGAGACTGCGCTGAGTAATGTGATAGGTGACACCTGTATATCTGTGTGCTCCTGAGTCTGTATATGGGAGACTTCACTGAGTAATGTGATATTTGACACATGTATATCTGTGTGCTCCTGAGTCTGTGTTTATCGGAGACTGTGCTGAGTAATGTGATATGTGACACCTGTATATCTGTGTGCTCCTGAGTCTGTATATGGGAGACTGCGCTGAGTAATGTGATATGTGACACCTGTATATCTGTGTGCTCCTGAGTCTGTATATGGGAGACTGCGCTGAATAATGTGATATGTGACACCTGTATATCTGTGTGCTCCTGAGTCTGTATATGGGAGACTGCGCTGAGTAATGTGATATGTGACACCTGTATATCTGTGTGCTCCTGAATCTGTATATGGGAGACTGCGCCGAGTAATGTGATATGTGACACCTGTATATCTGTGTGCTCCTGAGTCTGTATATGGGAGACTGCGCTGAATAATGTGATATGTGACACCTGTATATCTGTGTGCTCCTGAGTCTGTATATGGGAGACTGCGCTGAGTAATGTGATATGTGACACCTGTATATCTGTGTGCTCCTGAGTCTGTATATGGGAGACTGCGCTGAGTAATGTGATATGTGACACCTGTATATCTGTGTGCTCCTGAGTCTGTATATGGGAGACGGCGCTGAATAATGTGATATGTGACACCTGTATATCTGGGTGCTCCTGAGTCTGTATATGGGAGACTTCACTGCGTAATGTGATATTTGACACCTGTATATATGTGTGCTCCTGAGTCTGTGTTTATGGGAGACTGAGCTGAGTAATGTGATATGTGACACCTGTATATATGTGTGCTCCTGAGTCTGTATATGGGAGACTGCGCTGAGTAATGTGATATGTGACACCAGTATATCTGTGTGCTCCTGAGTCTGTATATGGGAGACTGCACTGAATAATGTGATATGTGACACCTGTATATCTGTGTGCTCCTGAGTCTGTATATGGGAGACTGTGCTGTGTAATGTGATATGTGACACCTGTATATCTGTGTGCTCCTGAGTCTGTATATGGGAGACTGCGCTGATTAATGTGATATGTGACACCTGTATATCTGTGTGCTCCTGAGTCTGTATATGGGAGACTGCACTGAGTGATGTGACACCTGTATATCTGTGTGCTCCTGAGTCTATATATGGGAGATTGTGCTGAGTGATGTGATATGTGACACCTGTATATCTGTGTGCTCCTGAGTCTGTATATGGGAGACTGCGCTGAGTAATGTGATTTGTGACACCTGTATATCTGTGTGCTCCAGAGTCTGTATATGGGAGACTGCTCTGAGTTATGTGATATGTGACTCCTGTATATCTGTGTGCTCCTGAGTCTGTATATGGGAGACTGCGCTGAGTAATGTGATATGTGACACCTGTATATCTGTGTGCTCCTGAGTCTGTAAATGGGAGACTGCGCTGAGTAATGTGACACCTGTATATCTGTGTGCTCCTGAGTCTGTATATGGGAGACTGCGCTGAATAATGTGATATGTGACACCTGTATATCTGTGTGCTCCTGAGTCTGTATATGAGAGACTTCACTGAGTAATGTGATATTTGACACCAGTATATCTGTGTGCTCTTGAGTCTGTATATGGGAGACTGCGCTGAATAATGTGATATGTGACACCTGTATATCTGTGTGCTCCTGAGTCTGTATATGGGAGACTGCACTGAGTAAATGATATGTGACACCTGTATATCTGTGTGCTTCTGAGTCTGTATATGGGAGACTGCGCTGAGTAATGTGATATGTGACACCTGTATATCTGTGTGCTCCTGAGTCTGTATATGGGAGACTGCGCTGAGTAATGTGATATGTGACACCTGTATATCTGTGTGCTCCTGAATCTGTATATGGGAGACTGCGCTGAATAATGTGATATGTGACACCTGTATATCTGGGTGCTCCTGAGTCTGTATATGGGAGACTTCACTGCGTAATGTGATATTTGACACCTGTATATCTGTGTGCTCCTGAGTCTGTGTTTATGGGAGACTGAGCTGAGTAATGTGATATGTGACACCTGTATATCTGTGTGCTCCTGAGTCTGTATATGGGAGACTGCGCTGAGTAATGTGATATGTGACACCAGTATATCTGTGTGCTCCTGAGTCTGTATATGGGAGACTGCACTGAATAATGTGATATGTGACACCTGTATATCTGTGTGCTCCTGAGTCTGTATATGGGAGACTGTGCTGTGTAATGTGATATGTGACACCTGTATATCTGTGTGCTCCTGAGTCTGTATATGGGAGACTGCGCTGAGTAATGTGATATGTGACACCTGTATATCTGTGTGCTCCTGAGTCTGTATATGGGAGACTGCACTGAGTGATGTGACACCTGTATATCTGTGTGCTCCTGAGTCTATATATGGGAGATTGTGCTGAGTGATGTGATATGTGACACCTGTATATCTGTGTGCTCCTGAGTCTGTATATGGGAGACTGCGCTGAGTAATGTGATTTGTGACACCTGTATATCTGTGTGCTCCAGAGTCTGTATATGGGAGACTGCTCTGAGTTATGTGATATGTGACTCCTGTATATCTGTGTGCTCCTGAGTCTGTATATGGGAGACTGCGCTGAGTAATGTGATATGTGACACCTGTATATCTGTGTGCTCCTGAGTCTGTAAATGGGAGACTGCGCTGAGTAATGTGACACCTGTATATCTGTGTGCTCCTGAGTCTGTATATGGGAGACTGCGCTGAATAATGTGATATGTGACACCTGTATATCTGTGTGCTCCTGAGTCTGCATATGAGAGACTTCACTGAGTAATGTGATATTTGACACCAGTATATCTGTGTGCTCTTGAGTCTGTGTTTATCGGAGACTGTGCTGAGTAATGTGATATGTGACACCTGTATATCTGTGTGCTCCTGAGTCTGTATATGGGAGACTGCGCTGAGTAATGTGATATGTGACTCCTGTATATCTGTGTGCTCCTGAGTCTGTATATGGGAGACTGCGCTGAGTAATGTGATATGTGACACCTGTATATCTGTGTGCTCCTGAGTCTGTATATGGGAGACTGCGCTGAGTAATGTGATATGTGACACCTGTATATCTGTGTGCTCAAGAGTCTGTATATTGGAGACAGCACTGAATAATGTGATATGTGACACCTGTATATCTGTGTGCTCCTGAGTCTGTATATGGGAGACTGCGCTGAGTAATGTGATATGTGACACCTTTATGTCTGTGTGCTCCTGAGTCTGTATATGGGAGACTGCACTGAGTAATGTGATATGTGACACTTGTATATCTGTGTGCTCCTGAGTCTGTATATGGGAGACTGCGCTGAATAATGTGATATGTGACACCTGTATATCTGTGTGCTCCTGAGTCTGTATATGGGAGACTTCACTGAGTAATGTGATATTTGACACATGTATATCTGTGTGCTCCTGAGTCTGTGTTTATCGGAGACTGTGCTGAGTAATGTGATATGTGACACCTGTATATCTGTGTGCTCCTGAGACTGTATATGGGAGACTGCGCTGAGTAATGTGATATGTGACACTTGTATATCTGTGTGCTCCTGAGTCTGTATATGGGAGACTGCACTGAATAATGTGATATGTGACACCTGTATATCTGTGTGCTCCTGAGTCTGTATATGGGAGACTGTGCTGTGTAATGTGATATGTGACATCTGTATATCTGTGTGCTCCTGAGTCTGTATATGGGAGACTGCGCTGAGTAATGTGATATGTGACACCTGTATATCTGTGTGCTCCTGAGTCTGTATATGGGAGACTGCGCCGAGTAATGTGATATGTGACACCTGTATATCTGTGTGCTCCTGAGTCTGTATATGGGAGACTGCACTGAATAATGTGATATGTGACACCTGTATATCTGTGTGCTCCTGAGTCTGTATATGGGAGACTGTGCTGTGTAATGTGATATGTGACACCTGTATATCTGTGTGCTCCTGAGTCTGTATATGGGAGACTGCGCTGAGTAATGTGATATGTGACACCTGTATATCTGTGTGCTCCTGAGTCTGTATATGGGAGACTGCACTGAGTGATGTGACACCTGTATATCTGTGTGCTCCTGAGTCTATATATGGGAGATTGTGCTGAGTGATGTGATATGTGACACCTGTATATCTGTGTGCTCCTGAGTCTGTATATGGGAGACTGCGCTGAGTAATGTGATTTGTGACACCTGTATATCTGTGTGCTCCAGAGTCTGTATATGGGAGACTGCTCTGAGTTATGTGATATGTGACTCCTGTATATCTGTGTGCTCCTGAGTCTGTATATGGGAGACTGCGCTGAGTAATGTTATATGTGACACCTGTATATCTGTGTGCTCCTGAGTCTGTAAATGGGAGACTGCGCTGAGTAATGTGACACCTGTATATCTGTGTGCTCCTGAGTCTGTATATGGGAGACTGCGCTGAATAATGTGATATGTGACACCTGTATATCTGTGTGCTCCTGAGTCTGTATATGAGAGACTTCACTGAGTAATGTGATATTTGACACCAGTATATCTGTGTGCTCTTGAGTCTGTATATGGGAGACTGCGCTGAATAATGTGATATGTGACACCTGTATATCTGTGTGCTCCTGAGTCTGTATATGGGAGACTGCGCTGAGTAATGTGATATGTGACACCTGTATATCTGTGTGCTCCTGAGTCTGTATATGGGAGACTGCGCTGAGTAATGTGATATGTGACACCTGTATATCTGTGTGCTCCTGAGTCTGTATATGGGAGACTGCGCTGAGTAATGTGATATGTGACACCTGTATATCTGTGTGCTCCTGAGTCTGTATATGGGAGACTGCACTGAATAATGTGATATGTGACACCTGTATATCTGTGTGCTCCTGAGTCTGTATATGGGAGACTGTGCTGTGTAATGTGATATGTGACACCTGTATATCTGTGTGCTCCTGAGTCTGTATATGGGAGACTGCGCTGAGTAATGTGATATGTGACACCTGTATATCTGTGTGCTCCTGAGTCTGTATATGGGAGACTGCACTGAGTGATGTGACACCTGTATATCTGTGTGCTCCTGAGTCTATATATGGGAGATTGTGCTGAGTGATGTGATATGTGACACCTGTATATCTGTGTGCTCCTGAGTCTGTATATGGGAGACTGCGCTGAGTAATGTGATTTGTGACACCTGTATATCTGTGTGCTCCAGAGTCTGTATATGGGAGACTGCTCTGAGTTATGTGATATGTGACTCCTGTATATCTGTGTGCTCCTGAGTCTGTATATGGGAGACTGCGCTGAGTAATGTGATATGTGACACCTGTATATCTGTGTGCTCCTGAGTCTGTAAATGGGAGACTGCGCTGAGTAATGTGACACCTGTATATCTGTGTGCTCCTGAGTCTGTATATGGGAGACTGCGCTGAATAATGTGATATGTGACACCTGTATATCTGTGTGCTCCTGAGTCTGTATATGAGAGACTTCACTGAGTAATGTGATATTTGACACCAGTATATCTGTGTGCTCTTGAGTCTGTGTTTATCGGAGACTGTGCTGAGTAATGTGATATGTGACACCTGTATATCTGTGTGCTCCTGAGTCTGTATATGGGAGACTGCGCTGAGTAATGTGATATGTGACTCCTGTATATCTGTGTGCTCCTGAGTCTGTATATGGGAGACTGCGCTGAGTAATGTGATATGTGACACCTGTATATCTGTGTGCTCCTGAGTCTGTATATGGGAGACTGCGCTGAGTAATGTGATATGTGACACCTGTATATCTGTGTGCTCAAGAGTCTGTATATTGGAGACAGCACTGAATAATGTGATATGTGACACCTGTATATCTGTGTGCTCCTGAGTCTGTATATGGGAGACTGCGCTGAGTAATGTGATATGTGACACCTTTATGTCTGTGTGCTCCTGAGTCTGTATATGGGAGACTGCACTGAGTAATGTGATATGTGACACTTGTATATCTGTGTGCTCCTGAGTCTGTATATGGGAGACTGCGCTGAATAATGTGATATGTGACACCTGTATATCTGTGTGCTCCTGAGTCTGTATATGGGAGACTTCACTGAGTAATGTGATATTTGACACATGTATATCTGTGTGCTCCTGAGTCTGTGTTTATCGGAGACTGTGCTGAGTAATGTGATATGTGACACCTGTATATCTGTGTGCTCCTGAGACTGTATATGGGAGACTGCGCTGAGTAATGTGATATGTGACACTTGTATATCTGTGTGCTCCTGAGTCTGTATATGGGAGACTGCACTGAATAATGTGATATGTGACACCTGTATATCTGTGTGCTCCTGAGTCTGTATATGGGAGACTGTGCTGTGTAATGTGATATGTGACACCTGTATATCTGTGTGCTCCTGAGTCTGTATATGGGAGACTGCGCTGAGTAATGTGATATGTGACACCTGTATATCTGTGTGCTCCTGAGTCTGTATATGGGAGACTGCGCCGAGTAATGTGATATGTGACACCTGTATATCTGTGTGCTCCTGAGTCTGTATATGGGAGACTGCACTGAATAATGTGATATGTGACACCTGTATATCTGTGTGCTCCTGAGTCTGTATATGGGAGACTGTGCTGTGTAATGTGATATGTGACACCTGTATATCTGTGTGCTCCTGAGTCTGTATATGGGAGACTGCGCTGAGTAATGTGATATGTGACACCTGTATATCTGTGTGCTCCTGAGTCTGTATACGGGAGACTGCACTGAGTGATGTGACACCTGTATATCTGTGTGCTCCTGAGTCTATATATGGGAGATTGTGCTGAGTGATGTGATATGTGACACCTGTATATCTGTGTGCTCCTGAGTCTGTATATGGGAGACTGCGCTGAGTAATGTGATTTGTGACACCTGTATATCTGTGTGCTCCAGAGTCTGTATATGGGAGACTGCTCTGAGTTATGTGATATGTGACTCCTGTATATCTGTGTGCTCCTGAGTCTGTATATGGGAGACTGCTCTGAGTAATGTGATATGTGACACCTGTATATCTGTGTGCTCCTGAGTCTGTAAATGGGAGACTGCGCTGAGTAATGTGACACCTGTATATCTGTGTGCTCCTGAGTCTGTATATGGGAGACTGCGCTGAATAATGTGATATGTGACACCTGTATATCTGTGTGCTCCTGAGTCTGTATATGAGAGACTTCACTGAGTAATGTGATATTTGACACCAGTATATCTGTGTACTCTTGAGTCTGTATATGGGAGACTGCGCTGAATAATGTGATATGTGACACCTGTATATCTGTGTGCTCCTGAGTCTGTATATGGGAGACTGCGCTGAGTAATGTGATATGTGACACCTGTATATCTGTGTGCTCCTGAGTCTGTATATGGGAGACTGCGCTGAGTAATGTGATATGTGACACCTGTATATCTGTGTGCTCCTGAGTCTGTATATGGGAGACTGCGCTGAGTAATGTGATATGTGACACCTGTATATCTGTGTGCTCCTGAATCTGTATATGGGAGACTGCGCTGAATAATGTGATATGTGACACCTGTATATCTGGGTGCTCCTGAGTCTGTATATGGGAGACTTCACTGCGTAATGTGATATTTGACACCTGTATATCTGTGTGCTCCTGAGTCTGTGTTTATGGGAGACTGAACTGAGTAATGTGATATGTGACACCTGTATATCTGTGTGCTCCTGAGTCTGTATATGGGAGACTGCGCTGAGTAATGTGATATGTGACACCAGTATATCTGTGTGCTCCTGAGTCTGTATATGGGAGACTGCACTGAATAATGTGATATGTGACACCTGTATATCTGTGTGCTCCTGAGTCTGTATATGGGAGACTGTGCTGTGTAATGTGATATGTGACACCTGTATATCTGTGTGCTCCTGAGTCTGTATATGGGAGACTGCGCTGAGTAATGTGATATGTGACACCTGTATATCTGTGTGCTCCTGAGTCTGTATATGGGAGACTGCACTGAGTGATGTGACACCTGTATATCTGTGTGCTCCTGAGTCTGTATATGGGAGATTGTGCTGAGTGATGTGATATGTGACACCTGTATATCTGTGTGCTCCTGAGTCTGTATATGGGAGACTGCGCTGAGTAATGTGATTTGTGACACCTGTATATCTGTGTGCTCCAGAGTCTGTATATGGGAGACTGCTCTGAGTTATGTGATATGTGACTCCTGTATATCTGTGTGCTCCTGAGTCTGTATATGGGAGACTGCGCTGAGTAATGTGATATGTGACACCTGTATATCTGTGTGCTCCTGAGTCTGTAAATGGGAGACTGCGCTGAGTAATGTGACACCTGTATATCTGTGTGCTCCTGAGTCTGTATATGGGAGACTGCGCTGAATAATGTGATATGTGACACCTGTATATCTGTGTGCTCCTGAGTCTGTATATGAGAGACTTCACTGAGTAATGTGATATTTGACACCAGTATATCTGTGTGCTCTTGAGTCTGTGTTTATCGGAGACTGTGCTGAGTAATGTGATATGTGACACCTGTATATCTGTGTGCTCCTGAGTCTGTATATGGGAGACTGCGCTGAGTAATGTGATATGTGACTCCTGTATATCTGTGTGCTCCTGAGTCTGTATATGGGAGACTGCGCTGAGTAATGTGATATGTGACACCTGTATATCTGTGTGCTCCTGAGTCTGTATATGGGAGACTGCGCTGAGTAATGTGATATGTGACACCTGTATATCTGTGTGCTCAAGAGTCTGTATATTGGAGACAGCACTGAATAATGTGATATGTGACACCTGTATATCTGTGTGCTCCTGAGTCTGTATATGGGAGACTGCGCTGAGTAATGTGATATGTGACACCTGTATGTCTGTGTGCTCCTGAGTCTGTATATGGGAGACTGCACTGAGTAATGTGATATGTGACACTTGTATATCTGTGTGCTCCTGAGTCTGTATATGGGAGACTGCGCTGAATGATGTGATATGTGACACCTGTATATCTGTGTGCTCCTGAGTCTGTATATGGGAGACTTCACTGAGTAATGTGATATTTGACACATGTATATCTGTGTGCTCCTGAGTCTGTGTTTATCGGAGACTGTGCTGAGTAATGTGATATGTGACACCTGTATATCTGTGTGCTCCTGAGTCTGTATATGGGAGACTGCGCTGAGTAATGTGATATGTGACACTTGTATATCTGTGTGCTCCTGAGTCTGTATATGGGAGATGGCACTGAATAATGTGATATGTGACACCTGTATATCTGTGTGCTCCTGAGTCTGTATATGGGAGACTGTGCTGTGTAATGTGATATGTGACACCTGTATATCTGTGTGCTCCTGAGTCTGTATATGGGAGACTGCGCTGAGTAATGTGATATGTGACACCTGTATATCTGTGTGCTCCTGAGTCTGTATATGGGAGACTGCGCTGAATAATGTGATATGTGACACCTGTATATCTGTGTGCTCCTGAGTCTGTATATGGGAGACTGCGCTGAGTAATGTGATATGTGACACATGTATATCTGTGTGCTCCTGAGTCTGTATATGGGAGACTGCGCCGAGTAATGTGATATGTGACACCTGTATATCTGTGTGCTCCTGAGTCTGTATATGGGAGACTGCGCTGAATAATGTGATATGTGACACCTGTATATCTGTGTGCTCCTGAGTCTGTATATGGGAGACTGCGCTGAGTAATGTGATATGTGACACCTGTATATCTGTGTGCTCCTGAGTCTGTATATGGGAGACTGCGCTGAGTAATGTGATATGTGACACCTGTATATCTGTGTGCTCCTGAATCTGTATATGGGAGACTGCGCTGAATAATGTGATATGTGACACCTGTATATCTGGGTGCTCCTGAGTCTGTATATGGGAGACTTCACTGCGTAATGTGATATTTGACACCTGTATATCTGTGTGCTCCTGAGTCTGTGTTTATGGGAGACTGAGCTGAGTAATGTGATATGTGACACCTGTATATCTGTGTGCTCCTGAGTCTGTATATGGGAGACTGCCCTGAGTAATGTGATATGTGACACCAGTATATCTGTGTGCTCCTGAGTCTGTATATGGGAGACTGCACTGAATAATGTGATATGTGACACCTGTATATCTGTGTGCTCCTGAGTCTGTATATGGGAGACTGTGCTGTGTAATGTGATATGTGACACCTGTATATCTGTGTGCTCCTGAGTCTGTATATGGGAGACTGCGCTGAGTAATGTGATATGTGACACCTGTATATCTGTGTGCTCCTGAGTCTGTATATGGGAGACTGCACTGAGTAATGTGACACCTGTATATCTGTGTGCTCCTGAGTCTATATATGGGAGATTGTGCTGAGTGATGTGATATGTGACACCTGTATATCTGTGTGCTCCTGAGTCTGTATATGGGAGACTGCGCTGAGTAATGTGATTTGTGACACCTGTATATCTGTGTGCTCCAGAGTCTGTATATGGGAGACTGCGCTGAATAATGTGATATGTGACAACTGTATATCTGTGTGCTCCTGAGTCTGTATATGGGAGACTGAGCTGAGTAATGTGATATGTGACACCTGTATATCTGTGTGCTCCTGAGTCTGTATATGGGAGACTGCGCTGAGTGATGTGATATGTGACACCTGTATATCTGTGTGTTCCTGAGTCTGTATATGGGAGACTGCGCTGAGTGATGTGAAATGTGACACCTGTATATCTGTGTGCTCCTGAGTCTGTATATAAGAGACTGTGCTGAGTGATGTGATTTGTGACACCTGTATATCTGTGTGCTCCTGAGTCTGTATATGGGAGACTGCGCTGAGTAATGTGATATGTGACACCTGTATATTTGTGTGCTCCTGAGTCTGTATATAGGAGACTGCGTTGAGTGATGTGATATGTGACACCTGTATATCTGTGTGCTCCTGAGTCTGTATATAGGAGACTGCGCTGATTTATGTGATATGTGACACCTGTATATCTGTGTGCTCCTGAGTCTGTATATAGGAGACTGCGCTGAGTGATGTGATATGTGACACCTGTATATCTGTATGCTCCTGAGACAGTATATAGGAGACTGCGCTGAGTGATGTGATATGTGACACCTCTATATCTGTGTGCTCCTGAGTCTGTATATGGGAGACTGCACTGATTATTGTGATATGTGACGCCTGTATATCTGTGTGCTCCTGAGTCTATATATGGGAGACTGTGCTGAGTAATGTGATATGTGACATCTGTATATCTGTGTGCTCCTGAGTCTGTGTTTATGGGAGACTGTGCTGAGTAATTTGATATGTGACACCTGTAAATCTGTGTGCTCCTGAGTCTGTATATGGGAGTCTGCACTGAGTAATGTGATATGTGACACCTGTATATCTGTGTGCTCCTGAGTCTGTATATGGGAGACTGCACTGAGTAATGTGACAAGTGTATATCTGTCTGCTCCTGAGTCTGTATATGGGAGACTGCTCTGAGTTATGTGATATGTGACACCTGTATATCTGTGTGCTCCTGAGTCTGTATATGGGAGACTGCGCTGAGTAATGTGATATGTGACACCTGTATATCTGTGTGCTCCTGAGTCTGTAAATGGAGACTGCGCTGAGTAATGTGACACCTGCATATCTGTGTGCTCCAGAGTCTGTATATGGGAGACTGCCCCGAGTTATGTAATATGTGACACCTGTATATCTGTGTGCTCCTGAGTCTGTATATGGGAGACTGCGCTGAGTAATGTGATATGTGACACCTGTATATCTGTGTGCTCCTGAGTCTGTATATAGGAGACTGTGCTGAGTAATGTGATATGTGACACCTGTATATCTGTGTGCTCCTAAGTCTGTATATGGGAGACTGCGCTGAGTAATTTGATATGTGACACCTGTATATCTGTGTGCTCCTGAGTCTGTATATGGGAGACTTCGCTGTTTAATTTGATATGTGACACCTGTATATCTGTGTGCTCCTGAGTCTGTATATGGGAGACTGCGCTGAGTAATGTGATATGTGACACCTGTATATCTGTCTGCACCTGAGTCTGTATATGGGAAACCACGCAGAGTAATGTTATATGTGACACCTGTATATCTTTGTGCTCCTGAGTCTGTATATGGGAGACTGCACTGAGTAATGTGACAAGTGTATATCTGTGTGCTCCTGAGTCTGTATATGGGAGACTGCTCTGAGTTATGTGATATGTGACACCTGTATATCTGTGTGCTCCTGAGTCTGTATATGGGAGACTGCGCTGAGTAATGTCATATGTAACACCTCTATATCTGTGTGCTCCTGAGTCTGTAAATGGAGACTGCGCTGAGTAATGTGACACCTGTATATCTGTGTGCTCCTGAGTCTATATATGGGAGACTGCCCTGAGTTATGTAATATGTGACACCTGTATATCTGTGTGCTCCTGAGTCTGTATATGGGAGACTGCGCTGAGTAATGAGATATGTGACACCTGTATATCTGTGTGCTCCTGAGTCTGTATATAGGAGACTGTGCTGAGTAATGTGATATGTGCCACCTGTATATCTGTGTGCTCCTGAGTCTGTATATGGGAGACTGCGCTGAGTAATGTGATATGTGCCACCTGTATATCTGTGTGCTCCTGAGTCTGTATATGGGAGACTGCGCTGAGTAATGTGATATGTGACACCTGTATATCTGTGTGCTCCTGAGTCTGTATATGGGAGACTGCGCTGAGTAATTTGATATGTGACACCTGTATATCTGTGTGCTCCTTAGTCGGTATATGGGAGACTGCGCTGAGTAATTTTATATGTTTCATCTGTATATCTGTGTGCTCCTGAGTCTGTATAAGGGAGACTTCGCTGAGTAATGTGATATGTGACACCTGTATATCTGTGTGCTCCTGAGTCTGTATATGGGAGACTGCACTGAGTTATGTGATATGTGACACCTGTATATCTGTGTGCTCCTGAGTCTGTATATGGGAGACTGTGCTGTGTAATGTGATATGTGAAACCTGTATATCTGTGTGTTCCTGAGTCTGTATATGTAGACTGCGCTGATTAATGTGACACCTGTATATCTGTGTGCTCCTGAGTCTATATATGGGAGATTGTGCTTGAGTAATGTGATATGTGACACCTATATATCCGTGTGCTCCTGAGTCTGTATATGGGAGACTGCGCTGTGTAATGTGATATGTGACACCTGTATATCTGTGTGCTCCTGAGTCTGTATATGGGAGACTGTGCTGAGTAATGTGATATGTGACACCTATATGTCTGTGTGCTCCTGAGTTTGTATATGGGAGACTGCGCTGAGTAATGTGATATGTGACACCTGTATATCTGTGTGCTCCTGAGTCTGTATATGGGAGACTGCGCTGAGTGATGTGATATGTGACACCTGTATATCTGTGTGCTCCTGAGTCTGTATTTAAGAGACTGCGCTGAGTGATGTGATTTGTGACACCTGTATATCTGTGTGCTCCTGAGTCTGTATATGGGAGACTGCGCTGAGTAATGTGATATGTGACACCTGTATATCTGTGTGCTCTGAGTCTGTATATGGGAGACTGCACTGAGTAATTTGATATGTGACACCTGTATATCTGTGTGCTCCTGAGTCTGTATATGGGAGACTGCGCTGAGTAATGTGATATGTGACACCTGTATATCTGTGTGCTCCTGAGTCTGTATATGGGAGACCACTCTGAGTGATGTGATTTGTGACACCTATATATCTGTGTGCTCCTGAGTCTGTATATGGGAGACTGTGCTTAGTAATATGATATGTGACACCTGTATATCTGTGTTTTCCTGAGTCTGTATATGTAGACTGCGCTGAGTAATGTGACACCTGTATATCTGTGTGCTCCTGAGTCTATATATGGGAGATTGTGCTTGAGTAATGTGATATGTGACACCTGTATATCTGTGTGCTCCTGAGTCTGTATATTGGAGACTGCGCTGTGTAATGTGATATGTGACACCTGTATATCTGTGTGATGCTGAGTCTGTGTTTATGGGAGACTGTGCTGAGTAATGTGATATGTGACATCTGTATATCTGTGTGCTCCTGAGTCTGTGTTTATGGGAGACTGTGCTGAGTAATTTGATATGTGACACCTTTATATCTGTGTGCTCCTGAGTCTGTATATGGGAGACTGCACTGAGTAATGTGATATGTGACACTTGTATATCTGTGTGCTCCTGAGTCTGTATATGGGAGACTGCGCTGAATAATGTGATATGTGACACCTGTATATCTGTGTGCTCCTGAGTCTGTATATGGGAAACTTCACTGAGTAATGTGATATTTGACACCTGTATATCTGTGTGCTCTTGAGTCTGTGTTTATCGGAGACTGTGCTGAGTAATGTGATATGTGACACCTGTATATCTGTGTGCTCCTGAGTCTGTATATGGGAGACTGCGCTGAGTAATGTGATATGTGACACCAGTATATCTGTGTGCTCCTGAGTCTGTATATGGGAGACTGTGCTGTGTAATGTGATATGTGACACCTGTATATCTGTGTGCTTCTGAGTCTGTATATGGGAGACTGCGCTGAGTAATGTGATATGTGTCACCTGTATATCTGTGTGCTCCTGAGTCTGTATATGGGAGACTGCTCTGAGTTAAGTTATATGTGTCTCCTGTATATCTGTGTGCTCCTGAGTCTGTATATGGGAGACTGCGCTGAGTAATGTGATATGTGACACCTGTATATCTGTGTGCTCCTGAGTCTGTAAATGGGAGACTGCGCTGAGTAATGTGACACCTGTATATCTGTGTGCTCCTGAGCCTGTATATGGGAGACTGCACTGAGTAATGTGACACCTGTATATCTGTGTGCTCCTGAGTCTGTATATGGGAGACTGCGCTGAGTAATGTAATATGTGACACCTGTATATCTGTGTGCTCCTGAGTCTGTATATGGGAGACTGCGCTGAGTAATGTGATATGTGACACCTGTATATCTGTGTGCTCCTGAGTCTGTATATGGGAGACTGCGCTGAGTAATGTGATATGTGACACCTGTATATCTGTGTGCTCCTGAGTCTGTAAATGGGAGACTGCGCTGAGTAATGTGACACCTGTATATCTGTGTGCTCCTGAGTCTGTATATGGGAGACTGCGCTGAATAATGTGATATGTGACACCTGTATATCTGTGTGCTCCTGAGTCTGTATATGAGAGACTTCACTGAGTAATGTGATATTTGACACCAGTATATCTGTGTGCACTTGAGTCTGTGTTTATCGGAGACTGTGCTGAGTAATGTGATATGTGACACCTGTATATCTGTGTGCTCCTGAGTCTGTATATGGGAGACTGCGCTGAGTAATGTGATATGTGACTCCTATATATCTGTGTGCTCCTGAGTCTGTATATGGGAGACTGCGCTGAGTAATGTGATATGTGACACCTGTATATCTGTGTGCTCCAGAGTCTGTATATGGGAGACTGCGCTGAGTAATGTGATATGTGACACCTGTATATCTGTGTGCTCAAGAGTCTGTATATTGGAGACAGCACTGAATAATGTGATATGTGACACCTGTATATCTGTGTGCTCCTGAGTCTGTATATGGGAGACTGCGCTGAGTAATGTGATATGTGACACCTGTATGTCTGTGTGCTCCTGAGTCTGTATATGGGAGACTGCACTGAGTAATGTGATATGTGACACTTGTATATCTGTGTGCTCCTGAGTCTGTATATGGGAGACTGCGCTGAGTAATGTGATAGGTGACACCTGTATATCTGTGTGCTCCTGAGTCTGTATATGGGAGACTTCACTGAGTAATGTGATATTTGACACATGTATATCTGTGTGCTCCTGAGTCTGTGTTTATCGGAGACTGTGCTGAGTAATGTGATATGTGACACCTGTATATCTGTGTGCTCCTGAGTCTGTATATGGGAGACTGCGCTGAGTAATGTGATATGTGACACTTGTATATCTGTGTGCTCCTGAGTCTGTATATGGGAGACTGCACTGAATAATGTGATATGTGACACCTGTATATCTGTGTGCTCCTGAGTCTGTATATGGGAGACTGTGCTGTGTAATGTGATATGTGACACCTGTATATCTGTGTGCTCCTGAGTCTGTATATGGGAGACTGCGCTGAGTAATGTGATATGTGACACCTGTATATCTGTGTGCTCCTGAGTCTGTATATGGGAGACTGCGCTGAATAATGTGATATGTGACACCTGTATATCTGTGTGCTCCTGAGTTTGTATATGGGAGACTGCGCTGAGTAATGTGATATGTGACACCTGTATATCTGTGTGCTCCTGAGTCTGTATATGGGAGACTGCGCCGAGTAATGTGATATGTGACACCTGTATATCTGTGTGCTCCTGAGTCTGTATATGGGAGACTGCGCTGAATAATGTGATATGTGACACCTGTATATCTGTGTGCTCCTGAGTCTGTATATGGGAGACTGCGCTGAGTAATGTGATATGTGACACCTGTATATCTGTGTGCTCCTGAGTCTGTATATGGGAGACTGCGCTGAGTAATGTGATATGTGACACCTGTATATCTGTGTGCTCCTGAGTCTGTATATGGGAGACTGCGCTGAATAATGTGATATGTGACACCTGTATATCTGTGTGCTCCTGAATCTGTATATGGGAGACTGCGCTGAATAATGTGATATGTGACACCTGTATATCTGGGTGCTCCTGAGTCTGTATATGGGAGACTTCACTGCGTAATGTGATATTTGACACCTGTATATCTGTGTGCTCCTGAGTCTGTGTTTATGGGAGACTGAGCTGAGTAATGTGATATGTGACACCTGTATATCTGTGTGCTCCTGAGTCTGTATATGGGAGACTGCGCTGAGTAATGTGATATGTGACACCAGTATATCTGTGTGCTCCTGAGTCTGTATATGGGAGACTGCACTGAATAATGTGATATGTGACACCTGTATATCTGTGTGCTCCTGAGTCTGTATATGGGAGACTGTGCTGTGTAATGTGATATGTGACACCTGTATATCTGTGTGCTCCTGAGTCTGTATATGGGAGACTGCGCTGAGTAATGTGATATGTGACACCTGTATATCTGTGTGCTCCTGAGTCTGTATATGGGAGACTGCACTGAGTGATGTGACACCTGTATATCTGTGTGCTCCTGAGTCTATATATGGGAGATTGTGCTGAGTGATGTGATATGTGACACCTGTATATCTGTGTGCTCCTGAGTCTGTATATGGGATACTGCGCTGAGTAATGTGATTTGTGACACCTGTATATCTGTGTGCTCCAGAGTCTGTATATGGGAGACTGCTCTGAGTTATGTGATATGTGACTCCTGTATATCTGTGTGCTCCTGAGTCTGTATATGGGAGACTGCGCTGAGTAATGTGATATGTGACACCTGTATATCTGTGTGCTCCTGAGTCTGTAAATGGGAGACTGCGCTGAGTAATGTGACACCTGTATATCTGTGTGCTCCTGAGTCTGTATATGGGAGACTGCGCTGAATAATGTGATATGTGACACCTGTATATCTGTGTGCTCCTGAGTCTGTATATGAGAGACTTCACTGAGTAATGTGATATTTGACACCAGTATATCTGTGTGCTCTTGAGTCTGTATATGGGAGACTGCGCTGAATAATGTGATATGTGACACCTGTATATCTGTGTGCTCCTGAGTCTGTATATGGGAGACTGCGCTGAGTAATGTGATATGTGACACCTGTATATCTGTGTGCTTCTGAGTCTGTATATGGGAGACTGCGCTGAGTAATGTGATATGTGACACCTGTATATCTGTGTGCTCCTGAGTCTGTATATGGGAGACTGCGCTGAGTAATGTGATATGTGACACCTGTATATCTGTGTGCTCCTGAATCTGTATATGGGAGACTGCGCTGAATAATGTGATATGTGACACCTGTATATCTGGGTGCTCCTGAGTCTGTATATGGGAGACTTCACTGCGTAATGTGATATTTGACACCTGTATATCTGTGTGCTCCTGAGTCTGTGTTTATGGGAGACTGAGCTGAGTAATGTGATATGTGACACCTGTATATCTGTGTGCTCCTTAGTCTGTATATGGGAGACTGCGCTGAGTAATGTGATATGTGACACCAGTATATCTGTGTGCTCCTGAGTCTGTATATGGGAGACTGCACTGAATAATGTGATATGTGACACCTGTATATCTGTGTGCTCCTGAGTCTGTATATGGGAGACTGTGCTGTGTAATGTGATATGTGACACCTGTATATCTGTGTGCTCCTGAGTCTGTATATGGGAGACTGCGCTGAGTAATGTGATATGTGACACCTGTATATCTGTGTGCTCCTGAGTCTGTATATGGGAGACTGCACTGAGTGATGTGACACCTGTATATCTGTGTGCTCCTGAGTCTATATATGGGAGATTGTGCTGAGTGATGTGATATGTGACACCTGTATATCTGTGTGCTCCTGAGTCTGTATATGGGAGACTGCGCTGAGTAATGTGATTTGTGACACCTGTATATCTGTGTGCTCCAGAGTCTGTATATGGGAGACCGCTCTGAGTTATGTGATATGTGACTCAAGTATATCTGTGTGCTCCTGAGTCTATATATGGGAGACTGCGCTGAGTAATGTGATATGTGACACCTGTATATCTGTGTGCTCCTGAGTCTGTAAATGGGAGACTGCGCTGAGTAATGTTACACCTGTATATCTGTGTGCTCCTGAGTCTGTATATGGGAGACTGCGCTGAATAATGTGATATGTGACACCTGTATATCTGTGTGCTCCTGAGTCTGTATATGGGAGACTGTGCTGTGTAATGTGATATGTGGCACCTGTATATCTGTGTGCTTCTGAGTCTGTATATGGGAGACTGCGCTGAGTAATGTGATATGTGTCACCTGTATATCTGTGTGCTCCTGAGTCTGTATATGGGAGACTGCTTTGAGTTAAGTTATATGTGTCTCCTGTATATCTGTGTGCTCCTGAGTGTGTATATGGGAGACTGCGCTGAGTAATGTGATATGTGACACCTGTATATCTGTGTGCTCCTGAGTCTGTAAATGGGAGACTGCGCTGAGTAATGTGACACCTGTATATCTGTGTGCTCCTGAGTCTGTATATGGGAGACTGCACTGAGTAATGTGACACCTGTATATCTGTGTGCTCCTGAGTCTGTATATGGGAGACTGCGCTGAGTAATGTAATATGTGACACCTGTATATCTGTGTGCTCCTGAGTCTGTATATGGGAGACTGCGCTGAGTAATGTGATATGTGACACCTGTATATCTGTGTGCTCCTGAGTCTGTATATGGGAGACTGCGCTGAGTAATGTGATATGTGACACCTGTATATCTGTGTGCTCCTGAGTCTGTAAATGGGAGACTGCGCTGAGTAATGTGACACCTGTATATCTGTGTGCTCCTGAGTCTGTATATGAGAGACTTCACTGAGTAATGTGATATTTGACACCAGTATATCTGTGTGCTCTTGAGTCTGTGTTTATCGGAGACTGTGCTGAGTAATGTGATATGTGACACCTGTATATCTGTGTGCTCCTTAGTCTGTATATGGGAGACTGCGCTGAGTAATGTGATATGTGACACCTGTATATCTGTGTGCTCCAGAGTCTGTATATGGGAGACTGCGCTGAGTAATGTGATATGTGACACCTGTATATCTGTGTGCTCAAGAGTCTGTATATTGGAGACAGCACTGAATAATGTGATATGTGACACCTGTATATCTGTGTGCTCCTGAGTCTGTATATGGGAGACTGCGCTGAGTAATGTGATATGTGACACCTGTATGTCTGTGTGCTCCTGAGTCTGTATATGGGAGACTGCACTGAGTAATGTGATATGTGACACTTGTATATCTGTGTGCTCCTGAGTCTGTATATGGGAGACTGCGCTGAGTAATGTGATAGGTGACACCTGTATATCTGTGTGCTCCTGAGTCTGTATATGGGAGACTTCACTGAGTAATGTGATATTTGACACATGTATATCTGTGTGCTCCTGAGTCTGTGTTTATCGGAGACTGTGCTGAGTAATGTGATATGTGACACCTGTATATCTGTGTGCTCCTGAGTCTGTATATGGGAGACTGCGCTGAGTAATGTGATATGTGACACTTGTATATCTGTGTGCTCCTGAGTCTGTATATGGGAGACTGCACTGAATAATGTGATATGTGACACCTGTATATCTGTGTGCTCCTGAGTCTGTATATGGGAGACTGTGCTGTGTAATGTGATATGTGACACCTGTATATCTGTGTGCTCCTGAGTCTGTATATGGGAGACTGCGCTGAGTAATGTGATATGTGACACCTGTATATCTGTGTGCTCCTGAGTCTGTATATGGGAGACTGCGCTGAATAATGTGATATGTGACACCTGTATATCTGTGTGCTCCTGAGTCTGTATATGGGAGACTGCGCTGAGTAATGTGATATGTGACACCTGTATATCTGTGTGCTCCTGAGTCTGTATATGGGAGACTGCGCCGAGTAATGTGATATGTGACACCTGTATATCTGTGTGCTCCTGAGTCTGTATATGGGAGACTGCGCTGAATAATGTGATATGTGACACCTGTATATCTGTGTGCTCCTGAGTCTGTATATGGGAGACTGCGCTGAGTAATGTGATATGTGACACCTGTATATCTGTGTGCTCCTGAGTCTGTATATGGGAGACTGCGCTGAGTAATGTGATATGTGACACCTGTATATCTGTGTGCTCCTGAGTCTGTAAATGGGAGACTGCGCTGAGTAATGTGACACCTGTATATCTGTGTGCTCCTGAGTCTGTATATGAGAGACTTCACTGAGTAATGTGATATTTGACACCAGTATATCTGTGTGCTCTTGAGTCTGTGTTTATCGGAGACTGTGCTGAGTAATGTGATATGTGACACCTGTATATCTGTGTGCTCCTGAGTCTGTATATGGGAGACTGCGCTGAGTAATGTGATATGTGACACCTGTATATCTGTGTGCTCCAGAGTCTGTATATGGGAGACTGCGCTGAGTAATGTGATATGTGACACCTGTATATCTGTGTGCTCAAGAGTCTGTATATTGGAGACAGCACTGAATAATGTGATATGTGACACCTGTATATCTGTGTGCTCCTGAGTCTGTATATGGGAGACTGCGCTGAGTAATGTGATATGTGACACCTGTATGTCTGTGTGCTCCTGAGTCTGTATATGGGAGACTGCACTGAGTAATGTGATATGTGACACTTGTATATCTGTGTGCTCCTGAGTCTGTATATGGGAGACTGCGCTGAGTAATGTGATAGGTGACACCTGTATATCTGTGTGCTCCTGAGTCTGTATATGGGAGACTTCACTGAGTAATGTGATATTTGACACATGTATATCTGTGTGCTCCTGAGTCTGTGTTTATCGGAGACTGTGCTGAGTAATGTGATATGTGACACCTGTATATCTGTGTGCTCCTGAGTCTGTATATGGGAGACTGCGCTGAGTAATGTGATATGTGACACTTGTATATCTGTGTGCTCCTGAGTCTGTATATGGGAGACTGCACTGAATAATGTGATATGTGACACCTGTATATCTGTGTGCTCCTGAGTCTGTATATGGGAGACTGTGCTGTGTAATGTGATATGTGACACCTGTATATCTGTGTGCTCCTGAGTCTGTATATGGGAGACTGCGCTGAGTAATGTGATATGTGACACCTGTATATCTGTGTGCTCCTGAGTCTGTATATGGGAGACTGCGCTGAATAATGTGATATGTGACACCTGTATATCTGTGTGCTCCTGAGTCTGTATATGGGAGACTGCGCTGAGTAATGTGATATGTGACACCTGTATATCTGTGTGCTCCTGAGTCTGTATATGGGAGACTGCGCCGAGTAATGTGATATGTGACACCTGTATATCTGTGTGCTCCTGAGTCTGTATATGGGAGACTGCGCTGAATAATGTGATATGTGACACCTGTATATCTGTGTGCTCCTGAGTCTGTATATGGGAGACTGCGCTGAGTAATGTGATATGTGACACCTGTATATCTGTGTGCTCCTGAGTCTGTATATGGGAGACTGCGCTGAGTAATGTGATATGTGACACCTGTATATCTGTGTGCTCCTGAATCTGTATATGGGAGACTGCGCTGAATAATGTGATATGTGACACCTGTATATCTGGGTGCTCCTGAGTCTGTATATGGGAGACTACACTGCGTAATGTGATATTTGACACCTGTATATCTGTGTGCTCCTGAGTCTGTGTTTATGGGAGACTGAGCTGAGTAATGTGATATGTGACACCTGTATATCTGTGTGCTCCTGAGTCTGTATATGGGAGACTGCGCTGAGTAATGTGATATGTGACACCAGTATATCTGTGTGCTCCTGAGTCTGTATATGGGAGACTGCACTGAATAATGTGATATGTGACACCTGTATATCTGTGTGCTCCTGAGTCTGTATATGGGAGACTGTGCTGTGTAATGTGATATGTGACACCTGTATATCTGTGTGCTCCTGAGTCTGTATATGGGAGACTGCGCTGAGTAATGTGATATGTGACACCTGTATATCTGTGTGCTCCTGAGTCTGTATATGGGAGACTGCACTGAGTGATGTGACACCTGTATATATGTGTGCTCCTGAGTCTATATATGGGAGATTGTGCTGAGTGATGTGATATGTGACACCTGTATATCTGTGTGCTCCTGAGTCTGTATATGGGAGACTGCGCTGAGTAATGTGATTTGTGACACCTGTATATCTGTGTGCTCCAGAGTCTGTATATGGGAGACTGCTCTGAGTTATGTGATATGTGACTCCTGTATATCTGTGTGCTCCTGAGTCTGTATATGGGAGACTGCGCTGAGTAATGTGATATGTGACACCTGTATATCTGTGTGCTCCTGAATCTGTAAATGGGAGACTGCGCTGAGTAATGTGACACCTGTATATCTGTGTGCTCCTGAGTCTGTATATGGGAGACTGCGCTGAATAATGTGATATGTGACACCTGTATATCTGTGTGCTCCTGAGTCTGTATATGAGAGACTTCACTGAGTAATGTGATATTTGACACCAGTATATCTGTGTGCTCTTGAGTCTGTATATGGGAGACTGCGCTGAATAATGTGATATGTGACACCTGTATATCTGTGTGCTCCTGAGTCTGTATATGGGAGACTGCGCTGAGTAATGTGATATGTGACACCTGTATATCTGTGTGCTTCTGAGTCTGTATATGGGAGACTGCGCTGAGTAATGTGATATGTGACACCTGTATATCTGTGTGCTCCTGAGTCTGTATATGGGAGACTGCGCTGAGATATGTGATATGTGACACCTGTATATCTGTGTGCTCCTGAATCTGTATATGGGAGACTGCGCTGAATAATGTGATATGTGACACCTGTATATCTGGGTGCTCCTGAGTCTGTATATGGGAGACTTCACTGCGTAATGTGATATTTGACACCTGTATATCTGTGTGCTCCTGAGTCTGTGTTTATGGGAGACTGAGCTGAGTAATGTGATATGTGACACCTGTATATCTGTGTGCTCCTGAGTCTGTATATGGGAGACAGCGTTGAGTAATGTGATATGTGACACCAGTATATCTGTGTGCTCCTGAGTCTGTATATGGGAGACTGCACTGAATAATGTGATATGTGACACCTGTATATCTGTGTGCTCCTGAGTCTGTATATGGGAGACTGTGCTGTGTAATGTGATATGTGACACCTGTATATCTGTGTGCTCCTGAGTCTGTATATGGGAGACTGCGCTGAGTAATGTGATATGTGACACCTGTATATCTGTGTGCTCCTGAGTCTGTATATGGGAGACTGCACTGAGTGATGTGACACCTGTATATCTGTGTGCTCCTGAGTCTATATATGGGAGATTGTGCTGAGTGATGTGATATGTGACACCTGTATATCTGTGTGCTCCTGAGTCTGTATATGGGAGACTGCGCTGAGTAATGTGATTTGTGACACCTGTATATCTGTGTGCTCCAGAGTCTGTATATGGGAGACTGCTCTGAGTTATGTGATATGTGACTCCTGTATATCTGTGTGCTCCTGAGTCTGTATATGGGAGACTGCGCTGAGTAATGTGATATGTGACACCTGTATATCTGTGTGCTCCTGAGTCTGTAAATGGGAGACTGCGCTGAGTAATGTGACACCTGTATATCTGTGTGCTCCTGAGTCTGTATATGGGAGACTGCGCTGAATAATGTGATATGTGACACCTGTATATCTGTGTGCTCCTGAGTCTGTATATGAGAGACTTCACTGAGTAATGTGATATTTGACACCAGTATATCTGTGTGCTCTTGAGTCTGTGTTTATCGGAGACTGTGCTGAGTAATGTGATATGTGACACCTGTATATCTGTGTGCTCCTGAGTCTGTATATGGGAGACTGCGCTGAGTAATGTGATATGTGACTCCTGTATATCTGTGTGCTCCTGAGTCTGTATATGGGAGACTGCGCTGAGTAATGTGATATGTGACACCTGTATATCTGTGTGCTCCTGAGTCTGTATATGGGAGACTGCGCTGAGTAATGTGATATGTGACACCTGTATATCTGTGTGCTCAAGAGTCTGTATATTGGAGACAGCACTGAATAATGTGATATGTGACACCTGTATATCTGTGTGCTCCTGAGTCTGTATATGGGAGACTGCGCTGAGTAATGTGATATGTGACACCTTTATGTCTGTGTGCTCCTGAGTCTGTATATGGGAGACTGCACTGAGTAATGTGATATGTGACACTTGTATATCTGTGTGCTCCTGAGTCTGTATATGGGAGACTGCGCTGAATAATGTGATATGTGACACCTGTATATCTGTGTGCTCCTGAGTCTGTATATGGGAGACTTCACTGAGTAATGTGATATTTGACACATGTATATCTGTGTGCTCCTGAGTCTGTGTTTATCGGAGACTGTGCTGAGTAATGTGATATGTGACACCTGTATATCTGTGTGCTCCTGAGTCTGTATATGGGAGACTGCGCTGAGTAATGTGATATGTGACACTTGTATATCTGTGTGCTCCTGAGTCTGTATATGGGAGACTGCACTGAATAATGTGATATGTGACAGCTGTATATCTGTGTGCTCCTGAGTCTGTATATGGGAGACTGTGCTGTGTAATGTTATATGTGACACCTGTATATCTGTGTGCTCCTGAGTCTGTATATGGGAGACTGCGCTGAGTAATGTGATATGTGACACCTGTATATCTGTGTGCTCCTGAGTCTGTATATGGGAGACTGCGCCGAGTAATGTGATATGTGACACCTGTATATCTGTGTGCTCCTGAGTCTGTATATGGGAGACTGCACTGAATAATGTGATATGTGACACCTGTATATCTGTGTGCTCCTGAGTCTGTATATGGGAGACTGTGCTGTGTAATGTGATATGTGACACCTGTATATCTGTGTGCTCCTGAGTCTGTATATGGGAGACTGCGCTGAGTAATGTGATATGTGACACCTGTATATCTGTGTGCTCCTGAGTCTGTATATGGGAGACTGCACTGAGTGATGTGACACCTGTATATCTGTGTGCTCCTGAGTCTATATATGGGAGATTGTGCTGAGTGATGTGATATGTGACACCTGTATATCTGTGTGCTCCTGAGTCTGTATATGGGAGACTGCGCTGAGTAATGTGATTTGTGACACCTGTATATCTGTGTGCTCCAGAGTCTGTATATGGGAGACTGCTCTGAGTTATGTGATATGTGACTCCTGTATATCTGTGTGCTCCTGAGTCTGTATATGGGAGACTGCGCTGAGTAATGTGATATGTGACACCTGTATATCTGTGTGCTCCTGAGTCTGTAAATGGGAGACTGCGCTGAGTAATGTGACACCTGTATATCTGTGTGCTCCTGAGTCTGTATATGGGAGACTGCGCTGAATAATGTGATATGTGACACCTGTATATCTGTGTGCTCCTGAGTCTGTATATGAGAGACTTCACTGAGTAATGTGATATTTGACACTAGTATATCTGTGTGCTCTTGAGTCTGTATATGGGAGACTGCGCTGAATAATGTGATATGTGACACCTGTATATATGTGTGCTCCTGAGTCTGTATATGGGAGACTGCGCTGAGTAATGTGATATGTGACACCTGTATATCTGTGTGCTCCTGAGTCTGTATATGGGAGACTGCGCTGAGTAATGTGATATGTGACACCTGTATATCTGTGTGCTCCTGAGTCTGTATATGGGAGACTGCGCTGAGTAATGTGATATGTGACACCTGTATATCTGTGTGCTCCTGAATCTGTATATGGGAGACTGCGCTGAATAATGTGATATGTGACACCTGTATATCTGGGTGCTCCTGAGTCTGTATATGGGAGACTTCACTGCGTAATGTGATATTTGACACCTGTATATCTGTGTGCTCCTGAGTCTGTGTTTATGGGAGACTGAGCTGAGTAATGTGATATGTGACACCTGTATATCTGTGTGCTCCTGAGTCTGTATATGGGAGACTGCGCTGAGTAATGTGATATGTGACACCAGTATATCTGTGTGCTCCTGAGTCTGTATATGGGAGACTGCACTGAATAATGTGATATGTGACACCTGTATATCTGTGTGCTCCTGAGTCTGTATATGGGAGACTGTGCTGTGTAATGTGATATGTGACACCTGTATATCTGTGTGCTCCTGAGTCTGTATATGGGAGACTGCACTGAGTGATGTGACACCTGTATATCTGTGTGCTCCTGAGTCTATATATGGGAGATTGTGCTGAGTGATGTGATATGTGACACCTGTATATCTGTGTGCTCCTGAGTCTGTATATGGGAGACTGCGCTGAGTAATGTGATTTGTGACACCTGTATATCTGTGTGCTCCAGAGTCTGTATATGGGAGACTGCTCTGAGTTATGTGATATGTGACTCCTGTATATCTGTGTGCTCCTGAGTCTGTATATGAGAGACTTCACTGAGTAATGTGATATTTGACACCAGTATATCTGTGTGCTCTTGAGTCTGTGTTTATCGGAGACTGTGCTGAGTAATGTGATATGTGACACCTGTATATCTGTGTGCTCCTGAGTCTGTATATGGGAGACTGCGCTGAGTAATGTGATATGTGACTCCTGTATAACTGTGTGCTCCTGAGTCTGTATATGGGAGACTGCGCTGAGTAATGTGATATGTGACTCCTGTATAACTGTGTGCTCCTGAGTCTGTATATGGGAGACTGCGCTGAGTAATGTGATATGTGACACCTGTATATCTGTGTGCTCCTGAGTCTGTATATGGGAGACTGCGCTGAGTAATGTGATATGTGACACCTGTATATCTGTGTGCTCAAGAGTCTGTATATTGGAGACAGCACTGAATAATGTGATATGTGACACCTGTATATCTGTGTGCTCCTGAGTCTGTATATGGGAGACTGCGCTGAGTAATGTGATATGTGACACCTGTATGTCTGTGTGCTCCTGAGTCTGTATATGGGAGACTGCACTGAGTAATGTGATATGTGACACTTGTATATCTGTGTGCTCCTGAGTCTGTATATGGGAGACTGCGCTGAATAATGTGATATGTGACACCTGTATATCTGTGTGCTCCTGAGTCTGTATATGGGAGACTTCACTGAGTAATGTGATATTTGACACATGTATATCTGTGTGCTCCTGAGTCTGTGTTTATCGGAGACTGTGCTGAGTAATGTGATATGTGACACCTGTATATCTGTGTGCTCCTGAGTCTGTATATGGGAGACTGCGCTGAGTAATGTGATATGTGACACTTGTATATCTGTGTGCTCCTGAGTCTGTATATGGGAGATTGCACTGAATAATGTGATATGTGACACCTGTATATCTGTGTGCTCCTGAGTCTGTATATGGGAGACTGTGCTGTGTAATGTGATATGTGACACCTGTATATCTGTGTGCTCCTGAGTCTGTATATGGGAGACTGCGCTGAGTAATGTGATATGTGACACCTGTATATCTGTGTGCTCCTGAGTCTGTATATGGGAGACTTCACTGAGTAATGTGATATTTGACACATGTATATCTGTGTGCTCCTGAGTCTGTGTTTATCGGAGACTGTGCTGAGTAATGTGATATGTGACACTTGTATATCTGTGTGCTCCTGAGTCTGTATATGGGAGATTGCACTGAATAATGTGATATGTGACACCTGTATATCTGTGTGCTCCTGAGTCTGTATATGGGAGACTGTGCTGTGTAATGTGATATGTGACACCTGTATATCTGTGTGCTCCTGAGTCTGTATATGGGAGACTGCGCTGAGTAATGTGATATGTGACACCTGTATATCTGTGTGCTCCTGAGTCTGTATATGGGAGACTGCGCTGAGTAATGTGATATGTGACACCTGTATATCTGTGTGCTCCTGAGTCTGTATATGGGAGACTGCGCTGAGTAATGTGATATGTGACACCTGTATATCTGTGTGCTCCTGAATCTGTATATGGGAGACTGCGCTGAATAATGTGATATGTGACACCTGTATATCTGGGTGCTCCTGAGTCTGTATATGGGAGACTTCACTGCGTAATGTGATATTTGACACCTGTATATCTGTGTGCTCCTGAGTCTGTGTTTATGGGAGACTGAGCTGAGTAATGTGATATGTGACACCTGTATATCTGTGTGCTCCTGAGTCTGTATATGGGAGACTGCCCTGAGTTATGTGATATGTGACACCAGTATATCTGTGTGCTCCTGAGTCTGTATATGGGAGACTGCACTGAATAATGTGATATGTGACACCTGTATATCTGTGTGCTCCTGAGTCTGTATATGGGAGACTGTGCTGTGTAATGTGATATGTGACACCTGTATATCTGTGTGCTCCTGAGTCTGTATATGGGAGACTGCGCTGAGTAATGTGATATGTGACACCTGTATATCTGTGTGCTCCTGAGTCTGTATATGGGAGACTGCACTGAGTAATGTGACACCTGTATATCTGTGTGCTCCTGAGTCTATATATGGGAGATTGTGCTGAGTGATGTGATATGTGACACCTGTATATCTGTGTGCTCCTGAGTCTGTATATGGGAGACTGCGCTGAGTAATGTGATTTGTGACACCTGTATATCTGTGTGCTCCAGAGTCTGTATATGGGAGACTGCGCTGAATAATGTGATATGTGACAACTGTATATCTGTGTGCTCCTGAGTCTGTATATGGGAGACTGAGCTGAGTAATGTGATATGTGACACCTGTATATCTGTGTGCTCCTGAGTCTGTATATGGGAGACTGCGCTGAGTGATGTGATATGTGACACCTGTATATCTGTGTGTTCCTGAGTCTGTATATGGGAGACTGCGCTGAGTGATGTGAAATGTGACACCTGTATATCTGTGTGCTCCTGAGTCTGTATATAAGAGACTGTGCTGAGTGATGTGACACCTGTATATCTGTGTGCTCCTGAGTCTATATATGGGAGATTGTGCTGAGTGATGTGATATGTGACACCTGTATATCTGTGTGCTCCTGAGTCTGTATATGGGAGACTGCGCTGAGTAATGTGATTTGTGACACCTGTATATCTGTGTGCTCCAGAGTCTGTATATGGGAGACTGCTCTGAGTTATGTGATATGTGACTCCTGTATATCTGTGTGCTCCTGAGTCTGTATATGGGAGACTGCGCTGAGTAATGTGATATGTGACACCTGTATATCTGTGTGCTCCTGAGTCTGTAAATGGGAGACTGCGCTGCGTAATGTGACACCTGTATATCTGTGTGCTCCTGAGTCTGTATATGGGAGACTGCGCTGAATAATGTGATATGTGACACCTGTATATCTGTGTGCTCCTGAGTCTGTATATGAGAGACTTCACTGAGTAATGTGATATTTGACACCAGTATATCTGTGTGCTCTTGAGTCTGTGTTTATCGGAGACTGTGCTGAGTAATGTGATATGTGACACCTGTATATCTGTGTGCTCCTGAGTCTGTATATGGGAGACTGCGCTGAGTAATGTGATATGTGACTCCTGTATATCTGTGTGCTCCTGAGTCTGTATATGGGAGACTGCGCTGAGTAATGTGATATGTGACACTTGTATATCTGTGTGCTCCTGAGTCTGTATATGGGAGACTGCGCTGAGTAATGTGATATGTGACACCTGTATATCTGTGTGCTCAAGAGTCTGTATATTGGAGACAGCACTGAATAATGTGATATGTGACACCTGTATATCTGTGTGCTCCTGAGTCTGTATATGGGAGACTGCGCTGAGTAATGTGATATGTGACACCTTTATGTCTGTGTGCTCCTGAGTCTGTATATGGGAGACTGCACTGAGTAATGTGATATGTGACACTTGTATATCTGTGTGCTCCTGAGTCTGTATATGGGAGACTGCGCTGAATAATGTGATATGTGACACCTGTATATCTGTGTGCTCCTGAGTCTGTATATGGGAGACTTCACTGAGTAATGTGATATTTGACACATGTATATCTGTGTGCTCCTGAGTCTGTGTTTATCGGAGACTGTGCTGAGTAATGTGATATGTGACACCTGTATATCTGTGTGCTCCTGAGTCTGTATATGGGAGACTGCGCTGAGTAATGTGATATGTGACACTTGTATATCTGTGTGCTCCTGAGTCTGTATATGGGAGACTGCACTGAATAATGTGATATGTGACACCTGTATATCTGTGTGCTCCTGAGTCTGTATATGGGAGACTGTGCTGTGTAATGTGATATGTGACACCTGTATATCTGTGTGCTCCTGAGTCTGTATATGGGAGACTGCGCTGAGTAATGTGATATGTGACACCTGTATATCTGTGTGCTCCTGAGTCTGTATATGGGAGACTGCGCCGAGTAATGTGATATGTGACACCTGTATATCTGTGTGCTCCTGAGTCTGTATATGGGAGACTGCACTGAATAATGTGATATGTGACACCTGTATATCTGTGTGCTCCTGAGTCTGTATATGGGAGACTGTGCTGTGTAATGTGATATGTGACACCTGTATATCTGTGTGCTCCTGAGTCTGTATATGGGAGACTGCGCTGAGTAATGTGATATGTGACACCTGTATATCTGTGTGCTCTTGAGTCTGTATATGGGAGACTGCACTGAGTGATGTGACACCTGTATATCTGTGTGCTCCTGAGTCTATATATGGGAGATTGTGCTGAGTGATGTGATATGTGACACCTGTATATCTGTGTGCTCCTGAGTCTGTATATGGGAGACTGCGCTGAGTAATGTGATTTGTGACACCTGTATATCTGTGTGCTCCAGAGTCTGTATATGGGAGACTGCTCTGAGTTATGTGATATGTGACTCCTGTATATCTGTGTGCTCCTGAGTCTGTATATGGGAGACTGCGCTGAGTAATGTGATATGTGACACCTGTATATCTGTGTGCTCCTGAGTCTGTAAATGGGAGACTGCGCTGAGTAATGTGACACCTGTATATCTGTGTGCTCCTGAGTCTGTATATGGGAGACTGCGCTGAATAATGTGATATGTGACACCTGTATATCTGTGTGCTCCTGAGTCTGTATATGAGAGACTTCACTGAGTAATGTGATATGTGACACCTGTATATATGTGTGCTCCTGAGTCTGTATATGGGAGACTGCGCTGAGTAATGTGATATGTGACACCTGTATATCTGTGTGCTCCTGAGTCTGTATATGGGAGACTGCGCTGAGTAATGTGATATGTGACACCTGTATATCTGTGTGCTCCTGAGTCTGTATATGGGAGACTGCGCTGAGTAATGTGATATGTGACACCTGTATATCTGTGTGCTCCTGAATCTGTATATGGGAGACTGCGCTGAATAATGTGATATGTGACACCTGTATATCTGGGTGCTCCTGAGTCTGTATATGGGAGACTTCACTGCGTAATGTGATATTTGACACCTGTATATCTGTGTGCTCCTGAGTCTGTGTTTATGGGAGACTGAGCTGAGTAATGTGATATGTGACACCTGTATATCTGTGTGCTCCTGAGTCTGTATATGGGAGACTGCGCTGAGTAATGTGATATGTGACACCAGTATATCTGTGTGCTCCTGAGTCTGTATATGGGAGACTGCACTGAATAATGTGATATGTGACACCTGTATATCTGTGTGCTCCTGAGTCTGTATATGGGAGACTGTGCTGTGTAATGTGATATGTGACACCTGTATATCTGTGTGCTCCTGAGTCTGTATATGGGAGACTGCACTGAGTGATGTGACACCTGTATATCTGTGTGCTCCTGAGTCTATATATGGGAGATTGTGCTGAGTGATGTGATATGTGACACCTGTATATCTGTGTGCTCCTGAGTCTGTATATGGGAGACTGCGCTGAGTAATGTGATTTGTGACACCTGTATATCTGTGTGCTCCAGAGTCTGTATATGGGAGACTGCTCTGAGTTATGTGATATGTGACTCCTGTATATCTGTGTGCTCCTGAGTCTGTATATGAGAGACTTCACTGAGTAATGTGATATTTGACACCAGTATATCTGTGTGCTCTTGAGTCTGTGTTTATCGGAGACTGTGCTGAGTAATGTGATATGTGACACCTGTATATCTGTGTGCTCCTGAGTCTGTATATGGGAGACTGCGCTGAGTAATGTGATATGTGACTCCTGTATAACTGTGTGCTCCTGAGTCTGTATATGGGAGACTGCGCTGAGTAATGTGATATGTGACTCCTGTATAACTGTGTGCTCCTGAGTCTGTATATGGGAGACTGCGCTGAGTAATGTGATATGTGACACCTGTATATCTGTGTGCTCCTGAGTCTGTATATGGGAGACTGCGCTGAGTAATGTGATATGTGACACCTGTATATCTGTGTGCTCAAGAGTCTGTATATTGGAGACAGCACTGAATAATGTGATATGTGACACCTGTATATCTGTGTGCTCCTGAGTCTGTATATGGGAGACTGCGCTGAGTAATGTGATATGTGACACCTGTATGTCTGTGTGCTCCTGAGTCTGTATATGGGAGACTGCACTGAGTAATGTGATATGTGACACTTGTATATCTGTGTGCTCCTGAGTCTGTATATGGGAGACTGCGCTGAATAATGTGATATGTGACACCTGTATATCTGTGTGCTCCTGAGTCTGTATATGGGAGACTTCACTGAGTAATGTGATATTTGACACATGTATATCTGTGTGCTCCTGAGTCTGTGTTTATCGGAGACTGTGCTGAGTAATGTGATATGTGACACCTGTATATCTGTGTGCTCCTGAGTCTGTATATGGGAGACTGCGCTGAGTAATGTGATATGTGACACTTGTATATCTGTGTGCTCCTGAGTCTGTATATGGGAGATTGCACTGAATAATGTGATATGTGACACCTGTATATCTGTGTGCTCCTGAGTCTGTATATGGGAGACTGTGCTGTGTAATGTGATATGTGACACCTGTATATCTGTGTGCTCCTGAGTCTGTATATGGGAGACTGCGCTGAGTAATGTGATATGTGACACCTGTATATCTGTGTGCTCCTGAGTCTGTATATGGGAGACTTCACTGAGTAATGTGATATTTGACACATGTATATCTGTGTGCTCCTGAGTCTGTGTTTATCGGAGACTGTGCTGAGTAATGTGATATGTGACACCTGTATATCTGTGTGCTCCTGAGTCTGTATATGGGAGACTGCGCTGAGTAATGTGATATGTGACACTTGTATATCTGTGTGCTCCTGAGTCTGTATATGGGAGATTGCACTGAATAATGTGATATGTGACACCTGTATATCTGTGTGCTCCTGAGTCTGTATATGGGAGACTGTGCTGTGTAATGTGATATGTGACACCTGTATATCTGTGTGCTCCTGAGTCTGTATATGGGAGACTGCGCTGAGTAATGTGATATGTGACACCTGTATATCTGTGTGCTCCTGAGTCTGTATATGGGAGACTGCGCTGAGTAATGTGATATGTGACACCTGTATATCTGTGTGCTCCTGAGTCTGTATATGGGAGACTGCGCTGAGTAATGTGATATGTGACACCTGTATATCTGTGTGCTCCTGAATCTGTATATGGGAGACTGCGCTGAATAATGTGATATGTGACACCTGTATATCTGGGTGCTCCTGAGTCTGTATATGGGAGACTTCACTGCGTAATGTGATATTTGACACCTGTATATCTGTGTGCTCCTGAGTCTGTGTTTATGGGAGACTGAGCTGAGTAATGTGATATGTGACACCTGTATATCTGTGTGCTCCTGAGTCTGTATATGGGAGACTGCCCTGAGTTATGTGATATGTGACACCAGTATATCTGTGTGCTCCTGAGTCTGTATATGGGAGACTGCACTGAATAATGTGATATGTGACACCTGTATATCTGTGTGCTCCTGAGTCTGTATATGGGAGACTGTGCTGTGTAATGTGATATGTGACACCTGTATATCTGTGTGCTCCTGAGTCTGTATATGGGAGACTGCGCTGAGTAATGTGATATGTGACACCTGTATATCTGTGTGCTCCTGAGTCTGTATATGGGAGACTGCACTGAGTAATGTGACACCTGTATATCTGTGTGCTCCTGAGTCTATATATGGGAGATTGTGCTGAGTGATGTGATATGTGACACCTGTATATCTGTGTGCTCCTGAGTCTGTATATGGGAGACTGCGCTGAGTAATGTGATTTGTGACACCTGTATATCTGTGTGCTCCAGAGTCTGTATATGGGAGACTGCGCTGAATAATGTGATATGTGACAACTGTATATCTGTGTGCTCCTGAGTCTGTATATGGGAGACTGAGCTGAGTAATGTGATATGTGACACCTGTATATCTGTGTGCTCCTGAGTCTGTATATGGGAGACTGCGCTGAGTGATGTGATATGTGACACCTGTATATCTGTGTGTTCCTGAGTCTGTATATGGGAGACTGCGCTGAGTGATGTGAAATGTGACACCTGTATATCTGTGTGCTCCTGAGTCTGTATATAAGAGACTGTGCTGAGTGATGTGATTTGTGACACCTGTATATCTGTGTGCTCCTGAGTCTGTATATGGGAGACTGCGCTGAGTAATGTGATATGTGACACCTGTATATTTGTGTGCTCCTGAGTCTGTATATAGGAGACTGCGTTGAGTGATGTGATATGTGACACCTGTATATCTGTGTGCTCCTGAGTCTGTATATAGGAGACTGCGCTGATTTATGTGATATGTGACACCTGTATATCTGTGTGCTCCTGAGTCTGTATATGGGAGACTGTGCTGTGTAATGTGATATGTGACACCTGTATATCTGTGTGCTCCTGAGTCTGTATATGGGAGACTGCGCTGAGTAATGTGATATGTGACACCTGTATATCTGTGTGCTCCTGAGTCTGTATATGGGAGACTTCACTGAGTAATGTGATATTTGACACATGTATATCTGTGTGCTCCTGAGTCTGTGTTTATCGGAGACTGTGCTGAGTAATGTGATATGTGACACCTGTATATCTGTGTGCTCCTGAGTCTGTATATGGGAGACTGCGCTGAGTAATGTGATATGTGACACTTGTATATCTGTGTGCTCCTGAGTCTGTATATGGGAGATTGCACTGAATAATGTGATATGTGACACCTGTATATCTGTGTGCTCCTGAGTCTGTATATGGGAGACTGTGCTGTGTAATGTGATATGTGACACCTGTATATCTGTGTGCTCCTGAGTCTGTATATGGGAGACTGCGCTGAGTAATGTGATATGTGACACCTGTATATCTGTGTGCTCCTGAGTCTGTATATGGGAGACTGCGCTGAGTAATGTGATATGTGACACCTGTATATCTGTGTGCTCCTGAGTCTGTATATGGGAGACTGCGCTGAGTAATGTGATATGTGACACCTGTATATCTGTGTGCTCCTGAATCTGTATATGGGAGACTGCGCTGAATAATGTGATATGTGACACCTGTATATCTGGGTGCTCCTGAGTCTGTATATGGGAGACTTCACTGCGTAATGTGATATTTGACACCTGTATATCTGTGTGCTCCTGAGTCTGTGTTTATGGGAGACTGAGCTGAGTAATGTGATATGTGACACCTGTATATCTGTGTGCTCCTGAGTCTGTATATGGGAGACTGCCCTGAGTTATGTGATATGTGACACCAGTATATCTGTGTGCTCCTGAGTCTGTATATGGGAGACTGCACTGAATAATGTGATATGTGACACCTGTATATCTGTGTGCTCCTGAGTCTGTATATGGGAGACTGTGCTGTGTAATGTGATATGTGACACCTGTATATCTGTGTGCTCCTGAGTCTGTATATGGGAGACTGCGCTGAGTAATGTGATATGTGACACCTGTATATCTGTGTGCTCCTGAGTCTGTATATGGGAGACTGCACTGAGTAATGTGACACCTGTATATCTGTGTGCTCCTGAGTCTATATATGGGAGATTGTGCTGAGTGATGTGATATGTGACACCTGTATATCTGTGTGCTCCTGAGTCTGTATATGGGAGACTGCGCTGAGTAATGTGATTTGTGACACCTGTATATCTGTGTGCTCCAGAGTCTGTATATGGGAGACTGCGCTGAATAATGTGATATGTGACAACTGTATATCTGTGTGCTCCTGAGTCTGTATATGGGAGACTGAGCTGAGTAATGTGATATGTGACACCTGTATATCTGTGTGCTCCTGAGTCTGTATATGGGAGACTGCGCTGAGTGATGTGATATGTGACACCTGTATATCTGTGTGTTCCTGAGTCTGTATATGGGAGACTGCGCTGAGTGATGTGAAATGTGACACCTGTATATCTGTGTGCTCCTGAGTCTGTATATAAGAGACTGTGCTGAGTGATGTGATTTGTGACACCTGTATATCTGTGTGCTCCTGAGTCTGTATATGGGAGACTGCGCTGAGTAATGTGATATGTGACACCTGTATATTTGTGTGCTCCTGAGTCTGTATATAGGAGACTGCGTTGAGTGATGTGATATGTGACACCTGTATATCTGTGTGCTCCTGAGTCTGTATATAGGAGACTGCGCTGATTTATGTGATATGTGACACCTGTATATCTGTGTGCTCCTGAGTCTGTATATAGGAGACTGCGCTGAGTGATGTGATATGTGACACCTGTATATCTGTGTGCTCCTGAGACAGTATATAGGAGACTGCGCTGAGTGATGTGATATGTGACACCTCTATATCTGTGTGCTCCTGAGTCTGTATATGGGAGACTGCACTGATTATTGTGATATGTGACGCCTGTATATCTGTGTGCTCCTGAGTCTATATATGGGAGACTGCGCTGAATAATGTGATATGTGACACCTGTATATCTGTGTGCTCCTGAGTCTGTATATGGGAGACTGCGCTGAGTAATGTGATATGTGACACCTGTATATCTGTGTGCTCCTGAGTCTGTAAATGGAGACTGCGCTGAGTAATGTGACACCTGCATATCTGTGTGCTCCAGAGTCTGTATATGGGAGACTGCCCCGAGTTATGTAATATGTGACACCTGTATATCTGTGTGCTCCTGAGTCTGTATATGGGAGACTGCGCTGAGTAATGTGATATGTGACACCTGTATATCTGTGTGCTCCTGAGTCTGTATATAGGAGACTGTGCTGAGTAATGTCATATGTGACACCAGTATATCTGTGTGCTCCTAAGTCTGTATATGGGAGACTGCGCTGAGTAATTTGATATGTGACACCTGTATATCTGTGTGCTCCTGAGTCTGTATATGGGAGACTTCGCTGTTTAATTTGATATGTGACACCTGTATATCTGTGTGCTCCTGAGTCTGTATATGGGAGACTGCGCTGAGTAATGTGATATGTGACACCTGTATATCTGTCTGCACCTGAGTCTGTATATGGGAAACCACGCAGAGTAATGTTATATGTGACACCTGTATATCTTTGTGCTCCTGAGTCTGTATATGGGAGACTGCGCTGAGTAATGTGATATGTGACACCTGTATATCTGTGTGCTCTTGAGTCTGTATATGGGAGACTGTGCTGAGTAATGTGATATGTGACACCTGTATATCTGTGTGCTCCAGAGTCTGTATATGTAGACTGCGCTGAGTAATATGACACCTGTATATCTGTGTGCTCCTGAGTCTGTATATGTAGACTGCGCTGAGTAATATGACACCTGTATATCTGTGTGCTCCTGAGTCTGTATATGGGAGACTGCGCTGAGTAATGTGATGTTTGACACCTGTATATCTGTGTGCTCCTGAGTCTTTATATGGGAGACTGCGCTGAGTAATGTGATATGTAACACCTGTATATCTGTGTGCTCCTGAGTCTGTATATGGGAGACTGCACTGAGTAATTTATTATGTGACATCTGTATATCTGTGTGCTCCTGAGTCTGTATATGGGAGACTGTGCTGAGTAATGTGATATGTGATACCTGTATATCTGTGTGCTCCTGAGCCTGTATATGGAGACTGTGCTGAGTAATGTGATATGTGATACCTGTATATCTGTGTGCTCCTGAGTCTGTATATGGGAGACTTCACTGAGTAATGTGATATTTGACACATGTATATCTGTGTGCTCCTGAGTCTGTGTTTATCGGAGACTGTGCTGAGTAATGTGATATGTGACACCTGTATATCTGTGTGCTCCTGAGTCTGTATATGGGAGACTGCGCTGAGTAATGTGATATGTGACACTTGTATATCTGTGTGCTCCTGAGTCTGTATATGGGAGATTGCACTGAATAATGTGATATGTGACACCTGTATATCTGTGTGCTCCTGAGTCTGTATATGGGAGACTGTGCTGTGTAATGTGATATGTGACACCTGTATATCTGTGTGCTCCTGAGTCTGTATATGGGAGACTGCGCTGAGTAATGTGATATGTGACACCTGTATATCTGTGTGCTCCTGAGTCTGTATATGGGAGACTGCGCTGAGTAATGTGATATGTGACACCTGTATATCTGTGTGCTCCTGAGTCTGTATATGGGAGACTGCGCTGAGTAATGTGATATGTGACACCTGTATATCTGTGTGCTCCTGAATCTGTATATGGGAGACTGCGCTGAATAATGTGATATGTGACACCTGTATATCTGGGTGCTCCTGAGTCTGTATATGGGAGACTTCACTGCGTAATGTGATATTTGACACCTGTATATCTGTGTGCTCCTGAGTCTGTGTTTATGGGAGACTGAGCTGAGTAATGTGATATGTGACACCTGTATATCTGTGTGCTCCTGAGTCTGTATATGGGAGACTGCCCTGAGTTATGTGATATGTGACACCAGTATATCTGTGTGCTCCTGAGTCTGTATATGGGAGACTGCACTGAATAATGTGATATGTGACACCTGTATATCTGTGTGCTCCTGAGTCTGTATATGGGAGACTGTGCTGTGTAATGTGATATGTGACACCTGTATATCTGTGTGCTCCTGAGTCTGTATATGGGAGACTGCGCTGAGTAATGTGATATGTGACACCTGTATATCTGTGTGCTCCTGAGTCTGTATATGGGAGACTGCACTGAGTAATGTGACACCTGTATATCTGTGTGCTCCTGAGTCTATATATGGGAGATTGTGCTGAGTGATGTGATATGTGACACCTGTATATCTGTGTGCTCCTGAGTCTGTATATGGGAGACTGCGCTGAGTAATGTGATTTGTGACACCTGTATATCTGTGTGCTCCAGAGTCTGTATATGGGAGACTGCGCTGAATAATGTGATATGTGACAACTGTATATCTGTGTGCTCCTGAGTCTGTATATGGGAGACTGAGCTGAGTAATGTGATATGTGACACCTGTATATCTGTGTGCTCCTGAGTCTGTATATGGGAGACTGCGCTGAGTGATGTGATATGTGACACCTGTATATCTGTGTGTTCCTGAGTCTGTATATGGGAGACTGCGCTGAGTGATGTGAAATGTGACACCTGTATATCTGTGTGCTCCTGAGTCTGTATATAAGAGACTGTGCTGAGTGATGTGATTTGTGACACCTGTATATCTGTGTGCTCCTGAGTCTGTATATGGGAGACTGCGCTGAGTAATGTGATATGTGACACCTGTATATTTGTGTGCTCCTGAGTCTGTATATAGGAGACTGCGTTGAGTGATGTGATATGTGACACCTGTATATCTGTGTGCTCCTGATTCTGTATATAGGAGACTGCGCTGATTTATGTGATATGTGACACCTGTATATCTGTGTGCTCCTGAGTCTGTATATAGGAGACTGCGCTGAGTGATGTGATATGTGACACCTGTATATCTGTGTGCTCCTGAGACAGTATATAGGAGACTGCGCTGAGTGATGTGATATGTGACACCTCTATATCTGTGTGCTCCTGAGTCTGTATATGGGAGACTGCACTGATTATTGTGATATGTGACGCCTGTATATCTGTGTGCTCCTGAGTCTATATATGGGAGACTGCGCTGAATAATGTGATATGTGACACCTGTATATCTGTGTGCTCCTGAGTCTGTATATGGGAGACTGCGCTGAGTAATGTGATATGTGACACCTGTATATCTGTGTGCTCCTGAGTCTGTAAATGGAGACTGCGCTGAGTAATGTGACACCTGCATATCTGTGTGCTCCAGAGTCTGTATATGGGAGACTGCCCCGAGTTATGTAATATGTGACACCTGTATATCTGTGTGCTCCTGAGTCTGTATATGGGAGACTGCGCTGAGTAATGTGATATGTGACACCTGTATATCTGTGTGCTCCTGAGTCTGTATATAGGAGACTGTGCTGAGTAATGTCATATGTGACACCTGTATATCTGTGTGCTCCTAAGTCTGTATATGGGAGACTGCGCTGAGTAATTTGATATGTGACACCTGTATATATGTGTGCTCCTGAGTCTGTATATGGGAGACTTCGCTGTTTAATTTGATATGTGACACCTGTATATCTGTGTGCTCCTGAGTCTGTATATGGGAGACTGCGCTGAGTAATGTGATATGTGACACCTGTATATCTGTCTGCACCTGAGTCTGTATATGGGAAACCACGCAGAGTAATGTTATATGTGACACCTGTATATCTTTGTGCTCCTGAGTCTGTATATGGGAGACTGCGCTGAGTAATGTGATATGTGACACCTGTATATCTGTGTGCTCTTGAGTCTGTATATGGGAGACTGTGCTGAGTAATGTGATATGTGACACCTGTATATCTGTGTGCTCCAGAGTCTGTATATGTAGACTGCGCTGAGTAATATGACACCTGTATATCTGTGTGCTCCTGAGTCTGTATATGTAGACTGCGCTGAGTAATATGACACCTGTATATCTGTGTGCTCCTGAGTCTGTATATGGGAGACTGCGCTGAGTAATGTGATGTTTGACACCTGTATATCTGTGTGCTCCTGAGTCTTTATATGGGAGACTGCGCTGAGTAATGTGATATGTAACACCTGTATATCTGTGTGCTCCTGAGTCTGTATATGGGAGACTGCACTGAGTAATTTATTATGTGACATCTGTATATCTGTGTGCTCCTGAGTCTGTATATGGGAGACTGTGCTGAGTAATGTGATATGTGATACCTGTATATCTGTGTGCTCCTGAGTCTGTATATGGAGACTGTGCTGAGTAATGTGATATGTGATACCTGTATAACTGTGTGTTCCTGAGTCTGTATATGGGAGACTGCGCTGAGTTATGTGATATGTGACACCTGTATATCTGTGTGCTCCTGAGTCTGTATATGGGAGACTGCACTGAGTAATTTGATATGTGACACCTGTATATCTGTGTGCTTCTGAGTCTGTATATGAGAGACTGCGCTGAGTAATGTGATATGTGACACCTGTATATCTGTGTGCTCCTGAGTCTGTATATGGGAGACTGTGCTGAGTAATGTGATATGTGACACCTGTATATCTGTGTGTTCCTGAGTCTGTATATGTAGACTGCGCAGATTAATGTGACACCTTTATATCTGAGTGCTCCTGAGTCTATATATGGGAGATAGTGCTTGAGTAATGTGATATGTGACACCTGTATATCTGTATGCTCCTGAGTCTGTATATGGGAGACTGCGCTGTGTAATGTGATATGTGACACCTGTATATCTGTGTGCTCCTGAGTCTGTATATGGGAGACTGTGCTGAGTAATGTGATATGTGACACCTGTATGTCTGTGTGCTCCTGAGTTTGTATATGTGAGACTGCGCTGAGTAATGTGATATGTGACACCTGTATATCTGTGTGCTCCTGAGTCTGCATATGGGAGACTGCGCTGAGTGATGTGATATGTGACACCTGTATATCTGTGTGCTCCTGAGTCTGTTTTAAAGAGACTGCGCTGAGTGATGTGATATGTGACACCTGTATATCTGTGTGCTCCTGAGTCTGTTTTAAAGAGACTGCGCTGAGTGATGTGATATGTGACACCTGTATATCTGTGTGCTCCTGAGTCTGTATATGGGAGACTGCACTGAGTAATTTGATATGTGACATCTGTATATCTGTGTACTCCTGAGTCTGTATATGGGAGACTGTGCTGAGTAATGTGATATGTGATACCTGTATATCTGTGTGCTCCTGAGTCTGTATATGGAGACTGTGCTGAGTAATGTGATATGTGATACCTGTATATCTGTGTGCTCCTGAGTCTGTATATGGGAGACTGCACTGAGTTATGTGATATGTGACACCTTTATATCTGTGTGCTCCTGAGTCTGTATATGGGAGACTGCACTGAGTAATTTGATATGTGACACCTGTATATCTGTGTGCTCCTGAGTCTGTATATGAGAGACTGTGCTGAGTAATGTGATATGTGACACCTGTATATCTGTGTGCTCCTGAGTCTGTATATGGGAGACTGTGCTGAGTAATGTGATATGTGACACCTGTATATCTGTGTGTTCCTGAGTCTGTATATGGGAGACTGCGCTGAGTAATGTGACACCTGTATATATGTGTGCTCCTGAGTCTATATATGGGAGATTGTGCTTGAGTAATGTGATATGTGACACCTGTATATCTGTGTGCTCCTGAGTCTGTATATGGGAGACTGCGCTGTGTAATGTGATATGTGACACCTGTATATCTGTGTGCTCCTGAGTCTGTATATGGGAGACTGTGCTGAGTAATGTGATATGTGTCACCTGTATGTCTGTGTGCTCCTGAGTTTGTATATGGGAGACTGCGCTGAGTAATGTGATATGTGACACCTGTATATCTGTGTGCTCCTGAGTCTGTATATGGGAGACTGCGCTGAGTGATGTGATATGTGACACCTGTATATCTGTGTGCTCCTGAGTCTGTATTTAAGAGACTGCGCTGAGTGAAGTGATATGTGACACCTGTATATCTGTGTGCTCCTGAGTCTGTATATGGGAGACTGCACTGAGTAATTTGATATGTGACACCTGTATATATGTGTGTTCCTGAGTCTGTATATGTAGACTGCGCTGATTAATGTGACACCTGTATATCTGTGTGCTCCTGAGTCTATATATGGGAGATTGTGCTTGAGTAATGTGATATGTGACACCTGTATATCTGTGTGCTCCTGAGACTGTATATGTAGACTGCGCTGAGTAATATGACACCTGTATATCTGTGTGCTCCTGAGTCTGTATATGGGAGACTGCGCTGAGTAATGTGATGTGTGACACCTGTATATCTGTGTGCTCCTGAGTCTGTATATGGGAGACTGCGCTGAGTAATGTGATATGTAACACCTGTATATCTGTGTGCTCCTGAGTCTGTATATGGGAGACTGCACTGAGTAATTTGATATGTGACATCTGTATATCTGTGTGCTCCTGAGTCTGTATATGGGAGACTGTGCTGAGTAATGTGATATGTGATACCTGTATATCTGTGTGCTCCTGAGTCTGTATATGGAGACTGTGCTGAGTAATGTGATATGTGATACCTGTATATCTGTGTGCTCCTGAGTCTGTATATGGGAGACTGTGCTGAGTAATGTGATATGTGACACCTGTATATCTGTGTGTTCCTGAGTCTGTATATGTAGACTGCGCAGATTAATGTGACACCTGTATATCTGAGTGCTCCTGAGTCTATATATGGGAGATAGTGCTTGAGTAATGTGATATGTGACACCTGTATATCTGTATGCTCCTGAGTCTGTATATGGGAGACTGCGCTGTGTAATGTGATATGTGACACCTGTATATCTGTGTGCTCCTGAGTCTGTATATGGGAGACTGTGCTGAGTAATGTGATATGTGACACCTGTATGTCTGTGTGCTCCTGAGTTTGTATATGTGAGACTGCGCTGAGTGATGTGATATGTGACACCTGTATATCTGTGTGCTCCTGAGTCTGTATTTAAGAGACTGCGCTGAGTGATGTGATATGTGACACCTGTATATCTGTGTGCTCCTGAGTCTGTATATGGGAGACTGCACTGAGTAATTTGATATGTGACATCTTTATATCTGTGTACTCCTGAGTCTGTATATGGGAGACTGTGCTGAGTAATGTGATATGTGATACCTGTATATCTGTGTGCTCCTGAGTCTGTATATGGAGACTGTGCTGAGTAATGTGATATGTGATACCTGTATATCTGTGTGCTCCTGAGTCTGTATATGGGAGACTGCACTGAGTTATGTGATATGTGACACCTGTATATCTGTTTGCTCCTGAGTCTGTATATGGGAGACTGCACTGAGTAATTTGATATGTGACACCTGTATATCTGTGTGCTCCTGAGTCTGTATATGAGAGACTGCGCTGAGTAATGTGATATGTGACACCTGTATATCTGTGTGCTCCTGAGTCTGTATATGGGAGACTGCACTGATTATTGTGATATGTGACGCCTGTATATCTGTGTGCTCCTGAGTCTATATATGGGAGACTGTGCTGAGTAATGTGATATGTGACATCTGTATATCTGTGTGCTCCTGAGTCTGTGTTTATGGGAGACTGTGCTGAGTAATATGATATGTGACACCTGTAAATCTGTGTGCTCCTGAGTCTGTATATGGGAGTCTGCACTGAGTAATGTGATATGTGACACCTGTATATCTGTGTGCTCCTGAGTCTGTATATGGGAGACTGCGCTGAATAATGCGATATGTGACACCTGTATATCTGTGTGCTCCTGAGTCTGTATATGGGAGACTGCGCTGAGTAATGTGATATGTGACACCTGTATATCTGTGTGCTCCTGAGTCTGTAAATGGAGACTGCGCTGAGTAATGTGACACCTGCATATCTGTGTGCTCCAGAGTCTGTATATGGGAGACTGCCCCGAGTTATGTAATATGTGACACCTGTATATCTGTGTGCTCCTGAGTCTGTATATGGGAGACTGCGCTGAGTAATGTGATATGTGACACCTGTATATCTGTGTGCTCCTGAGTCTGTATATAGGAGACTGTGCTGAGTAATGTCATATGTGACACCTGTATATCTGTGTGCTCCTAAGTCTGTATATGGGAGACTGCGCTGAGTAATTTGATATGTGACACCTGTATATCTGTGTGCTCCTGAATCTGTATATGGGAGACTTCGCTGTTTAATTTGATATGTGACACCTGTATATCTGTGTGCTCCTGAGTCTGTATATGGGAGACTGCGCTGAGTAATGTGATATGTGACACCTGTATATCTGTCTGCACCTGAGTCTGTATATGGGAAACCACGCAGAGTAATGTTATATGTGACACCTGTATATCTTTGTGCTCCTGAGTCTGTATATGGGAGACTGCGCTGAGTAATGTGATATGTGACACCTGTATATCTGTGTGCTCTTGAGTCTGTATATGGGAGACTGTGCTGAGTAATGTGATATGTGACACCTGTATATCTGTGTGCTCCAGAGTCTGTATATGTAGACTGCGCTGAGTAATATGACACCTGTATATCTGTGTGCTCCTGAGTCTGTATATGTAGACTGCGCTGAGTAATATGACACCTGTATATCTGTGTGCTCCTGAGTCTGTATATGGGAGACTGCGCTGAGTAATGTGATGTTTGACACCTGTATATCTGTGTGCTCCTGAGTCTTTATATGGGAGACTGCGCTGAGTAATGTGATATGTAACACCTGTATATCTGTGTGCTCCTGAGTCTGTATATGGGAGACTGCACTGAGTAATTTATTATGTGACATCTGTATATCTGTGTGCTCCTGAGTCTGTATATGGGAGACTGTGCTGAGTAATGTGATATGTGATACCTGCATATCTGTGTGCTCCTGAGTCTGTATATGGAGACTGTGCTGAGTAATGTGATATTTGATACCTGTATAACTGTGTGTTCCTGAGTCTGTATATGGGAGACTGCGCTGAGTTATGTGATATGTGACACCTGTATATCTGTGTGCTCCTGAGTCTGTATATGGGAGACTGCACTGAGTAATTTGATATGTGACACCTGTATATCTGTGTGCTTCTGAGTCTGTATATGAGAGACTGCGCTGAGTAATGTGATATGTGACACCTGTATATCTGTGTGCTCCTGAGTCTGTATATGGGAGACTGTGCTGAGTAATGTGATATGTGACACCTGTATATCTGTGTGTTCCTGAGTCTGTATATGTAGACTGCGCAGATTAATGTGACACCTGTATATCTGAGTGCTCCTGAGTCTATATATGGGAGATAGTGCTTGAGTAATGTGATATGTGACACCTGTATATCTGTATGCTCCTGAGTCTGTATATGGGAGACTGCGCTGTGTAATGTGATATGTGACACCTGTATATCTGTGTGCTCCTGAGTCTGTATATGGGAGACTGTGCTGAGTAATGTGATATGTGACACCTGTATGTCTGTGTGCTCCTGAGTTTGTATATGTGAGACTGCGCTGAGTAATGTGATATGTGACACCTGTATATCTGTGTGCTCCTGAGTCTGCATATGGGAGACTGCGCTGAGTGATGTGATATGTGACACCTGTATATCTGTGTGCTCCTGAGTCTGTTTTAAAGAGACTGCGCTGAGTGATGTGATATGTGACACCTGTATATCTGTGTGCTCCTGAGTCTGTTTTAAAGAGACTGCGCTGAGTGATGTGATATGTGACACCTGTATATCTGTGTGCTCCTGAGTCTGTATATGGGAGACTGCACTGAGTAATTTGATATGTGACATCTGTATATCTGTGTACTCCTGAGTCTGTATATGGGAGACTGTGCTGAGTAATGTGATATGTGATACCTGTATATCTGTGTGCTCCTGAGTCTGTATATGGAGACTGTGCTGAGTAATGTGATATGTGATACCTGTATATCTGTGTGCTCCTGAGTCTGTATATGGGAGACTGCACTGAGTTATGTGATATGTGACACCTGTATATCTGTGTGCTCCTGAGTCTGTATATGGGAGACTGCACTGAGTAATTTGATATGTGACACCTGTATATCTGTGTGCTCCTGAGTCTGTATATGAGAGACTGTGCTGAGTAATGTGATATGTGACACCTGTATATCTGTGTGCTCCTGAGTCTGTATATGGGAGACTGTGCTGAGTAATGTGATATGTGACACCTGTATATCTGTGTGTTCCTGAGTCTGTATATGGGAGACTGCGCTGATTAATGTGACACCTGTATATCTGTGTGCTCCTGAGTCTATATATGGGAGATTGTGCTTGAGTAATGTGATATGTGACACCTGTATATCTGTGTGCTCCTGAGTCTGTATATGGGAGACTGCGCTGTGTAATGTGATATGTGACACCTGTATATCTGTGTGCTCCTGAGTCTGTATATGGGAGACTGTGCTGAGTAATGTGATATGTGTCACCTGTATGTCTGTGTGCTCCTGAGTTTGTATATGGGAGACTGCGCTGAGTAATGTGATATGTGACACCTGTATATCTGTGTGCTCCTGAGTCTGTATATGGGAGACTGCGCTGAGTGATGTGATATGTGACACCTGTATATCTGTGTGCTCCTGAGTCTGTATTTAAGAGACTGCGCTGAGTGAAGTGATATGTGACACCTGTATATCTGTGTGCTCCTGAGTCTGTATATGGGAGACTGCACTGAGTAATTTGATATGTGACACCTGTATATCTGTGTGTTCCTGAGTCTGTATATGTAGACTGCGCTGATTAATGTGACACCTGTATATCTGTGTGCTCCTGAGTCTATATATGGGAGATTGTGCTTGAGTAATGTGATATGTGACACCTGTATATCTGTGTGCTCCTGAGACTGTATATGTAGACTGCGCTGAGTAATATGACACCTGTATATCTGTGTGCTCCTGAGTCTGTATATGGGAGACTGCGCTGAGTAATGTGATATGTGACACCTGTATATCTGTGTGCTCCTGAGTCTGTATATAGGAGACTGTGCTGAGTAATGTCATATGTGACACCTGTATATCTGTGTGCTCCTAAGTCTGTATATGGGAGACTGCGCTGAGTAATTTGATATGTGACACCTGTATATCTGTGTGCTCCTGAATCTGTATATGGGAGACTTCGCTGTTTAATTTGATATGTGACACCTGTATATCTGTGTGCTCCTGAGTCTGTATATGGGAGACTGCGCTGAGTAATGTGATATGTGACACCTGTATATCTGTCTGCACCTGAGTCTGTATATGGGAAACCACGCAGAGTAATGTTATATGTGACACCTGTATATCTTTGTGCTCCTGAGTCTGTATATGGGAGACTGCGCTGAGTAATGTGATATGTGACACCTGTATATCTGTGTGCTCTTGAGTCTGTATATGGGAGACTGTGCTGAGTAATGTGATATGTGACACCTGTATATCTGTGTGCTCCAGAGTCTGTATATGTAGACTGCGCTGAGTAATATGACACCTGTATATCTGTGTGCTCCTGAGTCTGTATATGTAGACTGCGCTGAGTAATATGACACCTGTATATCTGTGTGCTCCTGAGTCTGTATATGGGAGACTGCGCTGAGTAATGTGATGTTTGACACCTGTATATCTGTGTGCTCCTGAGTCTTTATATGGGAGACTGCGCTGAGTAATGTGATATGTAACACCTGTATATCTGTGTGCTCCTGAGTCTGTATATGGGAGACTGCACTGAGTAATTTATTATGTGACATCTGTATATCTGTGTGCTCCTGAGTCTGTATATGGGAGACTGTGCTGAGTAATGTGATATGTGATACCTGCATATCTGTGTGCTCCTGAGTCTGTATATGGAGACTGTGCTGAGTAATGTGATATGTGATACCTGTATAACTGTGTGTTCCTGAGTCTGTATATGGGAGACTGCGCTGAGTTATGTGATATGTGACACCTGTATATCTGTGTGCTCCTGAGTCTGTATATGGGAGACTGCACTGAGTAATTTGATATGTGACACCTGTATATCTGTGTGCTTCTGAGTCTGTATATGAGAGACTGCGCTGAGTAATGTGATATGTGACACCTGTATATCTGTGTGCTCCTGAGTCTGTATATGGGAGACTGTGCTGAGTAATGTGATATGTGACACCTGTATATCTGTGTGTTCCTGAGTCTGTATATGTAGACTGCGCAGATTAATGTGACACCTGTATATCTGAGTGCTCCTGAGTCTATATATGGGAGATAGTGCTTGAGTAATGTGATATGTGACACCTGTATATCTGTATGCTCCTGAGTCTGTATATGGGAGACTGCGCTGTGTAATGTGATATGTGACACCTGTATATCTGTGTGCTCCTGAGTCTGTATATGGGAGACTGTGCTGAGTAATGTGATATGTGACACCTGTATGTCTGTGTGCTCCTGAGTTTGTATATGTGAGACTGCGCTGAGTAATGTGATATGTGACACCTGTATATCTGTGTGCTCCTGAGTCTGCATATGGGAGACTGCGCTGAGTGATGTGATATGTGACACCTGTATATCTGTGTGCTCCTGAGTCTGTTTTAAAGAGACTGCGCTGAGTGATGTGATATGTGACACCTGTATATCTGTGTGCTCCTGAGTCTGTTTTAAAGAGACTGCGCTGAGTGATGTGATATGTGACACCTGTATATCTGTGTGCTCCTGAGTCTGTATATGGGAGACTGCACTGAGTAATTTGATATGTGACATCTGTATATCTGTGTACTCCTGAGTCTGTATATGGGAGACTGTGCTGAGTAATGTGATATGTGATACCTGTATATCTGTGTGCTCCTGAGTCTGTATATGGAGACTGTGCTGAGTAATGTGATATGTGATACCTGTATATCTGTGTGCTCCTGAGTCTGTATATGGGAGACTGCACTGAGTTATGTGATATGTGACACCTGTATATCTGTGTGCTCCTGAGTCTGTATATGGGAGACTGCACTGAGTAATTTGATATGTGACACCTGTATATCTGTGTGCTCCTGAGTCTGTATATGAGAGACTGTGCTGAGTAATGTGATATGTGACACCTGTATATCTGTGTGCTCCTGAGTCTGTATATGGGAGACTGTGCTGAGTAATGTGATATGTGACACCTGTATATCTGTGTGTTCCTGAGTCTGTATATGGGAGACTGCGCTGATTAATGTGACACCTGTATATCTGTGTGCTCCTGAGTCTATATATGGGAGATTGTGCTTGAGTAATGTGATATGTGACACCTGTATATCTGTGTGCTCCTGAGTCTGTATATGGGAGACTGCGCTGTGTAATGTGATATGTGACACCTGTATATCTGTGTGCTCCTGAGTCTGTATATGGGAGACTGTGCTGAGTAATGTGATATGTGTCACCTGTATGTCTGTGTGCTCCTGAGTTTGTATATGGGAGACTGCGCTGAGTAATGTGATATGTGACACCTGTATATCTGTGTGCTCCTGAGTCTGTATATGGGAGACTGCGCTGAGTGATGTGATATGTGACACCTGTATATCTGTGTGCTCCTGAGTCTGTATTTAAGAGACTGCGCTGAGTGAAGTGATATGTGACACCTGTATATCTGTGTGCTCCTGAGTCTGTATATGGGAGACTGCACTGAGTAATTTGATATGTGACACCTGTATATCTGTGTGTTCCTGAGTCTGTATATGTAGACTGCGCTGATTAATGTGACACCTGTATATCTGTGTGCTCCTGAGTCTATATATGGGAGATTGTGCTTGAGTAATGTGATATGTGACACCTGTATATCTGTGTGCTCCTGAGACTGTATATGTAGACTGCACTGAGTAATATGACACCTGTATATCTGTGTGCTCCTGAGTCTGTATATGGGAGACTGCGCTGAGTAATGTGATGTGTGACACCTGTATATCTGTGTGCTCCTGAGTCTGTATATGGGAGACTGCGCTGAGTAATGTGATATGTAACACCTGTATATCTGTGTGCTCCTGAGTCTGTATATGGGAGACTGCACTGAGTAATTTGATATGTGACATCTGTATATCTGTGTGCTCCTGAGTCTGTATATGGGAGACTGTGCTGAGTAATGTGATATGTGATACCTGTATATCTGTGTGCTCCTGAGTCTGTATATGGAGACTGTGCTGAGTAATGTGATATGTGATACCTGTATATCTGTGTGCTCCTGAGTCTGTATATGGGAGACTGTGCTGAGTAATGTGATATGTGACACCTGTATATCTGTGTGTTCCTGAGTCTGTATATGTAGACTGCGCAGATTAATGTGACACCTGTATATCTGAGTGCTCCTGAGTCTATATATGGGAGATAGTGCTTGAGTAATGTGATATGTGACACCTGTATATCTGTATGCTCCTGAGTCTGTATATGGGAGACTGCGCTGTGTAATGTGATATGTGACACCTGTATATCTGTGTGCTCCTGAGTCTGTATATGGGAGACTGTGCTGAGTAATGTGATATGTGACACCTGTATGTCTGTGTGCTCCTGAGTTTGTATATGTGAGACTGCGCTGAGTGATGTGATATGTGACACCTGTATATCTGTGTGCTCCTGAGTCTGTATTTAAGAGACTGCGCTGAGTGATGTGATATGTGACACCTGTATATCTGTGTGCTCCTGAGTCTGTATATGGGAGACTGCACTGAGTAATTTGATATGTGACATCTTTATATCTGTGTACTCCTGAGTCTGTATATGGGAGACTGTGCTGAGTAATGTGATATGTGATACCTGTATATCTGTGTGCTCCTGAGTCTGTATATGGAGACTGTGCTGAGTAATGTGATATGTGATACCTGTATATCTGTGTGCTCCTGAGTCTGTATATGGGAGACTGCACTGAGTTATGTGATATGTGACACCTGTATATCTGTTTGCTCCTGAGTCTGTATATGGGAGACTGCACTGAGTAATTTGATATGTGACACCTGTATATCTGTGTGCTCCTGAGTCTGTATATGAGAGACTGCGCTGAGTAATGTGATATGTGACACCTGTATATCTGTGTGCTCCTGAGTCTGTATATGGGAGACTGTGCTGAGTAATGTGATATGTGACACCTGTATATCTGTGTGCTCCTGAGTCTGTATATGGGAGACTGCACTGAGTAATGTGACAAGTGTATATCTGTCTGCTCCTGAGTCTGTATATGGGAGACTGCTCTGAGTTATGTGATATGTGACACCTGTATATCTGTGTGCTCTTGAGTCTGTATATGGGAGACTGCGCTGAGTAATGTGATATGTGACACCTGTATATCTGTGTGCTCCTGAGTCTGTAAATGGAGACTGCGCTGAGTAATGTGACACCTGCATATCTGTGTGCTCCAGAGTCTGTATATGGGAGACTGCCCCGAGTTATGTAATATGTGACACCTGTATATCTGTGTGCTCCTGAGTCTGTATATGGGAGACTGCGCTGAGTAATGTGATATGTGACACCTGTATATCTGTGTGCTCCTGAGTCTGTATATAGGAGACTGTGCTGAGTAATGTGATATGTGACACCTGTATATCTGTGTGCTCCTAAGTCTGTATATGGGAGACTGCGCTGAGTAATTTGATATGTGACACCTGTATATCTGTGTGCTCCTGAGTCTGTATATAGGAGACTGCGCTGTGTAATGTGATATGTGACACCTGTATATCTGTGTGCTCCTGAGTCTGTATATAGGAGACTGCGCTGTGTAATGTGATATGTGACACCTGTATATCTGTGTGCTCCTTAGTCTGTATATGGGAGACTGCGCTGAGTAATTTTATATGTTTCATCTGTATATCTGTGTGCTCCTGAGTCTGTATATGGGAGACTGTGCTGAGTAATGTGATATGTGACACCTGTATATCTGTGTGCTCCTGAGTCTTTATATGGGAGACTGTGCTGAGTAATGTGATATGTGCCACCTGTATATCTGTGTGCTCCTGAGTCTGTATATGGGAGACTGCGCTGAGTAATGTGATATGTGACACCTGTATATCTGTGTGCTCCTAAGTCTGTATATGGGAGACTGCGCTGAGTAATTTGATATGTGACACCTGTATATCTGTGTGCTCCTTAGTCTGTATATGGGAGACTGCGCTGAGTAATTTTATATGTTTCATCTGTATATCTGTGTGCTCCTGAGTCTGTATATGGGAGACTGTGCTGAGTAATGTGATATGTGACACCTGTATATCTGTGTGCTCCTGAGTCTGTATATGTAGACTGCGCTGAGTAATATGACACCTGTATATCTGTGTGCTCCTGAGTCTGTATATGTAGACTGCGCTGAGTAATATGACACCTGTATATCTGTGTGCTCCTGAGTCTGTATATGGGAGACTGCGCTGAGTAATGTGATGTTTGACACCTGTATATCTGTGTGCTCCTGAGTCTGTATATGGGAGACTGCGCTGAGTAATGTGATATGTAACACCTGTATATCTGTGTGCTCCTGAGTCTGTATATGGGAGACTGCACTGAGTAATTTATTATGTGACATCTGTATATCTGTGTGCTCCTGAGTCTGTATATGGGAGACTGTGCTGAGTAATGTGATATGTGATACCTGTATATCTGTGTGCTCCTGAGTCTGTATATGGAGACTGTGCTGAGTAATGTGATATGTGATACCTGTATAACTGTGTGCTCCTGAGTCTGTATATGGGAGACTGCGCTGAGTTATGTGATATGTGACACCTGTATATCTGTGTGCTCCTGAGTCTGTATATGGGAGACTGCACTGAGTAATTTGATATGTGACACCTGTATATCTGTGTGCTTCTGAGTCTGTATATGAGAGACTGCGCTGAGTAATGTGATATGTGACACCTGTATATCTGTGTGCTCCTGAGTCTGTATATGGGAGACTGTGCTGAGTAATGTGATATGTGACACCTGTATATCTGTGTGTTCCTGAGTCTGTATATGTAGACTGCGCAGATTAATGTGACACCTGTATATCTGAGTGCTCCTGAGTCTATATATGGGAGATAGTGCTTGAGTAATGTGATATGTGACACCTGTATATCTGTATGCTCCTGAGTCTGTATATGGGAGACTACGCTGTGTAATGTGATATGTGACACCTGTATATCTGTGTGCTCCTGAGTCTGTATATGGGAGACTGTGCTGAGTAATGTGATATGTGTCACCTGTATGTCTGTGTGCTCCTGAGTTTGTATATGTGAGACTGCGCTGAGTAATGTGATATGTGACACCTGTATATCTGTGTGCTCCTGAGTCTGTATATGGGAGACTGCGCTGAGTGATGTGATATGTGACACCTGTATATCTGTGTGCTCCTGAGTCTGTATTTAAGAGACTGCGCTGAGTGATGTGATATGTGACACCTGTATATCTGTGTGCTCCTGAGTCTGTATATGGGAGACTGCACTGAGTAATTTGATATGTGACACCTGTATATCTGTGTGTTCCTGAGTCTGTATATGTAGACTGCGCTGATTAATGTGACACCTGTATATCTGTGTGCTCCTGAGTCTATATATGGGAGATTGTGCTTGACTAATGTGATATGTGACACCTGTATATCTGTGTGCTCCTGAGACTGTATATGTAGACTGCGCTGAGTAATATGACACCTGTATATCTGTGTGCTCCTGAGTCTGTATATGGGAGACTGCGCTGAGTAATGTGATGTGTGACACCTGTGTATCTGTGTGCTCCTGAGTCTGTATATGGGAGACTGCGCTGAGTAATGTGATATGTAACACCTGTATATCTGTGTGCTCCTGAGTCTGTATATGGGAGACTGCACTGAGTAATTTGATATGTGACATCTGTATATCTGTGTGCTCCTGAGTCTGTATATGGGAGACTGTGCTGAGTAATGTGATATGTGATACCTGTGTATCTGTGTGCTCCTGAGTCTGTATATGGAGACTGTGCTGAGTAATGTGATATGTGATACCTGTATATCTGTGTGCTCCTGAGTCTGTATATGGGAGACTGCGCTGAGTTATGTGATATGTGACACCTGTATATCTGTGTGTTCCTGAGTCTGTATATGTAGACTGCGCAGATTAATGTGACACCTGTATATCTGAGTGCTCCTGAGTCTATATATGGGAGATAGTGCTTGAGTAATGTGATATGTGACACCTGTATATCTGTATGCTCCTGAGTCTGTATATGGGAGACTGCGCTGTGTAATGTGATATGTGACACCTGTATATCTGTGTGCTCCTGAGTCTGTATATGGGAGACTGTGCTGAGTAATGTGATATGTGACACCTGTATGTCTGTGTGCTCCTGGGTTTGTATATGTGAGACTGCGCTGAGTAATGTGATATGTGACACCTGTATATCTGTGTGCTCCTGAGTCTGCATATGGGAGACTGCGCTGAGTGATGTGATATGTGACACCTGTATATCTGTGTGCTCCTGAGTCTGTATTTAAGAGACTGCGCTGTGTGATGTGATATGTGACACCTGTATATCTGTGTGCTCCTGAGTCTGTATATGGGAGACTGCACTGAGTAATTTGATATGTGACATCTGTATATCTGTGTACTCCTGAGTTTGTATATGGGAGACTGTGCTGAGTAATGTGATATGTGATACCTGTATATCTGTGTGCTCCTGAGTCTGTATATGGAGACTGTGCTGAGTAATGTGATATGTGATACCTGTATATCTGTGTGCTCCTGAGTCTGTATATGGGAGACTGCACTGAGTTATGTGATATGTGACACCTGTATATCTGTGTGCTCCTGAGTCTGTATATGGGAGACTGCACTGAGTAATTTGATATGTGACACCTGTATATCTGTGTGCTCCTGAGTCTGTATATGGGAGACTGTGCTGAGTAATGTGATATGTGACACCTGTATATCTGTGTGTTCCTGAGTCTGTATATGGGAGACTGCGCTGATTAATGTGACACCTGTATATCTGTGTGCTCCTGAGTCTATATATGGGAGATTGTGCTTGAGTAATGTGATATGTGACACCTGTATATCTGTGTGCTCCTGAGTCTGTATATGGGAGACTGCGCTGTGTAATGTGATATGTGACACCTGTATATCTGTGTGTTCCTGAGTCTGTATATGGGAGACTGCGCTGATTAATGTGACACCTGTATATCTGTGTGCTCCTGAGTCTGTATATGGGAGACTGTGCTGAGTAATGTGATATGTGTCACCTGTATGTCTGTGTGCTCCTGAGTTTGTATATGGGAGACTGCGCTGAGTAATGTGATATGTGACACCTGTATATCTGTGTGCTCCTGAGTCTGTATATGGGAGACTGCGCTGAGTGATGTGATATGTGACACCTGTATATCTGTGTGCTCCTGAGTCTGTATTTAAGAGACTGCGCTGAGTGATGTGATATGTGACACCTGTATATCTGTGTGCTCCTGAGTCTGTATATGGGAGACTGCACTGAGTAATTTGATATGTGACACCTGTATATCTGTGTGTTCCTGAGTCTGTATATGTAGACTGCGCTGATTAATGTGACACCTGTATATCTGTGTGCTCCTGAGTCTATATATGGGAGATTGTGCTTGACTAATGTGATATGTGACACCTGTATATCTGTGTGCTCCTGAGACTGTATATGTAGACTGCGCTGAGTAATATGACACCTGTATATCTGTGTGCTCCTGAGTCTGTATATGGGAGACTGCGTTGAGTAATGTGATGTGTGACACCTGTATATCTGTGTGCTCCTGAGTCTGTATATGGGAGACTGCGCTGAGTAATGTGATATGTAACACCTGTATATCTGTGTGCTCCTGAGTCTGTATATGGGAGACTGCACTGAGTAATTTGATATGTGACATCTGTATATCTGTGTGCTCCTGAGTCTGTATATGGGAGACTGTGCTGAGTAATGTGATATGTGATACCTGTGTATCTGTGTGCTCCTGAGTCTGTATATGGAGACTGTGCTGAGTAATGTGATATGTGATACCTGTATATCTGTGTGCTCCTGAGTCTGTATATGGGAGACTGCGCTGAGTTATGTGATATGTGACACCTGTATATCTGTGTGCTCCTGAGTCTGTATATGGGAGACTGCACTGAGTAATTTGCTATGTGACACCTGTATTTCTGTGTGCTTCTGAGTCTGTATATGAGAGACTGCGCTGAATAATGTGATATGTGACACCTGTATATCTGTGTGCACCTGAGTCTGTATATGGGAGACTGTGCTGAGTAATGTGATATGTGACACCTGTATATCTGTGTGTTCCTGAGTCTGTATATGTAGACTGCGCAGATTAATGTGACACCTGTATATCTGAGTGCTCCTGTGTCTATATATGGGAGATAGTGCTTGAGTAATGTGATATGTGACACCTGTATATCTGTATGCTCCTGAGTCTGTATATGGGAGACTGCGCTGTGTAATGTGATATGTGACACCTGTATATCTGTGTGCTCCTGAGTCTGTATATGGGAGACTGTGCTGAGTAATGTGATATGTGACACCTGTATGTCTGTGTGCTCCTGAGTTTGTATATGTGAGACTGCGCTGAGTGATGTGATATGTGACACCTGTATATCTGTGTGCTCCTGAGTCTGTATTTAAGAGACTGCGCTGAGTGATGTGATATGTGACACCTGTATATCTGTGTGCTCCTGAGTCTGTATATGGGAGACTGCACTGAGTAATTTGATATGTGACATCTTTATATCTGTGTACTCCTGAGTCTGTATATGGGAGACTGTGCTGAGTAATGTGATATGTGATACCTGTATATCTGTGTGCTCCTGAGTCTGTATATGGAGACTGTGCTGAGTAATGTGATATGTGATACCTGTATATCTGTGTGCTCCTGAGTCTGTATATGGGAGACTGCACTGAGTTATGTGATATGTGACACCTGTATATCTGTGTGCTCCTGAGTCTGTATATGGGAGACTGCACTGAGTAATGTGACAAGTGTATATCTGTCTGCTCCTGAGTCTGTATATGGGAGACTGCTCTGAGTTATGTGATATGTGACACCTGTATATCTGTGTGCTCTTGAGTCTGTATATGGGAGACTGCGCTGAGTAATGTGATATGTGACACCTGTATATCTGTGTGCTCCTGAGTCTGTAAATGGAGACTGCGCTGAGTAATGTGACACCTGCATATCTGTGTGCTCCAGAGTCTGTATATGGGAGACTGCCCCGAGTTATGTAATATGTGACACCTGTATATCTGTGTGCTCCTGAGTCTGTATATGGGAGACTGCGCTGAGTAATGTGATATGTGACACCTGTATATCTGTGTGCTCCTGAGTCTGTATATAGGAGACTGTGCTGAGTAATGTGATATGTGACACCTGTATATCTGTGTGCTCCTAAGTCTGTATATGGGAGACTGCGCTGAGTAATTTGATATGTGACACCTGTATATCTGTGTGCTCCTGAGTCTGTATATAGGAGACTGCGCTGTGTAATGTGATATGTGACACCTGTATATCTGTGTGCTCCTGAGTCTGTATATAGGAGACTGCGCTGTGTAATGTGATATGTGACACCTGTATATCTGTGTGCTCCTTAGTCTGTATATGGGAGACTGCGCTGAGTAATTTTATATGTTTCATCTGTATATCTGTGTGCTCCTGAGTCTGTATATGGGAGACTGTGCTGAGTAATGTGATATGTGACACCTGTATATCTGTGTGCTCCTGAGTCTTTATATGGGAGACTGTGCTGAGTAATGTGATATGTGCCACCTGTATATCTGTGTGCTCCTGAGTCTGTATATGGGAGACTGCGCTGAGTAATGTGATATGTGACACCTGTATATCTGTGTGCTCCTAAGTCTGTATATGGGAGACTGCGCTGAGTAATTTGATATGTGACACCTGTATATCTGTGTGCTCCTTAGTCTGTATATGGGAGACTGCGCTGAGTAATTTTATATGTTTCATCTGTATATCTGTGTGCTCCTGAGTCTGTATATGGGAGACTGTGCTGAGTAATGTGATATGTGACACCTGTATATCTGTGTGCTCCTGAGTCTGTATATGTAGACTGCGCTGAGTAATATGACACCTGTATATCTGTGTGCTCCTGAGTCTGTATATGTAGACTGCGCTGAGTAATATGACACCTGTATATCTGTGTGCTCCTGAGTCTGTATATGGGAGACTGCGCTGAGTAATGTGATGTTTGACACCTGTATATCTGTGTGCTCCTGAGTCTGTATATGGGAGACTGCGCTGAGTAATGTGATATGTAACACCTGTATATCTGTGTGCTCCTGAGTCTGTATATGGGAGACTGCACTGAGTAATTTATTATGTGACATCTGTATATCTGTGTGCTCCTGAGTCTGTATATGGGAGACTGTGCTGAGTAATGTGATATGTGATACCTGTATATCTGTGTGCTCCTGAGTCTGTATATGGAGACTGTGCTGAGTAATGTGATATGTGATACCTGTATAACTGTGTGCTCCTGAGTCTGTATATGGGAGACTGCGCTGAGTTATGCGATATGTGACACCTGTATATCTGTGTGCTCCTGAGTCTGTATATGGGAGACTGCACTGAGTAATTTGATATGTGACACCTGTATATCTGTGTGCTTCTGAGTCTGTATATGAGAGACTGCGCTGAGTAATGTGATATGTGACACCTGTATATCTGTGTGCTCCTGAGTCTGTATATGGGAGACTGTGCTGAGTAATGTGATATGTGACACCTGTATATCTGTGTGTTCCTGAGTCTGTATATGTAGACTGCGCAGATTAATGTGACACCTGTATATCTGAGTGCTCCTGAGTCTATATATGGGAGATAGTGCTTGAGTAATGTGATATGTGACACCTGTATATCTGTATGCTCCTGAGTCTGTATATGGGAGACTACGCTGTGTAATGTGATATGTGACACCTGTATATCTGTGTGCTCCTGAGTCTGTATATGGGAGACTGTGCTGAGTAATGTGATATGTGTCACCTGTATGTCTGTGTGCTCCTGAGTTTGTATATGTGAGACTGCGCTGAGTAATGTGATATGTGACACCTGTATATCTGTGTGCTCCTGAGTCTGTATATGGGAGACTGCGCTGAGTGATGTGATATGTGACACCTGTATATCTGTGTGCTCCTGAGTCTGTATTTAAGAGACTGCGCTGAGTGATGTGATATGTGACACCTGTATATCTGTGTGCTCCTGAGTCTGTATATGGGAGACTGCACTGAGTAATTTGATATGTGACACCTGTATATCTGTGTGTTCCTGAGTCTGTATATGTAGACTGCGCTGATTAATGTGACACCTGTATATCTGTGTGCTCCTGAGTCTATATATGGGAGATTGTGCTTGACTAATGTGATATGTGACACCTGTATATCTGTGTGCTCCTGAGACTGTATATGTAGACTGCGCTGAGTAATATGACACCTGTATATCTGTGTGCTCCTGAGTCTGTATATGGGAGACTGCGCTGAGTAATGTGATGTGTGACACCTGTGTATCTGTGTGCTCCTGAGTCTGTATATGGGAGACTGCGCTGAGTAATGTGATATGTAACACCTGTATATCTGTGTGCTCCTGAGTCTGTATATGGGAGACTGCACTGAGTAATTTGATATGTGACATCTGTATATCTGTGTGCTCCTGAGTCTGTATATGGGAGACTGTGCTGAGTAATGTGATATGTGATACCTGTGTATCTGTGTGCTCCTGAGTCTGTATATGGAGACTGTGCTGAGTAATGTGATATGTGATACCTGTATATCTGTGTGCTCCTGAGTCTGTATATGGGAGACTGCGCTGAGTTATGTGATATGTGACACCTGTATATCTGTGTGTTCCTGAGTCTGTATATGTAGACTGCGCAGATTAATGTGACACCTGTATATCTGAGTGCTCCTGAGTCTATATATGGGAGATAGTGCTTGAGTAATGTGATATGTGACACCTGTATATCTGTATGCTCCTGAGTCTGTATATGGGAGACTGCGCTGTGTAATGTGATATGTGACACCTGTATATCTGTGTGCTCCTGAGTCTGTATATGGGAGACTGTGCTGAGTAATGTGATATGTGACACCTGTATGTCTGTGTGCTCCTGGGTTTGTATATGTGAGACTGCGCTGAGTAATGTGATATGTGACACCTGTATATCTGTGTGCTCCTGAGTCTGCATATGGGAGACTGCGCTGAGTGATGTGATATGTGACACCTGTATATCTGTGTGCTCCTGAGTCTGTATTTAAGAGACTGCGCTGTGTGATGTGATATGTGACACCTGTATATCTGTGTGCTCCTGAGTCTGTATATGGGAGACTGCACTGAGTAATTTGATATGTGACATCTGTATATCTGTGTACTCCTGAGTTTGTATATGGGAGACTGTGCTGAGTAATGTGATATGTGATACCTGTATATCTGTGTGCTCCTGAGTCTGTATATGGAGACTGTGCTGAGTAATGTGATATGTGATACCTGTATATCTGTGTGCTCCTGAGTCTGTATATGGGAGACTGCACTGAGTTATGTGATATGTGACACCTGTATATCTGTGTGCTCCTGAGTCTGTATATGGGAGACTGCACTGAGTAATTTGATATGTGACACCTGTATATCTGTGTGCTCCTGAGTCTGTATATGGGAGACTGTGCTGAGTAATGTGATATGTGACACCTGTATATCTGTGTGTTCCTGAGTCTGTATATGGGAGACTGCGCTGATTAATGTGACACCTGTATATCTGTGTGCTCCTGAGTCTATATATGGGAGATTGTGCTTGAGTAATGTGATATGTGACACCTGTATATCTGTGTGCTCCTGAGTCTGTATATGGGAGACTGCGCTGTGTAATGTGATATGTGACACCTGTATATCTGTGTGCTCCTGAGTCTGTATATGGGAGACTGTGCTGAGTAATGTGATATGTGTCACCTGTATGTCTGTGTGCTCCTGAGTTTGTATATGGGAGACTGCGCTGAGTAATGTGATATGTGACACCTGTATATCTGTGTGCTCCTGAGTCTGTATATGGGAGACTGCGCTGAGTGATGTGATATGTGACACCTGTATATCTGTGTGCTCCTGAGTCTGTATTTAAGAGACTGCGCTGAGTGATGTGATATGTGACACCTGTATATCTGTGTGCTCCTGAGTCTGTATATGGGAGACTGCGCTGATTAATGTGACACCTGTATATCTGTGTGCTCCTGAGTCTATATATGGGAGATTGTGCTTGACTAATGTGATATGTGACACCTGTATATCTGTGTGCTCCTGAGACTGTATATGTAGACTGCGCTGAGTAATATGACACCTGTATATCTGTGTGCTCCTGAGTCTGTATATGGGAGACTGCGTTGAGTAATGTGATGTGTGACACCTGTATATCTGTGTGCTCCTGAGTCTGTATATGGGAGACTGCGCTGAGTAATGTGATATGTAACACCTGTATATCTGTGTGCTCCTGAGTCTGTATATGGGAGACTGCACTGAGTAATTTGATATGTGACATCTGTATATCTGTGTGCTCCTGAGTCTGTATATGGGAGACTGTGCTGAGTAATGTGATATGTGATACCTGTGTATCTGTGTGCTCCTGAGTCTGTATATGGAGACTGTGCTGAGTAATGTGATATGTGATACCTGTATATCTGTGTGCTCCTGTGTCTGTATATGGGAGACTGCGCTGAGTTATGTGATATGTGACACCTGTATATCTGTGTGCTCCTGAGTCTGTATATGGGAGACTGCACTGAGTAATTTGCTATGTGACACCTGTATTTCTGTGTGCTTCTGAGTCTGTATATGAGAGACTGCGCTGAGTAATGTGATATGTGACACCTGTATATCTGTGTGCACCTGAGTCTGTATATGGGAGACTGTGCTGAGTAATGTGATATGTGACACCTGTATATCTGTGTGTTCCTGAGTCTGTATATGTAGACTGCGCAGATTAATGTGACACCTGTATATCTGAGTGCTCCTGTGTCTATATATGGGAGATAGTGCTTGAGTAATGTGATATGTGACACCTGTATATCTGTATGCTCCTGAGTCTGTATATGGGAGACTGCGCTGTGTAATGTGATATGTGACACCTGTATATCTGTGTGCTCCTGAGTCTGTATATGGGAGACTGTGCTGAGTAATGTGATATGTGACACCTGTATGTCTGTGTGCTCCTGAGTTTGTATATGTGAGACTGCGCTGAGTGATGTGATATGTGACACCTGTATATCTGTGTGCTCCTGAGTCTGTATTTAAGAGACTGCGCTGAGTGATGTGATATGTGACACCTGTATATCTGTGTGCTCCTGAGTCTGTATATGGGAGACTGCACTGAGTAATTTGATATGTGACATCTTTATATCTGTGTACTCCTGAGTCTGTATATGGGAGACTGTGCTGAGTAATGTGATATGTGATACCTGTATATCTGTGTGCTCCTGAGTCTGTATATGGAGACTGTGCTGAGTAATGTGATATGTGATACCTGTATATCTGTGTGCTCCTGAGTCTGTATATGGGAGACTGCACTGAGTTATGTGATATGTGACACCTGTATATCTGTGTGCTCCTGAGTCTGTATATGGGAGACTGCACTGAGTAATTTGATATGTGACACCTGTATATCTGTGTGCTCCTGAGTCTGTATATGAGAGACTGCGCTGAGTAATGTGATATGTGACACCTGTATATCTGTGTGCTCCTGAGTCTGTATATGGGAGACTGTGCTGAGTAATGTGATATGTGACACCTGTATATCTGTGTGTTCCTGAGTCTGTATATGGGAGACTGCGCTGATTAATGTGACACCTGTATATCTGTGTGCTCCTGAGTCTATATATGGGAGATTGTGCTTGAGTAATGTGTGACACCTGTATATCTGTGTGCTCCTGAGTCTGTATATGGGAGACTGCGCTGTGTAATGTGATATGTGACACCTGTATGTCTGTGTGCTCCTGAGTTTGTATATGGGAGACTGCGCTGAGTAATGTGATATGTGACACCTGTATATCTGTGTGTTCCTGAGTCTGTATATGGGAGACTGCGCTGAGTGATGTGATATGTGACACCTGTATATCTGTGTGCTCCTGAGTCTGTCTTTAAGAGACTGCGCTGAGTGTTGTGATTTGTGACACCTGTATATCTGTGTGCTCCTGAGTCTGTATATGGGAGACTGCACTGAGTAATTTGATATGTGACACCTGTATATCTGTGTGTTCCTGAGTCTGTATATGTAGACTGCGCTGATTAATGTGACACCTGTATATCTGTGTGCTCCTGAGTCTATATATGGGAGATTGTGCTTGAGTAATGTGATATGTGACACCTGTATATCTGTGTGCTCCTGAGACTGTATATTTAGACTGCGCTGAGTAATATGACACCTGTATATCTGTGTGCTCCAGAGACTGTATATGTAGACTGCGCTGAGTAATATGTCACCTGTATATCTGTGTGCTCCTGAGTCTGTATATGGGAGACTGCGCTGAGTAATGTGATGTGTGACACCTGTATATCTGTGTGCTCCTGAGTCTGTATATGGGAGACTGCGCTGAGTAATGTGATATGTAACACCTGTTTATCTGTGTGCTCCTGAGTCTGTATATGGGAGACTGCGCTGAGTAATGTGATATGTAACACCTGTATATCTGTGTGCTCCTGAGTCTGTATATGGGAGACTGCACTGAGTAATGTGATATGTGATACCTGTATATCTGTGTGCTCCTGAGTCTGTATATGGAGACTGTGCTGAGTAATGTGATATGTGATACCTGTATATCTGTATGCTCCTGAGTCTGTATATGGGAGACTGCGCTGAGTTATGTGATATGTGACACCTGTATATCTGTGTGCTCCTGAGTCTGTATATGGGAGACTGCACTGAGTAATTTGATATGTGACACCTGTATATCTGTGTGCTACTGAGTCTGTATATGAGAGACTGCGCTGAGTAATGTGATATGTGACACCTGTATATCTGTGTGCTCCTGAGTCTGTATATGGGAGACTGTGCTGAGTAATGTGATATGTGACACCTGTATATCTGTGTGTTCCTGAGTCTGTATATGTAGACTGCGCAGATTAATGTGACACCTGTATATCTGAGTGCTCCTGAGTCTATATATGGGAGATAGTGCTTGAGTAATGTGATATGTGACACCTGTATATCTGTATGCTCCTGAGTCTGTATATGGGAGACTGCGCTGTGTAATGTGATATGTGACACCTGTATATCTGTGTGCTCCTGAGTCTGTATATGGGAGACTGTGCTGAGTAATGTGATATGTGACACCTGTATGTCTGTGTGCTCCTGAGTTTGTATATGTGAGACTGCGCTGAGTAATGTGATATGTGACACCTGTATATCTGTGTGCTCCTGAGTCTGCATATGGGAGACTGCGCTGAGTGATGTGATATGTGACACCTGTATATCTGTGTGCTCCTGAGTCTGTATTTAAGAGACTGCGCTGAGTGATGTGATATGTGACACCTGTATATCTGTGTGCTCCTGAGTCTGTATTTAAGAGACTGCGCTGAGTGATGTGATATGTGACACCTGTATATCTGTGTGCTCCTGAGTCTGTATATGGGAGACTGCACTGAGTAATTTGATATGTGACATCTGTATATCTGTGTACTCCTGAGTCTGTATATGGGAGACTGTGCTGAGTAATGTGACATGTGATACCTGTATATCAGTGTGCTGCTGAGTCTGTATATGGAGACTGTGCTGAGTAATGTGATATGTGATACCTGTATATCTGTGTGCTCCTGAGTCTGTATATGGGAGACCGCACTGAGTTATGTGACATGTGACACCTGTATATCTGTGTGCTCCTGAGTCTGTATATGGGAGACTGCACTGAGTAATTTGATATGTGACACCTGTATATCTGTGTGATCCTGAGTCTGTATATGAGAGACTGCGCTGAGTAATGTGATATGTGACACCTGTATATCTGTGTGCTCCTGAGTCTGTCTATGGGAGACTGCACTGAGTAATTTGATATGTGACACCTGTATATCTGTGTGTTCCTGAGTCTGTATATGTAGACTGCGCTGATTAATGTGACACCTGTATATCTGTGTGCTACTGAGTCTATATATGGGAGATTGTGCTTGAGTAATGTGATATGTGACACCTGTATATCTGTGTGCTCCTGAGTCTGTATATGGGAGACTGCGCTGTGTAATGTGATATGTGACACCTGTATATCTGTGTGCTCCTGAGTCTGTATATGTGGAGACTGTGCTGAGTAATGTGATATGTGACACCTGTATGTCTGTGTGCTCCAGAGTTTGTATATGGGAGACTGCGCTGAGTAATGTGATATGTGACACCTGTATATCTGTGTGCTCCAGAGTCTGTATATGGGAGACTGCGCTGAGTAATGTGATATGTGACACCTGTATATATGTGTGCTCCTGAGTCTGTATTTAAGAGACTGCGCTGAGTGATGTGATTTGTGACACCTGTATATCTGTGTGCTCCTGAGTCTGTGTATGGGAGACTGCACTGAGTAATTTGATATGTGACACCTGTATATCTGTGTGCTCCTGAGCCTGTATATGGGAGACTGCACTGAGTAATGTGATATGTGACACCTGTATATCTGTGTGCTCTGAGTCTGTATATGGGAGACTGCACTGAGTAATTTTATATGTGACACCTGTATATCTGTGTGCTCTGAGTCTGTATATGGGAGACTGCACTGAGTAATTTTATATGTGACACCTGTATATCTGTGTGCTCCTGAATCTGTATATGGGAGACTGCGCTGAGTAATGTGATATGTGACACCTGTATATCTGTGTGCTCCTGAGTCTGTATATGGGAGACTGTGCTGAGTAATGTGATATGTGACACCTGTATATCTGTGTGCTACTGAGTCTATATATGGGAGATTGTGCTTGAGTAATGTGATAAGTGACACCTGTATATCTGTGTGCTCCTGAGTCTGTATATTGGAGACTGCGCTGTGTAATGTGATATGTGACACCTGTATATCTGTGTGATCCTGAGTCTGTGTTTATGGGAGACTGTGCTGAGTAATGTGATATGTGACATCTGTATATCTGTGTGCTCCTGAGTCTGTGTTTATGGGAGACTGTGCTGAGTAATTTGATATGTGACACCTTTATATCTGTGTGCTCCTGAGTCTGTATATGGGAGACTGCGCTGAGTAATCTGATATGTGACACCAGTATATCTGTGTGCTCCTGAGTCTGTATATTGGAGACTGCGCTGAGTAATGTGATGTGACACCTGTATAGCTGTGTGCTCCTGAGTCTGTATATGGGAGACTGTGCTGAGTGATGTGATATGTGTCACCTGTATATCTGTGTGCTCCTGAGTCTGTATATGGGAGACTGCGCTGAGTAATGTGATATGTGACACCTGTATATCTGTGTGCTCCTGAGTCTGTGTTTATGGGAGACTGTGCTGAGTAATTTGATATGTGACACCTTTATATCTGTGTGCTCCTGAGTCTGTATATGGGAGACTGCGCTGAGTAATCTGATATGTGACACCAGTATATCTGTGTGCTCCTGAGTCTGTATATTGGAATCTGCACTGTGTAATGTGATATGTGACATTTGTATATCTGTGTGCTCCAGAGTCTGTATATGGGAGACTGTGCTGAGTGATGTGATATGTGTCACCTGTATATCTGTGTGCTCCTGAGTCTGAATATGGGAGACTGCGCTGAGTAATGTGATATGTGACACCTGTATATCTGTGTGCTCCTGAGTCTGTATATGGGAGACTGCGCTGAGTGATGTGATATGTGACACCTGTATATCTGTGTGCTCCTGAGTCTGTATATTGGAGACTGTGCTGAGTAATGTGATATGTGACACCTGTATATCTGTGTGTTCCTGAGTCTGTATATGTAGACTGCGCTGAGTAATGTGACACCTGTATATATGTGTGCTCCTGATTCTATATATAGGAGAATGTGCTTGAGTAATGTGATATGTGACACCTGTATATCTGAGTGCTCCTGAGTCTGTATATTGGAGACTGCGCTGTGTGATGTGATATGTGACACCTGTATATCTGTGTGATCCTGAGTCTGTGTTTATGGGAGACTGTGCTGAGTAATTTGATATGTGACACCTTTATATCTGTGTGCTCCTGAGTCTGTATATGGGAGACTGCGCTGAGTAATGTGATATGTGACACCTGTATATCTGTGTGCTCCTGAGTTTGTATATGGGAGACTGTGCTGAGTAATGTGATATGTGACACCTGTATATCTGTGTGCTCTTGAGTCTGTATATGGGAGACTGCGCTGAGTGATGTGATATGTGACACTTGTATATCTGTGTGCTCCTGAATCTGTATATGGGAGACTGCGCTGAGTAATGTGATATGTGACACCTGTATGTCTGTGTGCTCCTGAGTTTGTATATGGGAGACTGCGCTGAGTAATGTGATATGTGACACCTGTATATCTGTGTGCTCTTGAGTCTGTATATGGGAGACTGCGCTGAGTGATGTGATATGTGACACTTGTATATCTGTGTGCTCCTGAATCTGTATATGGGAGACTGCGCTGAGTAATGTGATACGTGACACCTGTATATCTGTGTGCTCCTGAGTCTGTATATGGGAGACCACTCTGAGTGATGTGATTTGTGACTCCTGTATATCTGTGTGCTCCTGAGTCTGTATATGGGAGACTGCGCTGAGTAATGTGATATGTGACACCTGTATATCTGTGTGCTCCTGAGTCTGTATATGGGAGACTGTGCTGAGTAATGTGATATGTGACACCTGTATATCTGTGTGCTCCTGAGTCTATATATGGGAGATTGTGCTTGAGTAATGTGATATGTGACACCTGTATATCTGTGTGCTCCTGAGTCTGTATATTGGAGACTGCGCTGTGTAATGTGATATGTGACACCTGTATATCTGTGTGATCCTGAGTCTGTGTTTATGGGAGACTGTGCTGAGTAATGTGATATGTGACATCTGTATACCTGTGTGCTCCTGAGTCTGTATATGGGAGACTGCACTGAGTAATGTGATATGTGATACCTGTATATCTGTGTGCTCCTGAGTCTGTATATGGAGACTGTGCTGAGTAATGTGATATGTGATACCTGTATATCTGTATGCTCCTGAGTCTGTATATGGGAGACTGCGCTGAGTTATGTGATATGTGACACCTGTATATCTGTGTGCTCCTGAGTCTGTATATGGGAGACTGCACTGAGTAATTTGATATGTGACACCTGTATATCTGTGTGCTACTGAGTCTGTATATGAGAGACTGCGCTGAGTAATGTGATATGTGACACCTGTATATCTGTGTGCTCCTGAGTCTGTATATGGGAGACTGTGCTGAGTAATGTGATATGTGACACCTGTATATCTGTGTGTTCCTGAGTCTGTATATGTAGACTGCGCAGATTAATGTGACACCTGTATATCTGAGTGCTCCTGAGTCTATATATGGGAGATAGTGCTTGAGTAATGTGATATGTGACACCTGTATATCTGTATGCTCCTGAGTCTGTATATGGGAGACTGCGCTGTGTAATGTGATATGTGACACCTGTATATCTGTGTGCTCCTGAGTCTGTATATGGGAGACTGTGCTGAGTAATGTGATATGTGACACCTGTATGTCTGTGTGCTCCTGAGTTTGTATATGTGAGACTGCGCTGAGTAATGTGATATGTGACACCTGTATATCTGTGTGCTCCTGAGTCTGCATATGGGAGACTGCGCTGAGTGATGTGATATGTGACACCTGTATATCTGTGTGCTCCTGAGTCTGTATTTAAGAGACTGCGCTGAGTGATGTGATATGTGACACCTGTATATCTGTGTGCTCCTGAGTCTGTATTTAAGAGACTGCGCTGAGTGATGTGATATGTGACACCTGTATATCTGTGTGCTCCTGAGTCTGTATATGGGAGACTGCACTGAGTAATTTGATATGTGACATCTGTATATCTGTGTACTCCTGAGTCTGTATATGGGAGACTGTGCTGAGTAATGTGACATGTGATACCTGTATATCAGTGTGCTGCTGAGTCTGTATATGGAGACTGTGCTGAGTAATGTGATATGTGATACCTGTATATCTGTGTGCTCCTGAGTCTGTATATGGGAGACCGCACTGAGTTATGTGACATGTGACACCTGTATATCTGTGTGCTCCTGAGTCTGTATATGGGAGACTGCACTGAGTAATTTGATATGTGACACCTGTATATCTGTGTGATCCTGAGTCTGTATATGAGAGACTGCGCTGAGTAATGTGATATGTGACACCTGTATATCTGTGTGCTCCTGAGTCTGTCTATGGGAGACTGCACTGAGTAATTTGATATGTGACACCTGTATATCTGTGTGTTCCTGAGTCTGTATATGTAGACTGCGCTGATTAATGTGACACCTGTATATCTGTGTGCTACTGAGTCTATATATGGGAGATTGTGCTTGAGTAATGTGATATGTGACACCTGTATATCTGTGTGCTCCTGAGTCTGTATATGGGAGACTGCGCTGTGTAATGTGATATGTGACACCTGTATATCTGTGTGCTCCTGAGTCTGTATATGTGGAGACTGTGCTGAGTAATGTGATATGTGACACCTGTATGTCTGTGTGCTCCAGAGTTTGTATATGGGAGACTGCGCTGAGTAATGTGATATGTGACACCTGTATATCTGTGTGCTCCAGAGTCTGTATATGGGAGACTGCGCTGAGTAATGTGATATGTGACACCTGTATATATGTGTGCTCCTGAGTCTGTATTTAAGAGACTGCGCTGAGTGATGTGATTTGTGACACCTGTATATCTGTGTGCTCCTGAGTCTGTGTATGGGAGACTGCACTGAGTAATTTGATATGTGACACCTGTATATCTGTGTGCTCCTGAGCCTGTATATGGGAGACTGCACTGAGTAATGTGATATGTGACACCTGTATATCTGTGTGCTCTGAGTCTGTATATGGGAGACTGCACTGAGTAATTTTATATGTGACACCTGTATATCTGTGTGCTCCTGAATCTGTATATGGGAGACTGCGCTGAGTAATGTGATATGTGACACCTGTATATCTGTGTGCTCCTGAGTCTGTATATGGGAGACCACTCTGAGTGATGTGATTTGTGACTCCTGTATATCTGTGTGCTCCTTAGTCTGTATATGGGAGACTGCGCTGAGTAATGTGATATGTGACACCTGTATATCTGTGTGCTCCTGAGTCTGTATATGGGAGACTGTGCTGAGTAATGTGATATGTGACACCTGTATATCTGTGTGCTACTGAGTCTATATATGGGAGATTGTGCTTGAGTAATGTGATAAGTGACACCTGTATATCTGTGTGCTCCTGAGTCTGTATATTGGAGACTGCGCTGTGTAATGTGATATGTGACACCTGTATATCTGTGTGATCCTGAGTCTGTGTTTATGGGAGACTGTGCTGAGTAATGTGATATGTGACATCTGTATATCTGTGTGCTCCTGAGTCTGTGTTTATGGGAGACTGTGCTGAGTAATTTGATATGTGACACCTTTATATCTGTGTGCTCCTGAGTCTGTATATGGGAGACTGCGCTGAGTAATCTGATATGTGACACCAGTATATCTGTGTGCTCCTGAGTCTGTATATTGGAGACTGCGCTGAGTAATGTGATGTGACACCTGTATAGCTGTGTGCTCCTGAGTCTGTATATGGGAGACTGTGCTGAGTGATGTGATATGTGTCACCTGTATATCTGTGTGCTCCTGAGTCTGTATATGGGAGACTGCGCTGAGTAATGTGATATGTGACACCTGTATATCTGTGTGCTCCTGAGTCTGTGTTTATGGGAGACTGTGCTGAGTAATTTGATATGTGACACCTTTATATCTGTGTGCTCCTGAGTCTGTATATGGGAGACTGCGCTGAGTAATCTGATATGTGACACCAGTATATCTGTGTGCTCCTGAGTCTGTATATTGGAATCTGCACTGTGTAATGTGATATGTGACATTTGTATATCTGTGTGCTCCAGAGTCTGTATATGGGAGACTGTGCTGAGTGATGTGATATGTGTCACCTGTATATCTGTGTGCTCCTGAGTCTGAATATGGGAGACTGCGCTGAGTAATGTGATATGTGACACCTGTATATCTGTGTGCTCCTGAGTCTGTATATGGGAGACTGCGCTGAGTGATGTGATATGTGACACCTGTATATCTGTGTGCTCCTGAGTCTGTATATTGGAGACTGTGCTGAGTAATGTGATATGTGACACCTGTATATCTGTGTGTTCCTGAGTCTGTATATGTAGACTGCGCTGAGTAATGTGACACCTGTATATATGTGTGCTCCTGATTCTATATATAGGAGAATGTGCTTGAGTAATGTGATATGTGACACCTGTATATCTGAGTGCTCCTGAGTCTGTATATTGGAGACTGCGCTGTGTGATGTGATATGTGACACCTGTATATCTGTGTGATCCTGAGTCTGTGTTTATGGGAGACTGTGCTGAGTAATTTGATATGTGACACCTTTATATCTGTGTGCTCCTGAGTCTGTATATGGGAGACTGCGCTGAGTAATGTGATATGTGACACCTGTATATCTGTGTGCTCCTGAGTTTGTATATGGGAGACTGTGCTGAGTAATGTGATATGTGACACCTGTATATCTGTGTGCTCTTGAGTCTGTATATGGGAGACTGCGCTGAGTGATGTGATATGTGACACTTGTATATCTGTGTGCTCCTGAATCTGTATATGGGAGACTGCGCTGAGTAATGTGATATGTGACACCTGTATGTCTGTGTGCTCCTGAGTTTGTATATGGGAGACTGCGCTGAGTAATGTGATATGTGACACCTGTATATCTGTGTGCTCTTGAGTCTGTATATGGGAGACTGCGCTGAGTGATGTGATATGTGACACTTGTATATCTGTGTGCTCCTGAATCTGTATATGGGAGACTGCGCTGAGTAATGTGATACGTGACACCTGTATATCTGTGTGCTCCTGAGTCTGTATATGGGAGACCACTCTGAGTGATGTGATTTGTGACTCCTGTATATCTGTATGCTCCTGAGTCTGTATATGGGAGACTGCGCTGAGTAATGTGATATGTGACACCTGTATATCTGTGTGCTCCTGAGTCTGTATATGGGAGACTGTGCTGAGTAATGTGATATGTGACACCTGTATATCTGTGTGCTCCTGAGTCTATATATGGGAGATTGTGCTTGAGTAATGTGATATGTGACACCTGTATATCTGTGTGCTCCTGAGTCTGTATATTGGAGACTGCGCTGTGTAATGTGATATGTGACACCTGTATATCTGTGTGATCCTGAGTCTGTGTTTATGGGAGACTGTGCTGAGTAATGTGATATGTGACATCTGTATACCTGTGTGCTCCTGAGTCTGTGTTTATGGGAGACTGTGCTGAGTAATTTGATATGTGACACCTTTATATCTGTGTGCTCCTGAGTCTGTATATGGGAGACTGCGCTGAGTAATCTGATATGTGACACCAGTATATATGTGTGCTCCTGAGTCTGTATATTGGAGACTGCGCTGAGTAATGTGATGTGACACCTGTATAGCTGTGTGCTCCTGAGTCTGTATATGGGAGACTGTGCTGAGTGATGTGATATGTGTCACCTGTATATCTGTGTGCTCCTGAGTCTGTATATGGGAGACTGCGCTGAGTAATGTGATATGTGACACCTGTATATCTGTGTGCTCCTGAGTCTGTATATAGGAATCTGCGCTGTGTAATGTGATATGTGACATTTGTATATCTGTGTGCTCCAGAGTCTGTATATGGGAGACTGTGCTGAGTAATGTGATATGTGACACCTGTATGTCTGTGTGCTCCTGAGTCTGAATATGGGAGACTGCGCTGAGTAATGTGATATGTGACACCTGTATATCTGTGTGCTCCTGAGTCTGTATATGGGAGACTGCGCTGAGTGATGTGATATGTGACACCTGTATATCTGTGTGCTCCTGAGTCTGTATATTGGAGACTGTGCTGAGTAATGTGATATGTGACACCTGTATATCTGTGTGTTCCTGAGTCTGTATATGTAGACTGCGCTGAGTAATGTGACACCTGTATATCTGTGTGCTCCTGAGTCTATATATGGGAGATTGTGCTTGAGTAATGTGATATGTGACACCTGTATATCTGAGTGCTCCTGAGTCTGTATATTGGAGACTGCGCTGTGTGATGTGATATGTGACACCTGTATATCTGTGTGATCCTGAGTCTGTGTTTATGGGAGACTGTGCTGAGTAATTTGATATGTGACACCTTTATATCTGTGTGCTCCTGAGTCTGTATATGGGAGACTGCGCTGAGTAATGTGATATGTGACACCTGTATATCTGTGTGCTCCTGAGTCTGTATATGGGAGACTGCGCTGAGTAATGTGATATGTGACACCTGTATATCTGTATGCTCCTGCGTCTGTATATGGGAGACTGCGCTGAGTAATGTGATGTGACACCTGTATAGCTGTGTGCTCCTGAGTATGTATATGGGAGACTGTGCTGAGTGATGTGATATGTGTCACCTGTATATCTGTGTGCTCCTGAGTCTGTATATGGGAGACTGCGCTGAGTAATGTGATATGTGACACCTGTATGTCTGTGTGCTCCTGAGTTTGTATATGGGAGACTGCGCTGAGTAATGTGATATGTGACACCTGTATATCTGTGTGCTCTTGAGTCTGTATATGGGAGACTGCGCTGAGTGATGTGATATGTGACACTTGTATATCTGTGTGCTCCTGAGTCTGTATTTAAGAGACAGCGCTGAGTAATGTGATATGTAACACCTGTATATCTGTGTGCTCCTGAGTCTGTATATGGGAGACTGCACTGAGTAATTTGATATGTGACATCTGTATATCTGTGTGCTCCTGAGTCTGTATATGAGAGACTGCGCTGAGTAATGTGATATGTGACACCTGTTTATCTGTGTGCTCCTGAGTCTGTATATGAGAGACTGCGCTGAGTAATGTGATATGTGACACCTGTATATCTGTGTGCTCCTGAGTCTGTATATGGGAGACTGCGCTGAGTAATGTGATATGTGACACCTGTTTATCTGTGTGCGCCTGAGTCTGTATATGGGAGACTGTGCTGAGTAATGTGATATGTGACACCTGTATATCTGTGTGTTCCTGAGTCTGTATATGTAGACTGCGCTGATTAATGTGACACCTGTATATCTGTGTGCTCCTGAGTCTGTATATGGGAGATTGTGCTTGAGTAATGTGATATGTGACACCTGTATATCTGTGTGCGCCTGAGTCTGTATATGGGAGATTGTGCTTGAGTAATGTGATATGTGACACCTGTATATCTGTGTGCTCCTGAGTCTGTATATGGGAGACTGCGCTGTGTAATGTGATATGTGACACCTGTATATCTGTGTGCTCCTGAGTCTGTATATGGGAGATTGTGCTTGAGTAATGTGATATGTGACACCTGTATATCTGTGTGCTCCTGAGTCTGTATATTGGAGACTGCGCTGTGTAATGTGATATGTGACACCTGTATATCTGTGTGATCCTGAGTCTGTGTTTATGGGAGACTGTGCTGAGTAATGTGATATGTGACATCTGTATATCTGTGTGCTCCTGAGTCTGTATATGGGAGACTGCGCTGACTAATGTGATATGTGACACCTGTATATCTGTGTGCTCCTGAGTCTGTATATGGGAGACTGTGCTGAGTAATGTGATATGTGACACCTGTATATCTGTGTGCTCCTGAGTCTATATATGGGAGATTGTGCTTGAGTAATGTGATATGTGACACCAGTATATCTGTGTGCTCCTGAGTCTGTATATTGGAGACTGCGCTGAGTAATGTGATATGTGACACCTGTATATCTGTGTGCTCCTGCGTCTGTATATGGGAGACTGCGCTGAGTAATGTGATGTGACACCTGTATAGCTGTGTGCTCCTGAGTCTGTATATGGGAGACTGCGCTGAGTAATGTGATATGTGACACCTGTATATCTGTGTGCTCCTTAGTCTGTATATAGGAATCTGCGCTGTGTAATGTGATATGTAACACTTGTATATCTGTGTGCTCCTGAGTCTGTATATGGGAGACTGTGCTGAGTAATGTGATATGTGACACCTGTATGTCTGTGTGCTCCTGAGTCTGAATATGGGAGACTGCGCTGAGTAATGTGATATGTGACACCTGTATATCTGTGTGCTCCTGAGTCTGTATATGGGAGACTGCGCTGAGTGATGTGATATGTGACACCTGTATATCTGTGTGCTCCTGAGTCTGTATATTGGAGACTGTGCTGAGTAATGTGATATGTGACACCTGTATATCTGTGTGTTCCTTAGTCTGTATATGTAGACTGCGCTGAGTAATGTGACACCTGTATATCAGTGTCCTCCTGCGTCTATATATGGGAGATTGTGCTTGAGTAATGTGATATGTGACACCTGTATATCTGTGTGCTCCTGAGTCTGTATATTGGAGACTGCGCTTTGTGATGTGATATGTGACACCTGTATATCTGTGTGATCCTGAGTCTGTGTTTATGGGAGACTGTGCTGAGTAATGTGATATGTGACATCTGTATATATGTGTGCTCCTGAGTCTGTGTTTATGGGAGACTGTGCTGAGTAATTTGATATGTGACACCTTTATATCTGTGTGCTCCTGAGTCTGTATATGGGAGACTGCGCTGAGTAATGTGATATGTGACACCTGTATATCTGTGTGCTCCTGAGTCTGTATATGGGTGACTGCGCTGAGTAATGTGATATGTGACACCTGTATATCTGTGTGCTCCTGCGTCTGTATATGGGAGACTGCGCTGTGTAATGTGATATGTGACACCTGTATATCTGTGTGATCCTGAGTCTGTGTTTATGGGAGACTGTGCTGAGTAATGTGATATGTGACACCTGTATATCTGTGAGCTCCTGATTCTGTGTTTATGGGAGACTGTGCTGAGTAATTTGATATGTGACACCTGTATATCTGTGTGCTCCTGAGTCTGTATATGGGAGACTGCGCTGAGTAATGTGATATGTGACACCTGTATATCTGTGTGCTCCTGAGTCTGTATATGTGAGACTGCGCTGATTTATGTGCAATGTGACACCTGTATATCTGTGTGCTCCTAAGTCTGTATATGGGAGACTGTGCTGAGTAATGTGATTTCTGACACATGTATATCTGTGTGCTCCTGAGTCTGTATATGGGAGACTGTGCTGAGTAATGTGATATGTGACACCTGTATATCTGTATGCTCCTGAGTCTGTATATGGGAGACTGCGCTGAGTGATGTGATATGTGACATCTGTATATCTGTGTGCTCCTGAGTCTGTATATAAGAGACTGCGCTGAGTGATGTGATTTGTGACACCTGTATATCTGTGTGCTCCTGAGTCTGTATATAGGAGACTGCGCTGTGTGATGTGATATGTGACACCAGTATATCTGTGTGATCCTGAGTCTGTGTTTATGGGAGACTGTGCTGAGTAATTTGATATGTGACACCTTTATATCTGTGTGCTCCTGAGTCTGTATATGGGAGACTGCGCTGAGTAATGTGATATGTGACACCTGTATATCTGTGTGCTCCTGAGTCTGTATATGGGAGACTGCGCTGAGTAATGTGATATGTGACACCTGTATATCTGTATGCTCCTGCGTCTGTATATGGGAGACTGCGCTGAGTAATGTGATGTGACACCTGTATAGCTGTGTGCTCCTGAGTATGTATATGGGAGACTGTGCTGAGTGATGTGATATGTGTCACCTGTATATCTGTGTGCTCCTGAGTCTGTATATGGGAGACTGCGCTGAGTAATGTGATATGTGACACCTGTATGTCTGTGTGCTCCTGAGTTTGTATATGGGAGACTGCGCTGAGTAATGTGATATGTGACACCTGTATATCTGTGTGCTCTTGAGTCTGTATATGGGAGACTGCGCTGAGTGATGTGATATGTGACACTTGTATATCTGTGTGCTCCTGAGTCTGTATTTAAGAGACAGCGCTGAGTAATGTGATATGTAACACCTGTATATCTGTGTGCTCCTGAGTCTGTATATGGGAGACTGCACTGAGTAATTTGATATGTGACATCTGTATATCTGTGTGCTCCTGAGTCTGTATATGAGAGACTGCGCTGAGTAATGTGATATGTGACACCTGTTTATCTGTGTGCTCCTGAGTCTGTATATGAGAGACTGCGCTGAGTAATGTGATATGTGACACCTGTATATCTGTGTGCTCCTGAGTCTGTATATGGGAGACTGCGCTGAGTAATGTGATATGTGACACCTGTTTATCTGTGTGCGCCTGAGTCTGTATATGGGAGACTGTGCTGAGTAATGTGATATGTGACACCTGTATATCTGTGTGTTCCTGAGTCTGTATATGTAGACTGCGCTGATTAATGTGACACCTGTATATCTGTGTGCTCCTGAGTCTGTATATGGGAGATTGTGCTTGAGTAATGTGATATGTGACACCTGTATATCTGTGTGCGCCTGAGTCTGTATATGGGAGATTGTGCTTGAGTAATGTGATATGTGACACCTGTATATCTGTGTGCTCCTGAGTCTGTATATAGGAATCTGCGCTGTGTAATGTGATATGTGACATTTGTATATCTGTGTGCTCCAGAGTCTGTATATGGGAGACTGTGCTGAGTAATGTGATATGTGACACCTGTATGTCTGTGTGCTCCTGAGTCTGAATATGGGAGACTGCGCTGAGTAATGTGATATGTGACACCTGTATATCTGTGTGCTCCTGAGTCTGTATATGGGAGACTGCGCTGAGTGATGTGATATGTGACACCTGTATATCTGTGTGCTCCTGAGTCTGTATATTGGAGACTGTGCTGAGTAATGTGATATGTGACACCTGTATATCTGTGTGTTCCTGAGTCTGTATATGTAGACTGCGCTGAGTAATGTGACACCTGTATATCTGTGTGCTCCTGAGTCTATATATGGGAGATTGTGCTTGAGTAATGTGATATGTGACACCTGTATATCTGAGTGCTCCTGAGTCTGTATATTGGAGACTGCGCTGTGTGATGTGATATGTGACACCTGTATATCTGTGTGATCCTGAGTCTGTGTTTATGGGAGACTGTGCTGAGTAATTTGATATGTGACACCTTTATATCTGTGTGCTCCTGAGTCTGTATATGGGAGACTGCGCTGAGTAATGTGATATGTGACACCTGTATATCTGTGTGCTCCTGAGTCTGTATATGGGAGACTGCGCTGAGTAATGTGATATGTGACACCTGTATATCTGTATGCTCCTGCGTCTGTATATGGGAGACTGCGCTGAGTAATGTGATGTGACACCTGTATAGCTGTGTGCTCCTGAGTATGTATATGGGAGACTGTGCTGAGTGATGTGATATGTGTCACCTGTATATCTGTGTGCTCCTGAGTCTGTATATGGGAGACTGCGCTGAGTAATGTGATATGTGACACCTGTATGTCTGTGTGCTCCTGAGTTTGTATATGGGAGACTGCGCTGAGTAATGTGATATGTGACACCTGTATATCTGTGTGCTCTTGAGTCTGTATATGGGAGACTGCGCTGAGTGATGTGATATGTGACACTTGTATATCTGTGTGCTCCTGAGTCTGTATTTAAGAGACAGCGCTGAGTAATGTGATATGTAACACCTGTATATCTGTGTGCTCCTGAGTCTGTATATGGGAGACTGCACTGAGTAATTTGATATGTGACATCTGTATATCTGTGTGCTCCTGAGTCTGTATATGAGAGACTGCGCTGAGTAATGTGATATGTGACACCTGTTTATCTGTGTGCTCCTGAGTCTGTATATGAGAGACTGCGCTGAGTAATGTGATATGTGACACCTGTATATCTGTGTGCTCCTGAGTCTGTATATGGGAGACTGCGCTGAGTAATGTGATATGTGACACCTGTTTATCTGTGTGCGCCTGAGTCTGTATATGGGAGACTGTGCTGAGTAATGTGATATGTGACACCTGTATATCTGTGTGTTCCTGAGTCTGTATATGTAGACTGCGCTGATTAATGTGACACCTGTATATCTGTGTGCTCCTGAGTCTGTATATGGGAGATTGTGCTTGAGTAATGTGATATGTGACACCTGTATATCTGTGTGCGCCTGAGTCTGTATATGGGAGATTGTGCTTGAGTAATGTGATATGTGACACCTGTATATCTGTGTGCTCCTGAGTCTGTATATGGGAGACTGCGCTGTGTAATGTGATATGTGACACCTGTATATCTGTGTGCTCCTGAGTCTGTATATGGGAGATTGTGCTTGAGTAATGTGATATGTGACACCTGTATATCTGTGTGCTCCTGAGTCTGTATATTGGAGACTGCACTGTGTAATGTGATATGTGACACCTGTATATCTGTGTGATCCTGAGTCTGTGTTTATGGGAGACTGTGCTGAGTAATGTGATATGTGACATCTGTATATCTGTGTGCTCCTGAGTCTGTATATCGGAGACTGCGCTGACTAATGTGATATGTGACACCTGTATATCTGTGTGCTCCTGAGTCTGTATATGGGAGACTGTGCTGAGTAATGTGATATGTGACACCTGTATATCTGTGTGCTCCTGAGTCTATATATGGGAGATTGTGCTTGAGTAATGTGATATGTGACACCAGTATATCTGTGTGCTCCTGAGTCTGTATATTGGAGACTGCGCTGAGTAATGTGATATGTGACACCTGTATATCTGTGTGCTCCTGCGTCTGTATATGGGAGACTGCGCTGAGTAATGTGATGTGACACCTGTATAGCTGTGTGCTCCTGAGTCTGTATATGGGAGACTGCGCTGAGTAATGTGATATGTGACACCTGTATATCTGTGTGCTCCTTAGTCTGTATATAGGAATCTGCGCTGTGTAATGTGATATGTAACACTTGTATATCTGTGTGCTCCTGAGTCTGTATATGGGAGACTGTGCTGAGTAATGTGATATGTGACACCTGTATGTCTGTGTGCTCCTGAGTCTGAATATGGGAGACTGCGCTGAGTAATGTGATATGTGACACCTGTATATCTGTGTGCTCCTGAGTCTGTATATGGGAGACTGCGCTGAGTGATGTGATATGTGACACCTGTATATCTGTGTGCTCCTGAGTCTGTATATTGGAGACTGTGCTGAGTAATGTGATATGTGACACCTGTATATCTGTGTGTTCCTTAGTCTGTATATGTAGACTGCGCTGAGTAATGTGACACCTGTATATCAGTGTCCTCCTGCGTCTATATATGGGAGATTGTGCTTGAGTAATGTGATATGTGACACCTGTATATCTGTGTGCTCCTGAGTCTGTATATTGGAGACTGCGCTTTGTGATGTGATATGTGACACCTGTATATCTGTGTGATCCTGAGTCTGTGTTTATGGGAGACTGTGCTGAGTAATGTGATATGTGACATCTGTATATATGTGTGCTCCTGAGTCTGTGTTTATGGGAGACTGTGCTGAGTAATTTGATATGTGACAACTTTATATCTGTGTGCTCCTGAGTCTGTATATGGGAGACTGCGCTGAGTAATGTGATATGTGACACCTGTATATCTGTGTGCTCCTGAGTCTGTATATGGGTGACTGCGCTGAGTAATGTGATATGTGACACCTGTATATCTGTGTGCTCCTGCGTCTGTATATGGGAGACTGCGCTGTGTAATGTGATATGTGACACCTGTATATCTGTGTGATCCTGAGTCTGTGTTTATGGGAGACTGTGCTGAGTAATGTGATATGTGACACCTGTATATCTGTGAGCTCCTGATTCTGTGTTTATGGGAGACTGTGCTGAGTAATTTGATATGTGACACCTGTATATCTGTGTGCTCCTGAGTCTGTATATGGGAGACTGCGCTGAGTAATGTGATATGTGACACCTGTATATCTGTGTGCTCCTGAGTCTGTATATGTGAGACTGCGCTGAGTTATGTGCAATGTGACACCTGTATATCTGTGTGCTCCTGAGTCTGTATATGGGAGACTGTGCTGAGTAATGTGATTTCTGACACATGTATATCTGTGTGCTCCTGAGTCTGTATATGGGAGACTGTGCTGAGTAATGTGATATGTGACACCTGTATATCTGTATGCTCCTGAGTCTGTATATGGGAGACTGCGCTGAGTGATGTGATATGTGACATCTGTATATCTGTGTGCTCCTGAGTCTGTATATAAGAGACTGCGCTGAGTGATGTGATTTGTGACACCTGTATATCTGTGTGCTCCTGAGTCTGTATATAGGAGACTGCGCTGTGTGATGTGATATGTGACACCAGTATATCTGTGTGATCCTGAGTCTGTGTTTATGGGAGACTGTGCTGAGTAATTTGATATGTGACACCTGTATATCTGTGTGCTCCTGAGTCTGTATATGGGAGACTGCGCTGAGTAATGTGATATGTGACACCTGTATATCTGTGTGCTCCTGAGTCTGTATATGGGAGACTGCGCTGAGTAATGTGATATGTGACACCTGTATATCTGTATGCTCCTGCGTCTGTATATGGGAGACTGCGCTGAGTAATGTGATGTGACACCTGTATAGCTGTGTGCTCCTGAGTATGTATATGGGAGACTGTGCTGAGTGATGTGATATGTGTCACCTGTATATCTGTGTGCTCCTGAGTCTGTATATGGGAGACTGCGCTGAGTAATGTGATATGTGACACCTGTATGTCTGTGTGCTCCTGAGTTTGTATATGGGAGACTGCGCTGAGTAATGTGATATGTGACACCTGTATATCTGTGTGCTCTTGAGTCTGTATATGGGAGACTGCGCTGAGTGATGTGATATGTGACACTTGTATATCTGTGTGCTCCTGAGTCTGTATTTAAGAGACAGCGCTGAGTAATGTGATATGTAACACCTGTATATCTGTGTGCTCCTGAGTCTGTATATGGGAGACTGCACTGAGTAATTTGATATGTGACATCTGTATATCTGTGTGCTCCTGAGTCTGTATATGAGAGACTGCGCTGAGTAATGTGATATGTGACACCTGTTTATCTGTGTGCTCCTGAGTCTGTATATGAGAGACTGCGCTGAGTAATGTGATATGTGACACCTGTATATCTGTGTGCTCCTGAGTCTGTATATGGGAGACTGCGCTGAGTAATGTGATATGTGACACCTGTTTATCTGTGTGCGCCTGAGTCTGTATATGGGAGACTGTGCTGAGTAATGTGATATGTGACACCTGTATATCTGTGTGTTCCTGAGTCTGTATATGTAGACTGCGCTGATTAATGTGACACCTGTATATCTGTGTGCTCCTGAGTCTGTATATGGGAGATTGTGCTTGAGTAATGTGATATGTGACACCTGTATATCTGTGTGCGCCTGAGTCTGTATATGGGAGATTGTGCTTGAGTAATGTGATATGTGACACCTGTATATCTGTGTGCTCCTGAGTCTGTATATGGGAGACTGCGCTGTGTAATGTGATATGTGACACCTGTATATCTGTGTGCTCCTGAGTCTGTATATGGGAGATTGTGCTTGAGTAATGTGATATGTGACACCTGTATATCTGTGTGCTCCTGAGTCTGTATATTGGAGACTGCGCTGTGTAATGTGATATGTGACACCTGTATATCTGTGTGATCCTGAGTCTGTGTTTATGGGAGACTGTGCTGAGTAATGTGATATGTGACATCTGTATATCTGTGTGCTCCTGAGTCTGTATATGGGAGACTGCGCTGACTAATGTGATATGTGACACCTGTATATCTGTGTGCTCCTGAGTCTGTATATGGGAGACTGTGCTGAGTAATGTGATATGTGACACCTGTATATATGTGTGCTCCTGAGTCTATATATGGGAGATTGTGCTTGAGTAATGTGATATGTGACACCAGTATATCTGTGTGCTCCTGAGTCTGTATATTGGAGACTGCGCTGAGTAATCTGATATGTGACACCTGTATATCTGTGTGCTCCTGCGTCTGTATATGGGAGACTGCGCTGAGTAATGTGATGTGACACCTGTATAGCTGTGTGCTCCTGAGTCTGTATATGGGAGACTGCACTGAGTAATGTGATATGTGACACCTGTATATCTGTGTGCTCCTGAGTCTGTATATGGGAGACTGTGCTGAGTAATGTGATATGTGACACCTGTATATCTGTGTGCTCCTGAGTCTATATATGGGAGATTGTGCTTGACTAATGTGATATGTGACACCTGTATATCTGTGTGCTCCTGAGACTGTATATGTAGACTGCGCTGAGTAATATGACACCTGTATATCTGTGTGCTCCTGAGTCTGTATATGGGAGACTGCGCTGAGTAATGTGATGTGTGACACCTGTGTATCTGTGTGCTCCTGAGTCTGTATATGGGAGACTGCGCTGAGTAATGTGATATGTAACACCTGTATATCTGTGTGCTCCTGAGTCTGTATATGGGAGACTGCACTGAGTACTTTGATATGTGACATCTGTATATCTGTGTGCTCCTGAGTCTGTATATGGGAGACTGTGCTGAGTAATGTGATATGTGATACCTGTGTATCTGTGTGCTCCTGAGTCTGTATATGGAGACTGTGCTGAGTAATGTGATATGTGATACCTGTATATCTGTGTGCTCCTGAGTCTGTATATGGGAGACTGCGCTGAGTTATGTGATATGTGACACCTGTATATCTGTGTGTTCCTGAGTCTGTATATGTAGACTGCGCAGATTAATGTGACACCTGTATATCTGAGTGCTCCTGAGTCTATATATGGGAGATAGTGCTTGAGTAATGTGATATGTGACACCTGTATATCTGTATGCTCCTGAGTCTGTATATGGGAGACTGCGCTGTGTAATGTGATATGTGACACCTGTATATCTGTGTGCTCCTGAGTCTGTATATGGGAGACTGTGCTGAGTAATGTGATATGTGACACCTGTATGTCTGTGTGCTCCTGAGTTTGTATATGTGAGACTGCGCTGAGTAATGTGATATGTGACACCTGTATATCTGTGTGCTCCTGAGTCTGCATATGGGAGACTGCGCTGAGTGATGTGATATGTGACACCTGTATATCTGTGTGCTCCTGAGTCTGTATTTAAGAGACTGCGCTGTGTGATGTGATATGTGACACCTGTATATCTGTGTGCTCCTGAGTCTGTATATGGGAGACTGCACTGAGTAATTTGATATGTGACATCTGTATATCTGTGTACTCCTGAGTTTGTATATGGGAGACTTTGCTGAGTAATGTGATATGTGATACCTGTATATCTGTGTGCTCCTGAGTCTGTATATGGAGACTGTGCTGAGTAATGTGATATGTGATACCTGTATATCTGTGTGCTCCTGAGTCTGTATATGGGAGACTGCACTGAGTTATGTGATATGTGACACCTGTATATCTGTGTGCTCCTGAGTCTGTATATGGGAGACTGCACTGAGTAATTTGATATGTGACACCTGTATATCTGTGTGCTCCTGAGTCTGTATATGGGAGACTGTGCTGAGTAATGTGATATGTGACACCTGTATATCTGTGTGTTCCTGAGTCTGTATATGGGAGACTGCGCTGATTAATGTGACACCTGTATATCTGTGTGCTCCTGAGTCTATATATGGGAGATTGTGCTTGAGTAATGTGATATGTGACACCTGTATATCTGTGTGCTCCTGAGTCTGTATATGGGAGACTGCGCTGTGTAATGTGATATGTGACACCTGTATATCTGTGTGCTCCTGAGTCTGTATATGGGAGACTGTGCTGAGTAATGTGATATGTGTCACCTGTATGTCTGTGTGCTCCTGAGTTTGTATATGGGAGACTGCGCTGAGTAATGTGATATGTGACACCTGTATATCTGTGTGCTCCTGAGTCTGTATATGGGAGACTGCGCTGAGTGATGTGATATGTGACACCTGTATATCTGTGTGCTCCTGAGTCTGTATTTAAGAGACTGCGCTGAGTGATGTGATATGTGACACCTGTATATCTGTGTGCTCCTGAGTCTGTATATGGGAGACTGCACTGAGTAATTTGATATGTGACACCTGTATATCTGTGTGTTCCTGAGTCTGTATATGTAGACTGCGCTGATTAATGTGACACCTGTATATCTGTGTGCTCCTGAGTCTATATATGGGAGATTGTGCTTGACTAATGTGATATGTGACACCTGTATATCTGTGTGCTCCTGAGACTGTATATGTAGACTGCGCTGAGTAATATGACACCTGTATATCTGTGTGCTCCTGAGTCTGTATATGGGAGACTGCGTTGAGTAATGTGATGTGTGACACCTGTATATCTGTGTGCTCCTGAGTCTGTATATGGGAGACTGCGCTGAGTAATGTGATATGTAACACCTGTATATCTGTGTGCTCCTGAGTCTGTATATGGGAGACTGCACTGAGTAATTTGATATGTGACATCTGTATATCTGTGTGCTCCTGAGTCTGTATATGGGAGACTGTGCTGAGTAATGTGATATGTGATACCTGTGTATCTGTGTGCTCCTGAGTCTGTATATGGAGACTGTGCTGAGTAATGTGATATGTGATACCTGTATATCTGTGTGCTCCTGAGTCTGTATATGGGAGACTGCGCTGAGTTATGTGATATGTGACACCTGTATATCTGTGTGCTCCTGAGTCTGTATATGGGAGACTGCACTGAGTAATTTGCTATGTGACACCTGTATTTCTGTGTGCTTCTGAGTCTGTATATGAGAGACTGCGCTGAGTAATGTGATATGTGACACCTGTATATCTGTGTGCACCTGAGTCTGTATATGGGAGACTGTGCTGAGTAATGTGATATGTGACACCTGTATATCTGTGTGTTCCTGAGTCTGTATATGTAGACTGCGCAGATTAATGTGACACCTGTATATCTGAGTGCTCCTGTGTCTATATATGGGAGATAGTGCTTGAGTGATGTGATATGTGACACCTGTATATCTGTATGCTCCTGAGTCTGTATATGGGAGACTGCGCTGTGTAATGTGATATGTGACACCTGTATATCTGTGTGCTCCTGAGTCTGTATATGGGAGACTGTGCTGAGTAATGTGATATGTGACACCTGTATGTCTGTGTGCTCCTGAGTTTGTATATGTGAGACTGCGCTGAGTGATGTGATATGTGACACCTGTATATCTGTGTGCTCCTGAGTCTGTATTTAAGAGACTGCGCTGAGTGATGTGATATGTGACACCTGTATATCTGTGTGCTCCTGAGTCTGTATATGGGAGATTGTGCTTGACTAATGTGATATGTGACACCTGTATATCTGTGTGCTCCTGAGACTGTATATGTAGACTGCGCTGAGTAATATGACACCTGTATATCTGTGTGCTCCTGAGTCTGTATATGGGAGACTGCGTTGAGTAATGTGATGTGTGACACCTGTATATCTGTGTGCTCCTGAGTCTGTATATGGGAGACTGCGCTGAGTAATGTGATATGTAACACCTGTATATCTGTGTGCTCCTGAGTCTGTATATGGGAGACTGCACTGAGTAATTTGATATGTGACATCTGTATATCTGTGTGCTCCTGAGTCTGTATATGGGAGACTGTGCTGAGTAATGTGATATGTGATACCTGTGTATCTGTGTGCTCCTGAGTCTGTATATGGAGACTGTGCTGAGTAATGTGATATGTGATACCTGTATATCTGTGTGCTCCTGAGTCTGTATATGGGAGACTGCGCTGAGTTATGTGATATGTGACACCTGTATATCTGTGTGCTCCTGAGTCTGTATATGGGAGACTGCACTGAGTAATTTGCTATGTGACACCTGTATTTCTGTGTGCTTCTGAGTCTGTATATGAGAGACTGCGCTGAGTAATGTGATATGTGACACCTGTATATCTGTGTGCACCTGAGTCTGTATATGGGAGACTGTGCTGAGTAATGTGATATGTGACACCTGTATATCTGTGTGTTCCTGAGTCTGTATATGTAGACTGCGCAGATTAATGTGACACCTGTATATCTGAGTGCTCCTGTGTCTATATATGGGAGATAGTGCTTGAGTGATGTGATATGTGACACCTGTATATCTGTATGCTCCTGAGTCTGTATATGGGAGACTGCGCTGTGTAATGTGATATGTGACACCTGTATATCTGTGTGCTCCTGAGTCTGTATATGGGAGACTGTGCTGAGTAATGTGATATGTGACACCTGTATGTCTGTGTGCTCCTGAGTTTGTATATGTGAGACTGCGCTGAGTGATGTGATATGTGACACCTGTATATCTGTGTGCTCCTGAGTCTGTATTTAAGAGACTGCGCTGAGTGATGTGATATGTGACACCTGTATATCTGTGTGCTCCTGAGTCTGTATATGGAGACTGTGCTGAGTAATGTGATATGTGATACCTGTATATCTGTGTGCTCCTGAGTCTGTATATGGGAGACTGCGCTGAGTTATGTGATATGTGACACCTGTATATCTGTGTGCTCCTGAGTCTGTATATGGGAGACTGCACTGAGTAATTTGCTATGTGACACCTGTATTTCTGTGTGCTTCTGAGTCTGTATATGAGAGACTGCGCTGAGTAATGTGATATGTGACACCTGTATATCTGTGTGCACCTGAGTCTGTATATGGGAGACTGTGCTGAGTAATGTGATATGTGACACCTGTATATCTGTGTGTTCCTGAGTCTGTATATGTAGACTGCGCAGATTAATGTGACACCTGTATATCTGAGTGCTCCTGTGTCTATATATGGGAGATAGTGCTTGAGTGATGTGATATGTGACACCTGTATATCTGTATGCTCCTGAGTCTGTATATGGGAGACTGCGCTGTGTAATGTGATATGTGACACCTGTATATCTGTGTGCTCCTGAGTCTGTATATGGGAGACTGTGCTGAGTAATGTGATATGTGACACCTGTATGTCTGTGTGCTCCTGAGTTTGTATATGTGAGACTGCGCTGAGTGATGTGATATGTGACACCTGTATATCTGTGTGCTCCTGAGTCTGTATTTAAGAGACTGCGCTGAGTGATGTGATATGTGACACCTGTATATCTGTGTGCTCCTGAGTCTGTATATGGGAGACTGCACTGAGTAATTTGATATGTGACATCTTTATATCTGTGTACTCCTGAGTCTGTATATGGGAGACTGTGCTGAGTAATGTGATATGTGATACCTGTATATCTGTGTGCTCCTGAGTCTGTATATGGAGACTGTGCTGAGTAATGTGATATGTGATACCTGTATATCTGTGTGCTCCTGAGTCTGTATATGGGAGACTGCACTGAGTTATGTGATATGTGACACCTGTATATCTGTGTGCTCCTGAGTCTGTATATGGGAGACTGCACTGAGTAATTTGATATGTGACACCTGTATATCTGTGTGCTCCTGAGTCTGTATATGAGAGACTGCGCTGAGTAATGTGATATGTGACACCTGTATATCTGTGTGCTCCTGAGTCTGTATATGGGAGACTGTGCTGAGTAATGTGATATGTGACACCTGTATATCTGTGTGTTCCTGAGTCTGTATATGGGAGACTGCGCTGATTAATGTGACACCTGTATATCTGTGTGCTCCTGAGTCTATATATGGGAGATTGTGCTTGAGTAATGTGATATGTGACACCTGTATATCTGTGTGCTCCTGAGTCTGTATATGGGAGACTGCGCTGTGTAATGTGATATGTGACACCTGTATGTCTGTGTGCTCCTGAGTTTGTATATGGGAGACTGCGCTGAGTAATGTGATATGTGACACCTGTATATCTGTGTGTTCCTGAGTCTGTATATGGGAGACTGCGCTGACTGATGTGATATGTGACACCTGTATATCTGTGTGCTCCTGAGTCTGTCTTTATGAGACTGCGCTGAGTGTTGTGATTTGTGACACCTGTATATCTGTGTGCTCCTGAGTCTGTATATGGGAGACTGCACTGAGTAATTTGATATGTGACACCTGTATATCTGTGTGTTCCTGAGTCTGTATATGTAGACTGCGCTGATTAATGTGACACCTGTATATCTGTGTGCTCCTGAGTCTATATATGGGAGATTGTGCTTGAGTAATGTGATATGTGACACCTGTATATCTGTGTGCTCCTGAGACTGTATATTTAGACTGCGCTGAGTAATATGACACCTGTATATCTGTGTGCTCCTGAGACTGTATATGTAGACTGCGCTGAGTAATATGTCACCTGTATATCTGTGTGCTCCTGAGTCTGTATATGGGAGACTGCGCTGAGTAATGTGATGTGTGACACCTGTATATCTGTGTGCTCCTGAGTCTGTATATGGGAGACTGCGCTGAGTAATGTGATATGTAACACCTGTTTATCTGTGTGCTCCTGAGTCTGTATATGGGAGACTGCGCTGAGTAATGTGATATGTAACACCTGTATATCTGTGTGCTCCTGAGTCTGTATATGGGAGACTGCACTGAGTAATGTGATATGTGATACCTGTATATCTGTGTGCTCCTGAGTCTGTATATGGAGACTGTGCTGAGTAATGTGATATGTGATACCTGTATATCTGTATGCTCCTGAGTCTGTATATGGGAGACTGCGCTGAGTTATGTGATATGTGACACCTGTATATCTGTGTGCTCCTGAGTCTGTATATGGGAGACTGCACTGAGTAATTTGATATGTGACACCTGTATATCTGTGTGCTACTGAGTCTGTATATGAGAGACTGCGCTGAGTAATGTGATATGTGACACCTGTATATCTGTGTGCTCCTGAGTCTGTATATGGGAGACTGTGCTGAGTAATGTGATATGTGACACCTGTATATCTGTGTGTTCCTGAGTCTGTATATGTAGACTGCGCAGATTAATGTGACACCTGTATATCTGAGTGCTCCTGAGTCTATATATGGGAGATAGTGCTTGAGTAATGTGATATGTGACACCTGTATATCTGTATGCTCCTGAGTCTGTATATGGGAGACTGCGCTGTGTAATGTGATATGTGACACCTGTATATCTGTGTGCTCCTGAGTCTGTATATGGGAGACTGTGCTGAGTAATGTGATATGTGACACCTGTATGTCTGTGTGCTCCTGAGTTTGTATATGTGAGACTGCGCTGAGTAATGTGATATGTGACACCTGTATATCTGTGTGCTCCTGAGTCTGCATATGGGAGACTGCGCTGAGTGATGTGATATGTGACACCTGTATATCTGTGTGCTCCTGAGTCTGTATTTAAGAGACTGCGCTGAGTGATGTGATATGTGACACCTGTATATCTGTGTGCTCCTGAGTCTGTATATGGGAGACTGCACTGAGTAATTTGATATGTGACATCTGTATATCTGTGTACTCCTGAGTCTGTATATGGGAGACTGTGCTGAGTAATGTGACATGTGATACCTGTATATCTGTGTGCTGCTGAGTCTGTATATGGAGACTGTGCTGAGTAATGTGATATGTGATACCTGTATATCTGTGTGCTCCTGAGTCTGTATATGGGAGACTGCACTGAGTTATGTGACATGTGACACCTGTATATCTGTGTGCTCCTGAGTCTGTATATGGGAGACTGCACTGAGTAATTTGATATGTGACACCTGTATATCTGTGTGATCCTGAGTCTGTATATGAGAGACTGCGCTGAGTAATGTGATATGTGACACCTGTATATCTGTGTGCTCCTGAGTCTGTCTATGGGAGACTGCACTGAGTAATTTGATATGTGACACCTGTATATCTGTGTGTTCCTGAGTCTGTATATGTAGACTGCGCTGATTAATGTGACACCTGTATATCTGTGTGCTACTGAGTCTATATATGGGAGATTGTGCTTGAGTAATGTGATATGTGACACCTGTATATCTGTGTGCTCCTGAGTCTGTATATGGGAGACTGCGCTGTGTAATGTGATATGTGACACCTGTATATCTGTGTGCTCCTGAGTCTGTATATGTGGAGACTGTGCTGAGTAATGTGATATGTGACACCTGTATGTCTGTGTGCTCCAGAGTTTGTATATGGGAGACTGCGCTGAGTAATGTGATATGTGACACCTGTATATCTGTGTGCTCCAGAGTCTGTATATGGGAGACTGCGCTGAGTAATGTGATATGTGACACCTGTATATATGTGTGCTCCTGAGTCTGTATTTAAGAGACTGTGCTGAGTGATGTGATTTGTGACACCTGTATATCTGTGTGCTCCTGAGTCTGTGTATGGGAGACTGCACTGAGTAATTTGATATGTGACACCTGTATATCTGTGTGCTCCTGAGCCTGTATATGGGAGACTGCACTGAGTAATGTGATATGTGACACCTGTATATCTGTGTGCTCTGAGTCTGTATATGGGAGACTGCACTGAGTAATTTTATATGTGACACCTGTATATCTGTGTGCTCCTGAATCTGTATATGGGAGACTGCGCTGAGTAATGTGATATGTGACACCTGTATATCTGTGTGCTCCTGAGTCTGTATATGGGAGACCACTCTGAGTGATGTGATTTGTGACTCCTGTATATCTGTGTGCTCCTTAGTCTGTATATGGGAGACTGCGCTGAGTAATGTGATATGTGACACCTGTATATCTGTGTGCTCCTGAGTCTGTATATGGGAGACTGTGCTGAGTAATGTGATATGTGACACCTGTATATCTGTGTGCTACTGAGTCTATATATGGGAGATTGTGCTTGAGTAATGTGATAAGTGACACCTGTATATCTGTGTGCTCCTGAGTCTGTATATTGGAGACTGCGCTGTGTAATGTGATATGTGACACCTGTATATCTGTGTGATCCTGAGTCTGTGTTTATGGGAGACTGTGCTGAGTAATGTGATATGTGACATCTGTATATCTGTGTGCTCCTGAGTCTGTGTTTATGGGAGACTGTGCTGAGTAATTTGATATGTGACACCTTTATATCTGTGTGCTCCTGAGTCTGTATATGGGAGACTGCGCTGAGTAATCTGATATGTGACACCAGTATATCTGTGTGCTCCTGAGTCTGTATATTGGAGACTGCGCTGAGTAATGTGATGTGACACCTGTATAGCTGTGTGCTCCTGAGTCTGTATATGGGAGACTGTGCTGAGTGATGTGATATGTGTCACCTGTATATCTGTGTGCTCCTGAGTCTGTATATGGGAGACTGCGCTGAGTAATGTGATATGTGACACCTGTATATCTGTGTGCTCCTGAGTCTGTATATAGGAATCTGCGCTGTGTAATGTGATATGTGACATTTGTATATCTGTGTGCTCCAGAGTCTGTATATGGGAGACTGTGCTGAGTAATGTGATATGTGGCACCTGTATGTCTGTGTGCTCCTGAGTCTGAATATGGGAGACTGCGCTGAGTAATGTGATATGTGACACCTGTATATCTGTGTGCTCCTGAGTCTGTATATGGGAGACTGCGCTGAGTGATGTGATATGTGACACCTGTATATCTGTGTGCTCCTGAGTCTGTATATTGGAGACTGTGCTGAGTAATGTGATATGTGACACCTGTATATCTGTGTGTTCCTGAGTCTGTATATGTAGACTGCGTTGAGTAATGTGACACCTGTATATCTGTGTGCTCCTGAGTCTATATATGGGAGATTGTGCTTGAGTAATGTGATATGTGACACCTGTATATCTGAGTGCTCCTGAGTCTGTATATTGGAGACTGCGCTGTGTGATGTGATATGTGACACCTGTATATCTGTGTGATCCTGAGTCTGTGTTTATGGGAGACTGTGCTGAGTAATTTGATATGTGACACCTTTATATCTGTGTGCTCCTGAGTCTGTATATGGGAGACTGCGCTGAGTAATCTGATATGTGACACCAGTATATCTGTGTGCTCCTGAGTCTGTATATTGGAATCTGCACTGTGTAATGTGATATGTGACATTTGTATATCTGTGTGCTCCAGAGTCTGTATATGGGAGACTGTGCTGAGTGATGTGATATGTGTCACCTGTATATCTGTGTGCTCCTGAGTCTGAATATGGGAGACTGCGCTGAGTGATGTGATATGTGACACCTGTATATCTGTGTGCTCCTGAGTCTGTATATTGGAGACTGTGCTGAGTAATGTGATATGTGACACCTGTATATCTGTGTGTTCCTGAGTCTGTATATGTAGACTGCGCTGAGTAATGTGACACCTGTATATATGTGTGCTCCTGATTCTATATATAGGAGAATGTGCTTGAGTAATGTGATATGTGACACCTGTATATCTGAGTGCTCCTGAGTCTGTATATTGGAGACTGCGCTGTGTGATGTGATATGTGACACCTGTATATCTGTGTGATCCTGAGTCTGTGTTTATGGGAGACTGTGCTGAGTAATTTGATATGTGACACCTTTATATCTGTGTGCTCCTGAGTCTGTATATGGGAGACTGCGTTGAGTAATGTGATATGTGACACCTGTATATCTGTGTGCTCCTGAGTTTGTATATTGGAGACTGCGCTGAGAAATGTGATATGTGACACCTGTATATCTGTGTGCTCTTGAGTCTGTATATGGGAGACTGCGCTGAGTGATGTGATATGTGACACTTGTATATCTGTGTGCTCCTGAATCTGTATATGGGAGACTGCGCTGAGTAATGTGATATGTGACACCTGTATGTCTGTGTGCTCCTGAGTTTGTATATGGGAGACTGCGCTGAGTAATGTGATATGTGACACCTGTATATCTGTGTGCTCTTGAGTCTGTATATGGGAGACTGCGCTGAGTGATGTGATATGTGACACTTGTATATCTGTGTGCTCCTGAATCTGTATATGGGAGACTGCGCTGAGTAATGTGATACGTGACACCTGTATATCTGTGTGCTCCTGAGTCTGTATATGGGAGACCACTCTGAGTGATGTGATTTGTGACTCCTGTATATCTGTGTGCTCCTGAGTCTGTATATGGGAGACTGCGCTGAGTAATGTGATATGTGACACCTGTATATCTGTGTGCTCCTGAGTCTGTATATGGGAGACTGTGCTGAGTAATGTGATATGTGACACCTGTATATCTGTGTGCTCCTGAGTCTATATATGGGAGATTGTGCTTGAGTAATGTGATATGTGACACCTGTATATCTGTGTGCTCCTGAGTCTGTATATTGGAGACTGCGCTGTGTAATGTGATATGTGACACCTGTATATCTGTGTGATCCTGAGTCTGTGTTTATGGGAGACTGTGCTGAGTAATGTGATATGTGACATCTGTATACCTGTGTGCTCCTGAGTCTGTGTTTATGGGAGACTGTGCTGAGTAATTTGATATGTGACACCTTTATATCTGTGTGCTCCTGAGTCTGTATATGGGAGACTGCGCTGAGTAATCTGATATGTGACACCAGTATATATGTGTGCTCCTGAGTCTGTATATTGGAGACTGCGCTGAGTAATGTGATGTGACACCTGTATAGCTGTGTGCTCCTGAGTCTGTATATGGGAGACTGTGCTGAGTGATGTGATATGTGTCACCTGTATATCTGTGTGCTCCTGAGTCTGTATATGGGAGACTGCGCTGAGTAATGTGATATGTGACACCTGTATATCTGTGTGCTCCTGAGTCTGTATATGGGAGACTGCGCTGAGTAATGTGATATGTGACACCTGTATATCTGTATGCTCCTGCGTCTGTATATGGGAGACTGCGCTGAGTAATGTGATGTGACACCTGTATAGCTGTGTGCTCCTGAGTATGTATATGGGAGACTGTGCTGAGTGATGTGATATGTGTCACCTGTATATCTGTGTGCTCCTGAGTCTGTATATGGGAGACTGCGCTGAGTAATGTGATATGTGACACCTGTATGTCTGTGTGCTCCTGAGTTTGTATATGGGAGACTGCGCTGAGTAATGTGATATGTGACACCTGTATATCTGTGTGCTCTTGAGTCTGTATATGGGAGACTGCGCTGAGTGATGTGATATGTGACACTTGTATATCTGTGTGCTCCTGAGTCTGTATTTAAGAGACAGCGCTGAGTAATGTGATATGTAACACCTGTATATCTGTGTGCTCCTGAGTCTGTATATGGGAGACTGCACTGAGTAATTTGATATGTGACATCTGTATATCTGTGTGCTCCTGAGTCTGTATATGAGAGACTGCGCTGAGTAATGTGATATGTGACACCTGTTTATCTGTGTGCTCCTGAGTCTGTATATGAGAGACTGCGCTGAGTAATGTGATATGTGACACCTGTATATCTGTGTGCTCCTGAGTCTGTATATGGGAGACTGCGCTGAGTAATGTGATATGTGACACCTGTTTATCTGTGTGCGCCTGAGTCTGTATATGGGAGACTGTGCTGAGTAATGTGATATGTGACACCTGTATATCTGTGTGTTCCTGAGTCTGTATATGTAGACTGCGCTGATTAATGTGACACCTGTATATCTGTGTGCTCCTGAGTCTGTATATGGGAGATTGTGCTTGAGTAATGTGATATGTGACACCTGTATATCTGTGTGCGCCTGAGTCTGTATATGGGAGATTGTGCTTGAGTAATGTGATATGTGACACCTGTATATCTGTGTGCTCCTGAGTCTGTATATGGGAGACTGCGCTGTGTAATGTGATATGTGACACCTGTATATCTGTGTGCTCCTGAGTCTGTATATGGGAGATTGTGCTTGAGTAATGTGATATGTGACACCTGTATATCTGTGTGCTCCTGAGTCTGTATATTGGAGACTGCGCTGTGTAATGTGATATGTGACACCTGTATATCTGTGTGATCCTGAGTCTGTGTTTATGGGAGACTGTGCTGAGTAATGTGATATGTGACATCTGTATATCTGTGTGCTCCTGAGTCTGTATATGGGAGACTGCGCTGACTAATGTGATATGTGACACCTGTATATCTGTGTGCTCCTGAGTCTGTATATGGGAGACTGTGCTGAGTAATGTGATATGTGACACCTGTATATCTGTGTGCTCCTGAGTCTATATATGGGAGATTGTGCTTGAGTAATGTGATATGTGACACCAGTATATCTGTGTGCTCCTGAGTCTGTATATTGGAGACTGCGCTGAGTAATGTGATATGTGACACCTGTATATCTGTGTGCTCCTGCGTCTGTATATGGGAGACTGCGCTGAGTAATGTGATGTGACACCTGTATAGCTGTGTGCTCCTGAGTCTGTATATGGGAGACTGCGCTGAGTAATGTTATATGTGACACCTGTATATCTGTGTGCTCCTGAGTCTGTATATAGGAATCTGCGCTGTGTAATGTGATATGTAACACTTGTATATCTGTGTGCTCCTGAGTCTGTATATGGGAGACTGTGCTGAGTAATGTGATATGTGACACCTGTATGTCTGTGTGCTCCTGAGTCTGAATATGGGAGACTGCGCTGAGTAATGTGATATGTGACACCTGTATATCTGTGTGCTCCTGAGTCTGTATATGGGAGACTGCGCTGAGTGATGTGATATGTGACACCTGTATATCTGTGTGCTCCTGAGTCTGTATATTGGAGACTGTGCTGAGTAATGTGATATGTGACACCTGTATATCTGTGTGTTCCTTAGTCTGTATATGTAGACTGTGCTGAGTAATGTGACACCTGTATATCAGTGTCCTCCTGCATCTATATATGGGAGATTGTGCTTGAGTAATGTGATATGTGACACCTGTATATCTGTGTGCTCCTGAGTCTGTATATTGGAGACTGCGCTTTGTGATGTGATATGTGACACCTGTATATCTGTGTGATCCTGAGTCTGTGTTTATGGGAGACTGTGCTGAGTAATGTGATATGTGACATCTGTATATATGTGTGCTCCTGAGTCTGTGTTTATGGGAGACTGTGCTGAGTAATTTGATATGTGACACCTTTATATCTGTGTGCTCCTGAGTCTGTATATGGGAGACTGCGCTGAGTAATGTGATATGTGACACCTGTATATCTGTGTGCTCCTGAGTCTGTATATGGGTGACTGCGCTGTGTAATGTGATATGTGACACCTGTATATCTGTGTGATCCTGAGTCTGTGTTTATGGGAGACTATGCTGAGTAATGTGATATGTGACACCTGTATATCTGTGAGCTCCTGATTCTGTGTTTATGGGAGACTGTGCTGAGTAATTTGATATGTGACACCTGTATATCTGTGTGCTCCTGAGTCTGTATATGGGAGACTGCGCTGAGTAATGTGATATGTGACACCTGTATATCTGTGTGCTCCTGAGTCTGTATATGTGAGACTGCGCTGAGTTATGTGCAATGTGACACCTGTATATCTGTGTGCTCCTGAGTCTGTATATGGGAGACTGTGCTGAGTAATGTGATTTCTGACACATGTATATCTGTGTGCTCCTGAGTCTGTATATGGGAGACTGTGCTGAGTAATATGATATGTGACACCTGTATATCTGTATGCTCCTGAGTCTGAATATGGGAGACTGCGCTGAGTAATGTGATATGTGACTCCTGTATATCTGTGTGCTCCTGAGTCTGTATATGGGAGACTGCGCTGAGTGATGTGATATGTGACACCTGTATATCTGTGTGCTCCTGAGTCTGTATATTGGAGACTGTGCTGAGTAATGTGATATGTGACACCTGTATATCTGTGTGTTCCTTAGTCTGTATATGTAGACTGCGCTGAGTAATGTGACACCTGTATATCAGTGTCCTCCTGCGTCTATATATGGGAGATTATGCTTGAGTAATGTGATATGTGACACCTGTATATCTGTGTGCTCCTGAGTCTGTATATTGGAGACTGCGCTTTGTGATGTGATATGTGACACCTGTATATCTGTGTGATCCTGAGTCTGTGTTTATGGGAGACTGTGCTGAGTAATGTGATATGTGACATCTGTATATATGTGTGCTCCTGAGTCTGTGTTTATGGGAGACTGTGCTGAGTAATTTGATATGTGACACCTTTATATCTGTGTGCTCTTGAGTCTGTATATGGGAGACTGTGCTGAGTAATGTGATATGTGACATCTGTATATATGTGTGCTCCTGAGTCTGTGTTTATGGGAGACTGTGCTGAGTAATTTGATATGTGACACCTGTATATCTGTGTGCTCCTGAGTCTGTATATGGGTGACTGCGCTGAGTAATGTGATATGTGACACCTGTATATCTGTGTGCTCCTGCGTCTGTATATGGGAGACTGCGCTGTGTAATGTGATATGTGACACCTGTATATCTGTGTGATCCTGAGTCTGTGTTTATGGGAGACTGTGCTGAGTAATGTGATATGTGACACCTGTATATCTGTGAGCTCCTGATTCTGTGTTTATGGGAGACTGTGCTGAGTAATTTGATATGTGACACCTGTATATCTGTGTGCTCCTGAGTCTGTATATGGGAGACTGCGCTGAGTAATGTGATATGTGACACCTGTATATCTGTGTGCTCCTGAGTCTGTATATGTGAGACTGCGCTGAGTTATGTGCAATGTGACACCTGTATATCTGTGTGCTCCTGAGTCTGTATATGGGAGACTGTGCTGAGTAATGTGATTTCTGACACATGTATATCTGTGTGCTCCTGAGTCTGTATATGGGAGACTGTGCTGAGTAATGTGATATGTGACACCTGTATATCTGTATGCTCCTGATTCTGTATATGGGAGACTGCGCTGAGTGATGTGATATGTGACATCTGTATATCTGTGTGCTCCTGAGTCTGTATATAAGAGACTGCGCTGAGTGATGTGATTTGTGACACCTGTATATCTGTGTGCTCCTGAGTCTGTATATAGGAGACTGCGCTGTGTGATGTGATATGTGACACCTGTATATCTGTGTGATCCTGAGTCTGTGTTTATGGGAGACTGTGCTGAGTAATTTGATATGTGACACCTTTATATCTGTGTGCTCCTGAGTCTGTATATGGGAGACTGCGCTGAGTAATGTGATATGTGACACCTGTATATCTGTGTGCTCCTGAGTCTGTATATGGGAGACTGCGCTGAGTAATGTGATATGTGACACCTGTATATCTGTATGCTCCTGCGTCTGTATATGGGAGACTGCGCTGAGTAATGTGATGTGACACCTGTATAGCTGTGTGCTCCTGAGTATGTATATGGGAGACTGTGCTGAGTGATGTGATATGTGTCACCTGTATATCTGTGTGCTCCTGAGTCTGTATATGGGAGACTGCGCTGAGTAATGTGATATGTGACACCTGTATGTCTGTGTGCTCCTGAGTTTGTATATGGGAGACTGCGCTGAGTAATGTGATATGTGACACCTGTGTATCTGTGTGCTCTTGAGTCTGTATATGGGAGACTGCGCTGAGTGATGTGATATGTGACACTTGTATATCTGTGTGCTCCTGAGTCTGTATTTAAGAGACAGCGCTGAGTAATGTGATATGTAACACCTGTATATCTGTGTGCTCCTGAGTCTGTATATGGGAGACTGCACTGAGTAATTTGATATGTGACATCTGTATATCTGTGTGCTCCTGAGTCTGTATATGAGAGACTGCGCTGAGTAATGTGATATGTGACACCTTTTTATCTGTGTGCTCCTGAGTCTGTATATGAGAGACTGCACTGAGTAATGTGATATGTGACACCTGCATATCTGTGTGCTCCTGAGTCTGTATATGGGAGACTGCGCTGAGTAATGTGATATGTGACACCTGTTTATCTGTGTGCGCCTGAGTCTGTCTATGGGAGACTGTGCTGAGTAATGTGATATGTGACACCTGTATATCTGTGTGTTCCTGAGTCTGTATATGTAGACTGCGCTGATTAATGTGACACCTGTATATCTGTGTGCTCCTGAGTCTGTATATGGGAGATTGTGCTTGAGTAATGTGATATGTGACACCTGTATATCTGTGTGCGCCTGAGTCTGTATATGGGAGATTGTGCTTGAGTAATGTGATATGTGACACCTGTATATCTGTGTGCTCCTGAGTCTGTATATGGGAGACTGCGCTGTGTAATGTGATATGTGACACCTGTATATCTGTGTGCTCCTGAGTCTGTATATGGGAGATTGTGCTTGAGTAATGTGATATGTGACACCTGTATATCTGTGTGCTCCTGAGTCTGTATATTGGAGACTGCGCTGTGTAATGTGATATGTGACACCTGTATATCTGTGTGATCCTGAGTCTGTGTTTATGGGAGACTGTGCTGAGTAATGTGATATGTGACATCTGTATATCTGTGTGCTCCTGAGTCTGTATATGGGAGACTGCGCTGTGTAATGTGATATGTGACACCTGTATATCTGTGTGATCCTGAGTCTGTGTTTATGGGAGACTGTGCTGAGTAATGTGATATGTGACATCTGTATATCTGTGTGCTCCTGAGTCTGTATATGGGAGACTGCGCTGTGTAATGTGATATGTGACACCTGTATATCTGTGTGCTCCTGAGTCTGTATATGGGAGATTGTGCTTGAGTAATGTGATATGTGACACCTGTATATCTGTGTGCTCCTGAGTCTGTATATTGGAGACTGCGCTGTGTAATGTGATATGTGACACCTGTATATCTGTGTGATCCTGAGTCTGTGTTTATGGGAGACTGCGCTGAGTAATGTGATGTGACACCTGTATAGCTGTGTGCTCCTGAGTCTGTATATGGGAGACTGCGCTGAGTAATGTGATATGTGACACCTGTATATCTGTGTGCTCCTGAGTCTGTATATAGGAATCTGCGCTGTGTAATGTGATATGTAACACTTGTATATCTGTGTGCTCCTGAGTCTGTATATGGGAGACTGTGCTGAGTAATGTGATATGTGACACCTGTATGTCTGTGTGCTCCTGAGTCTGAATATGGGAGACTGCGCTGAGTAATGTCATATGTGACACCTGTATATCTGTGTGCTCCTGAGTCTGTATATGGGAGACTGCGCTGAGTGATGTGATATGTGACACCTGTATATCTGTGTGCTCCTGAGTCTGTATATTGGAGACTGTGCTGAGTAATGTGATATGTGACACCTGTATATCTGTGTGTTCCTTAGTCTGTATATGTAGACTGCGCTGAGTAATGTGACACCTGTATATCAGTGTCCTCCTGCGTCTATATATGGGAGATTGTGCTTGAGTAATGTGATATGTGACACCTGTATATCTGTGTGCTCCTGAGTCTGTATATTGGAGACTGCGCTTTGTGATGTGATATGTGACACCTGTATATCTGTGTGATCCTGAGTCTGTGTTTATGGGAGACTGTGCTGAGTAATGTGATATGTGACATCTGTATATATGTGTGCTCCTGAGTCTGTGTTTATGGGAGACTGTGCTGAGTAATTTGATATGTGACACCTTTATATCTGTGTGCTCCTGAGTCTGTATATGGGAGACTGCGCTGAGTAATGTGATATGTGACACTTGTATATCTGTGTGCTCCTGAGTCTGTATTTAAGAGACAGCGCTGAGTAATGTGATATGTAACACCTGTATATCTGTGTGCTCCTGAGTCTGTATATGGGAGACTGCACTGAGTAATTTGATATGTGACATCTGTATATCTGTGTGCTCCTGAGTCTGTATATGAGAGACTGCGCTGAGTAATGTGATATGTGACACCTGTTTATCTGTGTGCTCCTGAGTCTGTATATGAGAGACTGCGCTGAGTAATGTGATATGTGACACCTGTATATCTGTGTGCTCCTGATTCTGTATATGGGAGACTGCGCTGAGTAATGTGATATGTGACACCTGTTTATCTGTGTGCGCCTGAGTCTGTATATGGGAGACTGTGCTGAGTAATGTGATATGTGACACCTGTATATCTGTGTGTTCCTGAGTCTGTATATGTAGACTGCGCTGATTAATGTGACACCTGTATATCTGTGTGCTCCTGAGTCTGTATATGGGAGATTGTGCTTGAGTAATGTGATATGTGACACCTGTATATCTGTGTGCGCCTGAGTCTGTATATGGGAGATTGTGCTTGAGTAATGTAATATGTGACACCTGTATATCTGTGTGCTCCTGAGTCTGTATATGGGAGATTGTGCTTGAGTAATGTGATATGTGACACCTGTATATCTGTGTGCTCCTGAGTCTGTATATTGGAGACTGCGCTGTGTAATGTGATATGTGACACCTGTATATCTGTGTGATCCTGAGTCTGTGTTTATGGGAGACTGTGCTGAGTAATGTGATATGTGACATCTGTATATCTGTGTGCTCCTGAGTCTGTATATGGGAGACTGCGCTGACTAATGTGATATGTGACACCTGTATTTCTGTGTGCTCCTGAGTCTGTATATGGGAGACTGTGCTGAGTAATGTGATATGTGACACCTGTATATCTGTGTGCTCCTGAGTCTATATATGGGAGATTGTGCTTGAGTAATGTGATATGTGACACCAGTATATCTGTGTGCTCCTGAGTCTGTATATTGGAGACTGCGCTGAGTAATGTGATATGTGACACCTGTATATCTGTGTGCTCCTGCGTCTGTATATGGGAGACTGCGCTGAGTAATGTGATGTGACACCTGTATAGCTGTGTGCTCCTGAGTCTGTATATGGGAGACTGCGCTGAGTAATGTGATATGTGACACCTGTATATCTGTGTGCTCCTGAGTCTGTATATAGGAATCTGCGCTGTGTAATGTGATATGTAACACTTGTATATCTGTGTGCTCCTGAGTCTGTATATGGGAGACTGTGCTGAGTAATGTGATATGTGACACCTGTATGTCTGTGTGCTCCTGAGTCTGAATATGGGAGACTGCGCTGAGTAATGTGATATGTGACACCTGTATATCTGTGTGCTCCTGAGTCTGTATATGGGAGACTGCGCTGAGTGATGTGATATGTGACACCTGTATATCTGTGTGCTCCTGAGTCTGTATATTGGAGACTGTGCTGAGTAATGTGATATGTGACACCTGTATATCTGCGTGTTCCTTAGTCTGTATATGTAGACTGCGCTGAGTAATGTGACACCTGTATATCAGTGTCCTCCTGCGTCTATATATGGGAGATTGTGCTTGAGTAATGTGATATGTGACACCTGTATATCTGTGTGCTCCTGAGTCTGTATATTGGAGACTGCGCTTTGTGATGTGATATGTGACACCTGTATATCTGTGTGATCCTGAGTCTGTGTTTATGGGAGACTGTGCTGAGTAATGTGATATGTGACATCTGTATATATGTGTGCTCCTGAGTCTGTGTTTATGGGAGACTGTGCTGAGTAATTTGATATGTGACACCTTTATATCTGTGTGCTCCTGAGTCTTTATATGGGAGACTGCGCTGAGTAATGTGATATGTGACACCTGTATATCTGTGTGCTCCTGAGTCTGTATATGTGAGACTGCGCTGAGTTATGTGCAATGTGACACCTGTATATCTGTGTGCTCCTGAGTCTGTATATGGGAGACTGTGCTGAGTAATGTGATTTCTGACACATGTATATCTGTGTGCTCCTGAGTCTGTATATGGGAGACTGTGCTGAGTAATGTGATATGTGACACCTGTATATCTGTATGCTCCTGAGTCTGAATATGGGAGACTGCGCTGAGTAATGTGATATGTGACACCTGTATATCTGTGTGCTCCTGAGTCTGTATATGGGAGACTGCGCTGAGTGATGTGATATGTGACACCTGTATATCTGTGTGCTCCTGAGTCTGTATATTGGAGACTGTGCTGAGTAATGTGATATGTGACACCTGTATATCTGTGTGTTCTTAGTCTGTATATGTAGACTGCGCTGAGTAATGTGACACCTGTATATCAGTGTCCTCCTGCGTCTATATATGGGAGATTATGCTTGAGTAATGTGATATGTGACACCTGTATATCTGTGTGCTCCTGAGTCTGTATATTGGAGACTGCGCTTTGTGATGTGATATGTGACACCTGTATATCTGTGTGATCCTGAGTCTGTGTTTATGGGAGACTGTGCTGAGTAATGTGATATGTGACATCTGTATATATGTGTGCTCCTGAGTCTGTGTTTATGGGAGACTGTGCTGAGTAATTTGATATGTGACACCTTTATATCTGTGTGCTCCTGAGTCTGTATATGGGAGACTGCGCTGAGTAATGTGATATGTGACACCTGTATATCTGTGTGCTCCTGAGTCTGTATATGGGAGACTGTGCTGAGTAATGTGATATGTGACACCTGTATGTCTGTGTGCTCCTGAGTCTGAATATGGGAGACTGCGCTGAGTAATGTGATATGTGACACCTGTATATCTGTGTGCTCCTGAGTCTGTATATGGGAGACTGCGCTGAGTGATGTGATATGTGACACCTGTATATCTGTGTGCTCCTGAGTCTGTATATTGGAGACTGTGCTGAGTAATGTGATATGTGACACCTGTATATCTGTGTGTTCCTTAGTCTGTATATGTAGACTGCGCTGAGTAATGTGACACCTGTATATCAGTGTCCTCCTGCGTCTATATATGGGAGATTGTGCTTGAGTAATGTGATATGTGACACCTGTATATCTGTGTGCTCCTGAGTCTGTATATTGGAGACTGCGCTTTGTGATGTGATATGTGACACCTGTATATCTGTGTGATCCTGAGTCTGTGTTTATGGGAGACTGTGCTGAGTAATGTGATATGTGACATCTGTATATATGTGTGCTCCTGAGTCTGTGTTTATGGGAGACTGTGCTGAGTAATTTGATATGTGACACCTTTATATCTGTGTGCTCCTGAGTCTGTATATGGGAGACTGCGCTGAGTAATGTGATATGTGACACCTGTATATCTGTGTGCTCCTGAGTCTGTATATGGGTGACTGCGCTGAGTAATGTGATATGTGACACCTGTATATCTGTGTGCTCCTGCGTCTGTATATGGGAGACTGCGCTGTGTAATGTGATATGTGACACCTGTATATCTGTGTGATCCTGAGTCTGTGTTTATGGGAGACTGTGCTGAGTAATGTGATATGTGACACCTGTATATCTGTGAGCTCCTGATTCTGTGTTTATGGGAGACTGTGCTGAGTAATTTGATATGTGACACCTGTATATCTGTGTGCTCCTGAGTCTGTATATGGGAGACTGCGCTGAGTAATGTGATATGTGACACCTGTATATCTGTGTGCTCCTGAGTCTGTATATGTGAGACTGCGCTGAGTTATGTGCAATGTGACACCTGTATATCTGTGTGCTCCTGAGTCTGTATATGGGAGACTGTGCTGAGTAATGTGATTTCTGACACATGTATATCTGTGTGCTCCTGAGTCTGTATATGGGAGACTGTGCTGAGTAATGTGATATGTGACACCTGTATATCTGTATGCTCCTGAGTCTGAATATGGGAGACTGCGCTGAGTAATGTGATATGTGACACCTGTATATCTGTGTGCTCCTGAGTCTGTATATGGGAGACTGCGCTGAGTGATGTGATATGTGACACCTGTATATCTGTGTGCTCCTGAGTCTGTATATTGGAGACTGTGCTGAGTAATGTGATATGTGACACCTGTATATCTGTGTGTTCCTTAGTCTGTATATGTAGACTGCGCTGAGTAATGTGACACCTGTATATCAGTGTCCTCCTGCGTCTATATATGGGAGATTATGCTTGAGTAATGTGATATGTGACACCTGTATATCTGTGTGCTCCTGAGTCTGTATATTGGAGACTGCGCTTTGTGATGTGATATATGACACCTGTATATCTGTGTGATCCTGAGTCTGTGTTTATGGGAGACTGTGCTGAGTAATGTGATATGTGACATCTGTATATATGTGTGCTCCTGAGTCTGTGTTTATGGGAGACTGTGCTGAGTAATTTGATATGTGACACCTTTATATCTGTGTGCTCCTGAGTCTGTATATGGGAGACTGCGCTGAGTAATGTGATATGTGACACCTGTATATCTGTGTGCTCCTGAGTCTGTATATGGGTGACTGCGCTGAGTAATGTGATATGTGACACCTGTATATCTGTGTGCTCCTGCGTCTGTATATGGGAGACTGCGCTGTGTAATGTGATATGTGACACCTGTATATCTGTGTGATCCTGAGTCTGTGTTTATGGGAGACTGTGCTGAGTAATGTGATATGTGACACCTGTATATCTGTGAGCTCCTGATTCTGTGTTTATGGGAGACTGTGCTGAGTAATTTGATATGTGACACCTGTATATCTGTGTGCTCCTGAGTCTGTATATGGGAGACTGCGCTGAGTAATGTGATATGTGACACCTGTATATCTGTGTGCTCCTGAGTCTGTATATGTGAGACTGCGCTGAGTTATGTGCAATGTGACACCTGTATATCTGTGTGCTCCTGAGTCTGTATATGGGAGACTGTGCTGAGTAATGTGATTTCTGACACATGTATATCTGTGTGCTCCTGAGTCTGTATATGGGAGACTGTGCTGAGTAATGTGATATGTGACACCTGTATATCTGTATGCTCCTGAGTCTGTATATGGGAGACTGCGCTGAGTGATGTGATATGTGACATCTGTATATCTGTGTGCTCCTGAGTCTGTATATAAGAGACTGCGCTGAGTGATGTGATTTGTGACACCTGTATATCTGTGTGCTCCTGAGTCTGTATATAGGAGACTGCGCTGTGTGATGTGATATGTGACACCTGTATATCTGTGTGATCCTGAGTCTGTGTTTATGGGAGACTGTGCTGAGTAATTTGATATGTGACACCTTTATATCTGTGTGCTCCTGAGTCTGTATATGGGAGACTGCGCTGAGTAATGTGATATGTGACACCTGTATATCTGTGTGCTCCTGAGTCTGTATATGGGAGACTGCGCTGAGTAATGTGATATGTGACACCTGTATATCTGTATGCTCCTGCGTCTGTATATGGGAGACTGCGCTGAGTAATGTGATGTGACACCTGTATAGCTGTGTGCTCCTGAGTATGTATATGGGAGACTGTGCTGAGTGATGTGATATGTGTCACCTGTATATCTGTGTGCTCCTGAGTCTGTATATGGGAGACTGCGCTGAGTAATGTGATATGTGACACCTGAATGTCTGTGTGCTCCTGAGTTTGTATATGGGAGACTGCGCTGAGTAATGTGATATGTGACACCTGTATATCTGTGTGCTCTTGAGTCTGTATATGGGAGACTGCGCTGAGTGATGTGATATGTGACACTTGTATATCTGTGTGCTCCTGAGTCTGTATTTAAGAGACAGCGCTGAGTAATGTGATATGTAACACCTGTATATCTGTGTGCTCCTGAGTCTGTATATGGGAGACTGCACTGAGTAATTTGATATGTGACATCTGTATATCTGTGTGCTCCTGAGTCTGTATATGAGAGACTGCGCTGAGTAATGTGATATGTGACACCTGTTTATCTGTGTGCTCCTGAGTCTGTATATGAGAGACTGCGCTGAGTAATGTGATATGTGACACCTGCATATCTGTGTGCTCCTGAGTCTGTATATGGGAGACAGCGCTGAGTAATGTGATATGTGACACCTGTTTATCTGTGTGCGCCTGAGTCTGTCTATGGGAGACTGTGCTGAGTAATGTGATATGTGACACCTGTATATCTGTGTGTTCCTGAGTCTGTATATGTAGACTGCGCTGATTAATGTGACACCTGTATATCTGTGTGCTCCTGAGTCTGTATATGGGAGATTGTGCTTGAGTAATGTGATATGTGACACCTGTATATCTGTGTGCGCCTGAGTCTGTATATGGGAGATTGTGCTTGAGTAATGTGATATGTGACACCTGTATATCTGTGTGCTCCTGAGTCTGTATATGGGAGACTGCGCTGTGTAATGTGATATGTGACACCTGTATATCTGTGTGCTCCTGAGTCTGTATATGGGAGATTGTGCTTGAGTAATGTGATATGTGACACCTGTATATCTGTGTGCTCCTGAGTCTGTATATTGGAGACTGCGCTGTGTAATGTGATATGTGACACCTGTATATCTGTGTGATCCTGAGTCTGTGTTTATGGGAGACTGTGCTGAGTAATGTGATATGTGACATCTGTATATCTGTGTGCTCCTGAGTCTGTATATGGGAGACTGCGCTGACTAATGTGATATGTGACACCTGTATATCTGTGTGCTCCTGAGTCTGTATATGGGAGACTGTGCTGAGTAATGTGATATGTGACACCTGTATATCTGTGTGCTCCTGAGTCTATATATGGGAGATTGTGCTTGAGTAATGTGATATGTGACACCAGTATATCTGTGTGCTCCTGAGTCTGTATATTGGAGACTGCGCTGAGTAATGTGATATGTGACACCTGTATATCTGTGTGCTCCTGCGTCTGTATATGGGAGACTGCGCTGAGTAATGTGATGTGACACCTGTATAGCTGTGTGCTCCTGAGTCTGTATATGGGAGACTGCGCTGAGTAATGTGATATGTGACACCTGTATATCTGTGTGCTCCTGAGTCTGTATATAGGAATCTGCGCTGTGTAATGTGATATGTAACACTTGTATATCTGTGTGCTCCTGAGTCTGTATATGGGAGACTGTGCTGAGTAATGTGATATGTGACACCTGTATGTCTGTGTGCTCCTGAGTCTGAATATGGGAGACTGCGCTGAGTAATGTCATATGTGACACCTGTATATCTGTGTGCTCCTGAGTCTGTATATGGGAGACTGCGCTGAGTGATGTGATATGTGACACCTGTATATCTGTGTGCTCCTGAGTCTGTATATTGGAGACTGTGCTGAGTAATGTGATATGTGACACCTGTATATCTGTGTGTTCCTTAGTCTGTATATGTAGACTGCGCTGAGTAATGTGACACCTGTATATCAGTGTCCTCCTGCGTCTATATATGGGAGATTGTGCTTGAGTAATGTGATATGTGACACCTGTATATCTGTGTGCTCCTGAGTCTGTATATTGGAGACTGCGCTTTGTGATGTGATATGTGACACCTGTATATCTGTGTGATCCTGAGTCTGTGTTTATGGGAGACTGTGCTGAGTAATGTGATATGTGACATCTGTATATATGTGTGCTCCTGAGTCTGTGTTTATGGGAGACTGTGCTGAGTAATTTGATATGTGACACCTTTATATCTGTGTGCTCCTGAGTCTGTATATGGGAGACTGTGCTGAGTAATGTGATATGTGACACCTGTACATCTGTGTGCTCCTGAGTCTGTATATGGGTGACTGCGCTGAGTAATGTGATATGTGACACCTGTATATCTGTGTGCTCCTGCGTCTGTATATGGGAGACTGCGCTGTGTAATGTGATATGTGACACCTGTATATCTGTGTGATCCTGAGTCTGTGTTTATGGGAGACTGTGCTGAGTAATGTGATATGTGACACCTGTATATCTGTGAGCTCCTGATTCTGTGTTTATGGGAGACTGTGCTGAGTAATTTGATATGTGACACCTGTATATCTGTGTGCTCCTGAGTCTGTATATGGGAGACTGCGCTGAGTAATGTGAGATGTGACACCTGTATATCTGTGTGCTCCTGAGTCTGTATATGTGAGACTGCGCTGAGTTATGTGCAATGTGACACCTGTATATCTGTGTGCTCCTGAGTCTGTATATGGGAGACTGTGCTGAGTAATGTGATTTCTGACACATGTATATCTGTGTGCTCCTGAGTCTGTATATGGGAGACTGTGCTGAGTAATGTGATATGTGACACCTGTATATCTGTATGCTCCTGAGTCTGTATATGGGAGACTGCGCTGAGTGATGTGATATGTGACATCTGTATATCTGTGTGCTCCTGAGTCTGTATATAAGAGACTGCGCTGAGTGATGTGATTTGTGACACCTGTATATCTGTGTGCTCCTGAGTCTGTATATAGGAGACTGCGCTGAGTGATGTGATATGTGACACCTGTATATCTGTGTGCTCCTGAGTCTGTATATAGGAGACTGCGCTGAGTGATGTGATATGTGAGACCTATATATCTGTGTGCTCCTAAGACAGTATATAGGAGACTGCGCTGAGTGATGTGATATGTGACACCTCTATATCTGTGTGCTCCTGAGTCTGTATATGGGAGACTGCGCTGAGTGATGTGATATGTGACACCTGTATATCTGTGTGCTCCTGAGTCTGTATATTGGAGACTGTGCTGAGTAATGTGATATGTGACACCTGTATATCTGTGTGTTCCTTAGTCTGTATATGTAGACTGCGCTGAGTAATGTGACACCTGTATATCAGTGTCCTCCTGCATCTATATATGGGAGATTGTGCTTGAGTAATGTGATATGTGACACCTGTATATCTGTGTGCTCCTGAGTCTGTATATTGGAGACTGCGCTTTGTGATGTGATATGTGACACCTGTATATCTGTGTGATCCTGAGTCTGTGTTTATGGGAGACTGTGCTGAGTAATGTGATATGTGACATCTGTATATATGTGTGCTCCTGAGTCTGTGTTTATGGGAGACTGTGCTGAGTAATTTGATATGTGACACCTTTATATCTGTGTGCTCCTGAGTCTGTATATGGGAGACTGCGCTGAGTAATGTGATATGTGACACCTGTACATCTGTGTGCTCCTGAGTCTGTATATGGGTGACTGCGCTGAGTAATGTGATATGTGACACCTGTATATCTGTGTGCTCCTGCGTCTGTATATGGGAGACTGCGCTGTGTAATGTGATATGTGACACCTGTATATCTGTGTGATCCTGAGTCTGTGTTTATGGGAGACTGTGCTGAGTAATGTGATATGTGACACCTGTATATCTGTGAGCTCCTGATTCTGTGTTTATGGGAGACTGTGCTGAGTAATTTGATATGTGACACCTGTATATCTGTGTGCTCCTGAGTGTGTATATGGGAGACTGCGCTGAGTAATGTGAGATGTGACACCTGTATATCTGTGTGCTCCTGAGTCTGTATATGTGAGACTGCGCTGAGTTATGTGCAATGTGACACCTGTATATCTGTGTGCTCCTGAGTCTGTATATGGGAGACTGTGCTGAGTAATGTGATTTCTGACACATGTATATCTGTGTGCTCCTGAGTCTGTATATGGGAGACTGTGCTGAGTAATGTGATATGTGACACCTGTATATCTGTATGCTCCTGAGTCTGTATATGGGAGACTGCGCTGAGTGATGTGATATGTGACATCTGTATATCTGTGTGCTCCTGAGTCTGTATATAAGAGACTGCGCTGAGTGATGTGATTTGTGACACCTGTATATCTGTGTGCTCCTGAGTCTGTATATAGGAGACTGCGCTGAGTGATGTGATATGTGACACCTGTATATCTGTGTGCTCCTGAGTCTGTATATAGGAGACTGCGCTGAGTGATGTGATATGTGAGACCTATATATCTGTGTGCTCCTAAGACAGTATATAGGAGACTGCGCTGAGTGATGTGATATGTGACACCTCTATATCTGTGTGCTCCTGAGTCTGTATATGGGAGACTGTGCTGAGTAATGTGATATGTGACACATGTATATCTGTGAGCTCCTGAGTCTGTATATGGGAGACTGCTCTGTGTAATGTGATATGTGACACCTGTATATCTGTGTGCTCCTGAGTCTGTATTTATGGGAGACTATGCTAAGTAATGTGATATGTGACACCTGTATATCTGTGTGCTTTTGAGTCTGTGTTTATGGGAGACTGTGCTGAGTAATATGACATGTGACACCTCTATATCTGTGTGCTCCTGATTCTGTATATGGGAGACTGCGCTGATTAATGTGATATGTGACACCTGTATATCTGTGTGCTCCTGAGTCTGTATATGGGAGACTGCGCTGAGTTATGTGACATGTGACACCTGTATATCTGTGTGCTCCTGAGTCTGTATATGGGAGACTGTGCTGAGTAATGTGATATGTGACACATGTATATCTGTGTGCTCCCGAGTCTGTATATGGGAGACTGCGGTGAGTAATGTGATATGTGACACCTGTATATCTGTGTGCTCCTGAGTCTGTATATAGGAGACTGCGCTGAGTTATGTGACATGTGATACCTGTATATCTGTGTGCTCCTGAGTCTGTATATGGGAGACTGTGCTGAGTAATGTGATATGTGACACATGTATATCTGTGTGCTCCTGAGTCTGTATATGGGAGACTGCGCTGTGTAATGTGATATGTGACACCTGTATATCTGTGTGATCCTGAGTCTGTGTTTATGGGAGACTGTGCTGAGTAATGTGATATGTGACACCTGTATATCTGTGAGCTCCTGATTCTGTGTTTATGAGAGACTGTGCTGAGTAATTTGATATGTGACACCTGTATATCTGTGTGCTCCTGAGTCTGTATATGGGAGACTGCGCTGAGTAATGTGATATGTGACACCTGTATATCTGTGTGCTCCTGAGTCTGTATATGGGAGACTGCGCTGAGTTATGTGCAATGTGACACCTGTATATCTGTGTGCTCCTGAGTCTGTATATGGGAGACTGTGCTGAGTAATGTGATTTCTGACACATGTATATCTGTGTGCTCCTGAGTCTGTATATGGGAGACAGCGCTGTGTAATGTGATATGTGACACCTGTATATCTGTGTGCTCCTGAGTCTGTATATGGGAGACTGCGCTGAGTAATTTGATATGTGACACCTGTATATCTGTGTGCTCCTGAGTCTGTATATGGGAGACTGTGCTGAGTAATGTGATTTCTGACACATGTATATCTGTGTGCTCCTGAGTCTGTATATGGGAGACTGTGCTGAGTAATGTGATATGTGACACCTGTATATCTGTATGCTCCTGAGTCTGTATATGGGAGACTGCGCTGAGTGATGTGATATGTGACATCTGTATATCTGTGTGCTCCTGAGTCTGTATATAAGAGACTGCGCTGAGTGATGTGATTTGTGACACCTGTATATCTGTGTGCTCCTGAGTCTGTATATAGGAGACTGCGCTGAGTGATGTGATATGTAACACCTGTATATCTGTGTGCTCCTGAGTCTGTATATAGGAGACTGCGCTGAGTGATGTGATATGTGAGACCTATATATCTGTGTGCTCCTAAGACAGTATATAGGAGACTGCGCTGAGTGATGTGATATGTGACACCTCTATAGCTGTGTGCTCCTGAGTCTGTATATGGGAGACTGTGCTGAGTAATGTGATATGTGACACATGTATATCTGTGAGCTCCTGAGTCTGTATATAGGAGACTGCTCTGTGTAATGTGATATGTGACACCTGTATATCTGTGTGCTTTTGAGTCTGTGTTTATGGGAGACTGTGCTGAGTAATTTGACATGTGACACCTCTATGTCTGTGTGCTCCTGATTCTGTATATGGGAGACTGCGCTGATTAATGTGATATGTGACACCTGTATATCTGTGTGCTCCTGAGTCTGTATATGGGAGACTGCGCTGAGTTATGTGACATGTGACACCTGTATATCTGTGTGCTCCTGAGTCTGTATATGGGAGACTGTGCTGAGTAATGTGATATGTGACACATGTATATCTGTGTGCTCCCGAGTCTGTATATGGGAGACTGCGGTGAGTAATGTGATATGTGACACCTGTATATCTGTGTGCTCCTGAGTCTGTATATAGGAGACTGCGCTGAGTTATGTGACATGTGATACCTGTATATCTGTGTGCTCCTGAGTCTGTATATGGGAGACTGTGCTGAGTAATGTGATATGTGACACATGTATATCTGTGTGCTCCTGAGTCTGTATATGGGAGACTGCGCTGAGTAATGTGATATGTGACACCTGTATATCTGTGAGCTCCTGATTCTGTGTTTATGGGAGACTGTGCTGAGTAATTTGATATGTGACACCTGTATATCTGTGTGCTCCTGAGTCTGTATATGGGAGACTGCGCTGAGTAATGTGATATGTGACACCTGTATATCTGTGTGCTCCTGAGTCTGTATATGGGAGACTGCGCTGAGTTATGTGCAATGTGACACCTGTATATCTGTGTGCTCCTGAGTCTGTATATGGGAGACTGTGCTGAGTAATGTGATTTCTGACACATGTATATCTGTGTGCTCCTGAGTCTGTATATGGGAGACTGCGCTGTGTAATGTGATATGTGACACCTGTATATCTGTGTGCTCCTGAGTCTGTATATGGGAGACTGCGCTGAGTAATTTGATATGTGACACCTGTATATCTGTGTGCTCCTGAGTCTGTATATGGGAGACTGTGCTGAGTTATGTGATATGTGACACCTGTATATCTGTGTGCTCCTTAGTCTGTATATGGGAGACTGCGCTGAGTAATTTTATATGTTTCATCTGTATATCTGTGTGCTCCTGAGTCTGTATATGGGAGACTTCGCTGTGTAATTTGATATGTGACACCTGTATATCTGTGTGCTCCTGAGTCTGTATATGGGAGACTGTGCTGAGTAATGTGATATGTGACACATGTATATCTGTGTGCTCCCGAGTCTGTATATGGGAGACTGCGGTGAGTAATGTGATATGTGACACCTGTATATCTGTGTGCTCCTGAGTCTGTATATAGGAGACTGCGCTGAGTTATGTGACATGTGATACCTGTATATCTGTGTGCTCCTGAGTCTGTATATGGGAGACTGTGCTGAGTAATGTGATATGTGACACATGTATATCTGTGTGCTCCTGAGTCTGTATATGGGAGACTGCGCTGTGTAATGTGATATGTGACACCTGTATATCTGTGTGATCCTGAGTCTGTGTTTATGGGAGACTGTGCTGAGTAATGTGATATGTGACACCTGTATATCTGTGAGCTCCTGATTCTGTGTTTATGGGAGACTGTGCTGAGTAATTTGATATGTGACACCTGTATATCTGTGTGCTCCTGAGTCTGTATATGGGAGACTGCGCTGAGTAATGTGAGATGTGACACCTGTATATCTGTGTGCTCCTGAGTCTGTATATGTGAGACTGCGCTGAGTTATGTGCAATGTGACACCTGTATATCTGTGTGCTCCTGAGTCTGTATATGGGAGACTGTGCTGAGTAATGTGATTTCTGACACATGTATATCTGTGTGCTCCTGAGTCTGTATATGGGAGACTGTGCTGAGTAATGTGATATGTGACACCTGTATATCTGTATGCTCCTGAGTCTGTATATGGGAGACTGCGCTGAGTGATGTGATATGTGACATCTGTATATCTGTGTGCTCCTGAGTCTGTATATAAGAGACTGCGCTGAGTGATGTGATTTGTGACACCTGTATATCTGTGTGCTCCTGAGTCTGTATATAGGAGACTGCGCTGAGTGATGTGATATGTGACACCTGTATATCTGTGTGCTCCTGAGTCTGTATATAGGAGACTGCGCTGAGTGATGTGATATGTGAGACCTATATATCTGTGTGCTCCTAAGACAGTATATAGGAGACTGCGCTGAGTGATGTGATATGTGACACCTCTATATCTGTGTGCTCCTGAGTCTGTATATGGGAGACTGTGCTGAGTAATGTGATATGTGACACATGTATATCTGTGAGCTCCTGAGTCTGTATATGGGAGACTGCTCTGTGTAATGTGATATGTGACACCTGTATATCTGTGTGCTCCTGAGTCTGTATTTATGGGAGACTATGCTAAGTAATGTGATATGTGACACCTGTATATCTGTGTGCTTTTGAGTCTGTGTTTATGGGAGACTGTGCTGAGTAATTTGACATGTGACACCTCTATATCTGTGTGCTCCTGATTCTGTATATGGGAGACTGCGCTGATTAATGTGATATGTGACACCTGTATATCTGTGTGCTCCTGAGTCTGTATATGGGAGACTGCGCTGAGTTATGTGACATGTGACACCTGTATATCTGTGTGCTCCTGAGTCTGTATATGGGAGACTGTGCTGAGTAATGTGATATGTGACACATGTATATCTGTGTGCTCCCGAGTCTGTATATGGGAGACTGCGGTGAGTAATGTGATATGTGACACCTGTATATCTGTGTGCTCCTGAGTCTGTATATAGGAGACTGCGCTGAGTTATGTGACATGTGATACCTGTATATCTGTGTGCTCCTGAGTCTGTATATGGGAGACTGTGCTGAGTAATGTGATATGTGACACATGTATATCTGTGTGCTCCTGAGTCTGTATATGGGAGACTGCGCTGTGTAATGTGATATGTGACACCTGTATATCTGTGTGATCCTGAGTCTGTGTTTATGGGAGACTGTGCTGAGTAATGTGATATGTGACACCTGTATATCTGTGAGCTCCTGATTCTGTGTTTATGAGAGACTGTGCTGAGTAATTTGATATGTGACACCTGTATATCTGTGTGCTCCTGAGTCTGTATATGGGAGACTGCGCTGAGTAATGTGATATGTGACACCTGTATATCTGTGTGCTCCTGAGTCTGTATATGGGAGACTGCGCTGAGTTATGTGCAATGTGACACCTGTATATCTGTGTGCTCCTGAGTCTGTATATGGGAGACTGTGCTGAGTAATGTGATTTCTGACACATGTATATCTGTGTGCTCCTGAGTCTGTATATGGGAGACAGCGCTGTGTAATGTGATATGTGACACCTGTATATCTGTGTGCTCCTGAGTCTGTATATGGGAGACTGCGCTGAGTAATTTGATATGTGACACCTGTATATCTGTGTGCTCCTGAGTCTGTATATGGGAGACTGTGCTGAGTAATGTGATTTCTGACACATGTATATCTGTGTGCTCCTGAGTCTGTATATGGGAGACTGTGCTGAGTAATGTGATATGTGACACCTGTATATCTGTATGCTCCTGAGTCTGTATATGGGAGACTGCGCTGAGTGATGTGATATGTGACATCTGTATATCTGTGTGCTCCTGAGTCTGTATATAAGAGACTGCGCTGAGTGATGTGATTTGTGACACCTGTATATCTGTGTGCTCCTGAGTCTGTATATAGGAGACTGCGCTGAGTAATTTGATATGTGACACCTGTATATCTGTGTGCTCCTGAGTCTGTATATGGGAGACTGTGCTGAGTTATGTGATATGTGACACCTCTATATCTGTGTGCTCCTGATTCTGTATATGGGAGACTGCGCTGATTAATGTGATATGTGACACCTGTATATCTGTGTGCTCCTGAGTCTGTATATGGGAGACTGCGCTGAGTTATGTGACATGTGACACCTGTATATCTGTGTGCTCCTGAGTCTGTATATGGGAGACTGTGCTGAGTAATGTGATATGTGACACATGTATATCTGTGTGCTCCCGAGTCTGTATATGGGAGACTGCGGTGAGTAATGTGATATGTGACACCTGTATATCTGTGTGCTCCTGAGTCTGTATATAGGAGACTGCGCTGAGTTATGTGACATGTGATACCTGTATATCTGTGTGCTCCTGAGTCTGTATATGGGAGACTGTGCTGAGTAATGTGATATGTGACACATGTATATCTGTGTGCTCCTGAGTCTGTATATGGGAGACTGCGCTGTGTAATGTGATATGTGACACCTGTATATCTGTGTGATCCTGAGTCTGTGTTTATGGGAGACTGTGCTGAGTAATGTGATATGTGACACCTGTATATCTGTGAGCTCCTGATTCTGTGTTTATGAGAGACTGTGCTGAGTAATTTGATATGTGACACCTGTATATCTGTGTGCTCCTGAGTCTGTATATGGGAGACTGCGCTGAGTAATGTGATATGTGACACCTGTATATCTGTGTGCTCCTGAGTCTGTATATGGGAGACTGCGCTGAGTTATGTGCAATGTGACACCTGTATATCTGTGTGCTCCTGAGTCTGTATATGGGAGACTGTGCTGAGTAATGTGATTTCTGACACATGTATATCTGTGTGCTCCTGAGTCTGTATATGGGAGACAGCGCTGTGTAATGTGATATGTGACACCTGTATATCTGTGTGCTCCTGAGTCTGTATATGGGAGACTGCGCTGAGTAATTTGATATGTGACACCTGTATATCTGTGTGCTCCTGAGTCTGTATATGGGAGACTGTGCTGAGTAATGTGATTTCTGACACATGTATATCTGTGTGCTCCTGAGTCTGTATATGGGAGACTGTGCTGAGTAATGTGATATGTGACACCTGTATATCTGTATGCTCCTGAGTCTGTATATGGGAGACTGCGCTGAGTGATGTGATATGTGACATCTGTATATCTGTGTGCTCCTGAGTCTGTATATAAGAGACTGCGCTGAGTGATGTGATTTGTGACACCTGTATATCTGTGTGCTCCTGAGTCTGTATATAGGAGACTGCGCTGAGTAATTTGATATGTGACACCTGTATATCTGTGTGCTCCTGAGTCTGTATATGGGAGACTGTGCTGAGTTATGTGATATGTGACACCTGTATATCTGTGTGCTCCTTAGTCTGTATATGGGAGACTGCGCTGAGTAATTTTATATGTTTCATCTGTATATCTGTGTGCTCCTGAGTCTGTATATGGGAGACTTCGCTGTGTAATTTGATATGTGACACCTGTATATCTGTGTGCTCCTGTGTCTGTATATGGGAGACTGCGCTGAGTAATGTGATATGTAACACCAGTATATCTGTCTGCACCTGAGTCTGTATATGGGAAACCACGCTGAGTAATGTTATATGTGACACCTGTATATCTTTGTGCTCCTGAGTCTATATGGGAGACTGCGCTGAGTAATGTGATATGTGACACCTGTATATCTGTGTGCTCCTGAGTCTGTATATGGGAGCCTGTAATGAGTGATGTGATATGTGACACCTGTATATCTGTGTGCTCCTGAGTCTGTATATGGGAGACTGTGCTGAGTAATGTGATGTGTGACACCTGTATATCTGTGTGCTCCTGAGTCTGTATATGGGAGACTGCACTGAGTAATGTGATATGTGACACCTGTATATCTGTGTGCTCCTGAGTCTGTATATGGGAGACTGCACTGAGTAATTTGATATGTGACACCTGTATATCTGTGTGCTCCTGAGTCTGTATATGAGAGACTGCGCTGACTAATGTGATATGTGACACCTGTATATCTGTGTGCTCCTGAGTCTGTATATGGGAGACTGTGCTGAGTAATGTGATATGTGACACCTGTATATCTGTGTGTTCCAGAGTCTGTATATGTAGACTGCGCTGATTAATGTGACACCTGTATATCTGTGTGCTCCTGAGTCTATATATGGGAGATTGTGCTTGAGTAATGTGATATGTGACACCTGTATATCTGTGTGCTCCTGAGTCTTTATATGGGAGACTGCGCTGTGTAATGTGATATGTGACACCTGTATATCTGTGTGCTCCTGAGTCTGTATATGGGAGACTGTGCTGAGTAATGTGATATGTGACACCTGTATATCTGTGTGCTCCTGAGTCTGTATATGGGAGACTGTGCTGAGTAATGTGATATGTGACACCTGTATGTCTGTGTGCTCCTGAGTTTGTATATGGGAGACTGCGCTGAGTAATGTGATATGTGACACCTGTATATCTGTGTGCTCCTGAGTCTGTATATGGGAGACTGCGCTGAGTAATTTGATATGTGACACCTGTATATCTGTGTGCTCCTTAGTCTGTATATGGGAGACTGCGCTGAGTAATTTTATATGTTTCATCTGTATATCTGTGTGCTCCTGAGTCTGTATATGGGAGACTTCGCTGTGTAATTTGATATGTGACACCTGTATATCTGTGTGCTCCTGTGTCTGTATATGGGAGACTGCGCTGAGTAATGTGATATGTGACACCTGTATATCTGTCTGCACCTGAGTCTGTATATGGGAAACCACACTGAGTAATGTTATATGTGACACCTGTATATCTTTGTGCTCCTGAGTCTATATGGGAGACTGCGCTGAGTAATGTGATATGTGACACCTGTATATCTGTGTGCTCCTGAGTCTGTATATGGGAGACTGTGCTGAGTGATGTGATATGTGACACCTGTATATCTGTGTGCTCCTGAGTCTGTATATGTAGACTGCGCTGATTAATGTGACACCTGTATATCTGTGTGCTCCTGAGTCTATATATGGGAGATTGTGCTTGAGTAATGTGATATGTGACACCTGTATATCTGTGTGCTCCTGAGTCTGTATAAGGGAGACTGCGCTGTGTAATGTGATATGTGACACCTGTATATCTGTGTGCTCCTGAGTCTGTATATGGGAGACTGTGCTGAGTAATGTGATATGTGACACCTGTATGTCTGTGTGCTCCTGAGTTTGTATATGGGAGACTGCGCTGAGTAATGTGATATGTGACACCTGTATATCTGTGTGCTCCTGAGTCTGTATATGGGAGACTGCGCTGAGTGATGTGATATGTGACACCTGTATATCTGTGTGCTCCTGAGTCTGTATTTAAGAGACTGCCCTGAGTGATGTGATTTGTGACACCTGTATATCAGTGTGCTCCTGAGTCTGTATATGGGAGACTGCACTGAGTAATTTGATATGTGACACCTGTATATCTGTGTGCTCCTGAGTCTGTATATGGGAGACTGCGCTGAGTAATGTGATATGTGACACCTGTATATCTGTGTGCTCCTGAGTCTGTATATGGGAGACTGCGCTGAGTAATGTGATATGTAACACCTGTATATCTGTGTGCTCCTGAGTCTGTATATGGGAGACTGCACTGAGTAATTTGATATGTGCCACCTGTATATCTGTGTGCTCCTGAGTCTGTATATGAGAGACTGCGCTGAGTAATGTGATATGTGACACCTGTATATCTGTGTGCTCCTGAATCTGTATATGGGAGACTGTGCTGAGTAATGTGATATGTGACACCTGTATATCTGTGTGTTCCTGAGTCTGTATATGTAGACTGCGCTGATTAATGTGACACCTGTATATCTGTGTGCTCCTGAGTCTATATATGGGAGATTGTGCTTGAGTAATGTGATATGTGACACCTGTATATCTGTGTGCTCCTGAGTCTGTATATGGGAGACTGCGCTGTGTAATGTGATATGTGACACCTTTATATCTGTGTGCTCCTGAGTCTATATATGGGAGACTGTGCTGAGTAATGTGATATGTGACACCTCTATGTCTGTGTGCTCCTGAGTTTGTATATGGGAGACTGCGCTGAGTAATGTGATATGTGACACCTGTATATCTGTGTGCTCCTGAGTCTGTATATGGGAGACTGCGCTGAGTGATGTGATATGTGACACCTGTATATCTGTGTGCTCCTGAGTCTGTATTTAAGAGACTGCGCTGAGTGATGTGATTTGTGACACCTGTATATCTGTGTGCTCCTGAGTCTGTATATGGGAGACTGCACTGAGTAATTTGATATGTGACACCTGTATATCTGTGTGCTCCTGAGTCTGTATATGGGAGACTGCGCTGAGTAATGTGATATGTGACACCTGTATATCTGTGTGCTCCTGAGTCTGTATATGGGAGACCACTCTGAGTGATGTGATTTGTGACACCTGTATATCTGTGTGCTCCTGAGTCTGTATATGGGAGACTGCGCTGAGTAATGTGATATGTGACACCTGTATATCTGTGTGCTCCTGAGTCTGTATATGGGAGACTGCGCTGAGTAATGTGATATGTGACACCTGTATATCTGTGTGCTCCTGAGTCTGTATATGGGAGACCACTCTGAGTGATGTGATTTGTGACACCTGTATATCTGTGTGCTCTGAGTCTGTATATGGGAGACCACTCTGAGTAATGTGATATGTGACACCTGTATATCTGTGTGCTCTGAGTCTGTATATGGGAGACTGCACTGAGTAATTTGATATGTGACACCTGTATATCTGTGTGCTCCTGAGTCTGTATATGGGAGACTGCACTGAGTAATGTGATATGTGACACCTGTATATCTGTGTGCTCCTGAGTCTGTATATGGGAGACCACTCTGAGTGATGTGATTTGTGACACCTGTATATCTGTGTGCTCCTGAGTCTGTATATGGGAGACTGCGCTGTGTAATGTGATATGTGACACCTGTATATCTGTGTGCTCCTGAGTCTGTATATGGGAGACTGTGCTGAGTAATGTGATATGTGACACCTGTATATCTGTGTGTTCCTGAGTCTGTATATGTAGACTGCGCTGAGTAATGTGACACCTGTATATCTGTGTGCTCCTGAGTCTATATATGGGAGATTGTGCTTGAGTAATGTGATATGTGACACCTGTATATCTGTGTGCTCCTGAGTCTGTATATTGGAGACTGCGCTGTGTAATGTGATATGTGACACCTGTATATCTGTGTTATCCTGAGTCTGTGTTTATGGGAGACTGTGCTGAGTAATGTGATATGTGACATCTGTATATCTGTGTGCTCCTGAGTCTGTGTTTATGGGAGACTGTGCTGAGTAATTTGATATGTGACACCTTTATATCTGTGTGCTCCTGAGTCTGTATATGGGAGACTGCGCTGAGTAATGTGATATGTGACACCTGTATATCTGTGTGCTCCTGAGTCTGTATATTGGAGACTGCGCTGAGTAATGTGATATGTGACACCTGTATATCTGTGTGCTCCTGCGTCTGTATATGGGAGACTGTGCTGAGTAATGTGATATGTGACACCTGTATATCTGTGTGCTCCTGAGTCTGTATATAGGAATCTGCGCTGTGTAATGTGATATGTGACACTTGTATATCTGTGTGCTCCTGAGTCTGTATATGGGAGACTGTGCTGAGTAATGTGATATGTGACACCTGTATGTCTGTGTGCTCCTGAGTCTGAATATGGGAGACTGCGCTGAGTAATGTGATATGTGACACCTGTATATCTGTGTGCTCCTGAGTCTGTATATGGGAGACTGCGCTGTGTAATGTGATATGTGACACCTGTATATCTGTGTGCTCCTGAGTCTGTATATGGGAGACTGTGCTGAGTAATGTGATATGTGACACCTGTATATCTGTGTGTTCCTGAGTCTGTATATGTAGACTGCGCTGAGTAATGTGACACCTGTATATCTGTGTGCTCCTGAGTCTATATATGGGAGATTGTGCTTGAGTAATGTGATATGTGACACCTGTATATCTGTGTGCTCCTGAGTCTGTATATTGGAGACTGCGCTGTGTAATGTGATATGTGACACCTGTATATCTGTGTGATCCTGAGTCTGTGTTTATGGGAGACTGTGCTGAGTAATGTGATATGTGACATCTGTATATCTGTGTGCTCCTGAGTCTGTGTTTATGGGAGACTGTGCTGAGTAATTTGATATGTGACACCTTTATATCTGTGTGCTCCTGAGTCTGTATATGGGAGACTGCGCTGAGTAATGTGATATGTGACACCTGTATACCTGTGTGCTCCTGAGTCTGTATATTGGAGACTGCGCTGAGTAATGTGATATGTGACACCTGTATATCTGTGTGCTCCTGCGTCTGTATATGGGAGACTGTGCTGAGTAATGTGATATGTGACACCTGTATATCTGTGTGCTCCTGAGTCTGTATATAGGAATCTGCGCTGTGTAATGTGATATGTGACACTTGTATATCTGTGTGCTCCTGAGTCTGTATATGGGAGACTGCACTGAGTGATGTGATATGTGACACATGTATATCTGTGTGCTCCTGAGTCTGTATATGGGAGACTGCGCTGTGTAATGTGATATGTGACACCTGTATATCTGTGTGATCCTGAGTCTGTGTTTATGGGAGACTGTGCTGAGTAATGTGATATGTGACACCTGTATATCTGTGAGCTCCTGATTCTGTGTTTATGGGAGACTGTGCTGAGTAATTTGATATGTGACACCTGTATATCTGTGTGCTCCTGAGTCTGTATATGGGAGACTGCGCTGAGTAATGTGATATGTGACACCTGTATATCTGTGTGCTCCTGAGTCTGTATATGGGAGACTGCGCTGAGTTATGTGCAATGTGACACCTGTATATCTGTGTGCTCCTGAGTCTGTATATGGGAGACTGTGCTGAGTAATGTGATTTCTGACACATGTATATCTGTGTGCTCCTGAGTCTGTATATGGGAGACTGCGCTGTGTAATGTGATATGTGACACCTGTATATCTGTGTTCTCCTGAGTCTGTATATGGGAGACTGCGCTGAGTAATTTGATATGTGACACCTGTATATCTGTGTGCTCCTGAGTCTGTATATGGGAGACTGTGCTGAGTTATGTGATATGTGACACCTGTATATCTGTGTGCTCCTTAGTCTGTATATGGGAGACTGCGCTGAGTAATTTTATATGTTTCATCTGTATATCTGTGTGCTCCTGAGTCTGTATATGGGAGACTTCGCTGTGTAATTTGATATGTGACACCTGTATATCTGTGTGCTCCTGTGTCTGTATATGGGAGACTGCGCTGAGTAATGTGATATGTAACACCAGTATATCTGTCTGCACCTGAGTCTGTATATGGGAAACCACGCTGAGTAATGTTATATGTGACACCTGTATATCTTTGTGCTCCTGAGTCTATATGTGAGACTGCGCTGAGTAATGTGATATGTGACACCTGTATATCTGTGTGCTCCTGAGTCTGTATATGGGAGACTGCGCTGAGTAATGTGATATGTAACACCTGTATATCTGTGTGCTCCTGAGTCTGTATATGGGAGACTGTGCTGAGTAATGTGATATGTGACACCTGTATATCTGTGTGTTCCTGAGTCTGTATATGTAGACTGCGCTGATTAATGTGACACCTGTATATCTGTGTGCTCCTGAGTCTATATATGGGAGATTGTGCTTGAGTAATGTGATATGTGACACCTGTATATCTGTGTGCTCCTGAGTCTGTATATGGGAGACTGCGCTGTGTAATGTGATATGTGACACCTGTATATCTGTGTGCTCCTGAGTCTGTATATGGGAGACTGTGCTGAGTAATGTGATATGTGACACCTGTATGTCTGTGTGCTCCTGAGTTTGTATATGGGAGACTGCGCTGAGTAATGTGATATGTGACACCTGTATATCTGTGTGCTCCTGAGTCTGTATATGGGAGACTGCGCTGAGTGATGTTATATGTGACACCTGTATATCTGTGTGCTCCTGAGTCTGTATTTAAGAGACTGCGCTGAGTGATGTGATTTGTGACACCTGTATATCTGTGTGCTCCTGAGTCTGTATATGGGAGACTGCACTGAGTAATTTGATATGTGACACCTGTATATCTGTGTGCTCCTGAGTCTGTATATGGGAGACTGCGCTGAGTAATGTGATATGTGACACCTGTATATCTGTGTGCTCCTGAGTCTGTATATGGGAGACCACTCTGAGTGATGTGATTTGTGACACCTGTATATCTGTGTGCTCCTGAGTCTGTATATGGGAGACTGCGCTGAGTAATGTGATATGTGACACCTGTATATCTGTGTGCTCCTGAGTCTGTATATGGGAGACTGCGCTGAGTAATGTGATATGTGACACCTGTATATCTGTGTGCTCCTGAGTCTGTATATGGGAGACCACTCTGAGTGATGTGATTTGTGACACCTGTATATCTGTGTGCTCCTGAGTCTGTATATGGGAGACCACTCTGAGTAATGTGATATGTGACACCTGTATATCTGTGTGCTCTGAGTCTGTATATGGGAGACTGCACTCAGTAATTTGATATGTGACACCTGTATATCTGTGTGCTCCTGAGTCTGTATATGGGAGACTGCACTGAGTAATGTGATATGTGACACCTGTATATCTGTGTGCTCCTGAGTCTGTATATGGGAGACCACTCTGAGTGATGTGATTTGTGACACCTGTATATCTGTGTGCTCCTGAGTCTGTATATGGGAGACTGCGCTGTGTAATGTGATATGTGACACCTGTATATCTGTGTGCTCCTGAGTCTGTATATGGGAGACTGTGCTGAGTAATGTGATATGTGACACCTGTATATCTGTGTGTTCCTGAGTCTGTATATGTAGACTGCGCTGAGTAATGTGACACCTGTATATCTGTGTGCTCCTGAGTCTATATATGGGAGATTGTGCTTGAGTAATGTGATATGTGACACCTGTATATCTGTGTGCTCCTGAGTCTGTATATTGGAGACTGCGCTGTGTAATGTGATATGTGACACCTGTATATCTGTGTGATCCTGAGTCTGTGTTTATGGGAGACTGTGCTGAGTAATGTGATATGTGACATCTGTATATCTGTGTGCTCCTGAGTCTGTGTTTATGGGAGACTGTGCTGAGTAATTTGATATGTGACACCTTTATATCTGTGTGCTCCTGAGTCTGTATATGGGAGATTGCGCTGAGTAATGTGATATGTGACACCTGTATATCTGTGTGCTCCTGAGTCTGTATATTGGAGACTGTGCTGAGTAATGTGATATGTGACACCTGTATATCTGTGTGCTCCTGCGTCTGTATATGGGAGACTGTGCTGAGTAATGTGATATGTGACACCTGTATATCTGTGTGCTCCTGAGTCTGTATATAGGAATCTGCGCTGTGTAATGTGATATGTGACACTTGTATATCTGTGTGCTCCTGAGTCTGTATATGGGAGACTGTGCTGAGTAATGTGATATGTGACACCTGTATGTCTGTGTGCTCCTGAGTCTGAATATGGGAGACTGCGCTGAGTAATGTGATATGTGACACCTGTATATCTGTGTGCTCCTGAGTCTGTATATGGGAGACTGCGCTGTGTAATGTGATATGTGACACCTGTATATCTGTGTGCTCCTGAGTCTGTATATGGGAGACTGTGCTGAGTAATGTGATATGTGACACCTGTATATCTGTGTGTTCCTGAGTCTGTATATGTAGACTGCGCTGAGTAATGTGACACCTGTATATCTGTGTGCTCCTGAGTCTATATATGGGAGATTGTGCTTGAGTAATGTGATATGTGACACCTGTATATCTGTGTGCTCCTGAGTCTGTATATTGGAGACTGCGCTGTGTAATGTGATATGTGACACCTGTATATCTGTGTGATCCTGAGTCTGTGTTTATGGGAGACTGTGCTGAGTAATGTGATATGTGACATCTGTATATCTGTGTGCTCCTGAGTCTGTGTTTATGGGAGACTGTGCTGAGTAATTTGATATGTGACACCTTTATATCTGTGTGCTCCTGAGTCTGTATATGGGAGACTGCGCTGAGTAATGTGATATGTGACACCTGTATATCTGTGTGCTCCTGAGTCTGTATATTGGAGACTGCGCTGAGTAATGTGATATGTGACACCTGTATATCTGTGTGCTCCTGCGTCTGTATATGGGAGACTGTGCTGAGTAATGTGATATGTGACACCTGTATATCTGTGTGCTCCTGAGTCTGTATATAGGAATCTGCGCTGTGTAATGTGATATGTGACACTTGTATATCTGTGTGCTCCTGAGTCTGTATATGGGAGACTGCGCTGAGTAATGTGATATGTGACACCTGTATATCTGTGTGCTCCTGAGTCTGTATATGGGAGACTGCGCTGAGTTATGTGCAATGTGACACCTGTATATCTGTGTGCTCCTGAGTCTGTATATGGGAGACTGTGCTGAGTAATGTGATTTCTGACACATGTATATCTGTGTGCTCCTGAGTCTGTATATGGGAGACTGCGCTGTGTAATGTGATATGTGACACCTGTATATCTGTGTGCTCCTGAGTCTGTATATGGGAGACTGCGCTGAGTAATTTGATATGTGACACCTGTATATCTGTGTGCTCCTGAGTCTGTATATGGGAGACTGTGCTGAGTTATGTGATATGTGACACCTGTATATCTGTGTGCTCCTTAGTCTGTATATGGGAGACTGCGCTGAGTAATTTTATATGTTTCATCTGTATATCTGTGTGCTCCTGAGTCTGTATATGGGAGACTTCGCTGTGTAATTTGATATGTGACACCTGTATATCTGTGTGCTCCTGTGTCTGTATATGGGAGACTGCGCTGAGTAATGTGATATGTAACACCAGTATATCTGTCTGCACCTGAGTCTGTATATGGGAAACCACGCTGAGTAATGTTATATGTGACACCTGTATATCTTTGTGCTCCTGAGTCTATATGTGAGACTGCGCTGAGTAATGTGATATGTGACACCTGTATATCTGTGTGCTCCTGAGTCTGTATATGGGAGCCTGTAATGAGTGATGTGATATGTGACACCTGTATATCTGTGTGCTCCTGAGTCTGTATATGGGAGACTGTGCTGAGTAATGTGATGTGTGACACCTGTATATCTGTGTGCTCCTGAGTCTGTATATGGGAGACTGCACTGAGTAATGTGATATGTGACACCTGTATATCTGTGTGCTCCTGAGTCTGTATATGGGAGACTGCACTGAGTAATTTGATATGTGACACCTGTATATCTGTGTGCTCCTGAGTCTGTATATGAGAGACTGCGCTGAGTAATGTGATATGTGACACCTGTATATCTGTGTGCTCCTGAGTCTGTATATGGGAGACTGTGCTGAGTAATGTGATATGTGACACCTGTATATCTGTGTGCTCCTGAGTCTGTATATGGGAGACTGTGCTGAGTAATGTGATATGTGACACATGTATATCTGTGTGCTCCCGAGTCTGTATATGGGAGACTGCGGTGAGTAATGTGATATGTGACACCTGTATATCTGTGTGCTCCTGAGTCTGTATATAGGAGACTGCGCTGAGTTATGTGACATGTGATACCTGTATATCTGTGTGCTCCTGAGTCTGTATATGGGAGACTGTGCTGAGTAATGTGATATGTGACACATGTATATCTGTGTGCTCCTGAGTCTGTATATGGGAGACTGCGCTGTGTAATGTGATATGTGACACCTGTATATCTGTGTGATCCTGAGTCTGTGTTTATGGGAGACTGTGCTGAGTAATGTGATATGTGACACCTGTATATCTGTGAGCTCCTGATTCTGTGTTTATGAGAGACTGTGCTGAGTAATTTGATATGTGACACCTGTATATCTGTGTGCTCCTGAGTCTGTATATGGGAGACTGCGCTGAGTAATGTGATATGTGACACCTGTATATCTGTGTGCTCCTGAGTCTGTATATGGGAGACTGTGCTGAGTAATGTGATTTCTGACACATGTATATCTGTGTGCTCCTGAGTCTGTATATGGGAGACTGCGCTGTGTAATGTGATATGTGACACCTGTATATCTGTGTGCTCCTGAGTCTGTATATGGGAGACTGCGCTGAGTAATTTGATATGTGACACCTGTATATCTGTGTGCTCCTGAGTCTGTATATGTGAGACTGCGCTGAGTTATGTGCAATGTGACACCTGTATATCTGTGTGCTCCTGAGTCTGTATATGGGAGACTGTGCTGAGTAATGTGATTTCTGACACATGTATATCTGTGTGCTCCTGAGTCTGTATATGGGAGACTGTGCTGAGTAATGTGATATGTGACACCTGTATATCTGTGTGCTCCTGAGTCTGTATATGGGAGACTGTGCTGAGTAATGTGATATGTGACACCTGTATATCTGTGTGCTCCTGAGTCTGTATATGGGAGACTGTGCTGAGTAATGTGATATGTGACACATGTATATCTGTGTGCTCCCGAGTCTGTATATGGGAGACTGCGGTGAGTAATGTGATATGTGACACCTGTATATCTGTGTGCTCCTGAGTCTGTATATAGGAGACTGCGCTGAGTTATGTGACATGTGATACCTGTATATCTGTGTGCTCCTGAGTCTGTATATGGGAGACTGTGCTGAGTAATGTGATATGTGACACATGTATATCTGTGTGCTCCTGAGTCTGTATATGGGAGACTGCGCTGTGTAATGTGATATGTGACACCTGTATATCTGTGTGATCCTGAGTCTGTGTTTATGGGAGACTGTGCTGAGTAATGTGATATGTGACACCTGTATATCTGTGAGCTCCTGATTCTGTGTTTATGAGAGACTGTGCTGAGTAATTTGATATGTGACACCTGTATATCTGTGTGCTCCTGAGTCTGTATATGGGAGACTGCGCTGAGTAATGTGATATGTGACACCTGTATATCTGTGTGCTCCTGAGTCTGTATATGGGAGACTGTGCTGAGTAATGTGATTTCTGACACATGTATATCTGTGTGCTCCTGAGTCTGTATATGGGAGACTGCGCTGTGTAATGTGATATGTGACACCTGTATATCTGTGTGCTCCTGAGTCTGTATATGGGAGACTGCGCTGAGTAATTTGATATGTGACACCTGTATATCTGTGTGCTCCTGAGTCTGTATATGTGAGACTGCGCTGAGTTATGTGCAATGTGACACCTGTATATCTGTGTGCTCCTGAGTCTGTATATGGGAGACTGTGCTGAGTAATGTGATTTCTGACACATGTATATCTGTGTGCTCCTGAGTCTGTATATGGGAGACTGTGCTGAGTAATGTGATATGTGACACCTGTATATCTGTATGCTCCTGAGTCTGTATATGGGAGACTGCGCTGAGTGATGTGATATGTGACATCTGTATATCTGTGTGCTCCTGAGTCTGTATATAAGAGACTGCGCTGAGTGATGTGATTTGTGACACCTGTATATCTGTGTGCTCCTGAGTCTGTATATAGGAGACTGCGCTGAGTGATGTGATATGTGACACCTGTATATCTGTGTGCTCCTGAGTCTGTATATAGGAGACTGCGCTGAGTGATGTGATATGTGAGACCTATATATCTGTGTGCTCCTAAGACAGTATATAGGAGACTGCGCTGAGTGATGTGATATGTGACACCTCTATATCTGTGTGCTCCTGAGTCTGTATATGGGAGACTGTGCTGAGTAATGTGATATGTGACACATGTATATCTGTGAGCTCCTGAGTCTGTATATAGGAGACTGCTCTGTGTAATGTGATATGTGACACCTGTATATCTGTGTGCTCCTGAGTCTGTATTTATGGGAGACTATGCTAAGTAATGTGATATGTGACACCTGTATATCTGTGTGCTCCTGAGTCTGTATATAGGAGACTGCGCTGAGTGATGTGATATGTGAGACCTATATATCTGTGTGCTCCTAAGACAGTATATAGGAGACTGCGCTGAGTGATGTGATATGTGACACCTCTATATCTGTGTGCTCCTGAGTCTGTATATGGGAGACTGTGCTGAGTAATGTGATATGTGACACATGTATATCTGTGAGCTCCTGAGTCTGTATATAGGAGACTGCTCTGTGTAATGTGATATGTGACACCTGTATATCTGTGTGCTCCTGAGTCTGTATTTATGGGAGACTATGCTAAGTAATGTGATATGTGACACCTGTATATCTGTGTGCTTTTGAGTCTGTGTTTATGGGAGACTGTGCTGAGTAATTTGACATGTGACACCTCTATATCTGTGTGCTCCTGATTCTGTATATGGGAGACTGCGCTGATTAATGTGATATGTGACACCTGTATATCTGTGTGCTCCTGAGTCTGTATATGGGAGACTGTGCTGAGTAATGTGATATGTGACACCTGTATATCTGTGTGCTCCTGAGTCTGTATATGGGAGACTGTGCTGAGTAATGTGATATGTGACACCTGTATATCTGTGTGCTCCTGAGTCTGTATATGGGAGACTGTGCTGAGTAATGTGATATGTGACACATGTATATCTGTGTGCTCCCGAGTCTGTATATGGGAGACTGCGGTGAGTAATGTGATATGTGACACCTGTATATCTGTGTGCTCCTGAGTCTGTATATAGGAGACTGCGCTGAGTTATGTGACATGTGATACCTGTATATCTGTGTGCTCCTGAGTCTGTATATGGGAGACTGTGCTGAGTAATGTGATATGTGACACATGTATATCTGTGTGCTCCTGAGTCTGTATATGGGAGACTGCGCTGTGTAATGTGATATGTGACACCTGTATATCTGTGTGATCCTGAGTCTGTGTTTATGGGAGACTGTGCTGAGTAATGTGATATGTGACACCTGTATATCTGTGAGCTCCTGATTCTGTGTTTATGAGAGACTGTGCTGAGTAATTTGATATGTGACACCTGTATATCTGTGTGCTCCTGAGTCTGTATATGGGAGACTGCGCTGAGTAATGTGATATGTGACACCTGTATATCTGTGTGCTCCTGAGTCTGTATATGGGAGACTGTGCTGAGTAATGTGATTTCTGACACATGTATATCTGTGTGCTCCTGAGTCTGTATATGGGAGACTGCGCTGTGTAATGTGATATGTGACACCTGTATATCTGTGTGCTCCTGAGTCTGTATATGGGAGACTGCGCTGAGTAATTTGATATGTGACACCTGTATATCTGTGTGCTCCTGAGTCTGTATATGTGAGACTGCGCTGAGTTATGTGCAATGTGACACCTGTATATCTGTGTGCTCCTGAGTCTGTATATGGGAGACTGTGCTGAGTAATGTGATTTCTGACACATGTATATCTGTGTGCTCCTGAGTCTGTATATGGGAGACTGTGCTGAGTAATGTGATATGTGACACCTGTATATCTGTATGCTCCTGAGTCTGTATATGGGAGACTGCGCTGAGTGATGTGATATGTGACATCTGTATATCTGTGTGCTCCTGAGTCTGTATATAAGAGACTGCGCTGAGTGATGTGATTTGTGACACCTGTATATCTGTGTGCTCCTGAGTCTGTATATAGGAGACTGCGCTGAGTGATGTGATATGTGAGACCTATATATCTGTGTGCTCCTAAGACAGTATATAGGAGACTGCGCTGAGTGATGTGATATGTGACACCTCTATATCTGTGTGCTCCTGAGTCTGTATATGGGAGACTGTGCTGAGTAATGTGATATGTGACACATGTATATCTGTGAGCTCCTGAGTCTGTATATAGGAGACTGCTCTGTGTAATGTGATATGTGACACCTGTATATCTGTGTGCTCCTGAGTCTGTATTTATGGGAGACTATGCTAAGTAATGTGATATGTGACACCTGTATATCTGTGTGCTTTTGAGTCTGTGTTTATGGGAGACTGTGCTGAGTAATTTGACATGTGACACCTCTATATCTGTGTGCTCCTGATTCTGTATATGGGAGACTGCGCTGATTAATGTGATATGTGACACCTGTATATCTGTGTGCTCCTGAGTCTGTATATGGGAGACTGCGCTGAGTTATGTGACATGTGACACCTGTATATCTGTGTGCTCCTGAGTCTGTATATGGGAGACTGTGCTGAGTAATGTGATATGTGACACATGTATATCTGTGTGCTCCCGAGTCTGTATATGGGAGACTGCGGTGAGTAATGTGATATGTGACACCTGTATATCTGTGTGCTCCTGAGTCTGTATATAGGAGACTGCGCTGAGTTATGTGACATGTGATACCTGTATATCTGTGTGCTCCTGAGTCTGTATATGGGAGACTGTGCTGAGTAATGTGATATGTGACACATGTATATCTGTGTGCTCCTGAGTCTGTATATGGGAGACTGCGCTGTGTAATGTGATATGTGACACCTGTATATCTGTGTGATCCTGAGTCTGTGTTTATGGGAGACTGTGCTGAGTAATGTGATATGTGACACCTGTATATCTGTGAGCTCCTGATTCTGTGTTTATGGGAGACTGTGCTGAGTAATTTGATATGTGACACCTGTATATCTGTGTGCTCCTGAGTCTGTATATGGGAGACTGCGCTGAGTAATGTGATATGTGACACCTGTATATCTGTGTGCTCCTGAGTCTGTATATGGGAGACTGCGCTGAGTTATGTGCAATGTGACACCTGTATATCTGTGTGCTCCTGAGTCTGTATATGGGAGACTGTGCTGAGTAATGTGATTTCTGACACATGTATATCTGTGTGCTCCTGAGTCTGTATATGGGAGACTGCGCTGTGTAATGTGATATGTGACACCTGTATATCTGTGTGCTCCTGAGTCTGTATATGGGAGACTGCGCTGAGTAATTTGATATGTGTCACCTGTATATCTGTGTGCTCCTGAGTCTGTATATGGGAGACTGTGCTGAGTTATGTGATATGTGACACCTGTATATCTGTGTGCTCCTGAGTCTGTATATGGGAGACTTCGCTGTGTAATTTGATATGTGACACCTGTATATCTGTGTGCTCCTGTGTCTGTATATGGGAGACTGCGCTGAGTAATGTGATATGTAACACCAGTATATCTGTCTGCACCTGAGTCTGTATATGGGAAACCACGCTGAGTAATGTTATATGTGACACCTGTATATCTTTGTGCTCCTGAGTCTATATGGGAGACTGCGCTGAGTAATGTGATATGTGACACCTGTATATCTGTGTGCTCCTGAGTCTGTATATGGGAGCCTGTAATGAGTGATGTGATATGTGACACCTGTATATCTGTGTGCTCCTGAGTCTGTATATGGGAGACTGTGCTGAGTAATGTGATGTGTGACACCTGTATATCTGTGTGCTCCTGAGTCTGTATATGGGAGACTGCACTGAGTAATGTGATATGTGACACCTGTATATCTGTGTGCTCCTGAGTCTGTATATGGGAGACTGCACTGAGTAATTTGATATGTGACACCTGTATATCTGTGTGCTCCTGAGTCTGTATATGAGAGACTGCGCTGAGTAATGTGATATGTGACACCTGTATATCTGTGTGCTCCTGAGTCTGTATATGGGAGACTGTGCTGAGTAATGTGATATGTGACACCTGTATATCTGTGTGTTCCAGAGTCTGTATATGTAGACTGCGCTGATTAATGTGACACCTGTATATCTGTGTGCTCCTGAGTCTGTATATGGGAGACTGCGCTGAGTAATTTGATATGTGACACCTGTATATTTGTGTGCTCCTTAGTCTGTATATGGGAGACTGCGCTGAGTAATTTTATATGTTTCATCTGTATATCTGTGTGCTCCTGAGTCTGTATATGGGAGACTTCGCTGTGTAATTTGATATGTGACACCTGTATATCTGTGTGCTCCTGTGTCTGTATATGGGAGACTGCGCTGAGTAATGTGATATGTGACACCTGTATATCTGTCTGCACCTGAGTCTGTATATGGGAAACCACACTGAGTAATGTTATATGTGACACCTGTATATCTTTGTGCTCCTGAGTCTATATGGGAGACTGCGCTGAGTAATGTGATATGTGACACCTGTATATCTGTGTGCTCCTGAGTCTGTATATGGGAGACTGTGCTGAGTGATGTGATATGTGACACCTGTATATCTGTGTGCTCCTGAGTCTGTATATGTAGACTGCGCTGATTAATGTGACACCTGTATATCTGTGTGCTCCTGAGTCTATATATGGGAGATTGTGCTTGAGTAATGTGATATGTGACACCTGTATATCTGTGTGCTCCTGAGTCTGTATATGGGAGACTGCGCTGTGTAATGTGATATGTGACACCTGTATATCTGTGTGCTCCTGAGTCTGTATATGGGAGACTGTGCTGAGTAATGTGATATGTGACACCTGTATGTCTGTGTGCTCCTGAGTTTGTATATGGGAGACTGCGCTGAGTAATGTGATATGTGACACCTGTATATCTGTGTGCTCCTGAGTCTGTATATGGGAGACTGCGCTGAGTGATGTGATATGTGACATCTGTATATCTGTGTGCTCCTGAGTCTGTATTTAAGAGACTGCCCTGAGTGATGTGATTTGTGACACCTGTATATCTGTGTGCTCCTGAGTCTGTATATGGGAGACTGCACTGAGTAATTTGATATGTGACACCTGTATATCTGTGTGCTCCTGAGTCTGTATATGGGAGACTGCGCTGAGTAATGTGATATGTGACACCTGTATATCTGTGTGCTCCTGAGTCTGTATATGGGAGACTGCGCTGAGTAATGTGATATGTAACACCTGTATATCTGTGTGCTCCTGAGTCTGTATATGGGAGACTGCACTGAGTAATTTGATATGTGACACCTGTATATCTGTGTGCTCCTGAGTCTGTATATGAGAGACTGCGCTGAGTAATGTGATATGTGACACCTGTATATCTGTGTGCTCCTGAATCTGTATATGGGAGACTGTGCTGAGTAATGTGATATGTGACACCTGTATATCTGTGTGTTCCTGAGTCTGTATATGTAGACTGCGCTGATTAATGTGACACCTGTATATCTGTGTGCTCCTGAGTCTATATATGGGAGATTGTGCTTGAGTAATGTGATATGTGACACCTGTATATCTGTGTGCTCCTGAGTCTGTATATGGGAGACTGCGCTGTGTAATGTGATATGTGACACCTGTATATCTGTGTGCTCCTGAGTCTATATATGGGAGACTGTGCTGAGTAATGTGATATGTGACACCTGTATGTCTGTGTGCTCCTGAGTTTGTATATGGGAGACTGCGCTGAGTAATGTGATATGTGACACCTGTATATCTGTGTGCTCCTGAGTCTGTATATGGGAGACTGCGCTGAGTGATGTGATATGTGACACCTGTATATCTGTGTGCTCCTGAGTCTGTATTTAAGAGACTGCGCTGAGTGATGTGATTTGTGACACCTGTATATCTGTGTGCTCCTGAGTCTGTATATGGGAGACTGCACTGAGTAATTTGATATGTGACACCTGTATATCTGTGTGCTCCTGAGTCTGTATATGGGAGACTGCGCTGAGTAATGTGATATGTGACACCTGTATATCTGTGTGCTCCTGAGTCTGTATATTGGAGACCACTCTGAGTGATGTGATTTGTGACACCTGTATATCTGTGTGCTCCTGAGTCTGTATATGGGAGACTGCGCTGAGTAATGTGATATGTGACACCTGTATATCTGTGTGCTCCTGAGTCTGTATATGGGAGACTGCGCTGAGTAATGTGATATGTGACACCTGTATATCTGTGTGCTCCTGAGTCTGTATATGGGAGACCACTCTGAGTGATGTGATTTGTGACACCTGTATATCTGTGTGCTCCTGAGTCTGTATATGGGAGACTGCGCTGTGTAATGTGATATGTGACACCTGTATATCTGTGTGCTCCTGAGTCTGTATATGGGAGACTGTGCTGAGTAATGTGATATGTGACACCTGTATATCTGTGTGTTCCTGAGTCTGTATATGTAGACTGCGCTGAGTAATGTGACACCTGTATATCTGTGTGCTCCTGAGTCTATATATGGGAGATTGTGCTTGAGTAATGTGATATGTGACACCTGTATATCTGTGTGCTCCTGAGTCTGTATATTGGAGACTGCGCTGTGTAATGTGATATGTGACACCTGTATATCTGTGTGATCCTGAGTCTGTGTTTATGGGAGACTGTGCTGAGTAATGTGATATGTGACATCTGTATATCTGTGTGCTCCTGAGTCTGTGTTTATGGGAGACTGTGCTGAGTAATTTGATATGTGACACCTTTATATCTGTGTGCTCCTGAGTCTGTATATGGGAGACTGCGCTGAGTAATGTGATATGTGACACCTGTATATCTGTGTGCTCCTGAGTCTGTATATTGGAGACTGCGCTGAGTAATGTGATATGTGACACCTGTATATCTGTGTGCTCCTGCGTCTGTATATGGGAGACTGTGCTGAGTAATGTGATATGTGACACCTGTATATCTGTGTGCTCCTGAGTCTGTATATAGGAATCTGCGCTGTGTAATGTGATATGTGACACTTGTATATCTGTGTGCTCCTGAGTCTGTATATGGGAGACTGTGCTGAGTAATGTGATATGTGACACCTGTATGTCTGTGTGCTCCTGAGTCTGAATATGGGAGACTGCGCTGAGTAATGTGATATGTGACACCTGTATATCTGTGTGCTCCTGAGTCTGTATATGGGAGACTGCGCTGTGTAATGTGATATGTGACACCTGTATATCTGTGTGCTCCTGAGTCTGTATATGGGAGACTGTGCTGAGTAATGTGATATGTGACACCTGTATATCTGTGTGTTCCTGAGTCTGTATATGTAGACTGCGCTGAGTAATGTGACACCTGTATATCTGTGTGCTCCTGAGTCTATATATGGGAGATTGTGCTTGAGTAATGTGATATGTGACACCTGTATATCTGTGTGCTCCTGAGTCTGTATATTGGAGACTGCGCTGTGTAATGTGATATGTGACACCTGTATATCTGTGTGATCCTGAGTCTGTGTTTATGGGAGACTGTGCTGAGTAATGTGATATGTGACATCTGTATATCTGTGTGCTCCTGAGTCTGTGTTTATGGGAGACTGTGCTGAGTAATTTGATATGTGACACCTTTATATCTGTGTGCTCCTGAGTCTGTATATGGGAGACTGCGCTGAGTAATGTGATATGTGACACCTGTATATCTGTGTGCTCCTGAGTCTGTATATTGGAGACTGCGCTGAGTAATGTGATATGTGACACCTGTATATCTGTGTGCTCCTGCGTCTGTATATGGGAGACTGTGCTGAGTAATGTGATATGTGACACCTGTATATCTGTGTGCTCCTGAGTCTGTATATAGGAATCTGCGCTGTGTAATGTGATATGTGACACCTGTATATCTGTGTGCTCCTGAATCTGTATATGGGAGACTGTGCTGAGTAATGTGATATGTGACACCTGTATATCTGTGTGTTCCTGAGTCTGTATATGTAGACTGCGCTGATTAATGTGACACCTGTATATCTGTGTGCTCCTGAGTCTATATATGGGAGATTGTGCTTGAGTAATGTGATATGTGACACCTGTATATCTGTGTGCTCCTGAGTCTGTATATGGGAGACTGCGCTGTGTAATGTGATATGTGACACCTGTATATCTGTGTGCTCCTGAGTCTATATATGGGAGACTGTGCTGAGTAATGTGATATGTGACACCTGTATGTCTGTGTGCTCCTGAGTTTGTATATGGGAGACTGCGCTGAGTAATGTGATATGTGACACCTGTATATCTGTGTGCTCCTGAGTCTGTATATGGGAGACTGCGCTGAGTGATGTGATATGTGACACCTGTATATCTGTGTGCTCCTGAGTCTGTATTTAAGAGACTGCGCTGAGTGATGTGATTTGTGACACCTGTATATCTGTGTGCTCCTGAGTCTGTATATGGGAGACTGCACTGAGTAATTTGATATGTGACACCTGTATATCTGTGTGCTCCTGAGTCTGTATATGGGAGACTGCGCTGAGTAATGTGATATGTGACACCTGTATATCTGTGTGCTCCTGAGTCTGTATATTGGAGACCACTCTGAGTGATGTGATTTGTGACACCTGTATATCTGTGTGCTCCTGAGTCTGTATATGGGAGACTGCGCTGAGTAATGTGATATGTGACACCTGTATATCTGTGTGCTCCTGAGTCTGTATATGGGAGACTGCGCTGAGTAATGTGATATGTGACACCTGTATATCTGTGTGCTCCTGAGTCTGTATATGGGAGACCACTCTGAGTGATGTGATTTGTGACACCTGTATATCTGTGTGCTCTGAGTCTGTATATGGGAGACCACTCTGAGTAATGTGATATGTGACACCTGTATATCTGTGTGCTCTGAGTCTGTATATGGGAGACTGCACTGAGTAATTTGATATGTGACACCTGTATATCTGTGTGCTCCTGAGTCTGTATATGGGAGACTGCACTGAGTAATGTGATATGTGACACCTGTATATCTGTGTGCTCCTGAGTCTGTATATGGGAGACCACTCTGAGTGATGTGATTTGTGACACCTGTATATCTGTGTGCTCCTGAGTCTGTATATGGGAGACTGCGCTGTGTAATGTGATATGTGACACCTGTATATCTGTGTGCTCCTGAGTCTGTATATGGGAGACTGTGCTGAGTAATGTGATATGTGACACCTGTATATCTGTGTGTTCCTGAGTCTGTATATGTAGACTGCGCTGAGTAATGTGACACCTGTATATCTGTGTGCTCCTGAGTCTATGGGAGATTGTGCTTGAGTAATGTGATATGTGACACCTGTACATCTGTGTGCTCCGGAGTCTGTATATTGGAGACTGCGCTGTGTAATGTGATATGTGACACCTGTATATCTGTGTGATCCTGAGTCTGTGTTTATGGGAGACTGTGCTGAGTAATGTGATATGTGACATCTGTATATCTGTGTGCTCCTGAGTCTATGTTTATGGGAGACTGTGCTGTGTAATTTGATATGTGACACCTTTATATCTGTGTGCTCCTGAGTCTGTATATGGGAGACTGCGCTGAGTAATGTGATATGTGACACCTGTATATCTGTGTGCTCCTGAGTCTGTATATTGGAGACTGCGCTGAGTAATGTGATATGTGACACCTGTATATCTGTGTGCTCCTGCGTCTGTATATGGGAGACTGTGCTGAGTAATGTGATATGTGACACCTGTATATCTGTGTGCTCCTGAGTCTGTATATAGGAATCTGCGCTGTGTAATGTGATATGTGACACTTGTATATCTGTGTGATCCTGAGTCTGTATATGGGAGACTGTGCTGAGTAATGTGATATGTGACACCTGTATGTCTGTGTGCTCCTGAGTCTGAATATGGGAGACTGCGCTGAGTAATGTGATATGTGACACCTGTATATCTGTGTGCTCCTGAGTCTGTATATGGGAGACTGCGCTGTGTAATGTGATATGTGACACCTGTATATCTGTGTGCTCCTGAGTCTGTATATGGGAGACTGTGCTGAGTAATGTGATATGTCACACCTGTATATCTGTGTGTTCCTGAGTTTGTATATGTAGACTGCGCTGAGTAATGTGACACCTGTATATCTGTGTGCTCCTGAGTCTATATATGGGAGATTGTGCTTGAGTAATGTGATATGTGACACCTGTATATCTGTGTGCTCCTGAGTCTGTATATTGGAGACTGCGCTGTGTAATGTGATATGTGACACCTGTATATCTGTGTGATCCTGAGTCTGTGTTTATGGGAGACTGTGCTGAGTAATGTGATATGTGACATCTGTATATCTGTGTGCTCCTGAGTCTGTGTTTATGGGAGACTGTGCTGTGTAATTTGATATGTGACACCTTTATATCTGTGTGCTCCTGAGTCTGTATATGGGAGACTGCGCTGAGTAATGTGATATGTGACACCTGTATATCTGTGTGCTCCTGAGTCTGTATATTGGAGACTGCGCTGAGTAATGTGATATGTGACACCTGTATATCTGTGTGCTCCTGCGTCTGTATATGGGAGACTGTGCTGAGTAATGTGATATGTGACACCTGTATATCTGTGTGCTCCTGAGTCTGTATATAGGAATCTGCGCTGTGTAATGTGATATGTGACACTTGTATATCTGTGTGCTCCTGAGTCTGTATATGGGAGACTGTGCTGAGTAATGTGATATGTGACACCTGTATGTCTGTGTGCTCCTGAGTCTGAATATGGGAGACTGCGCTGAGTAATGTGATATGTGACACCTGTATATCTGTGTGCTCCTGAGTCTGTATATGGGAGACTGCGCTGTGTAATGTGATATGTGACACCTGTATATCTGTGTGCTCCTGAGTCTGTATATGGGAGACTGTGCTGAGTAATGTGATATGTCACACCTGTATATCTGTGTGTTCCTGAGTTTGTATATGTAGACTGCGCTGAGTAATGTGACACCTGTATATCTGTGTGCTCCTGAGTCTATATATGGGAGATTGTGCTTGAGTAATGTGATATGTGACACCTGTATATCTGTGTGCTCCTGAGTCTGTATATTGGAGACTGCGCTGTGTAATGTGATATGTGACACCTGTATATCTGTGTGATCCTGAGTCTGTGTTTATGGGAGACTGTGCTGAGTAATGTGATATGTGACATCTGTATATCTGTGTGCTCCTGAGTCTGTGTTTATGGGAGACTGTGCTGAGTAATTTGATATGTGACACCTTTATATCTGTGTGCTCCTGAGTCTGTATATGGGAGACTGCGCTGAGTAATGTGATATGTGACACCTGTATATCTGTGTGCTCCTGAGTCTGTATATTGGAGACTGCGCTGAGTAATGTGATATGTGACACCTGTATATCTGTGTGCTCCTGCGTCTGTATATGGGAGACTGTGCTGAGTAATGTGATAAGTGACACCTGTATATCTGTGTGCTCCTGAGTCTGTATATAGGAATCTGCGCTGTGTAATGTGATATGTGACACTTGTATATCTGTGTGCTCCTGAGTCTGTATATGGGAGACTGCACTGAGTGATGTGATATGTGACACATGTATATCTGTGTGCTCCTGAGTCTGTATATGGGAGACTGCGCTGTGTAATGTGATATGTGACACCTGTATATCTGTGTGATCCTGAGTCTGTGTTTATGGGAGACTGTGCTGAGTAATGTGATATGTGACACCTGTATATCTGTGAGCTCCTGATTCTGTGTTTATGGGAGACTGCGCTGAGTTATGTGCAATGTGACACCTGTATATCTGTGTGCTCCTGAGTCTGTATATGGGAGACTGTGCTGAGTAATGTGATTTCTGACACATGTATATCTGTGTGCTCCTGAGTCTGTATATGGGAGACTGCGCTGTGTAATGTGATATGTGACACCTGTATATCTGTGTGCTCCTGAGTCTGTATATGGGAGACTGCGCTGAGTAATTTGATATGTGACACCTGTATATCTGTGTGCTCCTGAGTCTGTATATGGGAGACTGTGCTGAGTTATGTGATATGTGACACCTGTATATCTGTGTGCTCCTAAGTCTGTATATGGGAGACTGCGCTGAGTAATTTTATATGTTTCATCTGTATATCTGTGTGCTCCTGAGTCTGTATATGGGAGACTTCGCTGTGTAATTTGATATGTGACACCTGTATATCTGTGTGCTCCTGTGTCTGTATATGGGAGACTGCGCTGAGTAATGTGATATGTAACACCAGTATATCTGTCTGCACCTGAGTCTGTATATGGGAAACCACGCTGAGTAATGTTATATGTGACACCTGTATATCTTTGTGCTCCTGAGTCTATATGTGAGACTGCGCTGAGTAATGTGATATGTGACACCTGTATATCTGTGTGCTCCTGAGTCTGTATATGGGAGACTGCGCTGAGTAATGTGATATGTAACACCTGTATATCTGTGTGCTCCTGAGTCTGTATATGGGAGACTGCACTGAGTAATTTGATATGTGACACCTGTATATCTGTGTGCTCCTGAGTCTGTATATGAGAGACTGCGCTGAGTAATGTGATATGTGACACCTGTATATCTGTGTGCTCCTGAGTCTGTATATGGGAGACTGTGCTGAGTAATGTGATATGTGACACCTGTATATCTGTGTGTTCCTGAGTCTGTATATGTAGACTGCGCTGATTAATGTGACACCTGTATATCTGTGTGCTCCTGAGTCTATATATGGGAGATTGTGCTTGAGTAATGTGATATGTGACACCTGTATATCTGTGTGCTCCTGAGTCTGTATATGGGAGACTGCGCTGTGTAATGTGATATGTGACACCTGTATATCTGTGTGCTCCTGAGTCTGTATATGGGAGACTGTGCTGAGTAATGTGATATGTGACACCTGTATATCTGTGTGCTCCTGAGTTTGTATATGGGAGACTGCGCTGAGTAATGTGATATGTGACACCTGTATATCTGTGTGCTCCTGAGTCTGTATATGGGAGACTGCGCTGAGTGATGTGATATGTGACACCTGTATATCTGTGTGCTCCTGAGTCTGTATTTAAGAGACTGCGCTGAGTGATGTGATTTGTGACACCTGTATATCTGTGTGCTCCTGAGTCTGTATATGGGAGACTGCACTGAGTAATTTGATATGTGACACCTGTATATCTGTGTGCTCCTGAGTCTGTATATGGGAGACTGCGCTGAGTAATGTGATATATGACACCTGTATATCTGTGTGCTCCTGAGTCTGTATATGGGAGACCACTCTGAGTGATGTGATTTGTGACACCTGTATATCTGTGTGCTCCTGAGTCTGTATATGGGAGACTGCGCTGAGTAATGTGATATGTGACACCTGTATATCTGTGTGCTCCTGAGTCTGTATATGGGAGACTGCGCTGAGTAATGTGATATGTGACACCTGTATATCTGTGTGCTCCTGAGTCTGTATATGGGTGACCACTCTGAGTGATGTGATTTGTGACACCTGTATATCTGTGTGCTCCTGAGTCTGTATATGGGAGACCACTCTGAGTAATGTGATATGTGACACCTGTATATCTGTGTGCTCTGAGTCTGTATATGGGAGACTGCACTGAGTAATTTGATATGTGACACCTGTATATCTGTGTGCTCCTGAGTCTGTATATGGGAGACTGCACTGAGTAATGTGATATGTGACACCTGTATATCTGTGTGCTCCTGAGTCTGTATATGGGAGACCACTCTGAGTGATGTGATTTGTGACACCTGTATATCTGTGTGCTCCTGAGTCTGTATATGGGAGACTGCGCTGTGTAATGTGATATGTGACACCTGTATATCTGTGTGCTCCTGAGTCTGTATATGGGAGACTGCTGAGTAATGTGATATGTGACACCTGTATATCTGTGTGTTCCTGAGTCTGTATATGTAGACTGCGCTGAGTAATGTGACACCTGTATATCTGTGTGCTCCTGAGTCTATATATGGGAGATTGTGCTTGAGTAATGTGATATGTGACACCTGTATATCTGTGTGCTCCTGAGTCTGTATATTGGAGACTGCGCTGTGTAATGTGATATGTGACACCTGTATATCTGTGTGATCCTGAGTCTGTGTTTATGGGAGACTGTGCTGAGTAATGTGATATGTGACATCTGTATATCTGTGTGCTCCTGAGTCTGTGTTTATGGGAGACTGTGCTGAGTAATTTGATATGTGACACCTTTATATCTGTGTGCTCCTGAGTCTGTATATGGGAGACTGCGCTGAGTAATGTGATATGTGACACCTGTATATCTGTGTGCTCCTGAGTCTGTATATTGGAGACTGCGCTGAGTAATGTGATATGTGACACCTGTATATCTGTGTGCTCCTGCGTCTGTATATGGGAGACTGTGCTGAGTAATGTGATATGTGACACCTGTATATCTGTGTGCTCCTGAGTCTGTATATAGGAATCTGCGCTGTGTAATGTGATATGTGACACTTGTATATCTGTGTGCTCCTGAGTCTGTATATGGGAGACTGTGCTGAGTAATGTGATATGTGACACCTGTATGTCTGTGTGCTCCTGAGTCTGAATATGGGAGACTGCGCTGAGTAATGTGATATGTGACACCTGTATATCTGTGTGCTCCTGAGTCTGTATATGGGAGACTGCGCTGTGTAATGTGATATGTGACACCTGTATATCTGTGTGCTCCTGAGTCTGTATATGGGAGACTGTGCTGAGTAATGTGATATGTGACACCTGTATATCTGTGTGTTCCTGAGTCTGTATATGTAGACTGCGCTGAGTAATGTGACACCTGTATATCTGTGTGCTCCTGAGTCTATATATGGGAGATTGTGCTTGAGTAATGTGATATGTGACACCTGTATATCTGTGTGCTCCTGAGTCTGTATATTGGAGACTGCGCTGTGTAATGTGATATATGACACCTGTATATCTGTGTGATCCTGAGTCTGTGTTTATGGGAGACTGTGCTGAGTAATGTGATATGTGACATCTGTATATCTGTGTGCTCCTGAGTCTGTGTTTATGGGAGACTGTGCTGAGTAATTTGATATGTGACACCTTTATATCTGTGTGCTCCTGAGTCTGTATATGGGAGACTACGCTGAGTAATGTGATATGTGACACCTGTATATCTGTGTGCTCCTGAGTCTGTATATTGGAGACTGCGCTGAGTAATGTGATATGTGACACCTGTATATCTGTGTGCTCCTGCGTCTGTATATGGGAGACTGTGCTGAGTAATGTGATATGTGACACCTGTATATCTGTGTGCTCCTGAGTCTGTATATAGGAATCTGCGCTGTGTAATGTGATATGTGACACTTGTATATCTGTGTGCTCCTGAGTCTGTATATGGGAGACTGCACTGAGTGATGTGATATGTGACACATGTATATCTGTGTGCTCCTGAGTCTGTATATGGGAGACTGCACTGTGTAATGTGATATGTGACACCTGTATATCTGTGTGATCCTGAGTCTGTGTTTATGGGAGACTGTGCTGAGTAATGTGATATGTGACACCTGTATATCTGTAAGCTCCTGATTCTGTGTTTATGGGAGACTGTGCTGAGTAATTTGATATGTGACACCTGTATATCTGTGTGCTCCTGAGTCTGTATATGGGAGACTGCGCTGAGTAATGTGATATGTGACACCTGTATATCTGTGTGCTCCTGAGTCTGTATATGGGAGACTGCGCTGAGTTATGTGCAATGTGACACCTGTATATCTGTGTGCTCCTGAGTCTGTATATGGGAGACTGTGCTGAGTAATGTGATTTCTGACACATGTATATCTGTGTGCTCCTGAGTCTGTATATGGGAGACTGCGCTGTGTAATGTGATATGTGACACCTGTATATCTGTGTGCTCCTGAGTCTGTATATGGGAGACTGCGCTGAGTAATTTGATATGTGACACCTGTATATCTGTGTGCTCCTGAGTCTGTATATGGGAGACTGTGCTGAGTTATGTGATATGTGACACCTGTATATCTGTGTGCTCCTTAGTCTGTATATGGGAGACTGCGCTGAGTAATTTTATATGTTTCATCTGTATATCTGTGTGCTCCTGAGTCTGTATATGGGAGACTGCGCTGTGTAATGTGATATGTGACACCTGTATATCTGTGTGCTCCTGAGTCTGTATATGGGAGACTGTGCTGAGTAATGTGATATGTGACACCTGTATATCTGTGTGTTCCTGAGTCTGTATATGTAGACTGCGCTGAGTAATGTGACACCTGTATATCTGTGTGCTCCTGAGTCTATATATGGGAGATTGTGCTTGAGTAATGTGATATGTGACACCTGTATATCTGTGTGCTCCTGAGTCTGTATATTGGAGACTGCGCTGTGTAATGTGATATGTGACACCTGTATATCTGTGTGATCCTGAGTCTGTGTTTATGGGAGACTGTGCTGAGTAATGTGATATGTGACATCTGTATATCTGTGTGCTCCTGAGTCTGTGTTTATGGGAGACTGTGCTGAGTAATTTGATATGTGACACCTTTATATCTGTGTGCTCCTGAGTCTGTATATGGGAGACTGCGCTGAGTAATGTGATATGTGACACCTGTATATCTGTGTGCTCCTGAGTCTGTATATTGGAGACTGCGCTGAGTAATGTGATATGTGACACCTGTATATCTGTGTGCTCCTGCGTCTGTATATGGGAGACTGTGCTTAGTAATGTGATATGTGACACCTGTATATCTGTGTGCTCCTGAGTCTGTATATAGGAATCTGCGCTGTGTAATGTGATATGTGACACTTGTATATCTGTGTGCTCCTGAGTCTGTATATGGGAGACTGCACTGAGTGATGTGATATGTGACACATGTATATCTGTGTGCTCCTGAGTCTGTATATGGGAGACTGCACTGTGTAATGTGATATGTGACACCTGTATATCTGTGTGATCCTGAGTCTGTGTTTATGGGAGACTGTGCTGAGTAATGTGATATGTGACACCTGTATATCTGTAAGCTCCTGATTCTGTGTTTATGGGAGACTGTGCTGAGTAATTTGATATGTGACACCTGTATATCTGTGTGCTCCTGAGTCTGTATATGGGAGACTGCGCTGAGTAATGTGATATGTGACACCTGTATATCTGTGTGCTCCTGAGTCTGTATATGGGAGACTGCGCTGAGTTATGTGCAATGTGACACCTGTATATCTGTGTGCTCCTGAGTCTGTATATGGGAGACTGTGCTGAGTAATGTGATTTCTGACACATGTATATCTGTGTGCTCCTGAGTCTGTATATGGGAGACTGCGCTGTGTAATGTGATATGTGACACCTGTATATCTGTGTGCTCCTGAGTCTGTATATGGGAGACTGCGCTGAGTAATTTGATATGTGACACCTGTATATCTGTGTGCTCCTGAGTCTGTATATGGGAGACTGTGCTGAGTTATGTGATATGTGACACCTGTATATCTGTGTGCTCCTTAGTCTGTATATGGGAGACTGCGCTGAGTAATTTTATATGTTTCATCTGTATATCTGTGTGCTCCTGAGTCTGTATATGGGAGACTTCGCTGTGTAATTTGATATGTGACACCTGTATATCTGTGTGCTCCTGTGTCTGTATATGGGAGACTGCGCTGTGTAATGTGATATGTAACACCAGTATATCTGTCTGCACCTGAATCTGTATATGGGAAACCACGCTGAGTAATGTTATATGTGACACCTGTATATCTTTGTGCTCCTGAGTCTATATGTGAGACTGCGCTGAGTAATGTGATATGTGACACCTGTATATCTGTGTGCTCCTGAGTCTGTATATGGGAGCCTGTAATGAGTGATGTGATATGTGACACCTGTATATCTGTGTGCTCCTGAGTCTGTATATGGGAGACTGTGCTGAGTAATGTGATGTGTGACACCTGTATATCTGTGTGCTCCTGAGTCTGTATATGGGAGACTGTGCTGAGTAATGTGATGTGTGACACCTGTATATCTGTGTGCTCCTGAGTCTGTATATGGGAGACTGCACTGAGTAATGTGATATGTGACACCTGTATATCTGTGTGCTCCTGAGTCTGTATATGGGAGACTGCACTGAGTAATTTGATATGTGACACCTGTATATCTGTGTGCTCCTGAGTCTGTATATGGGAGACTGTGCTGAGTAATGTGATGTGTGACACCTGTATATCTGTGTGCTCCTGAGTCTGTATATGGGAGACTGCGCTGAGTAATGTGATATGTGACACCTGTATATCTGTGTGCTCCTGAGTCTGTATATGGGAGACTGTGCTGAGTAATGTGATATGTGACACCTGTATATCTGTGTGTTCCAGAGTCTGTATATGTAGACTGCGCTGATTAATGTGACACCTGTATATCTGTGTGCTCCTGAGTCTATATATGGGAGATTGTGCTTGAGTAATGTGATATGTGACACCTTTATATCTGTGTGCTCCTAAGTCTGTATATGGGAGACTGCGCTGTGTAATGTGATATGTGACACCTGTATATCTGTGTGCTCCTGAGTCTGTATATGGGAGACTGTGCTGAGTAATGTGATATGTGACACCTGTATATCTGTGTGCTCCTGAGTCTGTATATGGGAGACTGCGCTGTGTAATGTGATATGTGACACCTGTATATCTGTGTGCTCCTGAGTCTGTATATGGGAGACTGTGCTGAGTAATGTGATATGTGACACCTGTATGTCTGTGTGCTCCTGAGTTTGTATATGGGAGACTGCGCTGAGTAATGTGATATGTGACACCTGTATATCTGTGTGCTCCTGAGTCTGTATATGGGAGACTGCGCTGAGTAATTTGATATGTGACACCTGTATATCTGTGTGCTCCTTACTCTGTATATGGGAGACTGCGCTGAGTAATTTTATATGTTTCATCTGTATATCTGTGTGCTCCTGAGTCTGTATATGGGAGACTTCGCTGTGTAATTTGATATGTGACACCTGTATATCTGTGTGCTCCTGTGTCTGTATATGGGAGACTGCGCTGAGTAATGTGATATGTGACACCTGTATATCTGTCTGCACCTGAGTCTGTATATGGGAAACCACGCTGAGTAATGTTATATGTGACACCTGTATATCTTTGTGCTCCTGAGTCTATATGGGAGACTGCGCTGAGTAATGTGATATGTGACACCTGTATATCTGTGTGCTCCTGAGTCTGTATATGGGAGACTGTGCTGAGTGATGTGATATGTGACACCTGTATATCTGTGTGCTCCTGAGTCTGTATATGTAGACTGCGCTGATTAATGTGACACCTGTATATCTGTGTGCTCCTGAGTCTATATATGGGAGATTGTGCTTGAGTAATGTGATATGTGACACCTGTATATCTGTGTGCTCCTGAGTCTGTATATGGGAGATTGTGCTTGAGTAATGTGATATGTGACACCTGTATATCTGTGTGCTCCTGAGTCTGTATATGGGAGACTGCGCTGTGTAATGTGATATGTGACACCTGTATATCTGTGTGCTCCTGAGTCTGTATATGGGAGACTGCGCTGAGTAATGTGATATGTAACCCCTGTATATCTGTGTGCTCCTGAGTCTGTATATGGGAGACTGCACTGAGTAATTTGATATGTGACACCTGTATATCTGTGTGCTCCTGAGTCTGTATATGAGAGACTGCGCTGAGTAATGTGATATGTGACACCTGTATATCTGTGTGCTCCTGAGTCTGTATATGTAGACTGCGCTGATTAATGTGACACCTGTATATCTGTGTGCTCCTGAGTCTATATATGGGAGATTGTGCTTGAGTAATGTGATATGTGACACCTGTATATCTGTGTGCTCCTGAGTCTGTATATGGGAGACTGCGCTGTGTAATGTGATATGTGACACCTGTATATCTGTGTGCTCCTGAGTCTGTATATGGGAGACTGTGCTGAGTAATGTGATATGTGACACCTGTATGTCTGTGTGCTCCTGAGTTTGTATATGGGAGACTGCGCTGAGTAATGTGATATGTGACACCTGTATATCTGTGTGCTCCTGAGTCTGTATATGGGAGACTGCGCTGAGTGATGTGATATGTGACACCTGTATATCTGTGTGCTCCTGAGTCTGTATTTAAGAGACTGCGCTGAGTGATGTGATTTGTGACACCTGTATATCTGTGTGCTCCTGAGTCTGTATATGGGAGACTGCACTGAGTAATTTGATATGTGACACCTGTATATCTGTGTGCTCCTGAGTCTGTATATGGGAGACTGCGCTGAGTAATGTGATATGTGACACCTGTATATCTGTGTGCTCCTGAGTCTGTATATGGGAGACCACTCTGAGTGATGTGATTTGTGACACCTGTATATCTGTGTGCTCCTGAGTCTGTATATGGGAGACTGCGCTGAGTAATGTGATATGTGACACCTGTATATCTGTGTGCTCCTGAGTCTGTATATGGGAGACTGCGCTGAGTAATGTGATATGTGACACCTGTATATCTGTGTGCTCCTGAGTCTGTATATGGGAGACCACTCTGAGTGATGTGATTTGTGACACCTGTATATCTGTGTGCTCTGAGTCTGTATATGGGAGACCACTCTGAGTAATGTGATATGTGACACCTGTATATATGTGTGCTCTGAGTCTGTATATGGGAGACTGCACTGAGTAATTTGATATGTGACACCTGTATATCTGTGTGCTCCTGAGTCTGTATATGGGAGACTGCACTGAGTAATGTGATATGTGACACCTGTATATCTGTGTGCTCCTGAGTCTGTATATGGGAGACCACTCTGAGTGATGTGATTTGTGACACCTGTATATCTGTGTGCTCCTGAGTCTGTATATGGGAGACTGCGCTGTGTAATGTGATATGTGACACCTGTATATCTGTGTGCTCCTGAATCTGTATATGGGAGACTGTGCTGAGTAATGTGATATGTGACACCTGTATATCTGTGTGTTCCTGAGTCTGTATATGTAGACTGCGCTGAGTAATGTGACACCTGTATATCTGTGTGCTCCTGAGTCTATATATGGGAGATTGTGCTTGAGTAATGTGATATGTGACACCTGTATATCTGTGTGCTCCTGAGTCTGTATATTGGAGACTGCGCTGTGTAATGTGATATGTGACACCTGTATATCTGTGTGATCCTGAGTCTGTGTTTATGGGAGACTGTGCTGAGTAATGTGATATGTGACATCTGTATATCTGTGTGCTCCTGAGTCTGTGTTTATGGGAGACTGTGCTGAGTAATTTGATATGTGACACCTTTATATCTGTGTGCTCCTGAGTCTGTATAAGGGAGACTGCGCTGAGTAATGTGATATGTGACACCTGTATATCTGTGTGCTCCTGAGTCTGTATATTGGAGACTGCGCTGAGTAATGTGATATGTGACACCTGTATATCTGTGTGCTCCTGAGTCTGTATATTGGAGACTGCGCTGAGTAATGTGATATGTGACACCTGTATATCTGTGTGCTCCTGCGTCTGTATATGGGAGACTGTGCTGAGTAATGTGATATGTGACACCTGTATATCTGTGTGCTCCTGAGTCTGTATATAGGAATCTGCGCTGTGTAATGTGATATGTGACACTTGTATATCTGTGTGCACCTGAGTCTGTATATGGAAGACTGTGCTGAGTAATGTGATATGTGACACCTGTATGTCTGTGTGCTCCTGAGTCTGAATATGGGAGACTGCGCTGAGTAATGTGATATGTGACACCTGTATATCTGTGTGCTCCTGAGTCTGTATATGGGAGACTGCGCTGTGTAATGTGATATGTGACACCTGTATATCTGTGTGCTCCTGAGTCTGTATATGGGAGACTGTGCTGAGTAATGTGATATGTGACACCTGTATATCTGTGTGTTCCTGAGTCTGTATATGTAGACTGCGCTGAGTAATGTGACACCTGTATATCTGTGTGCTCCTGAGTCTATATATGGGAGATTGTGCTTGAGTAATGTGATATGTGACACCTGTATATCTGTGTGCTCCTGACTCTGTATATTGGAGACTGCGCTGTGTAATGTGATATGTGACAACTGTATATCTGTGTGATCCTGAGTCTGTGTTTATGGGAGACTGTGCTGAGTAATGTGATATGTGACATCTGTATATCTGTGTGCTCCTGAGTCTGTGTTTATGGGAGACTGTGCTGAGTAATTTGATATGTGACACCTTTATATCTGTGTGCTCCTGAGTCTGTATATGGGAGACTGCGCTGAGTAATGTGATATGTGACACCTGTATATCTGTGTGCTCCTGAGTCTGTATATTGGAGAGTGCGCTGAGTAATGTGATATGTGACACCTGTATATCTGTGTGCTCCTGCATCTGTATATGGGAGACTGTGCTGAGTAATGTGATATGTGACACCTGTATATCTGTGTGCTCCTGAGTCTGTATATAGGAATCTGCGCTGTGTAATGTGATATGTGACACTTGTATATCTGTGTGCTCCTGAGTCTGTATATGGGAGACTGCACTGAGTAATGTGATATGTGACACCTGTATATCTGTGTGCTCCTGAGTCTGTATATGGGAGACCACTCTGAGTGATGTGATTTGTGACACCTGTATATCTGTGTGCTCCTGAGTCTGTATATGGGAGACTGCGCTGTGTAATGTGATATGTGACACCTGTATATCTGTGTGCTCCTGAGTCTGTATATGGGAGACTGTGCTGAGTAATGTGATATGTGACACCTGTATATCTGTGTGTTCCTGAGTCTGTATATGTAGACTGCGCTGAGTAATGTGACACCTGTATATCTGTGTGCTCCTGAGTCTATATATGGGAGATTGTGCTTGAGTAATGTGATATGTGACACCTGTATATCTGTGTGCTCCTGAGTCTGTATATTGGAGACTGCGCTGTGTAATGTAATATGTGACACCTGTATATCTGTGTGATCCTGAGTCTGTGTTTATGGGAGACTGTGCTGAGTAATGTGATATGTGACATCTGTATATCTGTGTGCTCCTGAGTCTGTGTTTATGGGAGACTGTGCTGAGTAATTTGATATGTGACACCTTTATATCTGTGTGCTCCTGAGTCTGTATAAGGGAGACTGCGCTGAGTAATGTGATATGTGACACCTGTATATCTGTGTGCTCCTGAGTCTGTATATTGGAGACTGCGCTGAGTAATGTGATATGTGACACCTGTATATCTGTGTGCTCCTGCGTCTGTATATGGGAGACTGTGCTGAGTAATGTGATATGTGACACCTGTATATCTGTGTGCTCCTGAGTCTGTATATAGGAATCTGCGCTGTGTAATGTGATATGTGACACTTGTATATCTGTGTGCTCCTGAGTCTGTATATGGGAGACTGCACTGAGTAATGTGATATGTGACACCTGTATATCTGTGTGCTCCTGAGTCTGTATATGGGAGACCACTCTGAGTGATGTGATTTGTGACACCTGTATATATGTGTGCTCCTGAGTCTGTATATGGGAGACTGCGCTGTGTAATGTGATATGTGACACCTGTATATCTGTGTGCTCCTGAGTCTGTATATGGGAGACTGTGCTGAGTAATGTGATATGTGACACCTGTATATCTGTGTGTTCCTGAGTCTGTATATGTAGACTGCGCTGAGTAATGTGACACCTGTATATCTGTGTGCTCCTGAGTCTATATATGGGAGATTGTGCTTGAGTAATGTGATATGTGACACCTGTATATCTGTGTGCTCCTGAGTCTGTATATTGGAGACTGCGCTGTGTAATGTGATATGTGACACCTGTATATCTGTGTGATCCTGAGTCTGTGTTTATGGGAGACTGTGCTGAGTAATGTGATATGTGACATCTGTATATCTGTGTGCTCCTGAGTCTGTGTTTATGGGAGACTGTGCTGAGTAATTTGATATGTGACACCTTTATATCTGTGTGCTCCTGAGTCTGTATAAGGGAGACTGCGCTGAGTAATGTGATATGTGACACCTGTATATCTGTGTGCTCCTGAGTCTGTATATTGGAGACTGCGCTGAGTAATGTGATATGTGACACCTGTATATCTGTGTGCTCCTGCGTCTGTATATGGGAGACTGTGCTGAGTAATGTGATATGTGACACCTGTATATCTGTGTGCTCCTGAGTCTGTATATAGGAATCTGCGCTGTGTAATGTGATATGTGACACTTGTATATCTGTGTGCACCTGAGTCTGTATATGGAAGACTGTGCTGAGTAATGTGATATGTGACACCTGTATGTCTGTGTGCTCCTGAGTCTGAATATGGGAGACTGCGCTGAGTAATGTGATATGTGACACCTGTATATCTGTGTGCTCCTGAGTCTGTATATGGGAGACTGCGCTGTGTAATGTGATATGTGACACCTGTATATCTGTGTGCTCCTGAGTCTGTATATGGGAGACTGTGCTGAGTAATGTGATATGTGACACCTGTATATCTGTGTGTTCCTGAGTCTGTATATGTAGACTGCGCTGAGTAATGTGACACCTGTATATCTGTGTGCTCCTGAGTCTATATATGGGAGATTGTGCTTGAGTAATGTGATATGTGACACCTGTATATCTGTGTGCTCCTGACTCTGTATATTGGAGACTGCGCTGTGTAATGTGATATGTGACAACTGTATATCTGTGTGATCCTGAGTCTGTGTTTATGGGAGACTGTGCTGAGTAATGTGATATGTGACATCTGTATATCTGTGTGCTCCTGAGTCTGTGTTTATGGGAGACTGTGCTGAGTAATTTGATATGTGACACCTTTATATCTGTGTGCTCCTGAGTCTGTATATGGGAGACTGCGCTGAGTAATGTGATATGTGACACCTGTATATCTGTGTGCTCCTGAGTCTGTATATTGGAGAGTGCGCTGAGTAATGTGATATGTGACACCTGTATATCTGTGTGCTCCTGCGTCTGTATATGGGAGACTGTGCTGAGTAATGTGATATGTGACACCTGTATATCTGTGTGCTCCTGAGTCTGTATATAGGAATCTGCGCTGTGTAATGTGATATGTGACACTTGTATATCTGTGTGCTCCTGAGTCTGTATATGGGAGACTGCACTGAGTAATGTGATATGTGACACCTGTATATCTGTGTGCTCCTGAGTCTGTATATGGGAGACCACTCTGAGTGATGTGATTTGTGACACCTGTATATCTGTGTGCTCCTGAGTCTGTATATGGGAGACTGCGCTGTGTAATGTGATATGTGACACCTGTATATCTGTGTGCTCCTGAGTCTGTATATGGGAGACTGTGCTGAGTAATGTGATATGTGACACCTGTATATCTGTGTGTTCCTGAGTCTGTATATGTAGACTGCGCTGAGTAATGTGACACCTGTATATCTGTGTGCTCCTGAGTCTATATATGGGAGATTGTGCTTGAGTAATGTGATATGTGACACCTGTATATCTGTGTGCTCCTGAGTCTGTATATTGGAGACTGCGCTGTGTAATGTGATATGTGACACCTGTATATCTGTGTGATCCTGAGTCTGTGTTTATGGGAGACTGTGCTGAGTAATGTGATATGTGACATCTGTATATCTGTGTGCTCCTGAGTCTGTGTTTATGGGAGACTGTGCTGAGTAATTTGATATGTGACACCTTTATATCTGTGTGCTCCTGAGTCTGTATAAGGGAGACTGCGCTGAGTAATGTGATATGTGACACCTGTATATCTGTGTGCTCCTGAGTCTGTATATTGGAGACTGCGCTGAGTAATGTGATATGTGACACCTGTATATCTGTGTGCTCCTGCGTCTGTATATGGGAGTCTGTGCTGAGTAATGTGATATGTGACACCTGTATATCTGTGTGCTCCTGAGTCTGTATATAGGAATCTGCGCTGTGTAATGTGATATGTGACACTTGTATATCTGTGTGCTCCTGAGTCTGTATATGGAAGACTGTGCTGAGTAATGTGATATGTGACACCTGTATGTCTGTGTGCTCCTGAGTCTGAATATGGGAGACTGCGCTGAGTAATGTGATATGTGACACCTGTATATCTGTGTGCTCCTGAGTCTGTATATGGGAGACTGCGCTGTGTAATGTGATATGTGACACCTGTATATCTGTGTGCTCCTGAGTCTGTATATGGGAGACTGTGCTGAGTAATGTGATATGTGACACCTGTATATCTGTGTGTTCCTGAGTCTGTATATGTAGACTGCGCTGAGTAATGTGACACCTGTATATCTGTGTGCTCCTGAGTCTATATATGGGAGACTGTGCTTGAGTAATGTGATATGTGACACCTGTATATCTGTGTGCTCCTGAGTCTGTATATTGGAGACTGCGCTGTGTAATGTGATATGTGACACCTGTATATCTGTGTGATCCTGAGTCTGTGTTTATGGGAGACTGTGCTGAGTAATGTGATATGTGACATCTGTATATCTGTGTGCTCCTGAGTCTGTGTTTATGGGAGACTGTGCTGAGTAATTTGATATGTGACACCTTTATATCTGTGTGCTCCTGAGTCTGTATATGGGAGACTGCGCTGAGTAATGTGATATGTGACACCTGTATATCTGTGTGCTCCTGAGTCTGTATATTGGAGAGTGCACTGAGTAATGTGATATGTGACACCTGTATATCTGTGTGCTCCTGCGTCTGTATATGGGAGACTGTGCTGAGTAATGTGATATGTGACACCTGTATATCTGTGTGCTCCTGAGTCTGTATATAGGAATCTGCGCTGTGTAATGTGATATGTGACACTTGTATATCTGTGTGCTCCTGAGTCTGTATATGGGAGACTGTGCTGAGTAATGTGATATGTGACACCTGTATGTCTGTGTGCTCCTGAGTCTGAATATGGGAGACTGCGCTGAGTAATGTGATATGTGACACCTGTATATCTGTGTGCTCCTGAGTCTGTATATGGGAGACTGCGCTGAGTGATGTGATATGTGACACCTGTATATGTGTGTGCTCCTGAGTCTGTATATTGGAGACTGTGCTGAGTAATGTGATATGTGACACCTGTATATCTGTGTGTTCCTGAGTCTGTATATGTAGACTGCGCTGAGTAATGTGACACCTGTATATCTGTGTGCTCCTGAGTCTATATATGGGAGATTGTGCTTGAGTAATGTGATATGTGACACCTGTATATCTGTGTGCTCCTGAGTCTGTATATTGGAGACTGCGCTGTGTGATGTGATATGTGACACCTGTATATCTGTGTGATCCTGAGTCTGTGTTTATGGGAGACTGTGCTGAGTAATTTGATATGTGACACCTTTATATCTGTGTGCTCCTGAGTCTGTATATGGGAGACTTCGCTGAGTAATGTGATATGTGACACCTGTATATCTGTGTGCTCCTGAGTCTGTATATGGGAGACTGCGCTGAGTAATGTGATATGTGACACCTGTATATCTGTGTGCTCCTGCATCAGTATATGGGAGACTGTGCTGAGTAATGTGATATGTGACACCTGTATATCTTTGTGCACCTGAGTGTGTATATGGGAGACCACACTGAGTAATGTGATATGTGACACCTGTATATCTGTGTACTCCTGAGTCTGTATATGGGAGACTGCGCTGAGTAATGTGATATGTGACAACTGTATGTCTGTGTGCTCCTGAGTCTGAATATGGGAGACTGCGCTGAGTAATGTGATTTGTGACACCTGTATATCTGTGTGCTCCTGAGTCTGTATATGGGATACTGCGCTGAGTGATGTGATATGTGACACCTGTATATGTGTGTGCTCCTGAGTCTGTATATTGGAGACTGTGCTGAGTAATGTGATATGTGACACCTGTATATCTGTGTGTTCCTGAGTCTGTATATGTAGACTGCGCTGAGTAATGTGACACCTGTATATCTGTGTGCTCCTGAGTCTATATATGGGAGATTGTGCTTGAGTAATGTGATATGTGACACCTGTATATCTGTGTGCTCCTGAGTCTGTATATTGGAGACTGCGCTGTGTGATGTGATATGTGACACCTGTATATCTGTGTGATCCTGATTCTGTGTTTATGGGAGACTGCGCTGTGTAATGAGATATGTGACACCTGTATATCTGTGCGCTCCTGAGTCTGTATATGGGAGACTGTGCTGAGTAATGTGATATGTGACACCTGTATGTCTGTGTGCTCCTGAGTTTGTATATGGGAGACTGCGCTGAGTAATGTGATATGTGACACCTGTATATCTGTGTGCTCCTGAGTCTGTATATGGGAGACTTCGCTGTGTAATTTGATATGTGACACCTGTATATCTGTGTGCTCCTGTGTCTGTATATGGGAGACTGCGCTGAGTAATGTGATATGTGACACCTGTATATCTGTCTGCACCTGAGTCTGTATATGGGAAACCACGCTGAGTAATGTTATATGTGACACCTGTATATCTTTGTGCTCCTGAGTCTATATGGGAGACTGCGCTGAGTAATGTGATATGTGACACCTGTATATCTGTGTGCTCCTGAGTCTGTATATGGGAGACTGTGCTGAGTGATGTGATATGTGACACCTGTATATCTGTGTGCTCCTGAGTCTGTATATGTAGACTGCGCTGATTAATGTGGCACCTGTATATCTGTGTGCTCCTGAGTCTATATATGGGAGATTGTGCTTGAGTAATGTGATATGTGACACCTGTATATCTGAGTGCTCCTGAGTCTGTATATTGGAGACTGCGCTGTGTGATGTGATATGTGACACCTGTATATCTGTGTGATCCTGAGTCTGTGTTTATGGGAGACTGCGCTGTGTAATGTGATATGTGACACCTGTATATCTGTGTGCTCCTGAGTCTGTATATGGGAGACTGTGCTGAGTAATGTGATATGTGACACCTGTATGTCTGTGTGCTCCTGAGTTTGTATATGGGAGACTGCGCTGAGTAATGTGATATGTGACACCTGTATATCTGTGTGCTCCTGAGTCTGTATATGGGAGACTGCGCTGAGTGATGTGATATGTGACACCTGTATATCTGTGTGCTCCTGAGTCTGTATTTAAGAGACTGCGCTGAGTGATGTGATTTGTGACATCTGTATATCTGTGTGCTCCTGAGTCTGTATATGGGAGACTGCGCTGAGTAATGTGATATGTAACACCTGTATATCTGTGTGCTCCTGAGTCTGTATATTGGAGACTGCACTGAGTAATTTGATATGTGTCACCTGTATATCTGTGTGCTCCAGAGTCTGTATATGAGAGACTGCGCTGAGTAATGTGATATGTGACACCTGTATATCTGTGTGCTCCTGAGTCTGTATATGGGAGACTGTGCTGAGTAATGTGATATGTGACACCTGTATATCTGTGTGTTCCTGAGTCTGTATAAGTAGACTGCGCTGATTAATGTGACACCTGTATATCTGTGTGCTCCTGAGTCTATATATGGGAGATTGTGCTTGAGTAATGTGATATGTGACACCTGTATATCTGTGTGCTCCTGAGTCTGTATATGGGAGACTGCGCTGTGTAATGTGATATGTGACACCTGTATATCTGTGTGCTCCTGAGTCTGTATATGGGAGACTGTGCTGAGTAATGTGATATGTGACACCTGTATGTCTGTGTGCTCCTGAGTTTGTATATGGGAGACTGCGCTGAGTAATGTGATATGTGACACCTGTATATCTGTGTGCTCCTGAGTCTGTATATGGGAGACTTCGCTGTGTAATTTGATATGTGACACCTGTATATCTGTGTGCTCCTGTGTCTGTATATGGGAGACTGCGCTGAGTAATGTGATATGTAACACCTGTATATCTGTCTGCACCTGAGTCTGTATATGGGAAACCACGCTGAGTAATGTTATATGTGACACCTGTATATCTTTGTGCTCCTGAGTCTATATGGGAGACTGCGCTGAGTAATGTGATATGTGACACCTGTATATCTGTGTGCTCCTGAGTCTGTATATGGGAGACCACTCTGAGTGATGTGACTTGTGACACCTGTATATCTGTGTGCTCCTGAGTCTGTATATGGTAGACTGCACTGAGTAATTTGATATGTGACACCTGTATATCTGTGTGCTCCTGAGTCTGTATATGGGAGACTGCGCTGAGTAATGTGATATGTGACACCTGTATATCTGTGTGCTCCTGAGTCTGTATATGGGAGACCACTCTGAGTGATGTGATTTGTGACACCTGTATATCTGTGTGCTCCTGAGTCTGTATATGGGAGACTGCACTGAGTAATTTGATATGTGACACCTGTATATCTGTGTGCTCCTGAGTCTGTATATGGGAGACTGCACTGAGTAATGTGATATGTGACACCTGTATATCTGTGTGCTCCTGAGTCTGTATATGGGAGACCACTCTGAGTGATGTGATTTGTGACACCTGTATATCTGTGTGCTCCTGAGTCTGTATATGGGAGACTGCGCTGTGTAATGTGATATGTGACACCTGTATATCTGTGTGCTCCTGAGTCTGTATATGGGAGACTGTGCTGAGTAATGTGATATGTGACACCTGTATATCTGTGTGTTCCTGAGTCTGTATATGTAGACTGCGCTGAGTAATGTGACACCTGTATATCTGTGTGCTCCTGAGTCTGTATATTGGAGACTGCGCTGTGTAATGTGATATGTGACACCTGTATATCTGTGTGATCCTGAGTCTGTGTTTATGGGAGACTGTGCTGAGTAATGTGATATGTGACATCTGTATATCTGTGTGCTCCTGAGTCTGTGTTTATGGGAGACTGTGCTGAGTAATTTGATATGTGACACCTTTATATCTGTGTGCTCCTGAGTCTGTATATGGGAGACTGCGCTGAGTAATGTGATATGTGACACCTGTATATCTGTGTGCTCCTGAGTCTGTATATTGGAGACTGCGCTGAGTAATGTGATATGTGACACCTGTATATCTGTGTGCTCCTGCGTCTGTATATGGGAGACTGCACTGAGTAATGTGATGTGACACCTGTATAGCTGTGTGCTCCTGAGTCTGTATATGGGAGACTGTGCTGAGTGATGTGATATGTGTCACCTGTATATCTGTGTGCTCCTGAGTCTGTATAAGGGAGACTGCGCTGAGTAATGTGATATGTGACACCTGTATATCTGTGTGCTCCTGAGTCTGTATATAGGAATCTGCGCTGTGTAATGTGATATCTGACACTTGTATATCTGTGTGCTCCTTAGTCTGTATATGGGAGACAGTGCTGAGTAATGTGATATGTGACACCTGTATGTCTGTGTGCTCCTGAGTCTGAATATGGGAGACTGCGCTGAGTAATGTGATATGTGACACCTGTATATCTGTGTGCTCCTGAGTCTGTATATGGGAGACTGCGCTGAGTGATGTGATATGTGACACCTGTATATGTGTGTGCTCCTGAGTCTGTATATTGGAGACTGTGCTGAGTAATGTGATATGTGACACCTGTATATCTGTGTGTTCCTGAGTCTGTATATGTAGACTGCGCTGAGTAATGTGACACCTGTATATCTGTGTGCTCCTGAGTCTATATATGGGAGATTGTGCTTGAGTAATGTGATATGTGACACCTGTATATCTGTGTGCTCCTGAGTCTGTATATTGGAGACTGCGCTGTGTGATGTGATATGTGACACCTGTATATCTGTGTGATCCTGAGTCTGTGTTTATGGGAGACTGTGCTGAGTAATGTGATATATGACATCTGTATATCTGTGTGCTCCTGAGTCTGTGTTTATGGGAGACTGTGCTGAGTAATTTGATATGTGACACCTTTATATCTGTGTGCTCCTGAGTCTGTATATGGGAGACTGCGCTGAGTAATGTGATATGTGACACCTGTATATCTGTGTGCTCCTGAGTCTGTATATGGGAGACTGCGCTGAGTAATGTGATATGTGACACCTGTATATCTGTGTGCTCCTGCATCTGTATATGGGAGACTGTGCTGAGTAATGTGATATGTGACACCTGTATATCTTTGTGCACCTGAGTGTGTATATGGGAGACCACACTGAGTAATGTGATATGTGACACTTGTATATCTGTGTACTCCTGAGTCTGTATATGGGAGACTGCGCTGAGTAATGTGATATGTGACACCTGTATATCTGTGTGCTCCTGAGTCTGTATATGGGAGACTGCGCTGAGTAATGTGATATGTGACACCTGTATATCTGTGTGCTCCTGAGTCTGTATATGGGAGACTGCGCTGAGTAATGTGATATGTGACACCTGTATATCTGTGTGCTCCTGCGTCTGTATATGGGAGACTGTGCTGAGTAAAGTGATATGTGACACCTGTATATCTGTGTGCACCTGAGTGTGTATATGGGAGACCACACTGAGTAATGTGATATGTGACACCTGTATATCTGTGTGCTCCTGAGTCTGTATAAGGGAGACTGCGCTGAGTAATGTGATATGTGACACCTGTATATCTGTGTGCTCCTGAGTCTGTATATGGGAGACTGTGCTGAGTGATGTGATATGTGTCACCTGTATATCTGTGTGCTCCTGAGTCTGTATATGGGAGACTGCGCTGAGTAATGTGATATGTGACACCTGTATTTCTGTGTGCTCCTGAGTCTGTATATGGAGACTGCTCTGAGTAATGTGATATGTGACACCTGTATAATTGTGTGCTCCTGAGACTGTATATGGGACACTGCGCTGAGTAATGTGATATGTGACACCTGTATATATGTGTGCTCCTGAGTCTGTATATGGGATACTGTGCTGAGTAATTTGATATGTGACACCTGTATATCTGTGTACTCCTGAGTCTGTAAATGGGAGACTGCGCTGAGTAATGTGATATGTGACATCTGTATATCTGTGTGCTCCTGAGTCTGTATATGGGAGACTGTGCTGAGTAATGTGATATGTGACACCTGTATATCTGTGTGCACCTGAGTGTGTATATGGGAGACCACACTGAGTAATGTGATATGTGACACCTGTATATCTGTGTTCTCCTGAGTCTGTATATGGGAGACTGCGCTGAGTAATGTGATATGTGACACCTGTATATCTGTGTGCTCCTGAGTCTGTATATGGGAAACTGTGCTGAGTAATGTGATAGGTGACACCTGTATATCTGTGTGCTCCTGAGTCTGTATATGGGAGACTGTGCTGAGTAATGTGATATGTGACACCTGTATATCTGTGTGCTCCTGAGTCTGTAAATGGGGGACTGCGCTGAGTAATGTGATATGTGACACCTGTATATCTGTGTGCTCCTTATTCTGTATATGGGAGACTGCGCTGAGTCATTTTATATGTTTCATCTGTATATCTGTGTGCTCCTGAGTCTGTATATGGGAGACTGCGCTGTGTAATGTGATATGTGACACCTGTATATCTTTGTGCTCCTGAGTCTATATGGGAGACTGCGCTGAGTAATGTGATATGTGACACCTGTATATCTGTGTGCTCCTGAGTCTGTATATGGGAGACTGTGCTGAGTGATGTGATATGTGACACCTGTATATCTGTGTGCTCCTGAGTCTGTATATAGTAGACTGCGCTGAGTAATATGACACCTGTATATCTGTGTGCTCCTGAGTCTGTATATGGGAGACTGCGCTGAGTAATGTGATGTATGACACCTGTATATTTGTGTGCTCCTGAGTCTGTATATGGGAGCCTGCGCTGAGTAATGTGATATGTAACACCTGTATATATGTGTGCTCCTGAGTCTGTATATGGGAGACTGCACTGAGTAATTTGATATGTGACACCTGTATATCTGTGTGCTCCTGAGTCTGTATATGAGAGACTGCGCTCAGTAATGTGATATGTGACACCTGTATATCTGTGTGCTCCTGAGTCTGTATATGGGAGACTGTGCTGAGTAATGTGATATGTGACACCTATATATCTGTGTGTTCCAGAGTCTGTATATGTAGACTGCGCTGATTAATGTGACACCTGTATATCTGTGTGCTCCTGAGTCTATATATGGGAGATTGTGCTTGAGTAATGTGATATGTGACACCTGTATATCTGTGTGCTCCTGAGTCTGTATATGGGAGACTGCGCTGTGTAATGTGATATGTGACACCTGTATATCTGTGTGCTCCTGAGTCTGTATATGGGAGACTGTGCTGAGTAATGTGATATGTGACACCTATATGTCTGTGTGCTCCTGAGTTTGTATATGGGAGACTGCGCTGAGTAATGTGATATGTGACATCTGTATATCTGTGTGCTCCTGAGTCTGTATATGGGAGACTGCGCTGAGTGATGTGATATGTGACACCTGTATATCTGTGTGCTCCTGAGTCTGTATTTAAGAGACTGCGCTGAGTGATGTGATTTGTGACACCTGTATATCTGTGTGCTCCTGAGTCTGTATATGGGAGACTGCACTGAGAAATTTGATATGTGACACCTGTATATCTGTGTGCTCCTGAGTCTGTATATTGGAGACTGCGCTGAGTAATGTGATATGTGACACCTGTATATCTGTGTGCTCCTGAGTCTGTATATGGGAGACTGCGCTGAGTAATGTGATATGTAACACCTGTATATCTGTGTGCTCCTGAGTCTGTATATGGGAGACTGCACTTTGTAATGTGACACCTGTATATCTGTGTGCTCCTGAGTCTGTATATGAGAGACTGCGCTGAGTAATGTGATATGTGACACCTGTATATCTGTGTGCTCCTGAGTCTGTGTTTATGGGAGACTGTGCTGAGTAATGTGATGTATGACATCTGTATATCTGTGTGCTCCTGAGTCTGTGTTTATGGGAGACTGTGCTGAGTAATTTGATATGTGACACCTTTATATCTGTGTGCTCCTGAGTCTGTATATGGGAGACTGCGCTGAGTAATGTCATATGTGACACCTGTATATCTGTGTGCTCCTGAGTCTGTATATGGGAGACTGCGCTGAGTAATGTGATATGTGACACCTGTATATCTGTGTGCTCCTGCGTCTGTATATGGGAGACTGTGCTGAGTAAAGTGATATGTGACACCTGTATATCTGTGTGCACCTGAGTGTGTATATGGGAGACCACACTGAGTAATGTGATATGTGACACCTGTATATCTGTGTGCTCCTGAGTCTGTATAAGGGAGACTGCGCTGAGTAATGTGATATGTGACACCTGTATATCTGTGTGCTCCTGAGTCTGTATATGGGAGACTGTGCTGAGTGATGTGATATGTGTCACCTGTATATCTGTGTGCTCCTGAGTCTGTATATGGGAGACTGCACTGAGAAATTTGATATGTGACACCTGTATATCTGTGTGCTCCTGAGTCTGTATATTGGAGACTGCGCTGAGTAATGTGATATGTGACACCTGTATATCTGTGTGCTCCTGAGTCTGTATATGGGAGACTGCGCTGAGTAATGTGATATGTAACACGTGTATATCTGTGTGCTCCTGAGTCTGTATATGGGAGACTGCGCTTTGTAATGCGACACCTGTATATCTGTGTGCTCCTGAGTCTGTATATGAGAGACTGCGCTGAGTAATGTGATATGTGACACCTGTATATCTGTGTGCTCCTGAGTCTGTGTTTATGGGAGACTGTGCTGAGTAATGTGATATATGACATCTGTATATCTGTGTGCTCCTGAGTCTGTGTTTATGGGAGACTGTGCTGAGTAATTTGATATGTGACACCTTTATATCTGTGTGCTCCTGAGTCTGTATATGGGAGACTGCGCTGAGTAATGTGATATGTGACACCTGTATATCTGTGTGCTCCTGAGTCTGTATATGGGAGACTGCGCTGAGTAATGTGATATGTGACACCTGTATATCTGTGTGCTCCTGCATCTGTATATGGGAGACTGTGCTGAGTAATGTGATATGTGACACCTGTATATCTTTGTGCACCTGAGTGTGTATATGGGAGACCACACTGAGTAATGTGATATGTGACACCTGTATATCTGTGTACTCCTGAGTCTGTATATGGGAGACTGCGCTGAGTAATGTGATATGTGACACCTGTATATCTGTGTGCTCCTGAGTCTGTATATGGGAGACTGCGCTGAGTAATGTGATATGTGACACCTGTATATCTGTGTGCTCCTGAGTCTGTATATGGGAGACTGCGCTGAGTAATGTGATATGTGACACCTGTATATCTGTGTGCTCCTGCGTCTGTATATGGGAGACTGTGCTGAGTAAAGTGATATGTGACACCTGTATATCTGTGTGCACCTGAGTGTGTATATGGGAGACCACACTGAGTAATGTGATATGTGACACCTGTATATCTGTGTGCTCCTGAGTCTGTATAAGGGAGACTGCGCTGAGTAATGTGATATGTGACACCTGTATATCTGTGTGCTCCTGAGTCTGTATATGGGAGACTGTGCTGAGTGATGTGATATGTGTCACCTGTATATCTGTGTGCTCCTGAGTCTGTATATGGGAGACTGCGCTGAGTAATGTGATATGTGACACCTGTATTTCTGTGTGCTCCTGAGTCTGTATATGGAGACTGCTCTGAGTAATGTGATATGTGACACCTGTATAATTGTGTGCTCCTGAGACTGTATATGGGACACTGCGCTGAGTAATGTGATATGTGACACCTGTATATATGTGTGCTCCTGAGTCTGTATATGGGATACTGTGCTGAGTAATTTGATATGTGACACCTGTATATCTGTGTACTCCTGAGTCTTTAAATGGGAGACTGCGCTGAGTAATGTGATATGTGACATCTGTATATCTGTGTGCTCCTGAGTCTGTATATGGGAGACTGTGCTGAGTAATGTGATATGTGACACCTGTATATCTGTGTGCACCTGAGTGTGTATATGGGAGACCACACTGAGTAATGTGATATGTGACACCTGTATATCTGTGTGCTCCTGAGTCTGTATATAGTAGACTGTGCTGAGTAATATGACACCTGTATATCTGTGTGCTCCTGATTCTGTATATGGGAGACTGCGCTGAGTAATGTGATGTATGACACCTGTATATTTGTGTGCTCCTGAGTCTGTATATGGGAGCCTGTGCTGAGTAATGTGATATGTAACACCTGTATATCTGTGTGCTCCTGAGTCTGTATATGGGAGACTGCACTGAGTAATTTGATATGTGACACCTGTATATCTGTGTGCTCCTGAGTCTGTATATGAGAGACTGCGCTCAGTAATGTGATATGTGACACCTGTATATCTGTGTGCTCCTGAGTCTGTATATGGGAGACTGTGCTGAGTAATGTGATATGTGACACCTGTATATCTGTGTGTTCCAGAGTCTGTATATGTAGACTGCGCTGATTAATGTGACACCTGTATATCTGTGTGCTCCTGAGTCTATATATGGGAGATTGTGCTTGAGTAATGTGATATGTGACACCTGTATATCTGTGTGCTCCTGAGTCTGTATATGGGAGACTGCGCTGTGTAATGTGATATGTGACACCTGTATATCTGTGTGCTCCTGAGTCTGTATATGGGAGACTGTGCTGAGTAATGTGATATGTGACACCTGTATGTCTGTGTGCTCCTGAGTTTGTATATGGGAGACTGCGCTGAGTAATGTGATATGTGACACCTGTATATCTGTGTGCTCCTGGGTCTGTATATGGGAGACTGCGCTGAGTGATGTGATATGTGACACCTGTATATCTGTGTGCTCCTGAGTCTGTATTTAAGAGACTGCGCTGAGTGATGTGATTTGTGACACCTGTATATCTGTGTGCTCCTGAGTCTGTATATGGGAGACTGCACTGAGAAATTTGATATGTGACACCTGTATATCTGTGTGCTCCTGAGTCTGTATATTGGAGACTGCGCTGAGTAATGTGATATGTGACACCTGTATATCTGTGTGCTCCTGAGTCTGTATATGGGAGACTGCGCTGAGTAATGTGATATGTAACACCTGTATATCTGTGTGCTCCTGAGTCTGTATATGGGAGACTGCGCTTTGTAATGTGACACCTGTATATCTGTGTGCTCCTGAGTCTGTATATGAGAGACTGCGCTGAGTAATGTGATATGTGACACCTGTATATCTGTGTGCTCCTGAGTCTGTATATGGGAGACTGTGCTGAGTAATGTGATATGTGACACCTGTATATCTGTGTGTTCCTGAGTCTGTATATGTAGACTGCGCTGATTAATGTGACACCTGTATATCTGTGTGCTCCTGAGTCTATATATGGGAGATTGTGCTTGAGTAATGTGATATGTGACACCTGTATATCTGTGTGCTCCTGAGTCTGTATATGGGAGACTGCGCTGTGTAATGTGATATGTGACACCTGTATATCTGTGTGCTCCTGAGTCTGTATATGGGAGACTGTGCTGAGTAATGTGATATGTGACACCTGTATGTCTGTGTGCTCCTGAGTTTGTATATGGGAGACTGCGCTGAGTAATGTGATATGTGACACCTGTATTTCTGTGTGCTCCTGAGTCTGTATATGGGAGACTGCGCTGAGTGATGTGATATGTGACACCTGTATATCTGTGTGCTCCTGAGTCTGTATTTAAGAGACTGCGCTGAGTGATGTGATTTGTGACACCTGTATATCTGTGTGCTCCTGAGTCTGTATATGGGAGACTGCACTGAGTAATTTGATATGTGACACCTGTATATCTGTGTGCTCCTGAGTCTGTATATGGGAGACTGCGCTGAGTAATGTGATATGTGACACCTGTATATCTGTGTGCTCCTGAGTCTGTATATGGGAGACCACTCTGAGTGATGTGATTTGTGACACCTGTATATCTGTGTGCTCCTGAGTCTGTATATGGGAGACTGCGCTGAGTAATGTGATATGTGACACCTGTATATCTGTGTGCTCCTGAGTCTGTATATGGGAGACTGCGCTGAGTAATGTGATATGTGACACCTGTATATCTGTGTGCTCCTGAGTCTGTATATGGGAGACCACTCTGAGTGATGTGATTTGTGACACCTGTATATCTGTGTGCTCTGAGTCTGTATATGGGAGACCACTCTGAGTAATGTGATATGTGACACCTGTATATCTGTGTGCTCTGAGTCTGTATATGGGAGACTGCACTGAGTAATTTGATATGTGACACCTGTATATCTGTGTGTTCCTGAGTCTGTATATGGGAGACTGCGCTGAGTAATGTGATATGTGACACCTGTATATCTGTGTGCTCCTGAGTCTGTATATGTGAGACTGTGCTGAGTAATGTGATATGTGACACCTGTATATCTGTGTGTTCCTGAGTCTGTATATGTAGACTGCGCTGAGTAATGTGACACCTGTATATCTGTGTGCTCCTGAGTCTACATATGGGAGATTGTGCTTGAGTAATGTGATATGTGACACCTGTATATCTGTGTGCTCCTGAGTCTGTATATTGGAGACTGCGCTGTGTAATGTGATATGTGACACCTGTATATCTGTGTGATCCTGAGTCTGTGATTATGGGAGACTGTGCTGAGTAATTTGATATGTGACACCTTTATATCTGTGTGCTCCTGAGTCTGTATATGGGAGACTGCGCTGAGTAATGTGATATGTGACACCTGTATATCTGTGTGCTCCTGAGTCTGTATATTGGAGACTGCGCTTAGTAATGTGATATGTGACACCTGTATATCTGTGTGCTCCTGCGTCTGTATATGGGAGACTGCACTGAGTAATGTGATGTGACACCTGTATAGCTGTGTGCTCCTGAGTCTGTATATGGGAGACTGTGCTGAGTGATGTGATATGTGTCACCTGTATATCTGTTTGCTCCTGAGTCTGTATAAGGGAGACTGCGCTGAGAAATGTGATATGTGACACCTGTATATCTGTGTGCTCCTGAGTCTGTATATAGGAATCTGCGCTGTGTAATGTGATATGTGACACTTGTATATCTGTGTGCTCCTGAGTCTGTATATGGGAGACTGTGCTGAGTAATGTGATATGTGACACCTGTATGTCTGTGTGCTCCTGAGTCTGAATATGGGAGACTGCGCTGAGTAATGTGATATGTGACACCTGTATATCTGTGTGCTCCTGAGTCTGTATATGGGAGACTGCGCTGAGTGATGTGATATGTGACACCTGTATATCTGTGTGCTCCTGAGTCTGTATATTGGAGACTGTGCTGAGTAATGTGATATGTGACACCTGTATATCTGTGTGTTCCTGAGTCTGTATATGTAGACTGCGCTGAGTAATGTGACACCTGTATATCTGTGTGCTCCTGAGTCTATATATGGGAGATTGTGCTTGAGTAATGTGATATGTGACACCTGTATATCTGTGTGCTCCTGAGTCTGTATATTGGAGACTGCGCTGTGTGATGTGATATGTGACACCTGTATATCTGTGTGATCCTGAGTCTGTGTTTATGGGAGACTGTGCTGAGTAATGTGATATGTGACACCTGTATATCTGTGTGCTCCTGAGTCTGTGTTTATGGGAGACTGTGCTGAGTAATTTGATATGTGACACCTTTATATCTGTGTGCTCCTGAGTCTGTATATGGGAGACTGCGCTGAGTAATGTGATATGTGACACCTGTATATCTGTGTGCTCCTGAGTCTGTATATGGGAGACTGTGCTGAGTAATGTGATATGTGACACCTGTATATCTGTGTGCTCCTGAGTCTGTAAATGGGGGACTGCGCTGAGTAATGTGATATGTGACACCTGTATATCTGTGTGCTCCTTATTCTGTATATGGGAGACTGCGCTGAGTAATTTTATATGTTTCATCTGTATATCTGTGTGCTCCTGAGTCTGTATATGGGAGACTGCGCTGTGTAATGTGATATGTGACACCTGTATATCTTTGTGCTCCTGAGTCTATATGGGAGACTGCGCTGAGTAATGTGATATGTGACACCTGTATATCTGTGTGCTCCTGAGTCTGTATATGGGAGACTGTGCTGAGTGATGTGATATGTGACACCTGTATATCTGTGTGCTCCTGAGTCTGTATATAGTAGACTGCGCTGAGTAATATGACACCTGTATATCTGTGTGCTCCTGAGTCTGTATATGGGAGACTGCGCTGAGTAATGTGATATGTAACACCTGTATATCTGTGTGCTCCTGAGTCTGTATATGGGAGACTGCGCTTTGTAATGTGACACCTGTATATCTGTGTGCTCCTGAGTCTGTATATGAGAGACTGCGCTGAGTAATGTGATATGTGACACCTGTATATCTGTGTGCTCCTGAGTCTGTATATGGGAGACTGTGCTGAGTAATGTGATATGTGACACCTGTATATCTGTGTGTTCCTGAGTCTGTATATGTAGACTGCGCTGATTAATGTGACACCTGTATATCTGTGTGCTCCTGAGTCTATATATGGGAGATTGTGCTTGAGTAATGTGATATGTGACACCTGTATATCTGTGTGCTCCTGAGTCTGTATATGGGAGACTGCGCTGTGTAATGTGATATGTGACACCTGTATATCTGTGTGCTCCTGAGTCTGTATATGGGAGACTGTGCTGAGTAATGTGATATGTGACACCTGTATGTCTGTGTGCTCCTGAGTTTGTATATGGGAGACTGCGCTGAGTAATGTGATATGTGACACCTGTATTTCTGTGTGCTCCTGAGTCTGTATATGGGAGACTGCGCTGAGTGATGTGATATGTGACACCTGTATATCTGTGTGCTCCTGAGTCTGTATTTAAGAGACTGCGCTGAGTGATGTGATTTGTGACACCTGTATATCTGTGTGCTCCTGAGTCTGTATATGGGAGACTGCACTGAGTAATTTGATATGTGACACCTGTATATCTGTGTGCTCCTGAGTCTGTATATGGGAGACTGCGCTGAGTAATGTGATATGTGACACCTGTATATCTGTGTGCTCCTGAGTCTGTATATGGGAGACCACTCTGAGTGATGTGATTTGTGACACCTGTATATCTGTGTGCTCCTGAGTCTGTATATGGGAGACTGCGCTGAGTAATGTGATATGTGACACCTGTATATCTGTGTGCTCCTGAGTCTGTATATGGGAGACTGCGCTGAGTAATGTGATATGTGACACCTGTATATCTGTGTGCTCCTGAGTCTGTATATGGGAGACCACTCTGAGTGATGTGATTTGTGACACCTGTATATCTGTGTGCTCTGAGTCTGTATATGGGAGACCACTCTGAGTAATGTGATATGTGACACCTGTATATCTGTGTGCTCTGAGTCTGTATATGGGAGACTGCACTGAGTAATTTGATATGTGACACCTGTATATCTGTGTGTTCCTGAGTCTGTATATGGGAGACTGCGCTGAGTAATGTGATATGTGACACCTGTATATCTGTGTGCTCCTGAGTCTGTATATGTGAGACTGTGCTGAGTAATGTGATATGTGACACCTGTATATCTGTGTGCTCCTGAGTCTACATATGGGAGATTGTGCTTGAGTAATGTGATATGTGACACCTGTATATCTGTGTGCTCCTGAGTCTGTATATTGGAGACTGCGCTGTGTAATGTGATATGTGACACCTGTATATCTGTGTGATCCTGAGTCTGTGATTATGGGAGACTGTGCTGAGTAATTTGATATGTGACACCTTTATATCTGTGTGCTCCTGAGTCTGTATATGGGAGACTGCGCTGAGTAATGTGATATGTGACACCTGTATATCTGTGTGCTCCTGAGTCTGTATATTGGAGACTGCGCTTAGTAATGTGATATGTGACACCTGTATATCTGTGTGCTCCTGCATCTGTATATGGGAGACTGCACTGAGTAATGTGATGTGACACCTGTATAGCTGTGTGCTCCTGAGTCTGTATATGGGAGACTGTGCTGAGTGATGTGATATGTGTCACCTGTATATCTGTTTGCTCCTGAGTCTGTATAAGGGAGACTGCGCTGAGAAATGTGATATGTGACACCTGTATATCTGTGTGCTCCTGAGTCTGTATATAGGAATCTGCGCTGTGTAATGTGATATGTGACACTTGTATATCTGTGTGCTCCTGAGTCTGTATATGGGAGACTGTGCTGAGTAATGTGATATGTGACACCTGTATGTCTGTGTGCTCCTGAGTCTGAATATGGGAGACTGCGCTGAGTAATGTGATATGTGACACCTGTATATCTGTGTGCTCCTGAGTCTGTATATGGGAGACTGCGCTGAGTGATGTGATATGTGACACCTGTATATCTGTGTGCTCCTGAGTCTGTATATTGGAGACTGTGCTGAGTAATGTGATATGTGACACCTGTATATCTGTGTGTTCCTGAGTCTGTATATGTAGACTGCGCTGAGTAATGTGACACCTGTATATCTGTGTGCTCCTGAGTCTATATATGGGAGATTGTGCTTGAGTAATGTGATATGTGACACCTGTATATCTGTGTGCTCCTGAGTCTGTATATTGGAGACTGCGCTGTGTGATGTGATATGTGACACCTGTATATCTGTGTGATCCTGAGTCTGTGTTTATGGGAGACTGTGCTGAGTAATGTGATATGTGACACCTGTATATCTGTGTGCTCCTGAGTCTGTGTTTATGGGAGACTGTGCTGAGTAATTTGATATGTGACACCTTTATATCTGTGTGCTCCTGAGTCTGTATATGGGAGACTGCGCTGAGTAATGTGATATGTGACACCTGTATATCTGTGTGCTCCTGAGTCTGTATATGGGAGACTGTGCTGAGTAATGTGATATGTGACACCTGTATATCTGTGTGCTCCTGAGTCTGTAAATGGGGGACTGCGCTGAGTAATGTGATATGTGACACCTGTATATCTGTGTGCTCCTTATTCTGTATATGGGAGACTGCGCTGAGTAATTTTATATGTTTCATCTGTATATCTGTGTGCTCCTGAGTCTGTATATGGGAGACTGCGCTGTGTAATGTGATATGTGACACCTGTATATCTTTGTGCTCCTGAGTCTATATGGGAGACTGCGCTGAGTAATGTGATATGTGACACCTGTATATCTGTGTGCTCCTGAGTCTGTATATGGGAGACTGTGCTGAGTGATGTGATATGTGACACCTGTATATCTGTGTGCTCCTGAGTCTGTATATAGTAGACTGCGCTGAGTAATATGACACCTGTATATCTGTGTGCTCCTGAGTCTGTATATGGGAGACTGCGCTGAGTAATGTGATGTATGACACCTGTATATTTGTGTGCTCCTGAGTCTGTATATGGGAGCCTACGCTGAGTAATGTGATATGTAACACCTGTATATCTGTGTGCTCCTGAGTCTGTATATGGGAGACTGCACTGAGTAATTTGATATGTGACACCTGTATATCTGTGTGCTCCTGAGTCTGTATATGAGAGACTGCGCTCAGTAATGTGATATGTGACACCTGTATATCTGTGTGCTCCTGAGTCTGTATATGGGAGACTGTGCTGAGTAATGTGATATGTGACACCTGTATATCTGTGTGTTCCAGAGTCTGTATATGTAGACTGCGCTGATTAATGTGACACCTGTATATCTGTGTGCTCCTGAGTCTATATATGGGAGATTGTGCTTGAGTAAAGTGATATGTGACACCTGTATATCTGTGTGCTCCTGAGTCTGTATATGGGAGACTGCGCTGTGTAATGTGATATGTGACACCTGTATATCTGTGTGCTCCTGAGTCTGTATATGGGAGACTGTGCTGAGTAATGTGATATGTGACACCTGTATGTCTGTGTGCTCCTGAGTTTGTATATGGGAGACTGCGCTGAGTAATGTGATATGTGACACCTGTATATCTGTGTGCTCCTGAGTCTGTATATGGGAGACTGCGCTGAGTGATGTGATATGTGACACCTGTATATCTGTGTGCTCCTGAGTCTGTATTTAAGAGACTGCGCTGAGTGATGTGATTTGTGACACCTGTATATCTGTGTGCTCCTGAGTCTGTATATGGGAGACTGCACTGAGAAATTTGATATGTGACACCTTTATATCTGTGTGCTCCTGAGTCTGTATATTGGAGACTGCGCTGAGTAATGTGATATGTGACACCTGTATATCTGTGTGCTCCTGAGTCTGTATATGAGAGACTGCGCTGAGTAATGTGATATGTGACACCTGTATATCTGTGTGCTCCTGAGTCTGTATATGGGAGACTGTGCTGAGTAATGTGATATGTGACACCTGTATATCTGTGTGTTCCTGAGTCTGTATATGTAGACTGCGCTGATTAATGTGACACCTGTATATCTGTGTGCTCCTGAGTCTATATATGGGAGATTGTGCTTGAGTAATGTGATATGTGACACCTGTATATCTGTGTGCTCCTGAGTCTGTATATGGGAGACTGCGCTGTGTAATGTGATATGTGACACCTGTATATCTGTGTGCTCCTGAGTCTGTATATGGGAGACTGTGCTGAGTAATGTGATATGTGACACCTGTATGTCTGTGTGCTCCTGAGTTTGTATATGGGAGACTGCGCTGAGTAATGTGATATGTGACACCTGTATTTCTGTGTGCTCCTGAGTCTGTATATGGGAGACTGCGCTGAGTGATGTGATATGTGACACCTGTATATCTGTGTGCTCCTGAGTCTGTATTTAAGAGACTGCGCTGAGTGATGTGATTTGTGACACCTGTATATCTGTGTGCTCCTGAGTCTGTATATGGGAGACTGCACTAAGTAATTTGATATGTGACACCTGTATATCTGTGTGCTCCTGAGTCTGTATATGGGAGACTGCGCTGAGTAATGTGATATGTGACACCTGTATATCTGTGTGCTCCTGAGTCTGTATATGGGAGACTGCGCTGAGTAATGTGATATGTAACACCTGTATATCTGTGTGCTCCTGAGTCTGTATATGGGAGACTGCGCTGAGTAATGTGATATGTGACACCTGTATATCTGTGTGCTCCTGAGTCTGTATATGGGAGACCACTCTGAGTGATGTGATTTGTGACACCTGTATATCTGTGTGCTCTGAGTCTGTATATGGGAGACCACTCTGAGTAATGTGATATGTGACACCTGTATATCTGTGTGCTCTGAGTCTGTATATGGGAGACTGCACTGAGTAATTTGATATGTGACACCTGTATATCTGTGTGTTCCTGAGTCTGTATATGGGAGACTGCGCTGAGTAATGTGATATGTGACACCTGTATATCTGTGTGCTCCTGAGTCTGTATATGTGAGACTGTGCTGAGTAATGTGATATGTGACACCTGTATATCTGTGTGTTCCTGAGTCTGTATATGTAGACTGCGCTGAGTAATGTGACACCTGTATATCTGTGTGCTCCTGAGTCTACATATGGGAGATTGTGCTTGAGTAATGTGATATGTGACACCTGTATATCTGTGTGATCCTGAGTCTGTGATTATGGGAGACTGTGCTGAGTAATTTGATATGTGACACCTTTATATCTGTGTGCTCCTGAGTCTGTATATGGGAGACTGCGCTGAGTAATGTGATATGTGACACCTGTATATCTGTGTGCTCCTGAGTCTGTATATTGGAGACTGCGCTGAGTAATGTGATATGTGACACCTGTATATCTGTGTGCTCCTGCGTCTGTATATGGGAGACTGCACTGAGTAATGTGATGTGACACCTGTATAGCTGTGTGCTCCTGAGTCTGTATATGGGAGACTGTGCTGAGTGATGTGATATGTGTCACCTGTATATCTGTGTGCTCCTGAGTCTGTATAAGGGAGACTGCGCTGAGAAATGTGATATGTGACACCTGTATATCTGTGTGCTCCTGAGTCTGTATATAGGAATCTGCGCTGTGTAATGTGATATGTGACACTTGTATATCTGTGTGCTCCTGAGTCTGTATATGGGAGACTGCGCTGAGTAATGTGATATGTGACACCTGTATATCTGTGTGCTCCTGAGTCTGTATATTTGAGACTGTGCTGAGTAATGTGATATGTGACACCTGTATATCTGTGTGTTCCTGAGTCTGTATATGTAGACTGCGCTGAGTAATGTGACACCTGTATATCTGTGTGCTCCTGAGTCTACATATGGGAGATTGTGCTTGAGTAATGTGATATGTGACACCTGTATATCTGTGTGCTCCTGAGTCTGTATATTGGAGACTGCGCTGTGTAATGTGATATGTGACACCTGTATATCTGTGTGATCCTGAGTCTGTGATTATGGGAGACTGTGCTGAGTAATTTGATATGTGACACCTTTATATCTGTGTGCTCCTGAGTCTGTATATGGGAGACTGCGCTGAGTAATGTGATATGTGACACCTGTATATCTGTGTGCTCCTGCGTCTGTATATGGGAGACTGCACTGAGTAATGTGATGTGACACCTGTATAGCTGTGTGCTCCTGAGTCTGTATATGGGAGACTGTGCTGAGTGATGTGATATGTGTCACCTGTATATCTGTGTGCTCCTGAGTCTGTATAAGGGAGACTGCGCTGAGAAATGTGATATGTGACACCTGTATATCTGTGTGCTCCTGAGTCTGTATATAGGAATCTGCGCTGTGTAATGTGATATGTGACACTTGTATATCTGTGTGCTCCTGAGTCTGTATATGGGAGACTGTGCTGAGTAATGTGATATGTGACACCTGTATGTCTGTGTGCTCCTGAGTCTGAATATGGGAGACTGCGCTGAGTAATGTGATATGTGACACCTGTATATCTGTGTGCTCCTGAGTCTGTATATGGGAGACTGCGCTGAGTGATGTGATATGTGACACCTGTATATCTGTGTACTCCTGAGTCTGTATATTGGAGACTGTGCTGAGTAATGTGATATGTGACACCTGTATATCTGTGTGTTCCTGAGTCTGTATATGTAGACTGCGCTGAGTAATGTGACACCTGTATATCTGTGTGCTCCTGAGTCTATATATGGGAGATTGTGCTTGAGTAATGTGATATGTGACACCTGTATATCTGTGTGCTCCTGAGTCTGTATATTGGAGACTGCGCTGTGTGATGTGATATGTGACACCTGTATATCTGTGTGATCCTGAGTCTGTGTTTATGGGAGACTGTGCTGAGTAATGTGATATGTGACACCTGTATATCTGTGTGCTCCTGAGTCTGTGTTTATGGGAGACTGTGCTGAGTAATGTGATATGTGACACCTGTATATCTGTGTGCTCCTGAGTCTGTATATGGGAGACTGCACTGAGTAATGTGATATCTGACACCTGTATGTCTGTGTGCTCCTGAGTCTGAATATGGGAGACTGCGCTGAGTAATGTGATATGTGACACCTGTATATCTGTGTGCTCTGAGTCTGTATATGGGAGACCACACTGAGTAATGTGATATGTGACACCTGTATATCTGTGTGCTCTGAGTCTGTATATGGGAGACTGCACTGAGTAATTTGATATGTGACACCTGTATATCTGTGTGTTCCTGAGTCTGTATATGGGAGACTGCGCTGAGTAATGTGATATGTGACACCTGTATATCTGTGTACTCCTGAGTCTGTATATGTGAGACTGTGCTGAGTAATGTGATATGTGACACCTGTATATCTGTGTGTTCCTGAGTCTGTATATGTAGACTGCGCTGAGTAATGTGACACCTGTATATCTGTGTGCTCCTGATTCTACATATGGGAGATTGTGATTGAGTAATGTGATATGTGACACCTGTATATCTGTGTGCTCCTGAGTCTGTATATTGGAGACTGCGCTGTGTAATGTGATATGTGACACCTGTATATCTGTGTGATCCTGAGTCTGTGATTATGGGAGACTGTGCTGAGTAATTTGATATGTGACACCTTTATATCTGTGTGCTCCTGAGTCTGTATATGGGAGACTGCGCTGAGTAATGTGATATGTGACACCTGTATATCTGTGTGCTCCTGAGTCTGTATATTGGAGACTGCGCTGAGTAATGTGATATGTGACACCTGTATATCTGTGTGCTCCTGCGTCTGTATATGGGAGACTGCACTGAGTAATGTGATGTGACACCTGTATAGCTGTGTGCTCCTGAGTCTGTATATGGGAGACTGTGCTGAGTGATGTGATATGTGTCACCTGTATATCTGTGTGCTCCTGAGTCTGTATAAGGGAGACTGCGCTGAGAAATGTGATATGTGACACCTGTATATCTGTGTGCTCCTGAGTCTGTATATAGGAATCTGCGCTGTGTAATGTGATATGTGACACTTGTATATCTGTGTGCTCCTGAGTCTGTATATGGGAGACTGTGCTGAGTAATGTGATATGTGACACCTGTATGTCTGTGTGCTCCTGAGTCTGAATATGGGAGACTGCGCTGAGTAATGTGATATGTGACACCTGTATATCTGTGTGCTCCTGAGTCTGTATATGGGAGACTGCGCTGAGTGATGTGATATGTGACACCTGTATATCTGTGTGCTCCTGAGTCTGTATATTGGAGACTGTGCTGAGTAATGTGATATGTGACACCTGTATATCTGTGTGTTCCTGAGTCTGTATATGTAGACTGCGCTGAGTAATGTGACACCTGTATATCTGTGTGCTCCTGAGTCTATATATGGGAGATTGTGCTTGAGTAATGTGATATGTGACACCTGTATATCTGTGTGCTCCTGAGTCTGTATATTGGAGACTGCGCTGTGTGATGTGATATGTGACACCTGTATATCTGTGTGATCCTGAGTCTGTGTTTATGGGAGACTGTGCTGAGTAATGTGATATGTGACACCTGTATATCTGTGTGCTCCTGAGTCTGTGTTTATGGGAGACTGTGCTGAGTAATTTGATATGTGACACCTTTATATCTGTGTGCTCCTGAGTCTGTATATGGGAGACTGCGCTGAGTAATGTGATATGTGACACCTGTATATCTGTGTGCTCCTGAGTCTGTATATGGGAGACTGCGCTGAGTAATGTGATATGTGACACCTGTATATCTGTGTGCTCCTGAGTCTGTATATAGGAATCTGCGCTGTGTAATGTGATATGTGACACTTGTATATCTGTGTGCTCCTGAGTCTGTATATGGGAGACTGTGCTGAGTAATGTGATATGTGACACCTGTATGTCTGTGTGCTCCTGAGTCTGAATATGGGAGACTGCGCTGAGTAATGTGATATGTGACACCTGTATATCTGTGTGCTCCTGAGTCTGTATATGGGAGACTGCGCTGAGTGATGTGATATGTGACACCTGTATATCTGTGTGCTCCTGAGTCTGTATATTGGAGACTGTGCTGAGTAATGTGATATGTGACACCTGTATATCTGTGTGTTCCTGAGTCTGTATATGTAGACTGCGCTGAGTAATGTGACACCTGTATATCTGTGTGCTCCTGAGTCTATATATGGGAGATTGTGCTTGAGTAATGTGATATGTGACACCTGTATATCTGTGTGCTCCTGAGTCTGTATATTGGAGACTGCGCTGTGTGATGTGATATGTGACACCTGTATATCTGTGTGATCCTGAGTCTGTGTTTATGGGAGACTGTGCTGAGTAATGTGATATGTGACACCTGTATATCTGTGTGCTCCTGAGTCTGTGTTTATGGGAGACTGTGCTGAGTAATTTGATATGTGACACCTTTATATCTGTGTGCTCCTGAGTCTGTATATGGGAGACTACGCTGAGTAATGTGATATGTGACACCTGTATATCTGTGTGCTCCTGAGTCTGTATATGGGAGACTGCGCTGAGTAATGTGATATGTGACACCTGTATGTCTGTGTGCTCCTGAGTCTGAATATGGGAGACTGCGCTGAGTAATGTGATATGTGACACCTGTATATCTGTGTGCTCTGAGTCTGTATATGGGAGACCACTCTGAGTAATGTGAAATGTGACACCTGTATATCTGTGTGCTCTGAGTCTGTATATGGGAGACTGCACTGAGTAATTTGATATGTGACACCTGTATATCTGTGTGTTCCTGAGTCTGTATATGGGAGACTGCGCTGAGTGATGTGATATGTGACACCTGTATATCTGTGTGCTCCTGAGTCTGTATATGTGAGACTGTGCTGAGTAATGTGATATGTGACACCTGTATATCTGTGTGTTCCTGAGTCTGTATATGTAGACTGCGCTGAGTAATGTGACACCTGTATATCTGTGTGCTCCTGAGTCTACATATGGGAGATTGTGCTTGAGTAATGTGATATGTGACACCTGTATATCTGTGTGCTCCTGAGTCTGTATATTGGAGACTGCGCTGTGTAATGTGATATGTGACACCTGTATATCTGTGTGATCCTGAGTCTGTGATTATGGGAGACTGTGCTGAGTAATTTGATATGTGACACCTTTATATCTGTGTGCTCCTGAGTCTGTATATGGGAGACTGCGCTGAGTAATGTGATATGTGACACATGTATATCTGTGTGCTCCTGAGTCTGTATATTGGAGACTGCGCTGAGTAATGTGATATGTGACACCTGTATATCTGTGTGCTCCTGCGTCTGTATATGGGAGACTGCACTGAGTAATGTGATGTGACACCTGTATAGCTGTGTGCTCCTGAGTCTGTATATGGGAGACTGTGCTGAGTGATGTGATATGTGTCACCTGTATATCTGTGTGCTCCTGAGTCTGTATAAGGGAGACTGCGCTGAGAAATGTGATATGTGACACCTGTATATCTGTGTGCTCCTGAGTCTGTATATAGGAATCTGCGCTGTGTAATGTGATATGTGACACTTGTATATCTGTGTGCTCCTGAGTCTGTATATGGGAGACTGTGCTGAGTAATGTGATATGTGACACCTGTATTTCTGTGTGCTCCTGAGTCTGAATATGGGAGACTGCGCTGAGTAATGTGATATGTGACACCTGTATATCTGTGTGCTCCTGAGTCTGTATATGGGAGACTGCGCTGAGTGATGTGATATGTGACACCTGTATATCTGTGTGCTCCTGAGTCTGTATATTGGAGACTGTGCTGAGTAATGTGATATGTGACACCTGTATATCTGTGTGTTCCTGAGTCTGTATATGTAGACTGCGCTGAGTAATGTGACACCTGTATATCTGTGTGCTCCTGAGTCTATATATGGGAGATTGTGCTTGAGTAATGTGATATGTGACACCTGTATATCTGTGTGCTCCTGAGTCTGTATATTGGAGACTGCGCTGTGTGATGTGATATGTGACACCTGTATATCTGTGTGATCCTGAGTCTGTGTTTATGGGAGACTGTGCTGAGTAATGTGATATGTGACACCTGTATATCTGTGTGCTCCTGAGTCTGTGTTTATGGGAGACTGTGCTGAGTAATTTGATATGTGACACCTTTATATCTGTGTGCTCCTGAGTCTGTATATGGGAGACTGCGCTGAGTAATGTGATATGTGACACCTGTATATCTGTGTGCTCCTGAGTCTGTATATGGGAGACTGCGCTGAGTAATGTGATATGTGACACCTGTATATCTGTGTGCTCCTGCATCTGTATATGGGAGACTGTGCTGAGTAATGTGATATGTGACACCTGTATATCTGTGTGCACCTGAGTGTGTATATGGGAGACCACACTGAGTAATGTGATATGTGACACCTGTATATCTGTGTACTCCTGAGTCTGTATATGGGAGACTGCGTTGAGTAATGTGATATGTGACACCTGTATATCTGTGTGCTCCTGAGTCTGTATATGGGAGACTGCGCTGAGTAATGTGATATGTGACACCTGTATATCTGTGTACTCCTGAGTCTGTATATGGGAGACTGCGCTGAGTAATGTGATATGTGACACCTGTATAGCTGTGTGCTCCAGAGTATATATATGGGAGACTGTGCTGAGTGATGTGATATGTGTCACCTGTATATCTGTGTGCTCCTGTGTCTGTATATGGGAGACTGTGCTGAGTAATGTGATATGTGACACCTGTATATCTGTGTGCTCCTAAGTCTGTATATAGGAATCTGCGCTGTGTAATGTGATATGTGACACTTGTATATCTGTGTGCTCCTGAGTTTGTATATGGGAGACTGTGCTGAGTAATGTGATACCTGTATATCTGTGTGCTCCTGAGTCTGCATATGGGAGACTGTGCTGTGTAATGTGATATGTGTCACCTGTATATCTGTGTGCTCCTGAGTCTGTATATGGGAGACTGCGCTGAGTAATGTGATATGTGACACCTGTATATCTGTGTGCTCCTGAGTCTGTATATGGGAGACTGCGCTGAGAAATGTGATATGTGACACCTGTATATTTGTGTGCTCCTGAGTCTGTATATAGGAGACTGCGTTGAGTGATGTGATATGTGACACCTGTATATCAGTGTGCTCCTGAGTCTGTATATAGGAGACTGCGCTGAGTGATGTGATATGTGACACCTGTATATCTGTGTGCTCCTGAGTCTGTATATAGGAGACTGCGCTGAGTAATGTGATATGTGACACCTGTATATCTGTGTGCACCTGAGTCTGTATATGGGAGACCACGCAGACTAATGTTATATGTGACACCTGTTTATCTGTGTGCTCCTGAGTCTGTATATGGGAGACTGCGCTGAGTAATGTCATATGTGACACCTGTATATCTGTGTGCTCCTGAGTCTGTATATGGGAGACTGTGCTGAGTAATGTGATGTGTGACACCTGTATATATGTGTGCTCCTGAGTCTGTATAAGGGAGACTGCGCTGTGTAATGTGATATGTGACACCTGTATATCTGTGTGCTCCTGAGTCTGTATATAGGAGACTGTGCTGAGTAATGTGATATGTGACACCAGTATATCTGTGTGCTCCTGAGTCTGTATATGGGAGACTGCGCTGAGTAATTTGATATGTGACACCTGTATATCTGTGTGCTCCTGAGTCTGTATATGGGAGACTGCGCTGAGTAATGTGATATGTGACACCTGTATATCTGTGTGCTCCTGAGTCTGTATATGGGAGACTGCGCTGAGTAATGTGATATGTGACACCTGTATGTCTGTGTGCTCCTGAGTCTGAATATGGGAGACTGCGCTGAGTAATGTGATATGTGACACCTGTATATCTGTGTGCTCTGAGTCTGTATATGGGAGACCACTCTGAGTAATGTGATATGTGACACCTGTATATCTGTGTGCTCTGAGTCTGTATATGGGAGACTGCACTGAGTAATTTGATATGTGACACCTGTATATCTGTGTGTTCCTGAGTCTGTATATGGGAGACTGCGCTGAGTAATGTGATATGTGACACCTGTATATCTGTGTGCTCCTGAGTCTGTATATGTGAGACTGTGCTGAGTAATGTGATATGTGACACCTGTATATCTGTGTGTTCCTGAGTCTGTATATGTAGAATGCGCTGAGTAATGTGACACCTGTATATCTGTGTGCTCCTGAGTCTACATATGGGAGATTGTGCTTGAGTAATGTGATATGTGACACCTGTATATCTGTGTGCTCCTGAGTCTATATATTGGAGACTGCGCTGTGTAATGTGATATGTGACACCTGTATATCTGTGTGATCCTGAGTCTGTGATTATGGGAGACTGTGCTGAGTAATTTGATATGTGACACCTTTATATCTGTGTGCTCCTGAGTCTGTATATGGGAGACTGCGCTGAGTAATGTGATATGTGACACCTGTATATCTGTGTGCTCCTGAGTCTGTATATTGGAGACTGCGCTGAGTAATGTGATATGTGACACCTGTATATCTGTGTGCTCCTGCGTCTGTATATGGGAGACTGCACTGAGTAATGTGATGTGACACCTGTATAGCTGTGTGCTCCTGAGTCTGTATATGGGAGACTGTGCTGAGTGATGTGATATGTGTCACCTGTATATCTGTGTGCTCCTGAGTCTGTATAAGGGAGACTGCGCTGAGAAATGTGATATGTGACACCTGTATATCTGTGTGCTCCTGAGTCTGTATATAGGAATCTGCGCTGTGTAATGTGATATGTGACACTTGTATATCTGTGTGCTCCTGAGTCTGTATATGGGAGACTGTGCTGAGTAATGTGATATGTGACACCTGTATTTCTGTGTGCTCCTGAGTCTGAATATGGGAGACTGCGCTGAGTAATGTGATATGTGACACCTGTATATCTGTGTGCTCCTGAGTCTGTATATGGGAGACTGCGCTGAGTGATGTGATATGTGACACCTGTATATCTGTGTGCTCCTGAGTCTGTATATTGGAGACTGTGCTGAGTAATGTGATATGTGACACCTGTATATCTGTGTGTTCCTGAGTCTGTATATGTAGACTGCGCTGAGTAATGTGACACCTGTATATCTGTGTGCTCCTGAGTCTATATATGGGAGATTGTGCTTGAGTAATGTGATATGTGACACCTGTATATCTGTGTGCTCCTGAGTCTGTATATTGGAGACTGCGCTGTGTGATGTGATATGTGACACCTGTATATCTGTGTGATCCTGAGTCTGTGTTTATGGGAGACTGTGCTGAGTAATGTGATATGTGACACCTGTATATCTGTGTGCTCCTGAGTCTGTGTTTATGGGAGACTGTGCTGAGTAATTTGATATGTGACACCTTTATATCTGTGTGCTCCTGAGTCTGTATATGGGAGACTGCGCTGAGTAATGTGATATGTGACACCTGTATATCTGTGTGCTCCTGAGTCTGTATATGGGAGACTGCGCTGAGTAATGTGATATGTGACACCTGTATATCTGTGTGCTCCTGCATCTGTATATGGGAGACTGTGCTGAGTAATGTGATATGTGACACCTGTATATCTGTGTGCACCTGAGTGTGTATATGGGAGGACCACACTGAGTAATGTGATATGTGACACCTGTATATCTGTGTACTCCTGAGTCTGTATATGGGAGACTGCGTTGAGTAATGTGATATGTGACACCTGTATATCTGTGTGCTCCTGAGTCTGTATATTGGAGACTGCGCTGTGTGATGTGATATGTGACACCTGTATATCTGTGTGATCCTGAGTCTGTGTTTATGGGAGACTGTGCTGAGTAATGTGATATGTGACACCTGTATATCTGTGTGCTCCTGAGTCTGTGTTTATGGGAGACTGTGCTGAGTAATTTGATATGTGACACCTTTATATCTGTGTGCTCCTGAGTCTGTATATGGGAGACTGCGCTGAGTAATGTGATATGTGACACCTGTATATCTGTGTGCACCTGAGTGTGTATATGGGAGACCACACTGAGTAATGTGATATGTGACACCTGTATATCTGTGTACTCCTGAGTCTGTATATGGGAGACTGCGTTGAGTAATGTGATATGTGACACCTGTATATCTGTGTGCTCCTGAGTCTGTATATGGGAGACTGCGCTGAGTAATGTGATATGTGACACCTGTATATCTGTGTACTCCTGAGTCTGTATATGGGAGACTGCGCTGAGTAATGTGATATGTGACACCTGTATAGCTGTGTGCTCCAGAGTATATATATGGGAGACTGTGCTGAGTGATGTGATATGTGTCACCTGTATATCTGTGTGCTCCTGTGTCTGTATATGGGAGACTGCGCTGAGTAATGTGATAGTGGACACCTGTATATCTGTGTGCTCCTGAGTCTGTATATGGGAGACTGTGCTGAGTAATGTGATATGTGACACCTGTATATCTGTGTGCTCCTAAGTCTGTATATAGGAATCTGCGCTGTGTAATGTGATATGTGACACTTGTATATCTGTGTGCTCCTGAGTTTGTATATGGGAGACTGTGCTGAGTAATGTGATACCTGTATATCTGTGTGCTCCTGAGTCTGCATATGGGAGACTGTGCTGTGTAATGTGATATGTGTCACCTGTATATCTGTGTGCTCCTGAGTCTGTATATGGGAGACTGTGCTGAGTAATGTGATGTGTGACACCTGTATATATGTGTGCTCCTGAGTCTGTATAAGGGAGACTGCGCTGTGTAATGTGATATGTGACACCTGTATATCTGTGTGCTCCTGAGTCTGTATATAGGAGACTGCGCTGAGTAATGTGATATGTGACACCAGTATATCTGTGTGCTCCTGAGTCTGTATATGGGAGACTGCGCTGAGTAATTTGATATGTGACACCTGTATATCTGTGTGCTCCTGAGTCTGTATATGGGAGACTGCGCTGAGTAATGTGATATGTGACACCTGTATATCTGTGTGCTCCTGAGTCTGTATATAGGAGACTGCGCTGAGTGATGTGATATGTGACACCTGTATATCTGTGTGCTCCTGAGTCTGTATATAGGAGACTGCGCTGAGTGATGTGATATGTGACACCTGTATATCTGTGTGCTCCTGAGACTGTATATAGGATGCTGCGCTGAGTTATGTGATATGTGACACCTCTATATCTGTGTGCTCCTGATTCTGTATATGGGAGACTGCGCTGATTAATGTGATATGTGACACCTGTATATCTGTGTGCTCCTGAGTCTGTATATGGGAGACTGCGCTGAGTTATGTGACATGTGACACCTGTATATCTGTGTGCTCCTGAGTCTGCATATGGGAGAATGTGCTGAGTAATGTGATATGTGACACATGTATATCTGTGTGCTCCTGAGTCTGTATATGGGAGACTGCGCTGTGTAATGTGATATGTGACACCTGTATATCTGTGTGATCCTGAGTCTGTGTTTATGGGAGACTGTGCTGAGTAATGTGATACCTGTATATCTGTGTGCTCCTGAGTCTGCATATGGGAGACTGTGCTGTGTAATGTGATATGTGTCACCTGTATATCTGTGTGCTCCTGAGTCTGTATATGGGAGACTGCGCTGAGTAATGTGATATGTGACACCTGTATATCTGTGTGCTCCTGAGTCTGTATATGGGAGACTGCGCTGAGAAATGTGATATGTGACACCTGTATATTTGTGTGCTCCTGAGTCTGTATATAGGAGACTGCGTTGAGTGATGTGATATGTGACACCTGTATATCAGTGTGCTCCTGAGTCTGTATATAGGAGACTGCGCTGAGTGATGTGATATGTGACACCTGTATATCTGTGTGCTCCTGAGTCTGTATATAGGAGACTGCGCTGAGTAATGTGATATGTGACACCTGTATATCTGTGTGCACCTGAGTCTGTATATGGGAGACCACGCAGACTAATGTTATATGTGACACCTGTTTATCTGTGTGCTCCTGAGTCTGTATATGGGAGACTGCGCTGAGTAATGTCATATGTGACACCTGTATATCTGTGTGCTCCTGAGTCTGTATATGGGAGACTGTGCTGAGTAATGTGATGTGTGACACCTGTATATATGTGTGCTCCTGAGTCTGTATAAGGGAGACTGCGCTGTGTAATGTGATATGTGACACCTGTATATCTGTGTGCTCCTGAGTCTGTATATAGGAGACTGCGCTGAGTAATGTGATATGTGACACCAGTATATCTGTGTGCTCCTGAGTCTGAATATGGGAGACTGCGCTGAGTAATGTGATATGTGACACCTGTATATCTGTGTGCTCCTGAGTCTGTATATGGGAGACTGCGCTGAGTGATGTGATATGTGACACCTGTATATCTGTGTGCTCCTGAGTCTGTATATTGGAGACTGTGCTGAGTAATGTGATATGTGACACCTGTATATCTGTGTGTTCCTGAGTCTGTATATGTAGACTGCGCTGAGTAATGTGACACCTGTATATCTGTGTGCTCCTGAGTCTATATATGGGAGATTGTGCTTGAGTAATGTGATATGTGACACCTGTATATCTGTGTGCTCCTGAGTCTGTATATTGGAGACTGCGCTGTGTGATGTGATATGTGACACCTGTATATCTGTGTGATCCTGAGTCTGTGTTTATGGGAGACTGTGCTGAGTAATGTGATATGTGACACCTGTATATCTGTGTGCTCCTGAGTCTGTGTTTATGGGAGACTGTGCTGAGTAATTTGATATGTGACACCTTTATATCTGTGTGCTCCTGAGTCTGTATATGGGAGACTGCGCTGAGTAATGTGATATGTGACACCTGTATATCTGTGTGCTCCTGAGTCTGTATATGGGAGACTGCGCTGAGTAATGTGATATGTGACACCTGTATATCTGTGTGCTCCTGCATCTGTATATGGGAGACTGTGCTGAGTAATGTGATATGTGACACCTGTATATCTGTGTGCACCTGAGTGTGTATATGGGAGACCACACTGAGTAATGTGATATGTGACACCTGTATATCTGTGTACTCCTGAGTCTGTATATGGGAGACTGCGTTGAGTAATGTGATATGTGACACCTGTATATCTGTGTGCTCCTGAGTCTGTATATGGGAGACTGCGCTGAGTAATGTGATATGTGACACCTGTATATCTGTGTACTCCTGAGTCTGTATATGGGAGACTGCGCTGAGTAATGTGATATGTGACACCTGTATAGCTGTGTGCTCCAGAGTATATATATGGGAGACTGTGCTGAGTGATGTGATATGTGTCACCTGTATATCTGTGTGCTCCTGTGTCTGTATATGGGAGACTGCGCTGAGTAATGTGATAGTGGACACCTGTATATCTGTGTGCTCCTGAGTCTGTATATGGGAGACTGTGCTGAGTAATGTGATATGTGACACCTGTATATCTGTGTGCTCCTAAGTCTGTATATAGGAATCTGCGCTGTGTAATGTGATATGTGACACTTGTATATCTGTGTGCTCCTGAGTTTGTATATGGGAGACTGTGCTGAGTAATGTGATACCTGTATATCTGTGTGCTCCTGAGTCTGCATATGGGAGACTGTGCTGTGTAATGTGATATGTGTCACCTGTATATCTGTGTGCTCCTGAGTCTGTATATGGGAGACTGCGCTGAGTAATGTGATATGTGACACCTGTATATCTGTGTGCTCCTGAGTCTGTATATGGGAGACTGCGCTGAGAAATGTGATATGTGACACCTGTATATTTGTGTGCTCCTGAGTCTGTATATAGGAGACTGCGTTGAGTGATGTGATATGTGACACCTGTATATCAGTGTGCTCCTGAGTCTGTATATAGGAGACTGCGCTGAGTGATGTGATATGTGACACCTGTATATCTGTGTGCTCCTGAGTCTGTATATAGGAGACTGCGCTGAGTAATGTGATATGTGACACCTGTATATCTGTGTGCACCTGAGTCTGTATATGGGAGACCACGCAGACTAATGTTATATGTGACACCTGTTTATCTGTGTGCTCCTGAGTCTGTATATGGGAGACTGCGCTGAGTAATGTCATATGTGACACCTGTATATCTGTGTGCTCCTGAGTCTGTATATGGGAGACTGTGCTGAGTAATGTGATGTGTGACACCTGTATATATGTGTGCTCCTGAGTCTGTATAAGGGAGACTGCGCTGTGTAATGTGATATGTGACACCTGTATATCTGTGTGCTCCTGAGTCTGTATATAGGAGACTGCGCTGAGTAATGTGATATGTGACACCAGTATATCTGTGTGCTCCTGAGTCTGTATATGGGAGACTGCGCTGAGTAATTTGATATGTGACACCTGTATATCTGTGTGCTCCTGAGTCTGTATATGGGAGACTGCGCTGAGTAATGTGATATGTGACACCTGTATATCTGTGTGCTCCTGAGTCTGTATATGGGAGACTGCGCTGAGTAATGTGATATGTGACACCTGTATGTCTGTGTGCTCCTGAGTCTGAATATGGGAGACTGCGCTGAGTAATGTGATATGTGACACCTGTATATCTGTGTGCTCTGAGTCTGTATATGGGAGACCACTCTGAGTAATGTGATATGTGACACCTGTATATCTGTGTGCTCTGAGTCTGTATATGGGAGACTGCACTGAGTAATTTGATATGTGACACCTGTATATCTGTGTGTTCCTGAGTCTGTATATGGGAGACTGCGCTGAGTAATGTGATATGTGACACCTGTATATCTGTGTGCTCCTGAGTCTGTATATGTGAGACTGTGCTGAGTAATGTGATATGTGACACCTGTATATCTGTGTGTTCCTGAGTCTGTATATGTAGACTGCGCTGAGTAATGTGACACCTGTATATCTGTGTGCTCCTGAGTCTACATATGGGAGATTGTGCTTGAGTAATGTGATATGTGACACCTGTATATCTGTGTGCTCCTGAGTCTGTATATTGGAGACTGCGCTGTGTAATGTGATATGTGACACCTGTATATCTGTGTGCTCCTGAGTCTGTGATTATGGGAGACTGTGCTGAGTAATTTGATATGTGACACCTTTATATCTGTGTGCTCCTGAGTCTGTATATGGGAGACTGCGCTGAGTAATGTGATATGTGACACCTGTATATCTGTGTGCTCCTGAGTCTGTATATTGGAGACTGCGCTGAGTAATGTGATATGTGACACCTGTATATCTGTGTGCTCCTGCGTCTGTATATGGGAGACTGCACTGAGTAATGTGATGTGACACCTGTATAGCTGTGTGCTCCTGAGTCTGTATATGGGAGACTGTGCTGAGTGATGTGATATGTGTCACCTGTATATCTGTGTGCTCCTGAGTCTGTATAAGGGAGACTGCGCTGAGAAATGTGATATGTGACACCTGTATATCTGTGTGCTCCTGAGTCTGTATATAGGAATCTGCGCTGTGTAATGTGATATGTGACACTTGTATATCTGTGTGCTCCTGAGTCTGTATATGGGAGACTGTGCTGAGTAATGTGATATGTGACACCTGTATTTCTGTGTGCTCCTGAGTCTGAATATGGGAGACTGCGCTGAGTAATGTGATATGTGACACCTGTATATCTGTGTGCTCCTGAGTCTGTATATGGGAGACTGCGCTGAGTGATGTGATATGTGACACCTGTATATCTGTGTGCTCCTGAGTCTGTATATTGGAGACTGTGCTGAGTAATGTGATATGTGACACCTGTATATCTGTGTGTTCCTGAGTCTGTATATGTAGACTGCGCTGAGTAATGTGACACCTGTATATCTGTGTGCTCCTGAGTCTATATATGGGAGATTGTGCTTGAGTAATGTGATATGTGACACCTGTATATCTGTGTGCTCCTGAGTCTGTATATTGGAGACTGCGCTGTGTGATGTGATATGTGACACCTGTATATCTGTGTGATCCTGAGTCTGTGTTTATGGGAGACTGTGCTGAGTAATTTGATATGTGACACCTTTATATCTGTGTGCTCCTGAGTCTGTATATGGGAGACCACGCAGACTAATGTTATATGTGACACCTGTTTATCTGTGTGCTCCTGAGTCTGTATATGGGAGACTGCGCTGAGTAATGTCATATGTGACACCTGTATATCTGTGTGCTCCTGAGTCTGTATATGGGAGACTGTGCTGAGTAATGTGATGTGTGACACCTGTATATATGTGTGCTCCTGAGTCTGTATAAGGGAGACTGCGCTGTGTAATGTGATATGTGACACCTGTATATCTGTGTGCTCCTGAGTCTGTATATAGGAGACTGTGCTGAGTAATGTGATATGTGACACCAGTATATCTGTGTGCTCCTGAGTCTGTATATGGGAGACTGCGCTGAGTAATTTGATATGTGACACCTGTATATCTGTGTGCTCCTTAGTCTGTATATGGGAGACTGCGCTGAGTAATGTGATATGTGACACCTGTATATCTGTGTGCTCCTGAGTCTGTATATGGGAGACTGCGCTGAGTAATGTGATATGTGACACCTGTATGTCTGTGTGCTCCTGAGTCTGAATATGGGAGACTGCGCTGAGTAATGTGATATGTGACACCTGTATATCTGTGTGCTCTGAGTCTGTATATGGGAGACCACTCTGAGTAATGTGATATGTGACACCTGTATATCTGTGTGCTCTGAGTCTGTATATGGGAGACTGCACTGAGTAATTTGATATGTGACACCTGTATATCTGTGTGTTCCTGAGTCTGTATATGGGAGACTGCGCTGAGTAATGTGATATGTGACACCTGTATATCTGTGTGCTCCTGAGTCTGTATATGTGAGACTGTGCTGAGTAATGTGATATGTGACACCTGTATATCTGTGTGTTCCTGAGTCTGTATATGTAGACTGCGCTGAGTAATGTGACACCTGTATATCTGTGTGCTCCTGAGTCTACATATGGGAGATTGTGCTTGAGTAATGTGATATGTGACACCTGTATATCTGTGTGCTCCTGAGTCTGTATATTGGAGACTGCGCTGTGTAATGTGATATGTGACACCTGTATATCTGTGTGATCCTGAGTCTGTATATTGGAGACTGCGCTGAGTAATGTGATATGTGACACCTGTATATCTGTGTGCTCCTGCGTCTGTATATGGGAGACTGCACTGAGTAATGTGATGTGACACCTGTATAGCTGTGTGCTCCTGAGTCTGTATATGGGAGACTGTGCTGAGTGATGTGATATGTGTCACCTGTATATCTGTGTGCTCCTGAGTCTGTATAAGGGAGACTGCGCTGAGAAATGTGATATGTGACACCTGTATATCTGTGTGCTCCTGAGTCTGTATATAGGAATCTGCGCTGTGTAATGTGATATGTGACACTTGTATATCTGTGTGCTCCTGAGTCTGTATATGGGAGACTGTGCTGAGTAATGTGATATGTGACACCTGTATTTCTGTGTGCTCCTGAGTCTGAATATGGGAGACTGCGCTGAGTAATGTGATATGTGACACCTGTATATCTGTGTGCTCCTGAGTCTGTATATGGGAGACTGCGCTGAGTGATGTGATATGTGACACCTGTATATCTGTGTGCTCCTGAGTCTGTATATTGGAGACTGTGCTGAGTAATGTGATATGTGACACCTGTATATCTGTGTGTTCCTGAGTCTGTATATGTAGACTGCGCTGAGTAATGTGACACCTGTATATCTGTGTGCTCCTGAGTCTATATATGGGAGATTGTGCTTGAGTAATGTGATATGTGACACCTGTATATCTGTGTGCTCCTGAGTCTGTATATTGGAGACTGCGCTGTGTGATGTGATATGTGACACCTGTATATCTGTGTGATCCTGAGTCTGTGTTTATGGGAGACTGTGCTGAGTAATTTGATATGTGACACCTTTATATCTGTGTGCTCCTGAGTCTGTATATGGGAGACCACGCAGACTAATGTTATATGTGACACCTGTTTATCTGTGTGCTCCTGAGTCTGTATATGGGAGACTGCGCTGTGTAATGTGATATGTGACACCTGTATATCTGTGTGATCCTGAGTCTGTGATTATGGGAGACTGTGCTGAGTAATTTGATATGTGACACCTTTATATCTGTGTGCTCCTGAGTCTGTATATGGGAGACTGCGCTGAGTAATGTGATATGTGACACCTGTATATCTGTGTGCTCCTGAGTCTGTATATTGGAGACTGCGCTGAGTAATGTGATATGTGACACCTGTATATCTGTGTGCTCCTGCGTCTGTATATGGGAGACTGCACTGAGTAATGTGATGTGACACCTGTATAGCTGTGTGCTCCTGAGTCTGTATATGGGAGACTGTGCTGAGTGATGTGATATGTGTCACCTGTATATCTGTGTGCTCCTGAGTCTGTATAAGGGAGACTGCGCTGAGAAATGTGATATGTGACACCTGTATATCTGTGTGCTCCTGAGTCTGTATATAGGAATCTGCGCTGTGTAATGTGATATGTGACACTTGTATATCTGTGTGCTCCTGAGTCTGTATATGGGAGACTGTGCTGAGTAATGTGATATGTGACACCTGTATTTCTGTGTGCTCCTGAGTCTGAATATGGGAGACTGCGCTGAGTAATGTGATATGTGACACCTGTATATCTGTGTGCTCCTGAGTCTGTATATGGGAGACTGCGCTGAGTGATGTGATATGTGACACCTGTATATCTGTGTGCTCCTGAGTCTGTATATTGGAGACTGTGCTGAGTAATGTGATATGTGACACCTGTATATCTGTGTGTTCCTGAGTCTGTATATGTAGACTGCGCTGAGTAATGTGACACCTGTATATCTGTGTGCTCCTGAGTCTATATATGGGAGATTGTGCTTGAGTAATGTGATATGTGACACCTGTATATCTGTGTGCTCCTGAGTCTGTATATTGGAGACTGCGCTGTGTGATGTGATATGTGACACCTGTATATCTGTGTGATCCTGAGTCTGTGTTTATGGGAGACTGTGCTGAGTAATGTGATATGTGACACCTGTATATCTGTGTGCTCCTGAGTCTGTGTTTATGGGAGACTGTGCTGAGTAATTTGATATGTGACACCTTTATATCTGTGTGCTCCTGAGTCTGTATATGGGAGACTGCGCTGAGTAATGTGATATGTGACACCTGTATATCTGTGTGCTCCTGAGTCTGTATATGGGAGACTGCGCTGAGTAATGTGATATGTGACACCTGTATATCTGTGTGCTCCTGCATCTGTATATGGGAGACTGTGCTGAGTAATGTGATATGTGACACCTGTATATCTGTGTGCACCTGAGTGTGTATATGGGAGACCACACTGAGTAATGTGATATGTGACACCTGTATATCTGTGTACTCCTGAGTCTGTATATGGGAGACTGCGTTGAGTAATGTGATATGTGACACCTGTATATCTGTGTGCTCCTGAGTCTGTATATTGGAGACTGCGCTGTGTGATGTGATATGTGACACCTGTATATCTGTGTGATCCTGAGTCTGTGTTTATGGGAGACTGTGCTGAGTAATGTGATATGTGACACCTGTATATCTGTGTGCTCCTGAGTCTGTGTTTATGGGAGACTGTGCTGAGTAATTTGATATGTGACACCTTTATATCTGTGTGCTCCTGAGTCTGTATATGGGAGACTGCGCTGAGTAATGTGATATGTGACACCTGTATATCTGTGTGCACCTGAGTGTGTATATGGGAGACCACACTGAGTAATGTGATATGTGACACCTGTATATCTGTGTACTCCTGAGTCTGTATATGGGAGACTGCGTTGAGTAATGTGATATGTGACACCTGTATATCTGTGTGCTCCTGAGTCTGTATATGGGAGACTGCGCTGAGTAATGTGATATGTGACACCTGTATATCTGTGTACTCCTGAGTCTGTATATGGGAGACTGCGCTGAGTAATGTGATATGTGACACCTGTATAGCTGTGTGCTCCAGAGTATATATATGGGAGACTGTGCTGAGTGATGTGATATGTGTCACCTGTATATCTGTGTGCTCCTGTGTCTGTATATGGGAGACTGCGCTGAGTAATGTGATAGTGGACACCTGTATATCTGTGTGCTCCTGAGTCTGTATATGGGAGACTGTGCTGAGTAATGTGATATGTGACACCTGTATATCTGTGTGCTCCTAAGTCTGTATATAGGAATCTGCGCTGTGTAATGTGATATGTGACACTTGTATATCTGTGTGCTCCTGAGTTTGTATATGGGAGACTGTGCTGAGTAATGTGATACCTGTATATCTGTGTGCTCCTGAGTCTGCATATGGGAGACTGTGCTGTGTAATGTGATATGTGTCACCTGTATATCTGTGTGCTCCTGAGTCTGTATATGGGAGACTGTGCTGAGTAATGTGATGTGTGACACCTGTATATATGTGTGCTCCTGAGTCTGTATAAGGGAGACTGCGCTGTGTAATGTGATATGTGACACCTGTATATCTGTGTGCTCCTGAGTCTGTATATAGGAGACTGCGCTGAGTAATGTGATATGTGACACCAGTATATCTGTGTGCTCCTGAGTCTGTATATGGGAGACTGCGCTGAGTAATTTGATATGTGACACCTGTATATCTGTGTGCTCCTGAGTCTGTATATGGGAGACTGCGCTGAGTAATGTGATATGTGACACCTGTATATCTGTGTGCTCCTGAGTCTGTATATAGGAGACTGCGCTGAGTGATGTGATATGTGACACCTGTATATCTGTGTGCTCCTGAGTCTGTATATAGGAGACTGCGCTGAGTGATGTGATATGTGACACCTGTATATCTGTGTGCTCCTGAGACTGTATATAGGATGCTGCGCTGAGTTATGTGATATGTGACACCTCTATATCTGTGTGCTCCTGATTCTGTATATGGGAGACTGCGCTGATTAATGTGATATGTGACACCTGTATATCTGTGTGCTCCTGAGTCTGTATATGGGAGACTGCGCTGAGTTATGTGACATGTGACACCTGTATATCTGTGTGCTCCTGAGTCTGCATATGGGAGAATGTGCTGAGTAATGTGATATGTGACACATGTATATCTGTGTGCTCCTGAGTCTGTATATGGGAGACTGCGCTGTGTAATGTGATATGTGACACCTGTATATCTGTGTGATCCTGAGTCTGTGTTTATGGGAGACTGTGCTGAGTAATGTGATACCTGTATATCTGTGTGCTCCTGAGTCTGCATATGGGAGACTGTGCTGTGTAATGTGATATGTGTCACCTGTATATCTGTGTGCTCCTGAGTCTGTATATGGGAGACTGCGCTGAGTAATGTGATATGTGACACCTGTATATCTGTGTGCTCCTGAGTCTGTATATGGGAGACTGCGCTGAGAAATGTGATATGTGACACCTGTATATTTGTGTGCTCCTGAGTCTGTATATAGGAGACTGCGTTGAGTGATGTGATATGTGACACCTGTATATCAGTGTGCTCCTGAGTCTGTATATAGGAGACTGCGCTGAGTGATGTGATATGTGACACCTGTATATCTGTGTGCTCCTGAGTCTGTATATAGGAGACTGCGCTGAGTAATGTGATATGTGACACCTGTATATCTGTGTGCACCTGAGTCTGTATATGGGAGACCACGCAGACTAATGTTATATGTGACACCTGTTTATCTGTGTGCTCCTGAGTCTGTATATGGGAGACTGCGCTGAGTAATGTCATATGTGACACCTGTATATCTGTGTGCTCCTGAGTCTGTATATGGGAGACTGTGCTGAGTAATGTGATGTGTGACACCTGTATATATGTGTGCTCCTGAGTCTGTATAAGGGAGACTGCGCTGTGTAATGTGATATGTGACACCTGTATATCTGTGTGCTCCTGAGTCTGTATATAGGAGACTGCGCTGAGTAATGTGATATGTGACACCAGTATATCTGTGTGCTCCTGAGTCTGAATATGGGAGACTGCGCTGAGTAATGTGATATGTGACACCTGTATATCTGTGTGCTCCTGAGTCTGTATATGGGAGACTGCGCTGAGTGATGTGATATGTGACACCTGTATATCTGTGTGCTCCTGAGTCTGTATATTGGAGACTGTGCTGAGTAATGTGATATGTGACACCTGTATATCTGTGTGTTCCTGAGTCTGTATATGTAGACTGCGCTGAGTAATGTGACACCTGTATATCTGTGTGCTCCTGAGTCTGTGTTTATGGGAGACTGTGCTGAGTAATTTGATATGTGACACCTTTATATCTGTGTGCTCCTGAGTCTGTATATGGGAGACTGCGCTGAGTAATGTGATATGTGACACCTGTATATCTGTGTGCTCCTGAGTCTGTATATGGGAGACTGCGCTGAGTAATGTGATATGTGACACCTGTATATCTGTGTGCTCCTGCATCTGTATATGGGAGACTGTGCTGAGTAATGTGATATGTGACACCTGTATATCTGTGTGCACCTGAGTGTGTATATGGGAGACCACACTGAGTAATGTGATATGTGACACCTGTATATCTGTGTACTCCTGAGTCTGTATATGGGAGACTGCGTTGAGTAATGTGATATGTGACACCTGTATATCTGTGTGCTCCTGAGTCTGTATATGGGAGACTGCGCTGAGTAATGTGATATGTGACACCTGTATATCTGTGTACTCCTGAGTCTGTATATGGGAGACTGCGCTGAGTAATGTGATATGTGACACCTGTATAGCTGTGTGCTCCAGAGTATATATATGGGAGACTGTGCTGAGTGATGTGATATGTGTCACCTGTATATCTGTGTGCTCCTGTGTCTGTATATGGGAGACTGCGCTGAGTAATGTGATAGTGGACACCTGTATATCTGTGTGCTCCTGAGTCTGTATATGGGAGACTGTGCTGAGTAATGTGATATGTGACACCTGTATATCTGTGTGCTCCTAAGTCTGTATATAGGAATCTGCGCTGTGTAATGTGATATGTGACACTTGTATATCTGTGTGCTCCTGAGTTTGTATATGGGAGACTGTGCTGAGTAATGTGATACCTGTATATCTGTGTGCTCCTGAGTCTGCATATGGGAGACTGTGCTGTGTAATGTGATATGTGTCACCTGTATATCTGTGTGCTCCTGAGTCTGTATATGGGAGACTGCGCTGAGTAATGTGATATGTGACACCTGTATATCTGTGTGCTCCTGAGTCTGTATATGGGAGACTGCGCTGAGAAATGTGATATGTGACACCTGTATATTTGTGTGCTCCTGAGTCTGTATATAGGAGACTGCGTTGAGTGATGTGATATGTGACACCTGTATATCAGTGTGCTCCTGAGTCTGTATATAGGAGACTGCGCTGAGTGATGTGATATGTGACACCTGTATATCTGTGTGCTCCTGAGTCTGTATATAGGAGACTGCGCTGAGTAATGTGATATGTGACACCTGTATATCTGTGTGCACCTGAGTCTGTATATGGGAGACCACGCAGACTAATGTTATATGTGACACCTGTTTATCTGTGTGCTCCTGAGTCTGTATATGGGAGACTGCGCTGAGTAATGTCATATGTGACACCTGTATATCTGTGTGCTCCTGAGTCTGTATATGGGAGACTGTGCTGAGTAATGTGATGTGTGACACCTGTATATATGTGTGCTCCTGAGTCTGTATAAGGGAGACTGCGCTGTGTAATGTGATATGTGACACCTGTATATCTGTGTGCTCCTGAGTCTGTATATAGGAGACTGCGCTGAGTAATGTGATATGTGACACCAGTATATCTGTGTGCTCCTGAGTCTGTATATGGGAGACTGCGCTGAGTAATTTGATATGTGACACCTGTATATCTGTGTGCTCCTAAGTCTGTATATGGGAGACTGCGCTGAGTAATGTGATATGTGACACCTGTATATCTGTGTGCTCCTGAGTCTGTATATGGGAGACTGCGCTGAGTAATGTGATATGTGACACCTGTATGTCTGTGTGCTCCTGAGTCTGAATATGGGAGACTGCGCTGAGTAATGTGATATGTGACACCTGTATATCTGTGTGCTCTGAGTCTGTATATGGGAGACCACTCTGAGTAATGTGATATGTGACACCTGTATATCTGTGTGCTCTGAGTCTGTATATGGGAGACTGCACTGAGTAATTTGATATGTGACACCTGTATATCTGTGTGTTCCTGAGTCTGTATATGGGAGACTGCGCTGAGTAATGTGATATGTGACACCTGTATATCTGTGTGCTCCTGAGTCTGTATATGTGAGACTGTGCTGAGTAATGTGATATGTGACACCTGTATATCTGTGTGTTCCTGAGTCTGTATATGTAGACTGCGCTGAGTAATGTGACACCTGTATATCTGTGTGCTCCTGAGTCTACATATGGGAGATTGTGCTTGAGTAATGTGATATGTGACACCTGTATATCTGTGTGCTCCTGAGTCTGTATATTGGAGACTGCGCTGTGTAATGTGATATGTGACACCTGTATATCTGTGTGATCCTGAGTCTGTGATTATGGGAGACTGTGCTGAGTAATTTGATATGTGACACCTTTATATCTGTGTGCTCCTGAGTCTGTATATGGGAGACTGCGCTGAGTAATGTGATATGTGACACCTGTATATCTGTGTGCTCCTGAGTCTGTATATTGGAGACTGCGCTGAGTAATGTGATATGTGACACCTGTATATCTGTGTGCTCCTGCGTCTGTATATGGGAGACTGCACTGAGTAATGTGATGTGACACCTGTATAGCTGTGTGCTCCTGAGTCTGTATATGGGAGACTGTGCTGAGTGATGTGATATGTGTCACCTGTATATCTGTGTGCTCCTGAGTCTGTATAAGGGAGACTGCGCTGTGTAATGTGATATGTGACACCTGTATATCTGTGTGCTCCTGAGTCTGTATATAGGAGACTGCGCTGAGTAATGTGATATGTGACACCAGTATATCTGTGTGCTCCTGAGTCTGAATATGGGAGACTGCGCTGAGTAATGTGATATGTGACACCTGTATATCTGTGTGCTCCTGAGTCTGTATATGGGAGACTGCGCTGAGTGATGTGATATGTGACACCTGTATATCTGTGTGCTCCTGAGTCTGTATATTGGAGACTGTGCTGAGTAATGTGATATGTGACACCTGTATATCTGTGTGTTCCTGAGTCTGTATATGTAGACTGCGCTGAGTAATGTGACACCTGTATATCTGTGTGCTCCTGAGTCTATATATGGGAGATTGTGCTTGAGTAATGTGATATGTGACACCTGTATATCTGTGTGCTCCTGAGTCTGTATATTGGAGACTGCGCTGTGTGATGTGATATGTGACACCTGTATATCTGTGTGATCCTGAGTCTGTGTTTATGGGAGACTGTGCTGAGTAATGTGATATGTGACACCTGTATATCTGTGTGCTCCTGAGTCTGTGTTTATGGGAGACTGTGCTGAGTAATTTGATATGTGACACCTTTATATCTGTGTGCTCCTGAGTCTGTATATGGGAGACTGCGCTGAGTAATGTGATATGTGACACCTGTATATCTGTGTGCTCCTGAGTCTGTATATGGGAGACTGCGCTGAGTAATGTGATATGTGACACCTGTATATCTGTGTGCTCCTGCATCTGTATATGGGAGACTGTGCTGAGTAATGTGATATGTGACACCTGTATATCTGTGTGCACCTGAGTGTGTATATGGGAGACCACACTGAGTAATGTGATATGTGACACCTGTATATCTGTGTACTCCTGAGTCTGTATATGGGAGACTGCATTGAGTAATGTGATATGTGACACCTGTATATCTGTGTGCTCCTGAGTCTGTATATGGGAGACTGCGCTGAGTAATGTGATATGTGACACCTGTATATCTGTGTACTCCTGAGTCTGTATATGGGAGACTGCGCTGAGTAATGTGATATGTGACACCTGTATAGCTGTGTGCTCCAGAGTATATATATGGGAGACTGTGCTGAGTGATGTGATATGTGTCACCTGTATATCTGTGTGCTCCTGTGTCTGTATATGGGAGACTGCGCTGAGTAATGTGATAGTGGACACCTGTATATCTGTGTGCTCCTGAGTCTGTATATGGGAGACTGTGCTGAGTAATGTGATATGTGACACCTGTATATCTGTGTGCTCCTAAGTCTGTATATAGGAATCTGCGCTGTGTAATGTGATATGTGACACTTGTATATCTGTGTGCTCCTGAGTTTGTATATGGGAGACTGTGCTGAGTAATGTGATACCTGTATATCTGTGTGCTCCTGAGTCTGCATATGGGAGACTGTGCTGTGTAATGTGATATGTGTCACCTGTATATCTGTGTGCTCCTGAGTCTGTATATGGGAGACTGCGCTGAGTAATGTGATATGTGACACCTGTATATCTGTGTGCTCCTGAGTCTGTATATGGGAGACTGCGCTGAGAAATGTGATATGTGACACCTGTATATTTGTGTGCTCCTGAGTCTGTATATAGGAGACTGCGTTGAGTGATGTGATATGTGACACCTGTATATCAGTGTGCTCCTGAGTCTGTATATAGGAGACTGCGCTGAGTGATGTGATATGTGACACCTGTATATCTGTGTGCTCCTGAGTCTGTATATAGGAGACTGCGCTGAGTAATGTGATATGTGACACCTGTATATCTGTGTGCACCTGAGTCTGTATATGGGAGACCACGCAGACTAATGTTATATGTGACACCTGTTTATCTGTGTGCTCCTGAGTCTGTATATGGGAGACTGCGCTGAGTAATGTCATATGTGACACCTGTATATCTGTGTGCTCCTGAGTCTGTATATGGGAGACTGTGCTGAGTAATGTGATGTGTGACACCTGTATATATGTGTGCTCCTGAGTCTGTATAAGGGAGACTGCGCTGTGTAATGTGATATGTGACACCTGTATATCTGTGTGCTCCTGAGTCTGTATATAGGAGACTGCGCTGAGTAATGTGATATGTGACACCAGTATATCTGTGTGCTCCTGAGTCTGTATATGGGAGACTGCGCTGAGTAATTTGATATGTGACACCTGTATATCTGTGTGCTCCTGAGTCTGTATATGGGAGACTGCGCTGAGTAATGTGATATGTGACACCTGTATATCTGTGTGCTCCTGAGTCTGTATATGGGAGACTGCGCTGAGTAATGTGATATGTGACACCTGTATGTCTGTGTGCTCCTGAGTCTGAATATGGGAGACTGCGCTGAGTAATGTGATATGTGACACCTGTATATCTGTGTGCTCTGAGTCTGTATATGGGAGACCACTCTGAGTAATGTGATATGTGACACCTGTATATCTGTGTGCTCTGAGTCTGTATATGGGAGACTGCACTGAGTAATTTGATATGTGACACCTGTATATCTGTGTGTTCCTGAGTCTGTATATGGGAGACTGCGCTGAGTAATGTGATATGTGACACCTGTATATCTGTGTGCTCCTGAGTCTGTATATGTGAGACTGTGCTGAGTAATGTGATATGTGACACCTGTATATCTGTGTGTTCCTGAGTCTGTATATGTAGACTGCGCTGAGTAATGTGACACCTGTATATCTGTGTGCTCCTGAGTCTACATATGGGAGATTGTGCTTGAGTAATGTGATATGTGACACCTGTATATCTGTGTGCTCCTGAGTCTGTATATTGGAGACTGCGCTGTGTAATGTGATATGTGACACCTGTATATCTGTGTGATCCTGAGTCTGTGATTATGGGAGACTGTGCTGAGTAATTTGATATGTGACACCTTTATATCTGTGTGCTCCTGAGTCTGTATATGGGAGACTGCGCTGAGTAATGTGATATGTGACACCTGTATATCTGTGTGCTCCTGAGTCTGTATATTGGAGACTGCGCTGAGTAATGTGATATGTGACACCTGTATATCTGTGTGCTCCTGCGTCTGTATATGGGAGACTGCACTGAGTAATGTGATGTAACACCTGTATAGCTGTGTGCTCCTGAGTCTGTATATGGGAGACTGTGCTGAGTGATGTGATATGTGTCACCTGTATATCTGTGTGCTCCTGAGTCTGTATAAGGGAGACTGCGCTGAGAAATGTGATATGTGACACCTGTATATCTGTGTGCTCCTGAGTCTGTATATAGGAATCTGCGCTGTGTAATGTGATATGTGACACTTGTATATCTGTGTGCTCCTGAGTCTGTATATGGGAGACTGTGCTGAGTAATGTGATATGTGACACCTGTATTTCTGTGTGCTCCTGAGTCTGAATATGGGAGACTGCGCTGAGTAATGTGATATGTGACACCTGTATATCTGTGTGCTCCTGAGTCTGTATATGGGAGACTGCGCTGAGTGATGTGATATGTGACACCTGTATATCTGTGTGCTCCTGAGTCTGTATATTGGAGACTGTGCTGAGTAATGTGATATGTGACACCTGTATATCTGTGTGTTCCTGAGTCTGTATATGTAGACTGCGCTGAGTAATGTGACACCTGTATATCTGTGTGCTCCTGAGTCTATATATGGGAGATTGTGCTTGAGTAATGTGATATGTGACACCTGTATATCTGTGTGCTCCTGAGTCTGTATATTGGAGACTGCGCTGTGTGATGTGATATGTGACACCTGTATATCTGTGTGATCCTGAGTCTGTGTTTATGGGAGACTGTGCTGAGTAATTTGATATGTGACACCTTTATATCTGTGTGCTCCTGAGTCTGTATATGGGAGACTGCACTGAGTAATGTGATATGTGACACCTGTATATCTGTGTGCTCCTGAGTCTGTATATGGGAGACTGCGCTGAGTAATGTGATATGTGACACCTGTATATCTGTGTGCTCCTGCATCTGTATATGGGAGACTGTGCTGAGTAATGTGATATGTGACACCTGTATATCTGTGTGCACCTGAGTGTGTATATGGGAGACCACACTGAGTAATGTGATATGTGACACCTGTATATCTGTGTACTCCTGAGTCTGTATATGGGAGACTGCGTTGAGTAATGTGATATGTGACACCTGTATATCTGTGTGCTCCTGAGTCTGTATATTGGAGACTGCGCTGTGTGATGTGATATGTGACACCTGTATATCTGTGTGATCCTGAGTCTGTGTTTATGGGAGACTGTGCTGAGTAATGTGATATGTGACACCTGTATATCTGTGTGCTCCTGAGTCTGTGTTTATGGGAGACTGTGCTGAGTAATTTGATATGTGACACCTTTATATCTGTGTGCTCCTGAGTCTGTATATGGGAGACTGCGCTGAGTAATGTGATATGTGACACCTGTATATCTGTGTGCACCTGAGTGTGTATATGGGAGACCACACTGAGTAATGTGATATGTGACACCTGTATATCTGTGTACTCCTGAGTCTGTATATGGGAGACTGCGTTGAGTAATGTGATATGTGACACCTGTATATCTGTGTGCTCCTGAGTCTGTATATGGGAGACTGCGCTGAGTAATGTGATATGTGACACCTGTATATCTGTGTACTCCTGAGTCTGTATATGGGAGACTGCGCTGAGTAATGTGATATGTGACACCTGTATAGCTGTGTGCTCCAGAGTATATATATGGGAGACTGTGCTGAGTGATGTGATATGTGTCACCTGTATATCTGTGTGCTCCTGTGTCTGTATATGGGAGACTGCGCTGAGTAATGTGATAGTGGACACCTGTATATCTGTGTGCTCCTGAGTCTGTATATGGGAGACTGTGCTGAGTAATGTGATATGTGACACCTGTATATCTGTGTGCTCCTAAGTCTGTATATAGGAATCTGCGCTGTGTAATGTGATATGTGACACTTGTATATCTGTGTGCTCCTGAGTTTGTATATGGGAGACTGTGCTGAGTAATGTGATACCTGTATATCTGTGTGCTCCTGAGTCTGCATATGGGAGACTGTGCTGTGTAATGTGATATGTGTCACCTGTATATCTGTGTGCTCCTGAGTCTGTATATGGGAGACTGTGCTGAGTAATGTGATGTGTGACACCTGTATATATGTGTGCTCCTGAGTCTGTATAAGGGAGACTGCGCTGTGTAATGTGATATGTGACACCTGTATATCTGTGTGCTCCTGAGTCTGTATATAGGAGACTGCGCTGAGTAATGTGATATGTGACACCAGTATATCTGTGTGCTCCTGAGTCTGTATATGGGAGACTGCGCTGAGTAATTTGATATGTGACACCTGTATATCTGTGTGCTCCTGAGTCTGTATATGGGAGACTGCGCTGAGTAATGTGATATGTGACACCTGTATATCTGTGTGCTCCTGAGTCTGTATATAGGAGACTGCGCTGAGTGATGTGATATGTGACACCTGTATATCTGTGTGCTCCTGAGTCTGTATATAGGAGACTGCGCTGAGTGATGTGATATGTGACACCTGTATATCTGTGTGCTCCTGAGACTGTATATAGGATGCTGCGCTGAGTTATGTGATATGTGACACCTCTATATCTGTGTGCTCCTGATTCTGTATATGGGAGACTGCGCTGATTAATGTGATATGTGACACCTGTATATCTGTGTGCTCCTGAGTCTGTATATGGGAGACTGCGCTGAGTTATGTGACATGTGACACCTGTATATCTGTGTGCTCCTGAGTCTGCATATGGGAGAATGTGCTGAGTAATGTGATATGTGACACATGTATATCTGTGTGCTCCTGAGTCTGTATATGGGAGACTGCGCTGTGTAATGTGATATGTGACACCTGTATATCTGTGTGATCCTGAGTCTGTGTTTATGGGAGACTGTGCTGAGTAATGTGATATGTGACACCTGTATATCTGTGTGCTCCTGAGTCTGTGTTTATGGGAGACTGTGCTGAGTAATTTGATATGTGACACCTGTATATCTGTGTGCTCCTGAGTCTGAATATGGGAGACTGCGCTGAGTAATGTGATATGTGACACCTGTATATCTGTGTGCTCCTGAGTCTGTATATGGGAGACTGCGCTGAGTTATGTGACATGTGACACCTGTATATCTGTGTGCTCCTGAGTCTGTATATGGGAGACTGCGCTGAGTAATGTGATATGTGACACCTGTATATCTGTGTGCTCCTGAGTCTGTATATGGGAGACTGCGCTGATTAATGTTATGTGACACCTGTATATCTGTGTGCTCCTGAGTCTGTATATGGGAGACTGTGCTGAGTGATGTGATATGTGAAACCTGTATATCTGTGTGCTCCTGAGTCTGTATATGGGAGACTGCGCTGAGTAATGTGATATGTGACACCTGTATATCTGTGTGCCATTGAGTCTGTATATGGGAGACCACGCAGACTAATGTTATATGTGACACCTGTATATCTGTGTGCTCCTGAGTCTGTATATGGGAGACTGCATTGAGTAATGTCATATGTGACACCTGTATATCTGTGTGCTCCTGAGTCTGTATAAGGGAGACTGCGCTGTGTAATGTGATATGTGACACCTGTATATCTGTGTGCTCCTGAGTCTGTATATGGGAGACTGCGCTGAGTAATGTGATGTGTGACACCTGTATATCTGTGTGCTCCTGAGTATGTATAAGGGAGACTGCGCTGTGTAATGTGATATGTGACACCTGTATATCTGTGTGATCCTGAGTCTGTGTTTATGGGAGACTGTGCTGAGTAATGTGATATGTGACACCTGTATATCTGTGTGCTCCTCAGTCTGTGTTTGAGGGAGACTGTGCTGAGTTATTTGATATGTGACACCTGTATATCTGTGTGCTCCTGAGTCTGTATATGGGAGTCTGCGCTGAGTAATGATATATCTGACACCAGTATATCTGTGTGCTCCTGAGTCTGTATATGGGAGACTGCGCTGAGTAATGTGATATGTGACACCTGTATATCTGTGTGCTCCTGAGTCTGTATATGGAGACTGCTCTGAGTAATGTGATATGTGACACCTGTATAATTGTGTGCTCCTGAGACTGTATATGGGAGACTGCGCTGAGTAATGTGATATGTGACACCTGTATATCTGTGTGCTCCTGAGTCTGTATATGGGATACTGTGCTGAGTAATGTGATATGTAACACCTGTATATCTGTGTGCTCCTGAGTCTGTATATGGGAGACTGCGCTTTGTAATGTGACACCTGTATATCTGTGTGCTCCTGAGTCTGTATATGAGAGACTGCGCTGAGTAATGTGATATGTGACACCTTTATATCTGTATGCTCCTGAGTCTGTATATGGGAGTCTGTGCTGAGTAATGTGATATGTGACACCTGTATATCTGTGTGTTCCTGAGTCTGTATATGTAGACTGCGCTGATTAATGTGACACCTGTATATCTGTGTGCTCCTGAGTCTATATATGGGAGATTGTGCTTGAGTAATGTGATATGTGACACCTGTATATCTGTGTGCTCCTGAGTCTGTATATGGGAGACTGCGCTGTGTAATGTGATATGTGACACCTGTATATCTGTGTGCTTCTGAGTCTGTATATGGGAGACTGTGCTGAGTAATGTGATATGTGACACCTGTATGTCTGTGTGCTCCTGAGTTTGTATATGGGAGACTGCGCTGAGTAATGTGATATGTGACACCTGTATTTCTGTGTGCTCCTGAGTCTGTATATGGGAGACTGCGCTGAGTGATGTGATATGTGACACCTGTATATCTGTGTGCTCCTGAGTCTGTATTTAAGAGACTGCGCTGAGTGATGTGATTTGTGACACCTGTATATCTGTGTGCTCCTGAGTCTGTATATGGGAGACCACTCTGAGTGATGTGATTTGTGACACCTGTATATCTGTGTGCTCCTGAGTCTGTATATGGGAGACTGCGCTGAGTAATGTGATATGTGACACCTGTATATCTGTGTGCTCCTGAGTCTGTATATGGGAGACCACTCTGAGTGATGTGATTTGTGACACCTGTATATCTGTGTGCTCTGAGTCTGTATATGGGAGACCACTCTGAGTAATGTGATATGTGACACCTGTATATCTGTGTGCTCTGAGTCTGTATATGGGAGACTGCACTGAGTAATTTGATATGTGACACCTGTATATCTGTGTGTTCCTGAGTCTGTATATGGGAGACTGCGCTGAGTAATGTGATATGTGACACCTGTATATATATGTGCTCCTGAGTCTGTATATGTGAGACTGTGCTGAGTAATGTGATATGTGACACCTGTTTATCTGTGTGTTCCTGAGTCTGTATATGTAGACTGCGCTGAGTAATGTGACACCTGTATATCTGTGTGCTCCTGAGTCTACATATGGGAGATTGTGCTTGAGTAATGTGATATGTGACACCTGTATATCTGTGTGCTCCTGAGTCTGTATATTGGAGACTGCGCTGTGTAATGTGATATGTGACACCTGTATATCTGTGTGATCCTGAGTCTGTGATTATGGGAGACTGTGCTGAGTAATTTGATATGTGACACCTTTATATCTGTGTGCTCCTGAGTCTGTATATGGGAGACTGCGCTGAGTAATGTGATATGTGACACCTGTATATCTGTGTGCTCCTGAGTCTGTATATTGGAGACTGCGCTGAGTAATGTGATATGTGACACCTGTATATCTGTGTGCTCCTGCGTCTGTATATGGGAGACTTCACTGAGTAATGTGATGTGACACCTGTATAGCTGTGTGCTCCTGAGTTTGTATATGGGAGACTGTCTGAGTGATGTGATATGTGTCACCTGTATATCTGTGTGCTCCTGAGTCTGTATAAGGGAGACTGCGCTGAGAAATGTGATATGTGACACCTGTATATCTGTGTGCTCCTGAGTCTGTATATAGGAATCTGCGCTGTGTAATGTGATATGTGACACTTGTATATCTGTGTGCTCCTGAGTCTGTATATGGGAGACTGTGCTGAGTAATGTGATATGTGACACCTGTATGTCTGTGTGCTCCTGAGTCTGAATATGGGAGACTGCGCTGAGTAATGTGATATGTGACACCTGTATATCTGTGTGCTCCTGAGTCTGTATATGGGAGACTGCGCTGAGTGATGTGATATGTGACACCTGTATATCCGTGTGCTCCTGAGTCTGTATATTGGAGACTATGCTGAGTAACGTGATATGTGACACCTGTATATCTGTGTGTTCCTGAGTCTGTATATGTAGACTGCGCTGAGTAATGTGACACCTGTATATCTGTGTGCTCCTGAGTCTGTATATGGGAGACTGCGCTGAGTAATGTGATATGTGACACCTGTATATCTGTGTGCTCCTGAGTCTGTATATTGGAGACTGCGCTGTGTGATGTGATATGTGACACCTGTATATCTGTGTGATCCTGAGTCTGTGTTTATGGGAGACTGTGCTGAGTAATGTGATATGTGACACCTGTATATCTGTGTGCTCCTGAGTCTGTGTTTATGGGAGACTGTGCTGAGTAATTTGATATGTGACACCTTTATATCTGTGTGCTCCTGAGTCTGTATATGGGAGACTGTGCTGAGTAATGTGATATGTGACACCTGTATATCTGTGTGCTCCTGAGTCTGTATATGGGAGACTGCGCTGAGTAATGTGATATGTGACACCTGTATATCTGTGTGCTCCTGCATCTGTATATGGGAGACTGTGCTGAGTAATGTGATATGTGACACCTGTATATCTGTGTGCACCTGAGTGTGTATATGGGAGACCACACTGAGTAATGTGATATGTGACACCTGTATATCTGTGTACTCCTGAGTCTGTATATGGGAGACTGCGTTGAGTAATGTGATATGTGACACCTGTATATCTGTGTGCTCCTAAGTCTGTATATAGGAATCTGCGCTGTGTAATGTGATATGTGACACTTGTATATCTGTGTGCTCCTGAGTTTGTATATGGGAGACTGTGCTGAGTAATGTGATACCTGTATATCTGTGTGCTCCTGAGTCTGCATATGGGAGACTGTGCTGTGTAATGTGATATGTGTCACCTGTATATCTGTGTGCTCCTGAGTCTGTATATGGGAGACTGCGCTGAGTAATGTGATATGTGACACCTGTATATCTGTGTGCTCCTGAGTCTGTATATGGGAGACTGCGCTGAGAAATGTGATATGTGACACCTGTATATTTGTGTGCTCCTGAGTCTGTATATAGGAGACTGCGTTGAGTGATGTGATATGTGACACCTGTATATCAGTGTGCTCCTGAGTCTGTATATAGGAGACTGCGCTGAGTGATGTGATATGTGACAACTGTATATCTGTGTGCTCCTGAGTCTGTATATAGGAGACTGCGCTGAGTAATGTGATATGTGACACCTGTATATCTGTGTGCACCTGAGTCTGTATATGGGAGACCACGCAGACTAATTTTATATGTGACACCTGTTTATCTGTGTGCTCCTGAGTCTGTATATGGGAGACTGCGCTGAGTAATGTCATATGTGACACCTGTATATCTGTGTGCTCCTGAGTCTGTATATGGGAGACTGTGCTGAGTAATGTGATGTGTGACACCTGTATATATGTGTGCTCCTGAGTCTGTATAAGGGAGACTGCGCTGTGTAATGTGATATGTGACACCTGTATATCTGTGTGCTCCTGAGTCTGCATATGGGAGAATGTGCTGAGTAATGTGATATGTGACACATGTATATCTGTGTGCTCCTGAGTCTGTATATGGGAGACTGCGCTGAGTTATGTGACATGTGACACCTGTATATCTGTGTGCTCCTGAGTCTGTATATGGGAGACTGCGCTGAGTAATGTGATATGTGACACCTGTATATCTGTGTGCTCCTGAGTCTGTATATGGGAGACTGCGCTGAGTAATGTGATGTGACACCTGTATATCTGTGTGCTCCTGAGTCTGTATATGGGAGACTGTGCTGAGTGATGTGATATGTGAAACCTGTATATCTGTGTGCTCCTGAGTCTGTATATGGGAGACTGCGCTGAGTAATGTGATATGTGACACCTGTATGTCTGTGTGCCATTGAGTCTGTATATGGGAGACCACGCAGACTAATGTTATATGTGACACCTGTATATCTGTGTGCTCCTGAGTCTGTATATGGGAGACTGCATTGAGTAATGTCATATGTGACACCTGTATATCTGTGTGCTCCTGAGTCTGTATAAGGGAGACTGCGCTGTGTAATGTGATATGTGACACCTGTATATCTGTGTGCTCCTGAGTCTGTATATGGGAGACTGCGCTGAGTAATGTGATGTGTGACACCTGTATATCTGTGTGCTCCTGAGTATGTATAAGGGAGACTGCGCTGTGTAATGTGATATGTGACACCTGTATATCTGTGTGATCCTGAGTCTGTGTTTATGGGAGACTGTGCTGAGTAATGTGATATGTGACACCTGTATATCTGTGTGCTCCTCAGTCTGTGTTTGAGGGAGACTGTGCTGAGTTATTTGATATGTGACACCTGTATATCTGTGTGCTCCTGAGTCTGTATATGGGAGTCTGCGCTGAGTAATGTGATATGTGACACCAGTATATCTGTGTGCTCCTGAGTCTGTATATGGGAGACTGCGCTGAGTAATGTGATATGTGACACCTGTATATCTGTGTGCTCCTGAGTCTGTATATGAGAGACTGTGCTGAGTGATGTGATATGTGACACCTGTATATCTGTGTGCTCCTGAGTCTGTATATGGGAGACTGCGCTGAGTAATGTGATATGTGACACCTGTATTTCTGTGTGCTCCTGAGTCTGTATATGGAGACTGCTCTGAGTAATGTGATATGTGACACCTGTATAATTGTGTGCTCCTGAGACTGTATATGGGAGACTGCGCTGAGTAATGTGATATGTGACACCTGTATATCTGTGTGCTCCTGAGTCTGTATATGTGATACTGTGCTGAGTAATGTGATATGTAACACCTGTATATCTGTGTGCTCCTGAGTCTGTATATGGGAGACTGCGCTTTGTAATGTGACACCTGTATATCTGTGTGCTCCTGAGTCTGTATATGAGAGACTGCGCTGAGTAATGTGATATGTGACACCTGTATATCTGTGTGCTCCTGAGTCTGTATATGGGAGTCTGTGCTGAGTAATGTGATATGTGACACCTGTATATCTGTGTGTTCCTGAGTCTGTATATGTAGACTGCGCTGATTAATGTGACACCTGTATTTCTGTGTGCTCCTGAGTCTGTATATGGGAGACTGCGCTGAGTGATGTGATATGTGACACCTGTAAATCTGTGTGCTCCTGAGTCTGTATTTAAGAGACTGCGCTGAGTGATGTGATTTGTGACACCTGTATATCTGTGTGCTCCTGAGTCTGTATATGGGAGACTGCACTGAGTAATTTGATATGTGACACCTGTATATCTGTGTGCTCCTGAGTCTGTATATGGGAGACTGCGCTGAGTAATGTGATATGTGACACCTGTATATCTGTGTGCTCCTGAGTCTGTATATGGGAGACCACTCTGAGTGATGTGATTTGTGACACCTGTATATCTGTGTGCTCCTGAGTCTGTATATGGGAGACTGCGCTGAGTTATGTGACATGTGACACCTGTATATCTGTGTGCTCCTGAGTCTGCATATGGGAGAATGTGCTGAGTAATGTGATATGTGACACATGTATATCTGTGTGCTCCTGAGTCTGTATATATATGGGAGACTGCGCTGAGAAATGTGATATGTGACACATGTATATTTGTGTGCTCCTGAGTCTGTATATAGGAGACTGCTTTGAGTGATGTGATATGTGACACCTGTATATCAGTGTGCTCCTGAGTCTGTATATAGGAGACTGCGCTGAGTGATGTGATATGTGACAACTGTATATCTGTGTGCTCCTGAGTCTGTATATGGGAGAATGTGCTGAGTAATGTGATATGTGACACATGTATATCTGTGTGCTCCTGAGTCTGTATATGGGAGACTGCGCTGAGTTATGTGATATGTGACACCTGTATATCTGTGTGCTCCTGAGTCTGTATTTAAGAGACTGCGCTGAGTGATGTGATTTGTGACACCTGTATATCTGTGTGCTCCTGAGTCTGTATATGGGAGACTGCACTGAGTAATTTGATATGTGACACCTGTATATCTGTGTGCTCCTGAGTCTGTATATGGGAGACTGCGCTGAGTAATGTGATATGTGACACCTGTATATCTGTGTGCTCCTGAGTCTGTATATGGGAGACCACTCTGAGTGATGTGATTTGTGACACCTGTATATCTTTGTGCTCCTGAGTCTGTATATGGGAGACTGCGCTGAGTAATGTGATATGTGACACCTGTATATCTGTGTGCTCCTGAGTCTGTATATGGGAGACTGCGCTGAGTAATGTGATATGTGACACCTGTATATCTGTGTGCTCCTGAGTCTGTATATGGGAGTCCACTCTGAGTGATGTGATTTGTGACACCTGTATATCTGTGTGCTCTGAGTCTGTATATGGGAGACCACTCTGAGTAATGTGATATGTGACACCTGTATATCTGTGTGCTCTGAGTCTGTATATGGGAGACTGCACTGAGTAATTTGATATGTGACACCTGTATATCTGTGTGTTCCTGAGTCTGTATATGGGAGACTGCGCTGAGTAATGTGATATGTGACACCTGTATATCTGTGTGCTCCTGAGTCTGTATATGTGAGACTGTGCTGAGTAATGTGATATGTGACACCTGTATATCTGTGTGTTCCTGAGTCTGTATATGTAGACTGCGCTGAGTAATGTGACACCTGTATATCTGTGTGCTCCTGAGTCTACATATGGGAGATTGTGCTTGAGTAATGTGATATGTGACACCTGTATATCTGTGTGCTCCTGAGTCTGTATATTGGAGACTGCGCTGTGTAATGTGATATGTGACACCTGTATATCTGTGTGATCCTGAGTCTGTGATTATGGGAGACTGTGCTGAGTAATTTGATATGTGACACCTTTATATCTGTGTGCTCCTGAGTCTGTATATGGGAGACTGCGCTGAGTAATGTGATATGTGACACCTGTATATCTGTGTGCTCCTGAGTCTGTATATTGGAGACTGCGCTGAGTAATGTGATATGTGACACCTGTATATCTGTGTGCTCCTGCGTCTGTATATGGGAGACTTCACTGAGTAATGTGATGTGACACCTGTATAGCTGTGTGCTCCTGAGTCTGTATATGGGAGACTGTGCTGAGTGATGTGATATGTGTCACCTGTATATCTGTGTGCTCCTGAGTCTGTATAAGGGAGACTGCGCTGAGAAATGTGATATGTGACACCTGTATATCTGTGTGCTCCTGAGTCTGTATATAGGAATCTGCGCTGTGTAATGTGATATGTGACACTTGTATATCTGTGTGCTCCTGAGTCTGTATATGGGAGACTGTGCTGAGTAATGTGATATGTGACACCTGTATGTCTGTGTGCTCCTGAGTCTGAATATGGGAGACTGCGCTGAGTAATGTGATATGTGACACCTGTATATCTGTGTGCTCCTGAGTCTGTATATGGGAGACTGCGCTGAGTGATGTGATATGTGACACCTGTATATCTGTGTGCTCCTGAGTCTGTATATTGGAGACTGTGCTGAGTAATGTGATATGTGACACCTGTATATCTGTGTGTTCCTGAGTCTGTATATGTAGACTGCGCTGAGTAATGTGATACCTGTATATCTGTGTGCTCCTGAGTCTATATATGGGAGATTGTGCTTGAGTAATGTGATATGTGACACCTGTATATCTGTGTGCTCCTGAGTCTGTATATTGGAGACTGCGCTGTGTGATGTGATATGTGACACCTGTATATCTGTGTGATCCTGAGTCTGTGTTTATGGGAGACTGTGCTGAGTAATGTGATATGTGACACCTGTATATCTGTGTGCTCCTGAGTCTGTGTTTATGGGAGACTGTGCTGAGTAATTTGATATGTGACACCTTTATATCTGTGTGCTCCTGAGTCTGTATATGGGAGACTGTGCTGAGTAATGTGATATGTGACACCTGTATATCTGTGTGCTCCTGAGTCTGTATATGGGAGACTGCGCTGAGTAATGTGATATGTGACACCTGTATATCTGTGTGCTCCTGCATCTGTATATGGGAGACTGTGCTGAGTAATGTGATATGTGACACCTGTATATCTGTGTGCACCTGAGTGTGTATATGGGAGACCACACTGAGTAATGTGATATGTGACACCTGTATATCTGTGTACTCCTGAGTCTGTATATGGGAGACTGCGTTGAGTAATGTGATATGTGACACCTGTATATCTGTGTGCTCCTGAGTCTGTATATAGGAATCTGCACTGTGTAATGTGATATGTGACACTTGTATATCTGTGTGCTCCTGAGTTTGTATATGGGAGACTGTGCTGAGTAATGTGATACCTGTATATCTGTGTGCTCCTGAGTCTGCATATGGGAGACTGTGCTGTGTAATGTGATATGTGTCACCTGTATATCTGTGTGCTCCTGAGTCTGTATATGGGAGACTGCGCTGAGTAATGTGATATGTGACACCTGTATATCTGTGTGCTCCTGAGTCTGTATATGGGAGACTGCGCTGAGAAATGTGATATGTGACACATGTATATTTGTGTGCTCCTGAGTCTGTATATAGGAGACTGCTTTGAGTGATGTGATATGTGACACCTGTATATCAGTGTGCTCCTGAGTCTGTATATAGGAGACTGCGCTGAGTGATGTGATATGTGACAACTGTATATCTGTGTGCTCCTGAGTCTGTATATAGGAGACTGCGCTGAGTAATGTGATATGTGACACCTGTATATCTGTGTGCACCTGAGTCTGTATATGGGAGACCACGCAGACTAATGTTATATGTGACACCTGTTTATCTGTGTGCTCCTGAGTCTGTATATGGGAGACTGCGCTGAGTAATGTCATATGTGACACCTGTATATCTGTGTGCTCCTGAGTCTGTATATGGGAGACTGTGCTGAGTAATGTGATGTGTGACACCTGTATATATGTGTGCTCCTGAGTCTGTATAAGGGAGACTGCGCTGTGTAATGTGATATGTGACACCTGTATATCTGTGTGCTCCTGAGTCTGCATATGGGAGAATGTGCTGAGTAATGTGATATGTGACACATGTATATCTGTGTGCTCCTGAGTCTGTATATGGGAGACTGCGCTGAGTAATGTGATGTGACACCTGTATATCTGTGTGCTCCTGAGTCTGTATATGGGAGACTGTGCTGAGTGATGTGATATGTGAAACCTGTATATCTGTGTGCTCCTGAGTCTGTATATGGGAGACTGCGCTGAGTAATGTGATATGTGACACCTGTATGTCTGTGTGCCATTGAGTCTGTATATGGGAGACCACGCAGACTAATGTTATATGTGACACCTGTATATCTGTGTGCTCCTGAGTCTGTATATGGGAGACTGCATTGAGTAATGTCATATGTGACACCTGTATATCTGTGTGCTCCTGAGTCTGTATAAGGGAGACTGCGCTGTGTAATGTGATATGTGACACCTGTATATCTGTGTGCTCCTGAGTCTGTATATGGGAGACTGCGCTGAGTAATGTGATGTGTGACACCTGTATATCTGTGTGCTCCTGAGTATGTATAAGGGAGACTGCGCTGTGTAATGTGATATGTGACACCTGTATATCTGTGTGATCCTGAGTCTGTGTTTATGGGAGACTGTGCTGAGTAATGTGATATGTGACACCTGTATATCTGTGTGCTCCTCAGTCTGTGTTTGAGGGAGACTGTGCTGAGTTATTTGATATGTGACACCTGTATATCTGTGTGCTCCTGAGTCTGTATATGGGAGTCTGCGCTGAGTAATGTGATATGTGACACCAGTATATCTGTGTGCTCCTGAGTCTGTATATGGGAGACTGCGCTGAGTAATGTGATATGTGACACCTGTATATCTGTGTGCTCCTGAGTCTGTATATGAGAGACTGTGCTGAGTGATGTGATATGTGACACCTGTATATCTGTGTGCTCCTGAGTCTGTATATGGGAGACTGCGCTGAGTAATGTGATATGTGACACCTGTATTTCTGTGTGCTCCTGAGTCTGTATATGGAGACTGCTCTGAGTAATGTGATATGTGACACCTGTATAATTGTGTGCTCCTGAGACTGTATATGGGAGACTGCGCTGAGTAATGTGATATGTGACACCTGTATATCTGTGTGCTCCTGAGTCTGTATATGGGATACTGTGCTGAGTAATGTGATATGTAACACCTGTATATCTGTGTGCTCCTGAGTCTGTATATGGGAGACTGCGCTTTGTAATGTGACACCTGTATATCTGTGTGCTCCTGAGTCTGTATATGAGAGACTGCGCTGAGTAATGTGATATGTGACACCTGTATATCTGTGTGCTCCTGAGTCTGTATATGGGAGTCTGTGCTGAGTAATGTGATATGTGACACCTGTATATCTGTGTGTTCCTGAGTCTGTATATGTAGACTGCGCTGATTAATGTGACACCTGTATTTCTGTGTGCTCCTGAGTCTGTATATGGAGACTGCTCTGAGTAATGTGATATGTGACACCTGTATAATTGTGTGCTCCTGAGACTGTATATGGGAGACTGCGCTGAGTAATGTGATATGTGACACCTGTATATCTGTGTGCTCCTGAGTCTGTATATGGGATACTGTGCTGAGTAATGTGATATGTAACACCTGTATATCTGTGTGCTCCTGAGTCTGTATATGGGAGACTGCGCTTTGTAATGTGACACCTGTATATCTGTGTGCTCCTGAGTCTGTATATGAGAGACTGCGCTGAGTAATGTGATATGTGACACCTGTATATCTGTGTGCTCCTGAGTCTGTATATGGGAGACTGTGCTGTGTAATGTGATATGTGACACCTGTATATCTGTGTGCTCCTGAGTCTGTATATGGGAGACTGTGCTGAGTAATGTGATATGTGACACCTGTATGTCTGTGTGCTCCTGAGTTTGTATATGGGAGACTGCGCTGAGTAATGTGATATGTGACACCTGTATTTCTGTGTGCTCCTGAGTCTGTATATGGGAGACTGCGCTGAGTGATGTGATATGTGACACCTGTATATCTGTGTGCTCCTGAGTCTGTATTTAAGAGACTGCGCTGAGTGATGTGATTTGTGACACCTGTATATCTGTGTGCTCCTGAGTCTGTATATGGGAGACTGCACTGAGTAATTTGATACTTGACACCTGTATATCTGTGTGCTCCTGAGTCTGTATATGGGAGACTGCGCTGAGTAATGTGATATGTGACACCTGTATATCTGTGTGCTCCTGAGTCTGTATATGGGAGACCACTCTGAGTGATGTGATTTGTGACACCTGTATATCTGTGTGCTCCTGAGTCTGTATATGGGAGACTGCGCTGAGTTATGTGACATGTGACACCTGTATATCTGTGTGCTCCTGAGTCTGCATATGGGAGAATGTGCTGAGTAATGTGATATGTGACACATGTATATCTGTGTGCTCCTGAGTCTGTATATGGGAGACTGCGCTGTGTAATGTGATATGTGACACCTGTATATCTGTGTGATCCTGAGTCTGTGTTTATGGGAGACTGTGCTGAGTAATGTGATATGTGACACCTGTATATCTGTGTGCTCCTGAGTCTGTGTTTATGGGAGACTGTGCTGAGTAATTTGATATGTGACACCTGTATATCTGTGTGCTCCTGAGTCTGTATATGGGAGACTGCGCTGAGTAATGTGATATGTGACACCTGTATATCTGTGTGCTCCTGAGTCTGTATATGGGAGACTGCGCTGAGTTATGTGACATGTGACACCTGTATATCTGTGTGCTCCTGAGTCTGTATATGGGAGACTGCGCTGAGTAATGTGATATGTGACACCTGTATATCTGTGTGCTCCTGAGTCTGTATATGGGAGACTGCGCTGAGTAATGTGATGTGACACCTGTATATCTGTGTGCTCCTGAGTCTGTATATGGGAGACTGTGCTGAGTGATGTGATATGTGAAACCTGTATATCTGTGTGCTCCTGAGTCTGTATATGGGAGACTGCGCTGAGTAATGTGATATGTGACACCTGTATATCTGTGTGCCATTGAGTCTGTATATGGGAGACCACGCAGACTAATGTTATATGTGACACCTGTATATCTGTGTGCTCCTGAGTCTGTATATGGGAGACTGCATTGAGTAATGTCATATGTGACACCTGTATATCTGTGTGCTCCTGAGTCTGTATAAGGGAGACTGCGCTGTGTAATGTGATATGTGACACCTGTATATCTGTGTGCTCCTGAGTCTGTATATGGGAGACTGCGCTGAGTAATGTGATGTGTGACACCTGTATATCTGTGTGCTCCTGAGTATGTATAAGGGAGACTGCGCTGTGTAATGTGATATGTGACACCTGTATATCTGTGTGATCCTGAGTCTGTGTTTATGGGAGACTGTGCTGAGTAATGTGATATGTGACACCTGTATATCTGTGTGCTCCTCAGTCTGTGTTTGAGGGAGACTGTGCTGAGTTATTTGATATGTGACACCTGTATATCTGTGTGCTCCTGAGTCTGTATATGGGAGTCTGCGCTGAGTAATGTGATATGTGACACCAGTATATCTGTGTGCTCCTGAGTCTGTATATGGGAGACTGCGCTGAGTAATGTGATATGTGACACCTGTATATCTGTGTGCTCCTGAGTCTGTATATGAGAGACTGTGCTGAGTGATGTGATATGTGACACCTGTATATCTGTGTGCTCCTGAGTCTGTATATGGGAGACTGCGCTGAGTAATGTGATATGTGACACCTGTATTTCTGTGTGCTCCTGAGTCTGTATATGGAGACTGCTCTGAGTAATGTGATATGTGACACCTGTATAATTGTGTGCTCCTGAGACTGTATATGGGAGACTGCGCTGAGTAATGTGATATGTGACACCTGTATATCTGTGTGCTCCTGAGTCTGTATATGGGATACTGTGCTGAGTAATGTGATATGTAACACCTGTATATCTGTGTGCTCCTGAGTCTGTATATGGGAGACTGCGCTTTGTAATGTGACACCTGTATATCTGTGTGCTCCTGAGTCTGTATATGAGAGACTGCGCTGAGTAATGTGATATGTGACACCTGTATATCTGTGTGCTCCTGAGTCTGTATATGGGAGACTGCGCTGAGTAATGTGATATGTGACACCTGTATTTCTGTGTGCTCCTGAGTCTGTATATGGAGACTGCTCTGAGTAATGTGATATGTGACACCTGTATAATTGTGTGCTCCTGAGACTGTATATGGGAGACTGCGCTGAGTAATGTGATATGTGACACCTGTATATCTGTGTGCTCCTGAGTCTGTATATGGGATACTGTGCTGAGTAATGTGATATGTAACACCTGTATATCTGTGTGCTCCTGAGTCTGTATATGGGAGACTGCGCTTTGTAATGTGACACCTGTATATCTGTGTGCTCCTGAGTCTGTATATGAGAGACTGCGCTGAGTAATGTGATATGTGACACCTGTATATCTGTGTGCTCCTGAGTCTGTATATGGGAGTCTGTGCTGAGTAATGTGATATGTGACACCTGTATATCTGTGTGTTCCTGAGTCTGTATATGTAGACTGCGCTGATTAATGTGACACCTGTATATCTGTGTGCTCCTGAGTCTATATATGGGAGATTGTGCTTGAGTAATGTGATATGTGACACCTGTATATCTGTGTGCTCCTGAGTCTGTATATGGGAGACTGCGCTGTGTAATGTGATATGTGACACCTGTATATCTGTGTGCTCCTGAGTCTGTATATGGGAGACTGTGCTGAGTAATGTGATATGTGACACCTGTATGTCTGTGTGCTCCTGAGTTTGTATATGGGAGACTGCGCTGAGTAATGTGATATGTGACACCTGTATTTCTGTGTGCTCCTGAGTCTGTATATGGGAGACTGCGCTGAGTGATGTGATATGTGACACCTGTATATATGTGTGCTCCTGAGTCTGTATTTAAGAGACTGCGCTGAGTGATGTGATTTGTGACACCTGTATATCTGTGTGCTCCTGAGTCTATATATGGGAGACTGCACTGAGTAATTTGATATGTGACACCTGTATATCTGTGTGCTCCTGAGTCTGTATATGGGAGACTGCGCTGAGTAATGTGATATGTGACACCTGTATATCTGTGTGCTCCTGAGTCTGTATATGGGAGACCACTCTGAGTGATGTGATTTGTGACACCTGTATATCTGTGTGCTCCTGAGTCTGTATATGGGAGACTGCGCTGAGTAATGTGATATGTGACACCTGTATATCTGTGTGCTCCTGAGTCTGTATATGGGAGACTGCGCTGAGTAATGTGATATGTGACACCTGTATATCTGTGTGCTCCTGAGTCTGTATATGGGAGACCACTCTGAGTGATGTGATTTGTGACACCTGTATATCTGTGTGCTCTGAGTCTGTATATGGGAGACCACTCTGAGTAATGTGATATGTGACACCTGTATATCTGTGTGCTCTGAGTCTGTATATGGGAGACTGCACTGAGTAATTTGATATGTGACACCTGTATATCTGTGTGTTCCTGAGTCTGTATATGGGAGACTGCGCTGAGTAATGTGATATGTGACACCTGTATATCTGTGTGCTCCTGAGTCTGTATATGTGAGACTGTGCTGAGTAATGTGATATGTGACACCTGTATATCTGTGTGTTCCTGAGTCTGTATATGTAGACTGCGCTGAGTAATGTGACACCTGTATATCTGTGTGCTCCTGAGTCTACATATGGGAGATTGTGCTAGAGTAATGTGATATGTGACACCTGTATATCTGTGTGCTCCTGAGTCTGTATATTGGAGACTGCGCTGTGTAATGTGATATGTGACACCTGTATATCTGTGTGATCCTGAGTCTGTGATTATGGGAGACTGTGCTGAGTAATTTGATATGTGACACCTTTATATCTGTGTGCTCCTGAGTCTGTATATGGGAGACTGCGCTGAGTAATGTGATATGTGACACCTGTATATCTGTGTGCTCCTGAGTCTGTATATTGGAGACTGCGCTGAGTAATGTGATATGTGACACCTGTATATCTGTGTGCTCCTGCGTCTGTATATGGGAGACTGCACTGAGTAATGTGATGTGACACCTGTATTGCTGTGTGCTCCTGAGTCTGTATATGGGAGACTGTGCTGAGTGATGTGATATGTGTCACCTGTATATCTGTGTGCTCCTGAGTCTGTATAAGGGAGATTGTGCTTGAGTAATGTGATATGTGACACCTGTATATCTGTGTGCTCCTGAGTCTGTATATTGGAGACTGCACTGTGTGATGTGATATGTGACACCTGTATATCTGTGTGATCCTGAGTCTCTGTTTATGGGAGACTCTGCTGAGTAATGTGATATGTGACACCTGTATATCTGTGTGCTCCTGAGTCTGTGTTTATGGGAGACTGTGCTGAGTAATTTGATATGTGACACCTTTATATAACTGTGTGCTCCTGAGTCTGTATATGGGAGACTGCGCTGAGTAATGTGATATGTGACACCTGTATATCTGTGTGCTCCTGAGTCTGCATATGGGAGACTGCGCTGAGTAATGTGATATGTGACACCTGTATATCTGTGTGCTCCTGAGTCTGTATATGGGAGACTGCGCTGAGTAATGTGATATGTGACACCTGTATATCTGTGTGCTCCTGAGTCTGTATATGGGAGACTGCGCTGAGAAATGTGATATGTGACACCTGTATATTTGTGTGCTCCTGAGTCTGTATATAGGAGACTGCGTTGAGTGATGTGATATGTGACACCTGTATATCAGTGTGCTCCTGAGTCTGTATATAGGAGACTGCGCTGAGTGATGTGATATGTGACACCTGTATATCTGTGTGCTCCTGAGTCTGTATATAGGAGACTGCGCTGAGTAATGTGATATGTGACACCTGTATATCTGTGTGCACCTGAGTCTGTATATGGGAGACCACGCAGACTAATGTTATATGTGACACCTGTTTATCTGTGTGCTCCTGAGTCTGTATATGGGAGACTGCGCTGAGTAATGTCATATGTGACACCTGTTTATCTGTGTGCTCCTGAGTCTGTGTATGGGAGACTGTGCTGAGTAATGTGATGTGTGACACCTGTATATATGTGTGCTCCTGAGTCTGTATAAGGGAGACTGCGCTGTGTAATGTGATATGTGACACCTGTATATCTGTGTGCTCCTGAGTCTGTATATAGGAGACTGCGCTGAGTAATGTGATATGTGACACCAGTATATCTGTGTGCTCCTGAGTCTGTATATGGGAGACTGCGCTGAGTAATTTGATATGTGACACCTGTATATCTGTGTGCTCCTGAGTCTGTATATGGGAGACTGCGCTGAGTAATGTGATATGTGACACCTGTATATCTGTGTGCTCCTGAGTCTGTATATAGGAGACTGCGCTGAGTGATGTGATATGTGACACCTGTATATCTGTGTGCTCCTGAGTCTGTATATAGGAGACTGCGCTGAGTGATGTGATATGTGACACCTGTATATCTGTGTGCTCCTGAGACTGTATGTAGGATGCTGCGCTGAGTTATGTGATATGTGACACCTCTATATCTGTGTGCTCCTGATTCTGTATATGGGAGACTGCGCTGATTAATGTGATATGTGACACCTGTATATCTGTGTGCTCCTGAGTCTGTATATGGGAGACTGCGCTGAGTTATGTGACATGTGACACCTGTATATCTGTGTGCTCCTGAGTCTGCATATGGGAGACTGTGCTGAGTAATGTGATATGTGACACATGTATATCTGTGTGCTCCTGAGTCTGTATATGGGAGACTGCGCTGTGTAATGTGATATGTGACACCTGTATATCTGTGTGATCCTGAGTCTGTGTTTATGGGAGACTGTGCTGAGTAATGTGATATGTGACACCTGTATATCTGTGTGCTCCTGAGTCTGTGTTTATGGGAGACTGTGCTGAGTAATTTGATATGTGACACCTGTATATCTGTGTGCTCCTGAGTCTGTATATGGGAGACTGCGCTGAGTAATGTGATATGTGACACCTGTATATCTGTGTGCTCCTGAGTCTGTATATGGGAGACTGCGCTGAGTTATGTGACATGTGACACCTGTATATCTGTGTGCTCCTGAGTCTGTATATGGGAGACTGCGCTGAGTAATGTGATATGTGACACCTGTATATCTGTGTGCTCCTGAGTCTGTATATGGGAGACTGCGCTGAGTAATGTGATGTGACACCTGTATATCTGTGTGCTCCTGAGTCTGTATATGGGAGACTGTGCTGAGTGATGTGATATGTGAAACCTGTATATCTGTGTGCTCCTGAGTCTGTATATGGGAGACTGCACTGAGTAATGTGATATGTGACACCTGTATATCTGTGTGCCATTGAGTCTGTATATGGGAGACCACGCAGACTAATGTTATATGTGACACCTGTATATCTGTGTGCTCCTGAGTCTGTATATGGGAGACTGCATTGAGTAATGTCATATGTGACACCTGTATATCTGTGTGCTCCTGAGTCTGTATAAGGGAGACTGCGCTGTGTAATGTGATATGTGACACCTGTATATCTGTGTGCTCCTGAGTCTGTATATGGGAGACTGCGCTGAGTAATGTGATGTGTGACACCTGTATATCTGTGTGCTCCTGAGTATGTATAAGGGAGACTGCGCTGTGTAATGTGATATGTGACACCTGTATATCTGTGTGATCCTGAGTCTGTATAAGGGAGACTGCGCTGTGTAATGTGATGTGACACCTGTATTGCTGTGTGCTCCTGAGTCTGTATATGGGAGACTGTGCTGAGTGATGTGATATGTGTCACCTGTATATCTGTGTGCTCCTGAGTCTGTATAAGGGAGATTGTGCTTGAGTAATGTGATATGTGACACCTGTATATCTGTGTGCTCCTGAGTCTGTATATTGGAGACTGCACTGTGTGATGTGATATGTGACACCTGTATATCTGTGTGATCCTGAGTCTCTGTTTATGGGAGACTCTGCTGAGTAATGTGATATGTGACACCTGTATATCTGTGTGCTCCTGAGTCTGTGTTTATGGGAGACTGTGCTGAGTAATTTGATATGTGACACCTTTATATAACTGTGTGCTCCTGAGTCTGTATATGGGAGACTGCGCTGAGTAATGTGATATGTGACACCTGTATATCTGTGTGCTCCTGAGTCTGCATATGGGAGACTGCGCTGAGTAATGTGATATGTGACACCTGTATATCTGTGTGCTCCTGAGTCTGTATATGGGAGACTGCGCTGAGTAATGTGATATGTGACACCTGTATATCTGTGTGCTCCTGAGTCTGTATATGGGAGACTGCGCTGAGAAATGTGATATGTGACACCTGTATATTTGTGTGCTCCTGAGTCTGTATATAGGAGACTGCGTTGAGTGATGTGATATGTGACACCTGTATATCAGTGTGCTCCTGAGTCTGTATATAGGAGACTGCGCTGAGTGATGTGATATGTGACACCTGTATATCTGTGTGCTCCTGAGTCTGTATATAGGAGACTGCGCTGAGTAATGTGATATGTGACACCTGTATATCTGTGTGCACCTGAGTCTGTATATGGGAGACCACGCAGACTAATGTTATATGTGACACCTGTTTATCTGTGTGCTCCTGAGTCTGTATATGGGAGACTGCGCTGAGTAATGTCATATGTGACACCTGTATATCTGTGTGCTCCTGAGTCTGTGTATGGGAGACTGTGCTGAGTAATGTGATGTGTGACACCTGTATATATGTGTGCTCCTGAGTCTGTATAAGGGAGACTGCGCTGTGTAATGTGATATGTGACACCTGTATATCTGTGTGCTCCTGAGTCTGTATATAGGAGACTGCGCTGAGTAATGTGATATGTGACACCAGTATATCTGTGTGCTCCTGAGTCTGTATATGGGAGACTGCGCTGAGTAATTTGATATGTGACACCTGTATATCTGTGTGCTCCTGAGTCTGTATATGGGAGACTGCGCTGAGTAATGTGATATGTGACACCTGTATATCTGTGTGCTCCTGAGTCTGTATATAGGAGACTGCGCTGAGTGATGTGATATGTGACACCTGTATATCTGTGTGCTCCTGAGTCTGTATATAGGAGACTGCGCTGAGTGATGTGATATGTGACACCTGTATATCTGTGTGCTCCTGAGACTGTATGTAGGATGCTGCGCTGAGTTATGTGATATGTGACACCTCTATATCTGTGTGCTCCTGATTCTGTATATGGGAGACTGCGCTGATTAATGTGATATGTGACACCTGTATATCTGTGTGCTCCTGAGTCTGTATATGGGAGACTGCGCTGAGTTATGTGACATGTGACACCTGTATATCTGTGTGCTCCTGAGTCTGCATATGGGAGACTGTGCTGAGTAATGTGATATGTGACACATGTATATCTGTGTGCTCCTGAGTCTGTATATGGGAGACTGCGCTGTGTAATGTGATATGTGACACCTGTATATCTGTGTGATCCTGAGTCTGTGTTTATGGGAGACTGTGCTGAGTAATGTGATATGTGACACCTGTATATCTGTGTGCTCCTGAGTCTGTGTTTATGGGAGACTGTGCTGAGTAATTTGATATGTGACACCTGTATATCTGTGTGCTCCTGAGTCTGTATATGGGAGACTGCGCTGAGTAATGTGATATGTGACACCTGTATATCTGTGTGCTCCTGAGTCTGTATATGGGAGACTGCGCTGAGTTATGTGACATGTGACACCTGTATATCTGTGTGCTCCTGAGTCTGTATATGGGAGACTGCGCTGAGTAATGTGATATGTGACACCTGTATATCTGTGTGCTCCTGAGTCTGTATATGGGAGACTGCGCTGAGTAATGTGATGTGACACCTGTATATCTGTGTGCTCCTGAGTCTGTATATGGGAGACTGTGCTGAGTGATGTGATATGTGAAACCTGTATATCTGTGTGCTCCTGAGTCTGTATATGGGAGACTGCGCTGAGTAATGTGATGTGACACCTGTATATCTGTGTGCTCCTGAGTCTGTATATGGGAGACTGTGCTGAGTGATGTGATATGTGAAACCTGTATATCTGTGTGCTCCTGAGTCTGTATATGGAGACTGCTCTGAGTAATGTGATATGTGACACCTGTATAATTGTGTGCTCCTGAGACTGTATATGGGAGACTGCGCTGAGTAATGTGATATGTGACACCTGTATATCTGTGTGCTCCTGAGTCTGTATATGGGAGTCTGTGCTGAGTAATGTGATATGTGACACCTGTATATCTGTGTGTTCCTGAGTCTGTATATGTAGACTGCGCTGATTAATGTGACACCTGTATATCTGTGTGCTCCTGAGTCTATATATGGGAGATTGTGCTTGAGTAATGTGATATGTGACACCTGTATATCTGTGTGCTCCTGAGTCTGTATATGGGAGACTGCACTGTGTAATGTGATATGTGACACCTGTATATCTGTGTGCTCCTGAGTCTGTATATGGGAGACTGTGCTGAGTAATGTGATATGTGACACCTGTATGTCTGTGTGCTCCTGAGTTTGTATATGGGAGACTGCGCTGAGTAATGTGATATGTGACACCTGTATTTCTGTGTGCTCCTGAGTCTGTATATGGGAGACTGCGATGAGTGATGTGATATGTGACACCTGTATATCTGTGTGCTCCTGAGTCTGTATTTAAGAGACTGCGCTGAGTGATGTGATTTGTGACACCTGTATATCTGTGTGCTCCTGAGTCTGTATATGGGAGACTGCACTGAGTAATTTGATATGTGACACCTGTATATCTGTGTGCTCCTGAGTCTGTATATGGGAGACTGCGCTGAGTAATGTGATATGTGACACCTGTATATCTGTGTGCTCCTGAGTCTGTATATGGGAGACCACTCTGAGTGATGTGATTTGTGACACCTGTATATCTGTGTGCTCCTGAGTCTGTATATGGGAGACTGCGCTGAGTAATGTGATATGTGACACCTGTATATCTGTGTGCTCCTGAGTCTGTATATGGGAGACTGCGCTGAGTAATGTGATATGTGACACCTGTATATCTGTGTGCTCCTGAGTCTGTATATGGGAGACCACTCTGAGTGATGTGATTTGTGACACCTGTATATCTGTGTGCTCTGAGTCTGTATATGGGAGACCACTCTGAGTAATGTGATATGTGACACCTGTATATCTGTGTGCTCTGAGTCTGTATATGGGAGACTGCGCTGAATAATGTGATATGTGACACCTGTATATCTGTGTGCTCCTGAGTCTGTATATGGGAGACTGCGCTGAGTAATGTGATATGTGACACCTGTATATCTGTGTGCTCCTGAGTCTGTATATGGGAGACCACTCTGAGTGATGTGATTTGTGACACCTGTATATCTGTGTGCTCCTGAGTCTGTATATGGGAGACTGCGCTGAGTAATGTGATATGTGACACCTGTATATCTGTGTGCTCCTGAGTCTGTATATGGGAGACTGCGCTGAGTAATGTGATATGTGACACCTGTATATCTGTGTGCTCCTGAGTCTGTATATGGGAGACCACTCTGAGTGATGTGATTTGTGACACCTGTATATCTGTGTGCTCTGAGTCTGTATATGGGAGACCACTCTGAGTAATGTGATATGTGACACCTGTATATCTGTGTGCTCTGAGTCTGTATATGGGAGACTGCGCTGAATAATGTGATATGTGACACCTGTATATCTGTGTGCTCCTGAGTCTGTATATGTGAGACTGTGCTGAGTAATGTGATATGTGACACCTGTATATCTGTGTGTTCCTGAGTCTGTATATGTAGACTGCGCTGAGTAATGTGACACCTGTATATCTGTGTGCTCCTGAGTCTACATATGGGAGATTGTGCTTGAGTAATGTGATATGTGACACCTGTATATCTGTGTGCTCCTGAGTCTGTATATTGGAGACTGCGCTGTGTAATGTGATATGGGACACCTGTATATCTGTGTGATCCTGAGTCTGTGATTATGGGAGACTGTGCTGAGTAATTTGATATGTGACACCTTTATATCTGTGTGCTCCTGAGTCTGTATATGGGAGACTGCGCTGAGTAATGTGATATGTGACACCTGTATATCTGTGTTCTCCTGAGTCTGTATATTGGAGACTGCGCTGAGTAATGTGATATGTGACACCTGTATATCTGTGTGCTCCTGCGTCTGTATATGGGAGACTGCACTGAGTAATGTGATGTGACACCTGTATTGCTGTGTGCTCCTGAGTCTGTATATGGGAGACTGTGCTGAGTGATGTGATATGTGTCACCTGTATATCTGTGTGCTCCTGAGTCTGTATAAGGGAGACTGCGCTGAGAAATGTGATATGTGACACCTGTATATCTGTGTGCTCCTGAGTCTGTATATAGGAATCTGCGCTGTGTAATGTGATATGTGACACTTGTATATCTGTGTGCTCCTGAGTCTATATATGGGAGATTGTGCTTGAGTAATGTGATATGTGACACCTGTATATCTGTGTGCTCTTGAGTCTGTATATTGGAGACTGCACTGTGTGATGTGATATGTGACACCTGTATATCTGTGTGATCCTGAGTCTGTGTTTATGGGAGACTCTGCTGAGTAATGTGATATGTGACACCTGTATATCTGTGTGCTCCTGAGTCTGTGTTTATGGGAGACTGTGCTGAGTAATTTGATATGTGACACCTTTATATCTGTGTGCTCCTGAGTCTGTATATGGGAGACTGCGCTGAGTAATGTGATATGTGACACCTGTATATCTGTGTGCTCCTGAGTCTGTATATGGGAGACTGCGCTGAGTAATGTGATATGTGACACCTGTATATCTGTGTGCTCCTGCATCTGTATATGGGAGACTGTGCTGAGTAATGTGATATGTGACACCTGTATATCTGTGTGCACCTGAGTGTGTATATGGGAGACCACACTGAGTAATGTGATATGTGACACCTGTATATCTGTGTACTCCTGAGTCTGTATATGGGAGACTGCGTTGAGTAATGTGATATGTGACACCTGTATATCTGTGTGCTCCTAAGTCTGTATATAGGAATCTGCGCTGTGTAATGTGATATGTGACACTTGTATATCTGTGTGCTCCTGAGTTTGTATATGGGAGACTGTGCTGAGTAATGTGATACCTGTATATCTGTGTGCTCCTGAGTCTGCATATGGGAGACTGCGCTGAGTAATGTGATATGTGACACCTGTATATATGTGTGCTCCTGAGTCTGTATATGGGAGACTGCGCTGAGTAATGTGATATGTGACACCTGTATATCTGTGTGCTCCTGAGTCTGTATATGGGAGACTGCGCTGAGAAATGTGATATGTGACACCTGTATATTTGTGTGCTCCTGAGTCTGTATATAGGAGACTGCGTTGAGTGATGTGATATGTGACACCTGTATATCAGTGTGCTCCTGAGTCTGTATATAGGAGACTGCGCTGAGTGATGTGATATGTGACACCTGTATATCTGTGTGCTCCTGAGTCTGTATATAGGAGACTGCGCTGAGTAATGTGATATGTGACACCTGTATATCTGTGTGCACCTGAGTCTGTATATGGGAGACCACGCAGACTAATGTTATATGTGACACCTGTTTATCTGTGTGCTCCTGAGTCTGTATATGGGAGACTGCGCTGAGTAATGTCATATGTGACACCTGTATATCTGTGTGCTCCTGAGTCTGTATATGGGAGACTGTGCTGAGTAATGTGATGTGTGACACCTGTATATATGTGTGCTCCTGAGTCTGTATAAGGGAGACTGCGCTGTGTAATGTGATATGTGACACCTGTATATCTGTGTGCTCCTGAGTCTGTATATAGGAGACTGCGCTGAGTAATGTGATATGTGACACCAGTATATCTGTGTGCTCCTGAGTCTGTATATGGGAGACTGCGCTGAGTAATTTGATATGTGACACCTGTATATCTGTGTGCTCCTGAGTCTGTATATGGGAGACTGCGCTGAGTAATGTGATATGTGACACCTGTATATCTGTGTGCTCCTGAGTCTGTATATAGGAGACTGCGCTGAGTGATGTGATATGTGACACCTGTATATCTGTGTGCTCCTGAGTCTGTATATAGGAGACTGCGCTGAGTGATGTGATATGTGACACCTGTATATCTGTGTGCTCCTGAGACTGTATGTAGGATGCTGCGCTGAGTTATGTGATATGTGACACCTCTATATCTGTGTGCTCCTGATTCTGTATATGGGAGACTGCGCTGATTAATGTGATATGTGACACCTGTATATCTGTGTGCTCCTGAGTCTGTATATGGGAAACTGCGCTGAGTTATGTGACATGTGACACCTGTATATCTGTGTGCTCCTGAGTCTGCATATGGGAGACTGTGCTGAGTAATGTGATATGTGACACATGTATATCTGTGTGCTCCTGAGTCTGTATATGGGAGACTGCGCTGTGTAATGTGATATGTGACACCTGTATATCTGTGTGCTCCTGAGTCTGTATATAGGAGACTGCGCTGAGTAATGTGATATGTGACACCTGTATATCTGTGTGCACCTGAGTCTGTATATGGGAGACCACGCAGACTAATGTTATATGTGACACCTGTTTATCTGTGTGCTCCTGAGTCTGTATATGGGAGACTGCGCTGAGTAATGTCATATGTGACACCTGTATATCTGTGTGCTCCTGAGTCTGTATATGGGAGACTGTGCTGAGTAATGTGATGTGTGACACCTGTATATATGTGTGCTCCTGAGTCTGTATAAGGGAGACTGCGCTGTGTAATGTGATATGTGACACCTGTATATCTGTGTGCTCCTGAGTCTGTGTTTATGGGAGACTGTGCTGAGTAATTTGATATGTGACACCTTTATATCTGTGTGCTCCTGAGTCTGTATATGGGAGACTGCGCTGAGTAATGTGATATGTGACACCTGTATATCTGTGTGCTCCTGAGTCTGTATATGGGAGACTGCGCTGAGTAATGTGATATGTGACACCTGTATATCTGTGTGCTCCTGCATCTGTATATGGGAGACTGTGCTGAGTAATGTGATATGTGACACCTGTATATCTGTGTGCACCTGAGTGTGTATATGGGAGACCACACTGAGTAATGTGATATGTGACACCTGTATATCTGTGTACTCCTGAGTCTGTATATGGGAGACTGCGTTGAGTAATGTGATATGTGACACCTGTATATCTGTGTGCTCCTAAGTCTGTATATAGGAATCTGCGCTGTGTAATGTGATATGTGACACTTGTATATCTGTGTGCTCCTGAGTTTGTATATGGGAGACTGTGCTGAGTAATGTGATACCTGTATATCTGTGTGCTCCTGAGTCTGCATATGGGAGACTGCGCTGAGTAATGTGATATGTGACACCTGTATATATGTGTGCTCCTGAGTCTGTATATGGGAGACTGCGCTGAGTAATGTGATATGTGACACCTGTATATCTGTGTGCTCCTGAGTCTGTATATGGGAGACTGCGCTGAGAAATGTGATATGTGACACCTGTATATTTGTGTGCTCCTGAGTCTGTATATAGGAGACTGCGTTGAGTGATGTGATATGTGACACCTGTATATCAGTGTGCTCCTGAGTCTGTATATAGGAGACTGCGCTGAGTGATGTGATATGTGACACCTGTATATCTGTGTGCTCCTGAGTCTGTATATAGGAGACTGCGCTGAGTAATGTGATATGTGACACCTGTATATCTGTGTGCACCTGAGTCTGTATATGGGAGACCACGCAGACTAATGTTATATGTGACACCTGTTTATCTGTGTGCTCCTGAGTCTGTATATGGGAGACTGCGCTGAGTAATGTCATATGTGACACCTGTATATCTGTGTGCTCCTGAGTCTGTATATGGGAGACTGTGCTGAGTAATGTGATGTGTGACACCTGTATATATGTGTGCTCCTGAGTCTGTATAAGGGAGACTGCGCTGTGTAATGTGATATGTGACACCTGTATATCTGTGTGCTCCTGAGTCTGTATATAGGAGACTGCGCTGAGTAATGTGATATGTGACACCAGTATATCTGTGTGCTCCTGAGTCTGTATATGGGAGACTGCGCTGAGTAATTTGATATGTGACACCTGTATATCTGTGTGCTCCTGAGTCTGTATATGGGAGACTGCGCTGAGTAATGTGATATGTGACACCTGTATATCTGTGTGCTCCTGAGTCTGTATATAGGAGACTGCGCTGAGTGATGTGATATGTGACACCTGTATATCTGTGTGCTCCTGAGTCTGTATATAGGAGACTGCGCTGAGTGATGTGATATGTGACACCTGTATATCTGTGTGCTCCTGAGACTGTATGTAGGATGCTGCGCTGAGTTATGTGATATGTGACACCTCTATATCTGTGTGCTCCTGATTCTGTATATGGGAGACTGCGCTGATTAATGTGATATGTGACACCTGTATATCTGTGTGCTCCTGAGTCTGTATATGGGAAACTGCGCTGAGTTATGTGACATGTGACACCTGTATATCTGTGTGCTCCTGAGTCTGCATATGGGAGACTGTGCTGAGTAATGTGATATGTGACACATGTATATCTGTGTGCTCCTGAGTCTGTATATGGGAGACTGCGCTGTGTAATGTGATATGTGACACCTGTATATCTGTGTGATCCTGAGTCTGTGTTTATGGGAGACTGTGCTGAGTAATGTGATATGTGACACCTGTATATCTGTGTGCTCCTGAGTCTGTGTTTATGGGAGACTGTGCTGAGTAATTTGATATGTGACACCTGTATATCTGTGTGCTCCTGAGTCTGTATATGGGAGACTGCGCTGAGTAATGTGATATGTGACACCTGTATATCTGTGTGCTCCTGAGTCTGTATATTGGAGACTGCGCTGAGTTATGTGACATGTGACACCTGTATATCTGTGTGCTCCTGAGTCTGTATATGGGAGACTGCGCTGAGTAATGTGATATGTGACACCTGTATATCTGTGTGCTCCTGAGTCTGTATATGGGAGACTGCGCTGAGTAATGTGATGTGACACCTGTATATCTGTGTGCTCCTGAGTCTGTATATGGGAGACTGTGCTGAGTGATGTGATATGTGAAACCTGTATATCTGTGTGCTCCTGAGTCTGTATATGGGAGACTGCGCTGAGTAATGTGATATGTGACACCTGTATATCTGTGTGCCATTGAGTCTGTATATGGGAGACCACGCAGACTAATGTTATATGTGACACCTGTATATCTGTGTGCTCCTGAGTCTGTATATGGGAGACTGCATTGAGTAATGTCATATTTGACACCTGTATATCTGTGTGCTCCTGAGTCTGTATAAGGGAGACTGCGCTGTGTAATGTGATATGTGACACCTGTATATCTGTGTGCTCCTGAGTCTGTATATGGGAGACTGCGCTGAGTAATGTGATGTGTGACACCTGTATATCTGTGTGCTCCTGAGTATGTATAAGGGAGACTGCGCTGTGTAATGTGATATGTGACACCTGTATATCTGTGTGATCCTGAGTCTGTGTTTATGGGAGACTGTGCTGAGTAATGTGATATGTGACACCTGTATATCTGTGTGCTCCTCAGTCTGTGTTTGAGGGAGACTGTGCTGAGTTATTTGATATGTGACACCTGTATATCTGTGTGCTCCTGAGTCTGTATATGGGAGTCTGCGCTGAGTAATGTGATATGTGACACCAGTATATCTGTGTGCTCCTGAGTCTGTATATGGGAGACTGCGCTGAGTAATGTGATATGTGACACCTGTATATCTGTGTGCTCCTGAGTCTGTATATGAGAGACTGTGCTGAGTGATGTGATATGTGACACCTGTATATCTGTGTGCTCCTGAGTCTGTATATGGGAGACTGCGCTGAGTAATGTGATATGTGACACCTGTATTTCTGTGTGCTCCTGAGTCTGTATATGGAGACTGCTCTGAGTAATGTGATATGTGACACCTGTATAATTGTGTGCTCCTGAGACTGTATATCGTAGACTGCGCTGAGTAATGTGACACCTGTATATCTGTGTGATTCTGAGTCTGTGATTATGGGAGACTGCGCTGAGTAATGTGATGTGACACCTGTATTGCTGTGTGCTCCTGAGTCTGTATATGGGAGACTGTGCTGAGTGATGTGATATGTGTCACCTGTATATCTGTGTGCTCCTGAGTCTGTATAAGGGAGACTGCGCTGAGAAATGTGATATGTGACACCTGTATATCTGTGTGCTCCTGAGTCTGTATATAGGAATCTGCGCTGTGTAATGTGATATGTGACACTTGTATATCTGTGTGCTCCTGAGTCTGTATATGGGAGACTGTGCTGAGTAATGTGATATGTGACACCTGTATGTCTGTGTGCTCCTGAGTCTGAATATGGGAGACTGCGCTGAGTAATGTGATATGTGACACCTGTATATCTGTGTGCTCCTGAGTCTGTATATGGGAGACTGCGCTGAGTGATGTGATATGTGACACCTGTATATCTGTGTGCTCCTGAGTCTGTATATTGGAGACTGTGCTGAGTAATGTGATATGTGACACCTGTATATCTGTGTGTTCCTGAGTCTGTATATGTAGACTGCGCTGAGTAATGTGACACCTGTATATCTGTGTGCTCCTGAGTCTGTATATGGGAGACTGCGCTGAGTAATGTGATATGTGACACCTGTATATCTGTGTGCTCCTGAGTCTGTGTTTATGGGAGACTGTGCTGAGTAATTTGATATGTGACACCTTTATATCTGTGTGCTCCTGAGTCTGTATATGGGAGACTGCGCTGAGTAATGTGATATGTGACACCTGTATATCTGTGTGCTCCTGAGTCTGTATATGGGAGACTGCGCTGAGTAATGTGATATGTGACACCTGTATATCTGTGTGCTCCTGCATCTGTATATGGGAGACTGTGCTGAGTAATGTGATATGTGACACCTGTATATCTGTGTGCACCTGAGTGTGTATATGGGAGACCACACTGAGTAATGTGATATGTGACACCTGTATATCTGTGTACTCCTGAGTCTGTATATGGGAGACTGCGTTGAGTAATGTGATATGTGACACCTGTATATCTGTGTGCTCCTAAGTCTGTATTAAGGAATCTGCGCTGTGTAATGTGATATGTGACACTTGTATATCTGTGTGCTCCTGAGTTTGTATATGGGAGACTGTGCTGAGTAATGTGATACCTGTATATCTGTGTGCTCCTGAGTCTGCATATGGGAGACTGTGCTGTGTAATGTGATATGTGTCACCTGTATATCTGTGTGCTCCTGAGTCTGTATATGGGAGACTGCGCTGAGTAATGTGATATGTGACACCTGTATATCTGTGTGCTCCTGAGTCTGTATATGGGAGACTGCGCTGAGAAATGTGATATGTGACACCTGTATATTTGTGTGCTCCTGAGTCTGTATATAGGAGACTGCGTTGAGTGATGTGATATGTGACACCTGTATATCAGTGTGCTCCTGAGTCTGTATATAGGAGACTGCGCTGAGTGATGTGATATGTGACACCTGTATATCTGTGTGCTCCTGAGTCTGTATATAGGAGACTGCGCTGAGTAATGTGATATGTGACACCTGTATATCTGTGTGCACCTGAGTCTGTATATGGGAGACCACGCAGACTAATGTTATATGTGACACCTGTTTATCTGTGTGCTCCTGAGTCTGTATATGGGAGACTGCGCTGAGTAATGTCATATGTGACACCTGTATATCTGTGTGCTCCTGAGTCTGTATATGGGAGACTGTGCTGAGTAATGTGATGTGTGACACCTGTATATATGTGTGCTCCTGAGTCTGTATAAGGGAGACTGCGCTGTGTAATGTGATATGTGACACCTGTATATCTGTGTGCTCCTGAGTCTGTATATAGGAGACTGCGCTGAGTAATGTGATATGTGACACCAGTATATCTGTGTGCTCCTGAGTCTGTATATGGGAGACTGCGCTGAGTAATTTGATATGTGACACCTGTATATCTGTGTGCTCCTGAGTCTGTATATGGGAGACTGCGCTGAGTAATGTGATATGTGACACCTGTATATCTGTGTGCTCCTGAGTCTGTATATAGGAGACTGCGCTGAGTGATGTGATATGTGACACCTGTATATCTGTGTGCTCCTGAGTCTGTATATAGGAGACTGCGCTGAGTGATGTGATATGTGACACCTGTATATCTGTGTGCTCCTGAGACTGTATGTAGGATGCTGCGCTGAGTTATGTGATATGTGACACCTCTATATCTGTGTGCTCCTGATTCTGTATATGGGAGACTGCGCTGATTAATGTGATATGTGACACCTGTATATCTGTGTGCTCCTGAGTCTGTATATGGGAGACTGCGCTGAGTTATGTGTCATGTGACACCTGTATATCTGTGTGCTCCTCAGTCTGCATATGGGAGACTGCACTGAGTAATGTGATATGTGACACATGTATATCTGTGTGCTCCTGAGTCTGTATATGGGAGACTGCGCTGTGTAATATGATATGTGACACCTGTATATCTGTGTGATCCTGAGTCTGTATATGGGAGACTGCGCTGTGTAATGTGATATGTGACACCTGTATATCTGTGTGATCCTGAGTCTGTGTTTATGGGAGACTGTGCTGAGTAATGTGATATGTGACACCTGTATATCTGTGTGCTCCTGAGTCTGTGTTTATGGGAGACTGTGCTGAGTAATTTGATATGTGACACCTGTATATCTGTGTGCTCCTGAGTCTGTATATGGGAGACTGCGCTGAGTAATGTGATATGTGACACCTGTATATCTGTGTGCTCCTGAGTCTGTATATTGGAGACTGCGCTGAGTTATGTGACATGTGACACCTGTATATCTGTGTGCTCCTGAGTCTGTATATGGGAGACTGTGCTGAGTGATGTGATATGTGACACCTGTATATCTGTGTGCTCCTGAGTCTGTATATGGGAGACTGCGCTGAGTAATGTGATATGTGACACCTGTATATCTGTGTGCCATTGAGTCTGTATATGGGAGACCACGCAGACTAATATTATATGTGACACCTGTATATCTGTGTGCTCCTGAGTCTGTATATGGGAGACTGCATTGAGTAATGTCATATGTGACACCTGTATATCTGTGTGCTCCTGAGTCTGTATAAGGGAGACTGCGCTGTGTAATGTGATATGTGACACCTGTATATCTGTGTGCTCCTGAGTCTGTATATGGGAGACTGCGCTGAGTAATGTGATGTGTGACACCTGTATATCTGTGTGCTCCTGAGTATGTATAAGGGAGACTGCGCTGTGTAATGTGATATGTGACACCTGTATATCTGTGTGATCCTGAGTCTGTGTTTATGGGAGACTGCGCTGAGTAATGTGATATGTGACACCTGTATATCTGTGTGCTCCTGAGTCTGTATATGGGAGACTGCGCTGAGTAATGTGATGTGTGACACCTGTATATCTGTGTGCTCCTGAGTATGTATAAGGGAGACTGCGCTGTGTAATGTGATATGTGACACCTGTATATCTGTGTGATCCTGAGTCTGTGTTTATGGGAGACTGCGCTGTGTAATGTGATATGTGACACCTGTATATCTGTGTGATCCTGAGTCTGTGTTTATGGGAGACTGCGCTGAGTAATGTCATATGTGACACCTGTATATCTGTGTGCTCCTGAGTCTGTATATGGGAGACTGTGCTGAGTAATGTGATGTGTGACACCTGTATATATGTGTGCTCCTGAGTCTGTATAAGGGAGACTGCGCTGTGTAATGTGATATGTGACACCTGTATATCTGTGTGCTCCTGAGTCTGTATATAGGAGACTGCGCTGAGTAATGTGATATGTGACACCAGTATATCTGTGTGCTCCTGAGTCTGTATATGGGAGACTGCGCTGAGTAATTTGATATGTGACACCTGTATATCTGTGTGCTCCTGAGTCTGTATATGGGAGACTGCGCTGAGTAATGTGATATGTGACACCTGTATATCTGTGTGCTCCTGAGTCTGTATATAGGAGACTGCGCTGAGTGATGTGATATGTGACACCTGTATATCTGTGTGCTCCTGAGTCTGTATATAGGAGACTGCGCTGAGTGATGTGATATGTGACACCTGTATATCTGTGTGCTCCTGAGACTGTATGTAGGATGCTGCGCTGAGTTATGTGATATGTGACACCTCTATATCTGTGTGCTCCTGATTCTGTATATGGGAGACTGCGCTGATTAATGTGATATGTGACACCTGTATATCTGTGTGCTCCTGAGTCTGTATATGGGAGACTGCGCTGAGTTATGTGTCATGTGACACCTGTATATCTGTGTGCTCCTCAGTCTGCATATGGGAGACTGCACTGAGTAATGTGATATGTGACACATGTATATCTGTGTGCTCCTGAGTCTGTATATGGGAGACTGCGCTGTGTAATATGATATGTGACACCTGTATATCTGTGTGATCCTGAGTCTGTATATGGGAGACTGCGCTGTGTAATGTGATATGTGACACCTGTATATCTGTGTGATCCTGAGTCTGTGTTTATGGGAGACTGTGCTGAGTAATGTGATATGTGACACCTGTATATCTGTGTGCTCCTGAGTCTGTGTTTATGGGAGACTGTGCTGAGTAATTTGATATGTGACACCTGTATATCTGTGTGCTCCTGAGTCTGTATATGGGAGACTGCGCTGAGTAATGTGATATGTGACACCTGTATATCTGTGTGCTCCTGAGTCTGTATATTGGAGACTGCGCTGAGTTATGTGACATGTGACACCTGTATATCTGTGTGCTCCTGAGTCTGTATATGGGAGACTGCGCTGAGTAATGTGATATGTGACACCTGTATATCTGTGTGCTCCTGAGTCTGTATATGGGAGACTGCGCTGAGTAATGTGATGTGACACCTGTATATCTGTGTGCTCCTGAGTCTGTATATGGGAGACTGTGCTGAGTGATGTGATATGTGAAACCTGTATATCTGTGTGCTCCTGAGTCTGTATATGGGAGACTGCGCTGAGTAATGTGATATGTGACACCTGTATATCTGTGTGCCATTGAGTCTGTATATGGGAGACCACGCAGACTAATGTTATATGTGACACCTGTATATCTGTGTGCTCCTGAGTCTGTATATGGGAGACTGCATTGAGTAATGTCATATGTGACACCTGTATATCTGTGTGCTCCTGAGTCTGTATAAGGGAGACTGCGCTGTGTAATGTGATATGTGACACCTGTATATCTGTGTGCTCCTGAGTCTGTATATGGGAGACTGCGCTGAGTAATGTGATGTGTGACACCTGTATATCTGTGTGCTCCTGAGTATGTATAAGGGAGACTGCGCTGTGTAATGTGATATGTGACACCTGTATATCTGTGTGATCCTGAGTCTGTGTTTATGGGAGACTGTGCTGAGTAATGTGATATGTGACACCTGTATATCTGTGTGCTCCTCAGTCTGTGTTTGAGGGAGACTGTGCTGAGTTATTTGATATGTGACACCTGTATATCTGTGTGCTCCTGAGTCTGTATATGGGAGTCTGCGCTGAGTAATGTGATATGTGACACCAGTATATCTGTGTGCTCCTGAGTCTGTATATGGGAGACTGCGCTGAGTAATGTGATATGTGACACCTGTATATCTGTGTGCTCCTGAGTCTGTATATGAGAGACTGTGCTGAGTGATGTGATATGTGACACCTGTATATCTGTGTGCTCCTGAGTCTGTATATGGGAGACTGCGCTGAGTAATGTGATATGTGACACCTGTATTTCTGTGTGCTCCTGAGTCTGTATTTGGAGACTGCTCTGAGTAATGTGATATGGAACACCTGTATAATTGTGTGCTCCTGAGACTGTATATGGGAGACTGCGCTGAGTAATGTGATATGTGACACCTGTATATCTGTTTGCTCCTGAGTCTGTATATGGGATACTGTGCTGAGTAATTTGATATGTGACACCTGTATATCTGTGTACTCCTGAGTCTGTACATGGGAGACTGCGCTGAGTAATGTGATATGTGACATCTCTATATCTGTGTGCTCCTGAGTCTGTATATGGGAGACTGTGCTGAGTAATGTGATATGTGACACCTGTATATCTGTGTGCACCTGAGTGTGTATATGGGAGACCACACTGAGTAATGTGATATGTGACACCTGTATATCTGTGTACTCCTGAGTCTGTATATGGGAGACTGCGCTGAGTAATGTGATATGTGACACCTGTATATCTGTGTGCTCCTGAGTCTGTATATGGGAAACTGTGCTGAGTAATGTGATAGGTGACACCTGTATATCTTTGTGCTCCTGAGTCTGTATATGGGAGACTGTGCTGAGTAATGTGATATGTGACACCTGTATATCTGTGTGCTCCTGAGTCTGTAAATGGGGGACTGCGCTGAGTAATGTGATATGTGACACCTGTATATCTGTATGCTCCTGAGTCTGTATATGGGAGACAGCGCTGAGTAATGTGATATGTGACACCAGTATATCTGTGTGCTCCTGAGTCTGTATATGGGAGACTGCGCTGAGTAATGTGATATGTGACACCTGTATATCTGTGTGCTCCTGAGTTTGTATATGGGAGACTGTGCTGAGTAATGTGATACCTGTATATCTGTGTGCTCCTGAGTCTGCATATGGGAGACTGTGCTGTGTAATGTGATATGTGTCACCTGTATATCTGTGTGCTCCTGAGTCTGTATATGGGAGACTGCGCTGAGTAATGTGATATGTGACACCTGTATATCTGTGTGCTCCTGAGTCTGTATATGGGAGACTGCGCTGAGAAATGTGATATGTGACACCTGTATATTTGTGTGCTCCTGAGTCTGTATATAGGAGACTGCGTTGAGTGATGTGATATGTGACACCTGTATATCAGTGTGCTCCTGAGTCTGTATATAGGAGACTGCGCTGAGTGATGTGATATGTGACACCTGTATATCTGTGTGCTCCTGAGTCTGTATATAGGAGACTGCGCTGAGTAATGTGATATGTGACACCTGTATATCTGTGTGCACCTGAGTCTGTATATGGGAGACCACGCAGACTAATGTTATATGTGACACCTGTATATCTGTGTGCTCCTGAGTCTGTATATGGGAGACTGCGCTGAGTAATGTCATATGTGACACCTGTATATCTGTGTGCTCCTGAGTCTGTATATGGGAGACTGTGCTGAGTAATGTGATGTGTGACACCTGTATATATGTGTGCTCCTGAGTCTGTATAAGGGAGACTGCGCTGTGTAATGTGATATGTGACACCTGTATATCTGTGTGCTCCTGAGTCTGTATATAGGAGACTGCGCTGAGTAATGTGATATGTGACACCAGTATATCTGTGTGCTCCTGAGTCTGTATATGGGAGACTGCGCTGAGTAATTTGATATGTGACACCTGTATATCTGTGTGCTCCTGAGTCTATATATGGGAGACTGCGCTGAGTAATGTGATATGTGACACCTGTATATCTGTGTGCTCCTGAGTCTTTATATAGGAGACTGCGCTGAGTGATGTGATATGTGACACCTGTATATCTGTGTGCTCCTGAGTCTGTATATAGGAGACTGCGCTGAGTGATGTGATATGTGACACCTGTATATCTGTGTGCTCCTGAGACTGTATGTAGGATGCTGCGCTGAGTTATGTGATATGTGACACCTGTATATCTGTGTGCTCCTGAGTCTGTATATGGGAGACTGCGCTGAGTTATGTGACATGTGACACCTGTATATCTGTGTGCTCCTGAGTCTGCATATGGGAGACTGTGCTGAGTAATGTGATATGTGACACATGTATATCTGTGTGATCCTGAGTCTGTGTTTATGGGAGACTGTGTTGAGTAATGTGATATGTGACACCTGTATATCTGTGTGCTCCTGAGTCTGTGTTTATGGGAGACTGTGCTGAGTAATTTGATATGTGACACCTGTATATCTGTGTGCTCCTGAGTCTGTATATGGGAGACTGCGCTGAGTAATGTGATATGTGACACCTGTATATCTGTGTGCTCCTGAGTCTGTATATGGGAGACTGCGCTGAGTTATGTGACATGTGACACCTGTATATCTGTGTGCTCCTGAGTCTGTATATGGGAGACTGCGCTGAGTAATGTGATATGTGACACCTGTATATCTGTGTGCTCCTGAGTCTGTATATGGGAGACTGCGCTGAGTAATGTGATGTGACACCTGTATATCTGTGTGCTCCTGAGTCTGTATATGGGAGACTGTGCTGAGTGATGTGATATGTGAAACCTGTATATCTGTGTGCTCCTGAGTCTGTATATGGGAGACTGCGCTGAGTAATGTGATATGTGACACCTGTATATCTGTGTGCCATTGAGTCTGTATATGGGAGACCACGCAGACTAATGTTATATGTGACACCTGTATATCTGTGTGCTCCTGAGTCTGTATAAGGGAGACTGCGCTGTGTAATGTGATATGTGACACCTGTATATCTGTGTGCTCCTGAGTCTGTATATGGGAGACTGCGCTGAGTAATGTGATGTGTGACACCTGTATATCTGTGTGCTCCTGAGTATGTATAAGGGAGACTGCGCTGTGTAATGTGATATGTGACACCTGTATATCTGTGTGATCCTGAGTCTGTGTTTATGGGAGACTGTGCTGAGTAATGTGATATGTGACACCTGTATATCTGTGTGCTCCTCAGTCTGTGTTTGAGGGAGACTGTGCTGAGTTATTTGATATGTGACACCTGTATATCTGTGTGCTCCTGAGTCTGTATATGGGAGTCTGCGCTGAGTAATGTGATATGTGACACCAGTATATCTGTGTGCTCCTGAGTCTGTATATGGGAGACTGCGCTGAGTAATGTGATATGTGACACCTGTATATCTGTGTGCTCCTGAGTCTGTATATGGGAGACTGCGCTGAGTAATGTGATATGTGACACCTGTATTTCTGTGTGCTCCTGAGTCTGTATATGGAGACTGCTCTGAGTAATGTGATATGTGACACCTGTATAATTCTGTGCTCCTGAGACTGTATATGGGAGACTGCGCTGAGTAATGTGATATGTGACACCTGTATATCTGTGTGCTCCTGAGTCTGTATATGGGATACTGTGCTGAGTAATTTGATATGTGACACCTGTATATCTGTGTACTCCTGAGTCTGTAAATGGGAGACTGCGCTGAGTAATGTGATATGTGACATCTCTATATCTGTGTGCTCCTGAGTCTGTATATGGGAGACTGTGCTGAGTAATGTGATATGTGACACCTGTATATCTGTGTGCACCTGAGTGTGTATATGGGAGACCACACTGAGTAATGTGATATGTGACACCTGTATATCTGTGTGCTCCTCAGTCTGTGTTTGAGGGAGACTGTGCTGAGTTATTTGATATGTGACACCTGTATATCTGTGTGCTCCTGAGTCTGTATATGGGAGTCTGCGCTGAGTAATGTGATATGTGACACCAGTATATCTGTGTGCTCCTGAGTCTGTATATGGGAGACTGCACTGAGTAATGTGATATGTGACACCTGTATATCTGTGTGCTCCTGAGTCTGTATATGAGAGACTGTGCTGAGTGATGTGATATGTGACACCTGTATATCTGTGTGCTCCTGAGTCTGTATATGGGAGACTGCGCTGAGTAATGTGATATGTGACACCTGTATTTCTGTGTGCTCCTGAGTCTGTATTTGGAGACTGCTCTGAGTAATGTGATATGGAACACCTGTATAATTGTGTGCTCCTGAGACTGTATATGGGAGACTGCGCTGAGTAATGTGATATGTGACACCTGTATATCTGTTTGCTCCTGAGTCTGTATATGGGATACTGTGCTGAGTAATTTGATATGTGACACCTGTATATCTGTGTACTCCTGAGTCTGTAAATGGGAGACTGCGCTGAGTAATGTGATATGTGACATCTCTATATCTGTGTGCTCCTGAGTCTGTATATGGGAGACTGTGCTGAGTAATGTGATATGTGACACCTGTATATCTGTGTGCACCTGAGTGTGTATATGGGAGACCACACTGAGTAATGTGATATGTGACACCTGTATATCTGTGTACTCCTGAGTCTGTATATGGGAGACTGCGCTGAGTAATGTGATATGTGACACCTGTATATCTGTGTGCTCCTGAGTCTGTATATGGGAAACTGTGCTGAGTAATGTGATAGGTGACACCTGTATATCTTTGTGCTCCTGAGTCTGTATATGGGAGACTGTGCTGAGTAATGTGATATGTGACACCTGTATATCTGTGTGCTCCTGAGTCTGTAAATGGGGGACTGCGCTGAGTAATGTGATATGTGACACCTGTATATCTGTATGCTCCTGAGTCTGTATATGGGAGACAGCGCTGAGTAATGTGATATGTGACACCAGTATATCTGTGTGCTCCTGAGTCTGTATATGGGAGACTGCGCTGAGAAATGTGATATGTGACACCTGTATATCTGTGTGCTCCTGAGTTTGTATATGGGAGACTGTGCTGAGTAATGTGATACCTGTATATCTGTGTGCTCCTGAGTCTGCATATGGGAGACTGTGCTGTGTAATGTGATATGTGTCACCTGTATATCTGTGTGCTCCTGAGTCTGTATATGGGAGACTGCGCTGAGTAATGTGATATGTGACACCTGTATATCTGTGTGCTCCTGAGTCTGTATATGGGAGACTGCGCTGAGAAATGTGATATGTGACACCTGTATATTTGTGTGCTCCTGAGTCTGTATATAGGAGACTGCGTTGAGTGATGTGATATGTGACACCTGTATATCAGTGTGCTCCTGAGTCTGTATATAGGAGACTGCGCTGAGTGATGTGATATGTGACACCTGTATATCTGTGTGCTCCTGAGTCTGTATATAGGAGACTGCGCTGAGTAATGTGATATGTGACACCTGTATATCTGTGTGCACCTGAGTCTGTATATGGGAGACCACGCAGACTAATGTTATATGTGACACCTGTATATCTGTGTGCTCCTGAGTCTGTATATGGGAGACTGCGCTGAGTAATGTCATATGTGACACCTGTATATCTGTGTGCTCCTGAGTCTGTATATGGGAGACTGTGCTGAGTAATGTGATGTGTGACACCTGTATATATGTGTGCTCCTGAGTCTGTATAAGGGAGACTGCGCTGTGTAATGTGATATGTGACACCTGTATATCTGTGTGCTCCTGAGTCTGTATATAGGAGACTGCGCTGAGTAATGTGATATGTGACACCAGTATATCTGTGTGCTCCTGAGTCTGTATATGGGAGACTGCGCTGAGTAATTTGATATGTGACACCTGTATATCTGTGTGCTCCTGAGTCTATATATGGGAGACTGCGCTGAGTAATGTGATATGTGACACCTGTATATCTGTGTGCTCCTGAGTCTGTATATAGGAGACTGCGCTGAGTGATGTGATATGTGACACCTGTATATCTGTGTGCTCCTGAGTCTGTATATAGGAGACTGCGCTGAGTGATGTGATATGTGACACCTGTATATCTGTGTGCTCCTGAGACTGTATGTAGGATGCTGCGCTGAGTTATGTGATATGTGACACCTGTATATCTGTGTGCTCCTGAGTCTGTATATGGGAGACTGCGCTGAGTTATGTGACATGTGACACCTGTATATCTGTGTGCTCCTGAGTCTGCATATGGGAGACTGTGCTGAGTAATGTGATATGTGACACATGTATATCTGTGTGATCCTGAGTCTGTGTTTATGGGAGACTGTGTTGAGTAATGTGATATGTGACACCTGTATATCTGTGTGCTCCTGAGTCTGTGTTTATGGGAGACTGTGCTGAGTAATTTGATATGTGACACCTGTATATCTGTGTGCTCCTGAGTCTGTATATGGGAGACTGCGCTGAGTAATGTGATATGTGACACCTGTATATCTGTGTGCTCCTGAGTCTGTATATGGGAGACTGCGCTGAGTTATGTGACATGTGACACCTGTATATCTGTGTGCTCCTGAGTCTGTATATGGGAGACTGCGCTGAGTAATGTGATATGTGACACCTGTATATCTGTGTGCTCCTGAGTCTGTATATGGGAGACTGCGCTGAGTAATGTGATGTGACACCTGTATATCTGTGTGCTCCTGAGTCTGTATATGGGAGACTGTGCTGAGTGATGTGATATGTGAAACCTGTATATATGTGTGCTCCTGAGTCTGTATATGGGAGACTGCGCTGAGTAATGTGATATGTGACACCTGTATATCTGTGTGCCATTGAGTCTGTATATGGGAGACCACGCAGACTAATGTTATATGTGACACCTGTATATCTGTGTGCTCCTGAGTCTGTATATGGGAGACTGCGTTGAGTAATGTCATATGTGACACCTGTATATCTGTGTGCTCCTGAGTCTGTATAAGGGAGACTGCGCTGTGTAATGTGATATGTGACACCTGTATATCTGTGTGCTCCTGAGTCTGTATATGGGAGACTGCGCTGAGTAATGTGATGTGTGACACCTGTATATCTGTGTGCTCCTGAGTATGTATAAGGGAGACTGCGCTGTGTAATGTGATATGTGACACCTGTATATCTGTGTGATCCTGAGTCTGTGTTTATGGGAGACTGTGCTGAGTAATGTGATATGTGACACCTGTATATCTGTGTGCTCCTCAGTCTGTGTTTGAGGGAGACTGTGCTGAGTTATTTGATATGTGACACCTGTATATCTGTGTGCTCCTGAGTCTGTATATGGGAGTCTGCGCTGAGTAATGTGATATGTGACACCAGTATATCTGTGTGCTCCTGAGTCTGTATATGGGAGACTGCGCTGAGTAATGTGATATGTGACACCTGTATATCTGTATGCTCCTGAGTCTGTATATGGGAGACTGCGCTGAGTAATGTGATATGTGACACCTGTATTTCTGTGTGCTCCTGAGTCTGTATATGGAGACTGCTCTGAGTGATATGATATGTGACACCTGTATATCTGTGTGCTCCTGAGTCTGTATATGGGAGACTGCGCTGAGTAATATGATATGTGACACCTGTATAATTGTGTGCTCCTGAGACTGTATATGGGAGACTGCGCTGAGTAATGTGATATGTGACACCTGTATATCTGTGTGCTCCTGAGTCTGTATATGGGAGTCTGCGCTGAGTAATGTGATATGTGACACCAGTATATCTGTATGCTCCTGAGTCTGTATATGGGAGACTGCGCTGAGTGATGTGATATGTGACACCTGTATATCTGTGTGCTCCTGAGTCTGTATATGAGAGACTGTGCTGAGTGATATGATATGTGACACCTGTATATCTGTGTGCTCTTGAGTCTGTATATGGGAGACTGCGCTGAGTAATGTGATATGTGACACCTGTATTTCTGTGTGCTCCTGAGTCTGTATATGGAGACTGCTCTGAGTAATATGATATGTGACACCTGTATAATTGTGTGCTCCTGAGACTGTATATGGGAGACTGCGCTGAGTAATGTGATATGTGACACCTGTATATCTGTGTGCTCCTGAGTCTGTATATGGGATACTGTGCTGAGTAATTTGATATGTGACACCTGTATATCTGTGTACTCCTGAGTCTGTAAATGGGAGACTGCGCTGAGTAATGTGATATGTGACGTCTGTATATCTGTGTGCTCCTGAGTCTGTATATGGGAGACTGTGCTGAGTAATGTGATATGTGACACCTGTATATCTGTGTGCACCTGAGTGTGTATATGGGAGACCACACTGAGTAATGTGATATGTGACACATGTATATCTGTGTACTCCTGAGTCTGTATATGGGAGACTGCGCTGAGTAATGTGATATGTGACACCTGTATATCTGTGTGCTCCTGAGTCTGTATATGGGAAACTGTGCTGAGTAATGTGATAGGTGACACCTGTATATCTGTGTGCTCCTGAGTCTGTATATGGGAGACTGTGCTGAGTAATGTGATATGTGACACCTGTATATCTGTGTGCTCCTGAGTCTGTAAATGGGGGACTGCGCTGAGTAATGTGATATGTGACACCTGTATATCTGTATGCTCCTGAGTCTGTATATGGGAGACAGCGCTGAGTAATGTGATATGTGACACCAGTATATCTGTGTGCTCCTGAGTCTGTATATGGGAGACTGCGCTGAGTAATGTGATATGTGACACCTGTATATCTGTGTGCTCCTGAGTCTGTATATGGGAGACTGCGCTGAGTAATGTGATATGTGACACCTGTATATCTGTATGCTCCTGAGTCTGTATATAGGAGACTGTGCTGAGTAATGTGATATGTGACACCTGTATATCTGTGTGCACCTGAGTCTGTATACGGGAGACCACTCTGAGTAATGTGATATGTGACACCTGTATATCTGTGTACTCCTGAGTCTGTATATTTGAGACTGCGCTGAGTAATGTGATATGTGACACCTGTATATCTGTGTGCTCCTGAGTCTGTATATGGGAGACTGCGCTGAGTAATGTGATAGGTGACACCTGTATATCTGTGCGCTCCTGAGTCTGTATATGGGATACTGTGCTGAGTAATTTGATATGTGACACCTGTATATCTGTGTACTCCTGAGTCTGTAAATGGGAGACTGCGCTGGGTAATGTGATATGTGACATCTGTATATCTGTGTGCTCCTGAGTCTGTATATGGGAGACTGTGCTGAGTAATGTGATATGTGACACCTGTATATCTGTGTGCACCTGAGTGTGTATATGGGAGACCACACTGAGTAATGTGATATGTGACACCTGTATATCTGTGTACTCCTGAGTCTTTATATGGGAGACTGCGCTGAGTAATGTGATATGTGACACCTGTATATCTGTGTGCTCCTGAGTCTGTATATGGGAAACTGCGCTGAGTAATGTGATAGGTGACACCTGTATATCTGTGTGCTCCTGAGTCTGTATATGGGAGACTGTGCTGAGTAATGTGATATGTGACACCTGTATATCTGTGTGCTCCTGAGTCTGTAAATGGGGGACTGTGCTGAGTAATGTGATATGTGACACCTGTATATCTGTATGCTCCTGAGTCTGTATATGGGAGACTGCGCTGAGTAATGTGATATGTGACACCTGTATATCTGTGTGCTCCTGAGTCTGTATATGGGAGACTGCGCTGAGTAATGTGATATGTGACACCTGTATATCTGTGTGCTCCTGATTCTGTATATAGGAGACTGCGCTGTGTAATGTGATGTGTGACACCTTTATATCTTTGTGCTCCTGAGTCTGTATATGGAGACTGTGATGAGTAATGTGAAGTGTGACACCTGTATATCTGTGTGCTCCTGAGTCTGTATATGGGAGACTGCGCTGAGTAATGTGATATGTGACACCTGTATATCTGTGTGCTCCTGAGTCTGTATATGGGAGACTGCGCTGAGTAATGTGATATGTGACACCTGTATATCTGTGTGCTCCTGTGTCTGTATATGGGAGACTGCGCTGAGTAATGTGATATGTGACACCTGTATATCTGTGTGCTCCTGAGTCTGTATATGGGAGACTGTGCTGAGTAATGTGATATGTGACACCTGTATATCTGTGTGCTCCTGAGTCTGTATATGGGAGACTGTGCTGAGTAATGTGATATGTGACACCTGTATATCTGTGTGCTCCTGAGTCTGTATATGGGAGACTGCGCTGAGTAATGTGATATGTGACACCTGTATATCTGTGTGCTCCTGAGTCTGTATATGGGAGACTGCGCTGAATAATGTGATATGTGACACCTGTATATCTGTGTGCTCCTGAGACTGTATATGGGAGACTGCGCTGAGTAATGTGATATCTGACACCTGTATATCTGTGTGCTCCTGAGTCTGTATATGGGATACTGTGCTGATTAATTTGATATGTGACACCTGTATATCTGTGTACTCCTGAGTCTGTAAATGGGAGACTGCGCTGAGTAATGTGATATGTGACATCTGTATATCTGTGTACTCCTGAGTCTGTATATTTGAGACTGCGCTGAGTAATGTGATATGTGACACCTGTATATCTGTGTGCTCCTGAGTCTTTATATGGGAGACTGCGCTGAGTAATGTGATAGGTGACACCTGTATATCTGTGCGCTCCTGAGTCTGTATATGGGATACTGTGCTGAGTAATTTGATATGTGACACCTGTATATCTGTGTACTCCTGAGTCTGTATATGGGAGACTGCGCTGAGTAATGTGATATGTGACACCTGTATATCTGTGTGCACCTGAGTGTGTATATGGGAGACCACACTGAGTAATGTGATATGTGACACCTGTATATCTGTGTACTCCTGAGTCTTTATATGGGAGACTGCGCTGAGTAATGTGATATGTGACACCTGTATATCTGTGTGCTCCTGAGTCTGTATATGGGAAACTGCGCTGAGTAATGTGATAGGTGACACCTGTATATCTGTGTGCTCCTGAGTCTGTATATGGGAGACTGTGCTGAGTAATGTGATATGTGACACCTGTATATCTGTGTGCTCCTGAGTCTGTAAATGGGGGACTGTGCTGAGTAATGTGATATGTGACACCTGTATATCTGTATGCTCCTGAGTCTGTATATGGGAGACTGCGCTGAGTAATGTGATATGTGACACCTGTATATCTGTGTGCTCCTGAGTCTGTATATGGGAGACTGCGCTGAGTAATGTGATATGTGACACCTGTATATCTGTGTGCTCCTGATTCTGTATATAGGAGACTGCGCTGTGTAATGTGATGTGTGACACCTTTATATCTGTGTGCTCCTGAGTCTGTATATGGAGACTGTGCTGAGTAATGTGAAGTGTGACACCTGTATATCTGTGTGCTCCTGAGTCTGTATATGGGAGACTGCGCTGAGTAATGTGATATGTGACACCTGTATATCTGTGTGCTCCTGAGTCTGTATATGGGAGACTGCGCTGAGTAATGTGATATGTGACACCTGTATATCTGTGTGCTCCTGTGTCTGTATATGGGAGACTGCGCTGAGTAATGTGATATGTGACACCTGTATATCTGTGTGCTCCTGAGTCTGTATATGGGAGACTGTGCTGAGTAATGTGATATGTGACACCTGTATATCTGTGTGCTCCTGAGTCTGTATATGGGAGACTGTGCTGAGTAATGTGATATGTGACACCTGTATATCTGTGTGCTCCTGAGTCTGTATATGGGAGACTGCGCTGAGTAATGTGATATGTGACACCTGTATATCTGTGTGCTCCTGAGTCTGTATATGGGAGACTGCGCTGAGTAATGTGATATGTGACACCTGTATATCTGTGTGCTCCTGAGACTGTATATGGGAGACTGCGCTGAGTAATGTGATATCTGACACCTGTATATCTGTGTGCTCCTGAGTCTGTATATGGGATACTGTGCTGAGTAATTTGATATGTGACACCTGTATATCTGTGTACTCCTGAGTCTGTAAATGGGAGACTGCGCTGAGTAATGTGATATGTGACATCTGTATATCTGTGTACTCCTGAGTCTGTATATTTGAGACTGCGCTGAGTAATGTGATATGTGACACCTGTATATCTGTGTGCTCCTGAGTCTTTATATGGGAGACTGCGCTGAGTAATGTGATAGGTGACACCTGTATATCTGTGCGCTCCTGAGTCTGTATATGGGATACTGTGCTGAGTAATTTGATATGTGACACCTGTATATCTGTGTACTCCTGAGTCTGTATATGGGAGACTGCGCTGAGTAATGTGATATGTGACACCTGTATATCTGTGTGCTCCTGAGTCTGTATATGGGAAACTGCGCTGAGTAATGTGATAGGTGACACCTGTATATCTGTGTGCTCCTGAGTCTGTATATGGGAGACTGTGCTGAGTAATGTGATATGTGACACCTGTATATCTGTGCGCTCCTGAGTCTGTAAATGGGGGACTGTGCTGAGTAATGTGATATGTGACACCTGTATATCTGTATGCTCCTGAGTCTGTATATGGGAGACTGCGCTGAGTAATGTGATATGTGACACCTGTATATCTGTGTGCTCCTGAGTCTGTATATGGGAGACTGCGCTGTGTAATGTGATATGTGACACCTGTATATCTGTGTGCTCCTGATTCTGTATATAGGAGACTGCGCTGTGTAATGTGATGTGTGACACCTTTATATCTGTGTGCTCCTGAGTCTGTATATAGGAGACTGCGCTGTGTAATGTGATGTGTGACACCTTTATATCTGTGTGCTCCTGAGTCTGTATATGGGAGACTGCGCTGAGTAATGTGATATGTGACACCTGTATATCTGTGTGCTCCTGAGTCTGTATATGGGAGACTGCGCTGAGTAATGTGATATGTGACACCTGTATATCTGTGTGCTCCTGTGTCTGTATATGGGAGACTGCGCTGAGTAATGTGATATGTGACACCTGTATATCTGTGTGCTCCTGAGTCTGTATATGGGAGACTGCGCTGAGTAATGTGATATGTGACACCTGTATATCTGTGTGCTCCTGAGTCTGTATATGGGAGACTGCGCTGAGTAATGTGATATGTGACACCTGTATATCTGTGTGCTCCTGAGTCTGTATATGGGAGACTGCGCTGAGTAATGTGATATGTGACACCTGTATATCTGTGTGCTCCTGAGTCTGTATATGGGAGACTGCGCTGAGTAATGTGATATGTGACACCTGTATATCTGTGTGCTCCTGAGTCTGTATATAGGAGACTGTGCTGAGTAATGTGATATGTGACACCTGTATATCTGTGTGCTCCTGAGTCTGTGTATGGGAGACTGCGCTGAGTAATGTGATATGTGACACCTGTATATCTGTGTGCTCCTGAGTCTGTATATGGGAGACTGCGCTGAGTAATGTGATATGTGACACCTGTATATCTGTGTGCTCCTGAGTCTGTATATAGGAGACTGCGCTGAGTAATGTGATATGTGACACCTGTATATCTGTGTGCTCCTGAGTCTGTATATAGGAGACTGCGCTGTGTAATGTGATATGTGACACCTGTATATCTGTGTGCTCCTGATTCTGTATATGGGAGACTGCGCTGAGTAATGTGATATGTGACACCTGTATATATGTGTGCTCCTGAGTCTGTATATGGGAGACTGTGCTGAGTAATGTGATATGTGACACCTGTATATCTGTGTGCTCCTGAGTCTGTATATGGGAGACTGTGCTGAGTAATGTGATATGTGACACCTGTATATCTGTGTGCTCCTGAGTCTGTATATGAGAGACTGCGCTGAGTAATGTGATATGTGACACCTGTATATCTGTGTGCTCCTGAGTCTGTATATAGGAGACTGTGCTGAGTAATGTGATATGTGACACCTGTATATCTGTGTGCTCCTGAGTCTGTGTATGAAATATTATGGAGTGTAGAATGAAATATGCTGTGGTTATTACATTTTAGCATTTCGTATACAGATTCAGGGACTCAGGGCCTGATTCAGAGCCGGACGCTATTTGCGGACGCTCGTTCAGAAAAAGGGACTGGCTATTTAAATTGAGTGCTCGCTCTTTGCGGTCTGTTGACGCCTCTATGTCTGAGCGAGCAAACGAAACATGCGCTCGCTATTTTGTAAAGACGGCCCCTTGGCCGCTCTCATCATACGTCATCTCAGCTATTTATTCGATTAATCAAGTATATCGAAAGGCGTATGAACTGCTCGATATTCTTGTGGTAGCATTTTCCTACCGTAATCATGCGAGCAGTTCAGGATAAAAGACAACCAAGTGACGTGGTCGATGACGCTGCTTTGTTAATTATGTACTCCCTTAAAACGCCCGATTTGACCGTTTGGCACGCCTGCGTTCGGATCTCCACTCCCCGTTTTCAAGCACCTTCCCCTGTTACCACCCACAAACGCCTCATTCTCTCACTCAAATTAGCAGGCACTAACTATTTTGCGAGCACACGATTTCCGACCGCACTGACTGGTTGGCACATGCGCATTACAACCCATACGCATGCACAGATGTGCGAACATCGCTCGGAGCGAGCGAGCGGCCGCTTACGAGCGGCTCTGAATCAGGCCCTCAGTCATACACAGATATATGTGTCGCATATCAAATTAATCAGTGCAGGTTTTGTTCTAGTTCTGCTCTGCAAAAAAAGACAACCGGAACCAACAGGACCTGGGATGCTGAGAAGGTCGTTTTAGCATGTCTGCAGCAAAGATGTATAGGAAGTAGGACACATCTGTACCTGTGATAACTGCACCCGTGGGTGCAGTGGTCACTGGAAGGCATGTTGCCTATTAGACGTGTAGACCTACATGCTGGCCTACAAAGACTCATTTGCATGGACACAGCTGTTCCTCTTCTTTCTGCTCATAGGTTTAAAAAAATTCTGAATGTGTCCAACTCTGCCGTAACGCTTTTGCGTGCACTTATTTTCCGACCACACGTAGGATACTGTACATTGTACAGGCTGTCATGCGGTTAGTGCCCATTCATTTCTAGCTATGAAAAATCTGTTTATTTTCTCTTTATCAATTGTCTTAAACGCATCCTGGATAAAATTACAGATCTTAAATATAAGGAAAGAAATCTGGATGATTATAAAATGAACTCAAATATAGATATTATTTTTGAAGTTGCCATTATTATAATTGTTTATCATTCTGCAGCTGTCGCTCTGAGTCTATATCAGTCCCAGATAATGTATATAAGCTCCTGTACTGAGGACCTGCAGGGCTGTCAGTGACTATAGATGAATGAGAAGATCCTGTATGGGACATGAATTGGTCTCCTGTACACTCTGCCTCCTATCTGTGGTTACTTATCCTGCCGCTAACATGTTATGGGATTATAAAGCAGAATTCTGCCATTCACTGTAACCTGGCCGCACAAAGACCGGTGTTTGAGTATAAATATTACCAAGATGGAGACGTCATTATCGGAGGATTAATATCTGCTCATTCTAGATGTGTAGAGCTTAAATCTTATGATGGGATATCTGTATTACACAATATATGCACAAAGTAAGTCTTTTTGTTATCCCAAATTTAAGATAACGGAGCATCCATCATCAGGGATCCCAGAGAACCAACCTGATATATAGGAGTTTGTCTTTGAGAACAAATAACATCTTCTATAGGTAGAAGGTCCGGTGATGCAAAGAGGGATCCAGGCAGTGCCTCACCTGCCATAAACTTATTACTCCAGAGTTTTCACTATAAAAATGATTGCAATAATACATGTTGTAATAACAGGTGATAGTGTCACACATTACAGTATATATCACACACGCTGTGTAACACACATTGTATAATGATCAGTGACAGGTAATTATGATGAGACATTAGCAGGGAACATCGGTGCAGCCTGATAGATCTGGAGTGAGTATTACACTATAATGACTGTGATCTGTACATGAGAGGGTTATGGTGTAATAACAGGTGATAGTGTCACACATTGCTGTATATATCACACATGCTGTGTAACACACACTGTATAATGATCAGTGACAGGTATATATGATGAGACATTAGCAGGGAACATCGGTGCAGCCTGATAGATCTGGAGTGAGTATTACACTATAATGACTGTGGTCTGTACATGAGAGGGTTATGGTGTAATAACAGGTGATAGTGTCACACATTGCTGTATATATCACACACGCTGTGTAACACACACTGTATAATGATCAGTGACAGGTATATATGATGAGACATTAGCAGGGAACATCGGTGCAGCCTGATAGATCTGGAGTGAGTATTACACTATAATGACTGTGGTATGTACATGAGAGGGTTATGGTATAATAACAGGTGATAGTGTCACACATTGCTGTATATATCACACACGCTGTGTAACACACACTGTATAATAATCAGTGACAGGTATATATGATGAGACATTAGCAGGGAACATCGGTGCAGCCTGATAGATCTGGAGGGAGTATTATACTATAATGAATGTGGTCTGTACATGAGAGGGTTATGGTGTAATAACAGGTGATAGTGTCACACATTGCTGTATATATCACACACGCTGTGTAACACACACTGTATAATGATCAGTGACAGGTATATATGATGAGACATTAGCAGGGAACATCGGTGCAGCCTGATAGATCAGGAGTGAGTATTACACTATAATGACTGTGGTCTGTACATGAGAGGGTTATGGTGTAATAACAGGTGATAGTGTCACACATTGCTGTATATATCACACACGCTGTGTAACACACACTGTATAATGATCAGTGACAGGTATATATGATGAGACATTAGCAGGGAGCATCGGTGCAGCCTGATAGATCTGGAGTGAGTATTACACTATAATGACTGTGGTCTGTACATGAGAGGGTTATGGTGTAATAACAGGTAATAGTGTCACACATTGCTGTATATATCACACACGCTGTATAACACACACTGTATAATGATCAGTGACAGGTATATATGATGAGACATTACCAGGGAACATCGGTGCAGCCTGATAGATCTGGAGTGAGTATTACACTATAATGACTGTGGTCTGTACATGAGAGGGCTATGGTGTAATAACAGGTGATAGTGTCACACATTGCTGTATATATCACACACGCTGTGTAACACACACTGTATAATGATCAGTGACAGGTATATATGATGAGACATTAGCAGGGAGCATCGGTGCAGCCTGATAGATCTGGAGTGAGTATTACACTATAATGACTGTGGTCTGTACATGAGAGGGTTATGGTGTAATAACAGGTAATAGTGTCACACATTGCTGTATATATCACACACGCTGTATAACACACACTGTATAATGATCAGTGACAGGTATATATGATGAGACATTAGCAGGGAACATCGGTGCAGCCTGATAGATCTGGAGTGAGTATTACACTATAATGACTGTGGTCTGTACATGAGAGGGCTATGGTGTAATAACAGGTGATAGTGTCACACATTGCTGTATATATCACACACGCTGTGTAACACACACTGTATAATGATCAGTGACAGGTATATATGATGAGACATTAGCAGGGAGCATCGGTGCAGCCTGATAGATCTGGAGTGAGTATTACACTATAATGACTGTGGTCTGTACATGAGAGGGTTATGGTGTAATAACAGGTAATAGTGTCACACATTGCTGTATATATCACACACGCTGTATAACACACACTGTATAATGATCAGTGACAGGTATATATGATGAGACATTAGCAGGGAACATCGGTGCAGCCTGATAGATCTGGAGTGAGTATTACACTATAATGACTGTGGTCTGTACATGAGAGGGCTATGGTGTAATAACAGGTGATAGTGTCACACATTGCTGTATATATCACACACGCTGTGTAACACACACTGTATAATGATCAGTGACAGGTATATATGATGAGACATTAGCAGGGAACATCGGTGCAGCCTGATAGATCTGGAGTGAGTATTACACTATAATGACTGTGGTCTGTACATGAGAGGGTTATGGTGTAATAACAGGTGATAGTGTCACACATTGCTGTATATATCACACACCCTGTGTAACACACACTGTATAATGATCAGGGACAGGTATATATGATGAGATATTAGCAGAGAACATCGGTGCAGCCTGTTAGATCTGGAGTGAGTATTACACTATAATGACTGTGGTCTGTACATGAGAGGGTTATGGTGTAATAACAGGTGATAATGTCACACATTGCTATATATATCACACATGCTGTGTAACACACATTGTATAATGATCAGTGACAGGTATATATGATGAGACATTAGCAGGGAACATCGGTGCAGCCTGATAGATCTGGAGTGAGTATTACACTATAATGACTGTGGTCTGTACATGAGAGGTTTATGGTGTAATAACAGGTGATAGTGTCACACATTGCTGTATATATTACACACGCTGTGTAACACACACTGTATAATGATCAGTGACAGGTAATTATGATGAGACATTAGCAGGGAACATCGGTGCAGCCTGATAGATCTGGAGTGAGTATTACACTATAATGACTGTGGTCTGTACATGAGAGGGTTATGGTATAATAACAGGTGATAGTGTCACACATTGCTGTATATATCACACACGCTGTGTAACACACATTGTATAATGATCAGTGACAGGTATATATGATGATACATTAGCAGGGAACATCGGTGCAGCCTGATAGATCTGGAGTGTGTATTACACTATAATGACTGTGGTCTATACATGAGAGGGTTATGATGTAATAACAGGTGATAGTGTCACACATTGCTGTATATATCACACACACTGTGTAACACACTGTATAATGATCACTGATAGGTATATATGATGAGACATTAGCATGGAACATCGGTGCAGCCTGATAGATCTGGAGTGAGTATTACACTATAAAGACTGTGGTTTATACATGAGAGGGTTATGGTGTAATAACAGGTAATAGTATCACACATTGCTGTATATATCACACACGCTGTGTAACACACACTGTATAATGATCAGTGACAGGTATATATGATGAGACATTAGCAGGGAACATCGGTGCAGCCTGATAGATCTGGAGTGAGTATTACACTATAATGACTGTGGTCTGTACATGACAGGGTTATGGTATAATAACAGGTGATAGTGTCACACATTGCTGTATATATCACACACGCTGTGTAACACACACTGTATAATGATCAGTGACAGGTAATTATGATGAGACATTAGCAGGGAACATCGGTGCAGCCTGATAGATCTGGAGTGAGTATTACACTATAATGACTGTGGTCTGTACATGAGAGGGTTATGGTGTAATAACAGGTGATAGTGTCACACATTGCTGTATATATCACTCATGCTGTGTAACACACACTGTATAATGATCAGTGACAGGTAATTATGATGAGACATTAGCAGGGAACATCGGTGCAGCCTGATAGATCTGGAGTGAGTATTACACTATAATGACTGTGGTCTGTACATGAGAGGGTTATGGTGTAATAACAGGTGATAGTGTCACACATTGCTGTATATATCACACACGCTGTGTAACACACACTGTATAATGATCAGTGACAGGTATATATGATGAGACATTAGCAGGGAACATCGGTGCAGCCTGATAGATCTGGAGTGAGTATTACACTATAATGACTGTGGTCTGTACATGAGAGGGTTATGATGTAATAACAGGTGATAGTGTCACACATTGCTGTATATATCACACACACTGTGTAACACACATTGTATAATGATCAGTGACAGGTACATATGATGAGACATTAGCATGGAACATCGGTGCAGCCTGATAGATCTGGAGTGAGTATTACACTATAATGACTGTGCTCTGTACATGAGAGGGTTATGGTGTAATAACAGGTGATAGTGTCACACATTGCTGTATATATCACACACGCTGTGTAACACACACTGTATAATGATCAGTGACAGATATATATGATGAGACATTAGCAGGGAACATCGGTGCAGCCTGATAGATCTGGAGTGAGTATTACACTATAATGACTGTGGTCTTTACATGAGAGGGTTATGGTGTAATAACAGGTGATAGTGTCACACATTGCTGTATATATCACACACGCTGTGTAACACACACTGTATAATGATCAGTGACAGATATATATGATGAGACATTAGCAGGGAACATCGGTGCAGCCTGATAGATCTGGAGTGGGTATTACACTATAATGACTGTGGTCTGTACATGTGAGGTTTATGGTGTAATAACAGGTGATAGTGTCTCACATTGCTGTATATATTACACATGCTGTGTAACACACTGTATAATGATCAGTGACAGGTATATATGATGAGACATTAGCAGGGAACATCTGTGCAGCCGATAGATCTGGAGTGAGTATAACACTATAATGACTGTGGTCTGTACATGAGAGGGTTATGGTGTAATAACAGGTGATAGTGTCACACATTGCTGTATATATCACACACACTGTGTAACACACATTGTATAATGATCAGTGACAGGTGTATATGATGAGACATTAGCAGGGAACATCTGTGCAGCCGATAGATCTGGAGTGAGTATAACACTATAATGACTGTGGTCTGTACATGAGAGGGTTATGGTGTAATAACAGGTGATAGTGTCACACATTGCTGTATATATCACACATGCTGTGTAACACACACTGTATAATGATCAGTGACAGGTATATATGATGAGACATTAGCAGGGAACATCGGTGCAGCCTGATAGATCTGGAGTGAGTATTACACTATAATGACTGTGGTCTATACATGAGAGGGTTATGGTGTAATAGCAGGTGATGGTGTCACACATTGTTGTATATATCACACACACTGTGTAACACACACTGTATAATGATCAGTGACAGGTATATATGATGAGACATTAGCAGGGAACATCGGTGCAGCCTGATAGATCTGGAGTGAGTATTACACTATAATGACTGTGGTCTATACATGAGAGGGTTATGGTGTAATAACAGGTGATGGTGTCACACATTGTTGTATATATCACACACGCTGTGTAACACATACTGTATAATGATCAGTGACAGATATATATGATGAGACATTAGCAGGGAACATCGGTGCAGCCTGATAGATCTGGAGTGACTATTACACTATAATGACTGTGGTCTGTACATGAGAGGGTTATGGTGTAATAACAGGTGATAGTGTCACACATTGCTGTATATATCACACACGCTGTGTAACACACATTGTATAATGATCAGTGACAGGTATATATGATGAGACATTAGCAGGGAACATCGGTGCAGCCTGATAGATATGGAGTGAGTATTACACTATAATGACTGTGGTCTGTACATGAGAGGGTTATGGTGTAATAACAGGTGATAGTGTCACACATTGCTGTATATATCACACACGCTGTGTAACACACATTGTATAATGATCAGTGACAGGTATATATGATGAGACATTAGCAGGGAACATCGGTGCAGCCTGATAGATATGGAGTGAGTATTACACTATAATGACTGTGGTCTGTACATGAGAGGGTTATGGTGTAATAACAGCAGATAGTATCACACATTGCTGTATATATCACACACGCTATGTAACACACATTGTATAATGATCAGTGACAGGTATATATGATGAGATATTAGCAGGGAACATCGGTGCAGCCTGATAGATCTGGAGTGAGTATTACACTATAATGACTGTGGTCTGTACATGAGAGGGTTATGGTGTAATAACAGGTGATAGTGTCACACATTGCTGTATATATCACACATGCTGTGTAACACACATTGTATAATGATCAGTGATAGGTATATATGATGAGACATTAGCAGGGAACATCGGTGCAGCCTGATAGATCTGGAGTGAGTATTACACTATAATGACTGTGGTCTGTACATGAGAGGGTTATGGTGTAATAACAGGTGATAGTGTCACACATTGCTGTATATATCACACACGCTGTGTAACACACACTGTATAATGATCAGTGACAGGTATATATGATGAGACATTAGCAGGGAACTTCGGTGCAGCCTGATAGATCTGGAGTGAGTATTACTGTAACGTTAGCAGCGTAGATTTGCATGCAGGGGGAAAAAGGAGACAATAGGCTTTCGGAGGTTGACCTGTGTCCATTTGAATCAACCTGTTAAATGTCCTGTAACAGAAGCACCGTGATGGAGAACCAATGGAATCATGCCAAACTTGCCTATTATGTTGCTTATACCTGTAAGGGTATAAATGTGTGTACTGACTCCAATCTGGAGTCTTCTTGCTGATGCTGTTGATGGAGTTTTCTTGTTAATGCCGGTAACTTGTCTCAGTGCGCATGCGTATGTATAACTGAACCTTTGGTCTGTATAATTTCTTTGTGCTAAATTGTCTTTAGATCACAGCGTGTAACCTATTGTATTTTTTATGTTGAATAATATCCTTTGTGCGTTAGAAACACATTTCAAGGTCTGAAGGCTTTTATTTACTGTATGTCTGCGTACGCAAATAGCGTCAATTCTAGAAGGTATAGGCAGGATTTAGAAGGTATAGCCAGGAGCATATAGAGATTTAGAAGGTATAGGAAGGATTGTACTAAGGTCAAGTTATATTATAATAGATGGGGCTCAGAGTGAGGTCACTTACCAATTCACAAACATACGGTTATTGATTTCTCACCAAAGGGTGGATAGTGCCCACACGCAGTTTACCTGCAACCACTTGTTGCTGAGAGATCACTATCCATTGTCGTGTGAGCAAGGGACGCTGACTAGAATCCAGGGACAAGAAAGGAAAAAGTTTGTTTTCCTTTGTTGATAGAATTGCATGCTAAAAGGGGCACCGCAGTATTGCGTACACGGCTGGGTTGCATTTTTGCATACGCAGCAGAGACACATTTTTGTGTATGCAGCTAAGGGTAAGAGTCATACGGTTGTGTAGTAGTTGCATTATTGTGTATGCAACTAGTTGCACAATAGTGTATACGTATTTCCGGTCTTGCTGCCACATGTTTTAAAACAAAGCCGTTGATATTACTTTATCAATTGTTGCCAATAACTGGGCTAACATGTATTTTTCTGAGCAGGAAAAAAGTGTGTAACTGTGAGTATTTGTTTAGGGTATAACACGGGTCCTAAATGTTAAGGGTATTGTATGATCCTTAAGGGCTAGGGGCAGGAGTTGGCCTAGCTGCTCGGTAGTAGCTACCGTTCTATACACATCAGCAGGTGTACTCTTTGTCTTTGTTGTAGGCACCGGCTCTCAATGTGATTGCAGTGTTTAGTAATTAGGTTGGGTTATTTGAGCATTGTAAGTGAGCCACACTGGAAACTTGTGATTGTAAACTGAGAGATAATAGGTGAGTGGAGGCATCTAGAAATTTCTTCCATAGGTGAGTGGAGGCCCATAGAAATTTATTCCATAGGTGAGTGGGAGCATCTAGAAATAACTTCCATAGGTGAGTGGGAGCATCTAGAAATAACTTCCATAGGTGAGTGAGAGTATCTAGACTGTGTTTCACCAGTTTAAATCTATATTGAAAAACTTAGGGTTCTCCCAGGATGGGGGCCGAGCAAACGGTAGAGATGTTAGATGATTTGCTGCTGTTGGAAGCGCCGCTCGGGTCAGCACGACATATTATGCATACTAAGTATGATGCCAATGCAACCAGGTATTGTGATTTATGGTTTAATATGATGAGGAAGAGTGTTAGGCTGTTTCCTAGAATTGGTAGCTTTGATAATGAGATATTGAACCATGTCCGAGCTCACATCTGTTTGGTGCGTTCTCGAGTGAAATAGGTAAAATATTACGAATGTTTAAAATTGTGGCAGCATGAAGCGGATACATGGTTTAATAATGTGCAAGCGACGCAAACTAGCATTGCGAACGCATTACCAGAAAGTACACCCACAGCGCTAAATTGCAATGCGTGCCAGCCACGAAATAGCGTGCAAGTGCAGCAAGGTAGCATTCTGGAAGGTATTGCAAGTGGTTCACGTGCACCACCGCCACCATATATGGATGGGGTGCAGATACAGTTATTGAAAACACCCATAAAAATGTAACAAGTATTTTGTGCCCTCTCTTAAGGAAAATGTTTATGATGTGGTTGATGAGCCTATTGTTATATCTGCCATTTCCCATGCTGTACACATGTTAGATGCTCCACCACGACAATCACAAGTGCTGCCACCATCTCCATCAGTAATAGTACAGGAAGTGTTAACATCCACTGCACCCATAGAGGAAGTTGTTAACCCTATAAGTTGCAGTAACAGACTAAACCCCCAGCCAGGTAATAAGGTCAAAAGTAGCAGTGCGGACGGTCTGCATCCCATCTGGACAAAAACTGTTCCGAATGGGAATGCAGATGCGAATGGAGAAGTGCCCACAAGGGAAGTAGTAATGCTTTGTCCTTGGACAAGAGCGGAGCTAAATTCCATAATGAATGATTTCCCCAGTCCCAAAAAGGAATTAGCCAAATGTCAAAGATTTATGAGAAATTTGGGTAGTTCTCACTAGCCAACCAACAAAGATTGGCGAGTGGTGTTAAGGGCTTGTCTTCCACACAATACCGACGTGGCAAAATTTATCATGGATTGTGTATTGGATGGAGATGTTCCCTTAACAGATGAAATTAATGAAGGTAACATTTCCCACACTGTAACTCAATTGGGTATATATTTTAGAGTAGTAGTTAACTGGAACAAAATCTTCACCATAAAACAAAAAGAGAGTGAATCTGCAGAAGATTATTGTGACCGAGCTCTGCAGGCTATCACCCAGTACACTGGGTTTGAAGATATTAAAGATAGCACTTACCACAGGGGAATGATTTCATTATACTTATGGATGGTCTTAAAGAGAACATAAAGACCTGGGTTCAGACCTCACAGCCTGGCTGGAGGGGAGTCACAATAGACAACCTTATAGAATCCACAATTGAACATGACAAGAACATCTCTAAAAAGAGAGAGACCCAGAGCGAGAAACTAATGGCTGTCAGTATTCAAGCTCTAGAAGGAATGACGGTAACATCACAGCCAGCAGACACACCTGCATCCACACCTGCACCTGAACAGTTACACGTCCTCACTAATCCCACACCACCGCAAACACAGCCCTACCCCACTTATCCTACACAATCTCAAAACCCATACTATCCACCACCACAATATCCACTGCCACAATATCTTCAACCACCATACTACCCTCAAAATCTTTATCCTTACCCTCACCCTTTCCCCACTGCTCAACCCACTCAACAACCTTATCACCCACCCCACTCACAAAAATGTTTTAACTGCACCCAAGTGGGACTCCTAAGTAAGTACTGCAAAATGAAGAATGTAGGACTCCCAAACCAGACAGTACCTGTATACCCTCATAAGAGATTTACACAGAATATAGGAAACCCCCAACAGGTACCATCTCCAATTGTGGCCGTTAATGCTTTATTGGAGAGTGGGAGCCAATGCTAGGAGTCGGGTCATACCTGTGGTCTACAGATAGACAGGTTGATGGGAAGTACTAGGGAAAAACCCGTAATGGTAATTGATGTAACTGATACCCAATCTCTGTTCTGCTTTCTTCCCTGTGTCCTAACACCCTGACTGTCAGTATCATGAGTGTCCCATGGGTTCAACCACAGTATCTTCTCCCAGGCCTTATACGACTGTTTACAATCTTTTCAACCTGCCAATTGATCTGTTCTCTGATACAATATGTGGATGATTTATTGTTGTGCCCTGTTTCATTTATACCATGTTTAAATGTTACTAAACTGTTGTGCTTCATCTCTCACACACAGGACACAAGGTTGCTAAGGAAAAATTGCATCCATGCCAGGCTAAGGTCAAGTACTTGGGAAACTGTCCAAACCTAGGGGCTGAGACACTACCTAGAGCAGTCGCTATTAATAACAGGGTTTAATTAATTAATTGTTTAATTGTACAGAAGGTCGTATGCAAATACGGTATCCCTAGAGTATAGGGATACTCATTTCACAGGTGTGGGGTCATCCAGAAGCATGTGTAAGTTGATGAGTAATAGTAGCACCAGGGTCACCCCCTGGCCCCCTCTAAATCTATCCCCCTTTGAAATTCTGTTTGGTCGACAACCTCATTTGATTATAAGTCCGCAGGGAGATTCGAAAGGTAACAATGAGGAAACTGTAAAGTATCTTATATCAATGAGTAAGCAGTTAAAACAGCAGCAGCAGAAACTGAAATTGTTGTCACCTGATATGCCAAAAGCAAATTGTCATGATGTCATACCTGAAGAATTTGTTATGATCCAAAATTTCTTACGCTCAGTTTGTCCTGTAGATCAGTGGGAAGGTCCATATCGGGTGTTGCTGAAGGTGGCTGGGAGAGATATCTGGGTCAATTCCACTCACTGTAGAAAGGTCAACCAACTGGTGGAGATACAGGGCGGAGTCAAGGGAGATAACGTGAACCTGTTGATTGCGAGCCTGTTCTGGGAGTTTTAAAAGGTGCGGTGAGATACCTGAGCTAAAGAAATGTGTAGATCAGTGCTTCCAGCAATGGAGTGGTCTGCTGTGGTCATCCTAGTTCTTTCTTCCAGAGTTTCTGTCGTGATGATCTGTTTGGGGATATCCAGTTTCTGTGATGGAGGACAGAGGACGGAGAGGGGAGCTGATAGTGATATCAATGAAGTGGAGTCAAGAGGAGGAGTGCTATGCCAATCAGGGGAGTGTCTGACTAATATTAGTACTGTAACTGTTAAGAGATATGACCTTCACACATGTTGAAATGCTTGGTATTCATAAAAACACACCATCACCATATCTTCACACACAGTATGAACTCTGGGCCTGATTCAGAGCCGGACGCTATTTGCGGCCGCTCGTTCAGAAAAAGGGGCTGGCTATTTAAATTAAGCGCTTGCTCTTTGTGGTCTGTGACGCCTCTATGTCTGAACAAGCAAATGAAACATGCGCTCACTATTTTGGAAAAAACGCCCCCTGGCCGCTCGCATCATACATCATCTCCGCTATTTATTTGATTAATCGAGTACATTGAAAGGCGTATGAACTGCTCAAAGTGCTTGTGGTAGCATATTCCTTCCGCAATCATGCGAGCAGTTCAGGCTAAAAGACAACCAAGTGACGTGGTTGATGACGCTGCTTTGCTAATTATGCAAACCCTTAAAATGCCTGTTTTGACCGTTTGGCGCGCCTGCATTCGGATCTCCACTCCCCGTTTTCAAGCACCTTCCCCTGTTACCACCCACAAATGCCTCATTCTGTCACTCAAATTAGCAGGCATTCGCTATTTTGCGAACACACGATTTTTGACCGCAATGACTGGTTGGCACATGCGTACTAAAACCCATATGCATGCGCAGATGTGCGAACATCGCTCGGAGTGAACGAGTGGCTGCTTACAAGCGGCTGTGAATCAGGCCCTCTGTGTTCAAAAGAAATATGATACCTGGTGATGTGCATAAAGCCACTCAGTTAATTAGTGAGACAACTGGCTTTCAAGTTTTAGTAGCATTGGATCCCACCAGGATCGCTCGTGGTACACTAAATTTTAGATATACCCAAGATCTTGCCAAATTAATAGACAATATCACCGAGATGTATGGTGACACGTTAAGATATACAGGTAAAGAGTTACAAGCTTATAAGAAAGAACTTGTGCAGCACAGGTTGGTGCTGAATTATTTAACAGCTGTCACGGGAGGGTATTGTGTAACATTGGCCACCCAGTTTGGAGTAAAGTGCTGCACGCACATATATTACTAATAACACCTGTGACCCCAAGGAGGTGATAGACTGGAAGATGGATGAAATTCTGAAGTTAAAATGGGAATTCCGGAAGAACCATAATGCTTCATTGAATGAAGATGAGGAACAGGTAGAGGAATGGTTCGCGTGGTTGAACCCTGTGAAATGGTTCTCCGGTCTAGGAGAGTGGGTCTAGAAATTGGTTGCTACAGTGGGTACACCTCTGATCCTCATAATCTGTCATCATAGTAATTGGCATATGTGTCAAGTGTGTTCCTACTGTGTTGAAGTGTGGAAATTGTAAAAATAAGGTAAACTGCAAGAATGAAATTATGATGGTGGTCAGTAGTGACAATATGAATACTGAGGTAAAGGAAGAACTGCATTACAATCTTGAGTTAGAGTGTACTGTACGACAATGTAGCCTGAATTTGTGTGGTTGCACATAAATATATCATCTATGTTATTTTAAGTCATCTTAGGTAACGCAGTCCCAATCCCTCCCTTTCCAAACTTCCTTTATAGGTGAGATGAGTTCCCACATCCTGCCAATGGTCCCTTGAGGATCCGCAGATGGCGTATAAGGGTTGTTTTCCCCGCATTGTCTAAATGGTTCAAATGACCAAACCGTGTCATACCATATATAACATTAAACGGTATATTCTCATGCATGACTAAACAGATTCAGAATAGGTTGTGATAGCATTTGATTGGCTATCAAAGGGTGGACTGTTGAAGCTGGATGATTGGCTGAGGCAGAATCTGTTTACAATCGGAATCTGCAAGACGCCATTTTGCGACTGATCACCCAAAGCCATTTTAAGTTACAACTCACGAGCTAAGTACAGATGGCAATGTTTTTGGTAATCCTTTTAGAAGCCATGAGAAGCCCATTCTGTGAACAACCATGCATAGAAAAATAACAAAACAAACAGTATTCATGCAGAGTTTAGTAAAACAGCTTCCTGAGAAAAGTAATTAGAAAAAACAATACACCAGGAACTGTGGGTGTTTTTGCATGTAAATTAAGAGACCTCACATGTAGGCAGGTATAGGTATGGCAATTGAAATATAACACAGATAATGATCTGCACAATTGAATTTGTAAATAGGCAGAAGAAAACCTTTAGTTTCACTGTCAGACATGATGGCAAAAGCAAACAGCTGGGGGTCTCCACCCTGTTTGGGTGTGAAACTCATTACTAATAACACATTGCATTGCAGTTTAAAAATGTTAGTAAGGGATAATATATATGTGTGTGTGTATATATATATATATATATATATATATAATAAATCCATCATAAATAGACTTACATGCATAAACACTGCACATTACACACAGTTGCGCTGTTTCACTCTACAAATAAATGCACCACGCATATTAGCAACTTTATGCAATGTTCTCTTACACTTACACATACACAAACTGCATGAAAGGTTCCCTAGTTTTAAAGTGTAATATTCAAGGTTTATTCAGTGATTATTAATGTTGTGAAATAAAGATTATTTGATATCTAAGGTTTAGTACATGATAAACCAATCATGTTTGGTAGCATACTGATCTACTCTCAACAGCTTTCCGGTGTCATCGGTGAGAAGATCGCAACATGCATTCTCAACTTATGGACTGTAGAGAGTTAAAACACCAAAATGTACTTTGTAATGTTAGCAGCTTAGATTTACATGCGGGGGGAAAAAGGAGACAAAAGGCTGTTGGAGGCTGACCTGTGACCATTTGAATCGACCAGTTAAATTTCCTGTAACAGAAGCACCGTGACGACCAATGGAATCATGCCAAACCTCCCTATTGTTTTACCTATCTCTGTAAGGATCTATATGTGCTTACAGACCCCAATCTGGAGTCTTCTTGCTGATGCTGTTGATGAAGGTTTATTATGGATGCCGGTAACTGGTCCCAGTGCGCGTGCGTATGTATAACTGTACCTTGGGTCTGTATGATTTTTTTGTGCTAAAGATCACAGCATGTAACCTACTGTTTTTATGTTGAATAATATCCTTTGTGCATTAGAAACACATTTCAAGGTCTGAAGGCATTTATTTACTGTATGACTGCGTACGCAAATAGCGACAATTCTAGAAGGTATAGGCAGGAATTAGAAGGTATAAGTAGGAACGTATAGAGGTTTAGAAGGTATAGGCAGAATTTTATTAAGGTCAAATTACGTTATAACACAATGCCCATAACACTTCTATCACCTGCCCACAACACTCCTATCACATGCCACAACACTCCTATCACATGCCCAAAACACTCCTATCACATGCCCACAACAATTCTATCACATGCCCACAAAACTCCTATCACATGCTCACAACACTCCTATCACATGCCCACAACACTCCTATCACATGGCCACACTCCTATCACATGACCACAACACTCCTATAACATGCCCACAACACTCCTATCACATGCCCACAACACTCCTATCACATGGCCACAACACTCGTATAACATGCCCACAACACTCCTATCACATGCCCACAACACTTCTATTACATGCCCACAACACTCCTATCACATGCCTACAACGCTCCTATAACATGCCCACACTCATATCACATGACCACAACACTCCTATAACATGCCCACAACACTCCTATCACATGCCCACAACACTCCTATCACATGGCCACAACACTCGTATAACATGCCCACAACACTCCTATCACATGCCCACAACACTCCTATAACATGCCCACAACACTCCTATCACATGCCCACAACACACCTATAACATGCCCACAACACTCCTATAACATGCCCACACTCCTATCACATGACAACAACACTCCTATAACATGCCCACAACACTCCTATCACATGGCCACAACTCTTCTATCACATACCCACAACACTCCTATCACATGCCCACAACTATTCTATCACATGCCCACAAAACTACTATCACATGCCCACAACACTCCTATCACATGCCCACACTCCTATCACATGGCCACAACACTTCTGTCACATGCCCACAACACTCCAATCACATGTCCACAACACTCCTATCACATGGACACAACACTCCTATCACATGGCCACAACACTCCTATCACATGCTCACAACACCCCTATCACATGGCCACAACACTCCTATCACATGGCCACAACACTTCTATCACATGTCCACAACACTCCTATCACATGTCCACAACACATCTATCACATGGCCACAACACTCCTATCACATTCCCACAACACTCCTATCACATGGCCACAACACTCCTATCACATGGCCACAACACTCCTATCACATGCCCACACTCCTATCACATGGCCACAACAATCCTATCACAGGCCCACAACACTCCTATCACATGCCCACAACACTTCTATCACATAGCCACAACAATCCTATCACATTCCCACAACACTCCTATCACATGGCCACAACACTCCTATCACATGTCCACAACAATCCTATCACATGGCCACAACACTCCTATCACATACCCACAACACTCCTATCACATGCCCACAACAATTCTATCACATGCCCACAAAACTAATATCACATGCCCACAACACTCCTATCACATGACCACAACACTCCTATCACATGCCCACAACACTCCTATCACATGCCCACAACACTCCTATCACATGGCCACAACACTCGTATCACATGCCCACAACACTCCTATCACATGCCCACAACACTCCTATCACATGACCACAACACTCCTATAACATGCCCACAACACTCCTATCACATGGCCACAACACTCGTATAACATGCCCACAACATTCCTGTAACATGCCCACAACACTACTATCACATGCCCACAACACTCGTATCACATGACCACAACACTCCTATCACATGCCCACAACACTTCTATCACATGGCCACAACACTCCTATCACATGCCCACAACACTCCTATCACATGACCACAACACTCCTACCACATGGCCACAGCACTCCTATCACATGGCCACAACACTCCTATCACATGCCCACAACACTCCAATCACATGGCCACAACACTCCTATCACATGGCCACAACACTTCTATTACATGTCCACAACAATCCTATCAAATGCCCACAACACTCTTATCAAATGTCCTCAACACTCCTGTCACATGGCCACAACACTTCTATCACATGCCCACAACACTCCTATCACATGCCCACAACACTCCTATCACATGCCAACAACATTCGTGTCACCTGCCCACAACACTCCTGTCACATGGCCACAACACTTCTGTCACATGCCCACAACACTCCTATCACATGTCCACAACACTCCTATCACATGGACACAACACTCCTATCACATGGCCACAACACTCCTATCACATGCTCACAACACTCCTATCACATGGCCACAACACTCCTATCACATGGCCACAACACTTCTATCACATGTCCACAACACTCCTACCACATGCCCACAACACATCTATCACATGGCCACAACACTCCTATCACATTCCCACAACACTCCTATCACATGGCCACAACACTCCTATCACATGCCCACACTCCTATCACATGGCCACAACACTCCTATCACAGGCCCACAACACTCCTATCACAGGCCCACAACACTTCTATCATATGCCCACAACACTCCTAACACATGCCCACAACACTCCTATCACATGCCCACAACACTCCTATAACATGCCCACAACACTCCTATCACATGCCCACAACACTCCCATCACATGCCCACAACACTCCCATGACATGCCCAAACCACTTCTATCACATGCCCACAACACTCCTATCACATTCCCACAATACTCCTTTAACATGCCCACAACACTCCCATCACATGCCCACAACACTCCTATCACATGCCCGCAACACTCCTATCACGTTCCCACAACACTCCTGTCACATGGCCACAACACTCCTATCACATGCCCACACTCCTATCACATGGCCACAACACTCCTATGACAGGCCCACAACACTCCAATCACATGCCCACAACACTTCTATCATATGCCCACAACACTCCTAACACATGCCCACAACACTCCTATCACATGCCCACAACACTCCTATAACATGCCCACAACACTCCTATCACATGCTCACAACACTCCTATCACATGGCCACAACACTCCTATCACATGCCCACACTCCTATCACATGCCCACAACACTCCCATCACATGCCCAAACCACTTCTATCACATGCCCACAACACTCCCATCACATGCCCACAACACTCCTATCACATGCCCACAACACTCCTATCACATTCCCACAACACTCCTGTCACATGCCCACACTCCTATCACATGCCCACAACACTCAATAACATGCCCACAACACTCCAATCACATGGCCACAACACTCGTATCACATGCCCACAATACTCCTATCACATGACCACAACACTCCTATCACATGACCACAACACTCCTATAACTTGCCCACAACACTCCTATCACATGCCCACAACACTCCTATCACATGGCCACAACACTCGTATAACATGCCCACAACACTCCTATAACATGCCCACAACACTCCTATAACATGCCCACAACACTCCTATCACATTCCCACAACACTCCTATCACATGCCCACAGCACTCCCATCACATGCCCACAACACTCCCATGACATGCCCAAACCACTTCTATCACATGCCCACAACACTCCTATCACATTCCCACAATGCTCCTTTAACATGCCCACAACACTCCCATCACATGCCCACAACACTCCTATCACATGCCTACAACACTCCTATCACATTCCCACAACACTCCTGTCACATGGCCACAACACTCCTATCACATGCCCACACTCCTATCACATGGCCACAACACTCCTATCACAGGCCCACAACACTCCTATCACATGGCTACATCACTCCTATCACATGCCCATAACACTCCTATAACATGCCCACAACACTTCTATCACATGCCCACAACACTTCAATCACATGCTCACAACACTCCTATCACATGCCCACAACACTTCCATCACATGCCCACAACACTCCTACCACATGGCCACAGCACTCCTATCACATGGCCACAGCACTCCTATCACATGCCCACACTCCTATCACATGGCCACAACACTCCTATCACATGCCCACAACACTCCTATCACATGCCCACAACACTTTTATTACATGCCCACAACATTCCTATCACATGGCCACATCACTCCTATCACATGCCCACAACACTCCTATCACATGTCCACAACACTCCTATCACATGCCCTCAACACTCCTATCACATGCCCACAACACTCCTATCACATGACCACTACACTCCTATCACATGCCCACAACACTCCAATCACATGCCCACAACACTCCTATCACATGCCCAGAACAATCCTATAACATGCCCACAACACTCCTATCCCATGGCCACAACACTCCTATCCCATGCCCTCAACACTCCTATCACATGCCCACAACACATCTATCACATGACCACAACACTCCTATCACATGCCCACAACACTCCTATTACATGCCCACAACACATCTATCACATTACCACAACACTCCTATCACATGCCGAGAACACTCCTAACATGCCCAGAACACTCCTATCACATGCCCACAACACTTCTATCCCATGCCCACAACACTCCTATCCCATGCCCACAACACTCCTATCACATTCCCACAACACTCCTATCACATGCCCACAACACTCCTATCACATGGCCACAACACTCCTATCACATGGCCACAACACTTCTATTACATGCCCACAACACTTCTATTATATGCCCACAACACTCCTATTCCATGGCCACAACACTCCTATCACATTCCCACAACACTCCTATCACATGCCCACAACACTCCTATCACATGGCCACAACACTTCTATTAAATGCCCACCACACTTCTATTACATGCCCACAACACTCCTATCACATGCCCACAACACTCTTATCACATGTCCTCAACACTCCTGTCACATGGCCACAATACTTCTATCACATGCCCACAACACTCCTGTCACATGCCCACACTCCTATCACATGCCCACAACACTCAATAACATGCCCACAACACTCCTATCACATGCCCACAATACTCCTATCACATGACCACAACACTCCTATCACATGACCACAACACTCCTATAACATGCCCACAACACTCCTATCACATGCCCACAACACTCCTATCACATGGCCACAACACTCGTATAACATGCCCACAACACTCCTATAACATGCCCACAACACTCCTATAACATGCCCACAACACTCCTATGACATTCCCACAACACTCCTATCACATGCCCACAACACTCCCATCACATGCCCACAACACTCCCATGACATGCCCAAACCACTTCTATCACATGCCCACAACACTCCTATCACATTCCCACAATACTCCTTTAACATGCCCACAACACTCCCATCACATGCACACAACACTCCTATCACATGCCCACAACACTCCTATCACATGCCCGCAACACTCCTGTCACATGGCCTCAACACTCCTATCACATGCCCACACTCCTATCACATGGCCACAACACTCCTATCACAGGCCCACAACACTCCTATCACAGGCCCACAACACTCCTATCACATGGCCACATCACTCCTATCACAAGCCCATAACACTCCTATAACATGCCCACAACACTTCTATCACATGCCCACAACACTTCTATCACATGCTCACAACACTCCTATCACATGCCCACAACACTTCCATCACATGCCCACAACACTCCTACCACATGTCCACAGCATTCCTATCACATGGCCACAGCACTCCTATCACATGCCCACACTCCTATCACATGGCCACAACACTCCTATCACATGCCCACAACACTCCTATCACATGCCCACAACACTTTTATTACATGCCCACAACATTCCTATCACATGGCCACATCACTCCTATCACATGCCCACAACACTCCTATCACATGTCCACAACACTCCTATCACATGCCCACAACACTCCTATCACATGCCCACAACACTCCTATCACATGACCACTACACTCCTATCACATGCCCACAACACTCCAATCACATGCCCACAACACTCCTATCACATGCCCAGAACACTCCTATAACATGCCCACAACACTCCTATCCCATGCCCACAACACTCCTATCCCATGGCCACAACACTCCTATCACATGCCCTCAACACTCCTATCACATGCCCACAACACATCTATCACATGACCACAACACTCCTATCACATGCCCACAACACTCCTATTACATGCCCACAACACATCTATCACATTACCACAACACTCCTATCACATGCCGAGAACACTCCTAACATGCCCAGAACACTCCTATCACATGCCCACAACACTTCTATCATGCCCACAACACTCCTATCCCATGCCCACAACACTCCTATCACATTCCCACAACACTCCTATCACATTCCCACAACACTCCTATCACATGGCCACAACACTCCTATCACATGGCCACAACACTTCTATTACATGCCCACAACACTTCTATTATATGCCCACAACACTCCTATTTCATGGCCACAACACTCCTATCACATTCCCACAACACACCTATCACATGCCCACAACACTCCTATCACATGCCCACAACACTCCTATCACATGGCCACAACACTTCTATTAAATGCCCACCACACTTCTATTACATGCCCACAACACTCCTATCACATGCCCACAACACTCTTATCACATGTCCTCAACACTCCTGTCAAATGGCCACAACACTTCTATCACATGCCCACAACACTCCTATCACATGCCCACAACACTCCTGTCGCATGCCCACAACACTCCTATCGCATGGCCACAACACTTCTATCGCATGCCCACAACACTCCTATCACATGTCCACAACACTCCTATCACATGGGCACAACACTCCTATCACATGGCCACAACACTCCTATCACATGCTCACAACACTCCTATCACATGGCCACAACACTCCTATCACATGGCCACAACACTTCTATCACATGTCCACAACACTCCTATCACATGCCCACAACACATCTATCACATGGCCACAACACTCCTATCACATGCCCACAACACTCCTATCACATGCCCACAACACTCCTATCACATGGCCACAACACTCCTATCACATGCCCACACTCCTATCACATGGCCACAACACTCCTATCACATGCCCACAACACTCCTATCACATGGCCACAACACTCCTATCACATGGCCTCAACACTCCTATCACATGGCCACAACACTTCTATTACATGCCCACAACACTTCTATTATATGCCCACAACACTCCTATCACATTCCCACAACACTCCTATCACATGCCCACAACACTCCTATCACATGCCCACAACACTCCTATCACATGGCCACAACACTCCTATCACATGGCCACCACACTTCTATTAAATGCCCACCACACTTCTATTACATGCCCACCACACTTCTATTACATGCCCACAACACTCTAATCACATGTCCTCAACACTCCTGTCACATGGCCACAACACTTCTATCACATGCCCACAACACTCCTATCACATGCCCACAACACTCCTATCGCATGCCCACAATACTCCTGTCGCATGCCCACAACACTCCTATCGCATGGCCACAACACTTCTATCACATGTCCACAACACTTCAATCACATGCTCACAACACTCCTATCACATGCCCACAACACTTCCATCACATGCCCACAACACTCCTACCACATGGCCACAGCACTCCTATCACATGGCCACAGCACTCCTATCACATGCCCACACTCCTATCACATGGCCACAACACTCCTATCACATGCCCACAACACTCCTATCACATGCCCACAACACTTTTATTACATACCCACAACATTCCTATCACATGGCCACATCACTCCTATCACATGCCCACAACACTCCTATCACATGTCCACAACACTCCTATCACATGCCCTCAACACTCCTATCACATGCCCACTACACTCCTATCACATGCCCACAACACTCCAATCACATGCCCACAACACTCCTATCACATGCCCAGAACACTCCTATAACATGCCCACAACACTCCTATCCCATGCCCACAACACTCCTATCCCATGGCCACAACACTCCTATCACATGCCCTCAACACTCCTATCACATGCCCACAACACATCTATCACATGACCACAACACTCCTATCACATGCCCACAACACTCCTATTACATGCCCACAACACATCTATCACATTACCACAACACTCCTATCACATGCCGAGAACACTCCTAACATGCCCAGAACACTCCTATCACATGCCCACAACACTTCTATCATGCCCACAACACTCCTATCCCATGCCCACAACACTCCTATCACATTCCCACAACACTCCTATCACATGCCCACAACACTCCTATCACATGGCCACAACACTCCTATCACATGGCCACAACACTTCTATTACATGCCCACAACACTTCTATTATATGCCCACAACACTCCTATTTCATGGCCACAACACTCCTATCACATTCCCACAACACACCTATCACATGCCCACAACACTCCTATCACATGCCCACAACACTCCTATCACATGGCCACAACACTTCTATTAAATGCCCACCACACTTCTATTACATGCCCACAACACTCCTATCACATGCCCACAACACTCTTATCACATGTCCTCAACACTCCTGTCAAATGGCCACAACACTTCTATCACATGCCCACAACACTCCTATCACATGCCCACAACACTCCTGTCGCATGCCCACAACACTCCTATCGCATGGCCACAACACTTCTATCGCATGCCCACAACACTCCTATCACATGTCCACAACACTCCTATCACATGGGCACAACACTCCTATCACATGGCCACAACACTCCTATCACATGCTCACAACACTCCTATCACATGGCCACAACACTCCTATCACATGGCCACAACACTTCTATCACATGTCCACAACACTCCTATCACATGCCCACAACACATCTATCACATGGCCACAACACTCCTATCACATGCCCACAACACTCCTATCACATGCCCACAACACTCCTATCACATGGCCACAACACTCCTATCACATGCCCACACTCCTATCACATGGCCACAACACTCCTATCACATGCCCACAACACTCCTATCACATGGCCACAACACTCCTATCACATGGCCTCAACACTCCTATCACATGGCCACAACACTTCTATTACATGCCCACAACACTTCTATTATATGCCCACAAGACTCCTATCACATTCCCACAACACTCCTATCACATGCCCACAACACTCCTATCACATGCCCACAACACTCCTATCACATGGCCACAACACTCCTATCACATGGCCACCACACTTCTATTAAATGCCCACCACACTTCTATTACATGCCCACCACACTTCTATTACATGCCCACAACACTCTAATCACATGTCCTCAACACTCCTGTCACATGGCCACAACACTTCTATCACATGCCCACAACACTCCTATCACATGCCCACAACACTCCTATCGCATGCCCACAATACTCCTGTCGCATGCCCACAACACTCCTATCGCATGGCCACAACACTTCTATCACATGTCCACAACACTTCAATCACATGCTCACAACACTCCTATCACATGCCCACAACACTTCCATCACATGCCCACAACACTCCTACCACATGGCCACAGCACTCCTATCACATGGCCACAGCACTCCTATCACATGCCCACACTCCTATCACATGGCCACAACACTCCTATCACATGCCCACAACACTCCTATCACATGCCCACAACACTTTTATTACATACCCACAACATTCCTATCACATGGCCACATCACTCCTATCACATGCCCACAACACTCCTATCACATGCCCTCAACACTCCTATCACATGCCCACTACACTCCTATCACATGCCCACAACACTCCAATCACATGCCCACAACACTCCTATCACATGCCCAGAACACTCCTATAACATGCCCACAACACTCCTATCCCATGCCCACAACACTCCTATCCCATGGCCACAACACTCCTATCACATGCCCTCAACACTCCTATCACATGCCCACAACACATCTATCACATGACCACAACACTCCTATCACATGCCCACAACACTCCTATTAAATGCCCACAACACATCTATCACATTACCACAACACTCCTATCACATGCCGAGAACACTCCTAACATGCCCAGAACACTCCTATCACATGCCCACAACACTTCTATCACATGCCCACAACACTCCTATCCCATGCCCACAACACTCCTATCACATTCCCACAACACTCCTATCACATGCCCACAACACTCCTATCACATGGCCACAACACTCCTATCACATGGCCACAACACTTCTATTACATGCCCACAACACTTCTATTATATGCCCACAACACTCCTATTCCATGGCCACAACACTCCTATCACATTCCCACAACACTCCTATCACATGCCCACAACACTCCTATCACATGGCCACAACACTTCTATTAAATGCCCACCACACTTCTATTACATGCCCACCACACTTCTATTACATGCCCACAACACTCTAATCACATGTCCTCAACACTCCTGTCACATGGCCACAACACTTCTATCACATGCCCACAACACTCCTATCACATGCCCACAACACTCCTATCGCATGCCCACAATACTCCTGTCGCATGCCCACAACACTCCTATCGCATGGCCACAACACTTCTATCACATGCCCACAACACTTCAATCACATGCTCACAACACTCCTATCACATGCCCACAACACTTCCATCACATGCCCACAACACTCCTACCACATGGCCACAGCACTCCTATCACATGGCCACAGCACTCCTATCACATGCCCACACTCCTATCACATGGCCACAACACTCCTATCACATGCCCACAACACTCCTATCACATGCCCACAACACTTTTATTACATACCCACAACATTCCTATCACATGGCCACATCACTCCTATCACATGCCCACAACACTCCTATCACATGTCCACAACACTCCTATCACATGCCCTCAACACTCCTATCACATGCCCACAACACTCCTATCACATGACCACTACACTCCTATCACATGCCCACAACACTCCAATCACATGCCCACAACACTCCTATCACATGCCCAGAACACTCCTATAACATGCCCACAACACTCCTATCCCATGCCCACAACACTCCTATCCCATGGCCACAACACTCCTATCACATGCCCTCAACACTCCTATCACATGCCCACAACACATCTATCACATGACCACAACACTCCTATCACATGCCCACAACACTCCTATTAAATGCCCACAACACATCTATCACATTACCACAACACTCCTATCACATGCCGAGAACACTCCTAACATGCCCAGAACACTCCTATCACATGCCCACAACACTTCTATCACATGCCCACAACACTCCTATCCCATGCCCACAACACTCCTATCACATTCCCACAACACTCCTATCACATGCCCACAACACTCCTATCACATGGCCACAACACTCCTATCACATGGCCACAACACTTCTATTACATGCCCACAACACTTCTATTATATGCCCACAACACTCCTATTCCATGGCCACAACACTCCTATCACATTCCCACAACACTCCTATCACATGCCCACAACACTCCTATCACATGGCCACAACACTTCTATTAAATGCCCACCACACTTCTATTACATGCCCACAACACTCCTATCACATGTCCACAACACTCTTATCACATGTCCTCAACACTCCTGTCACATGGCCACAATACTTCTATCACATGCCCACAACACTCCTGTCACATGCCCACACTCCTATCACATGCCCACAACACTCAATAACATGCCCACAACACTCCTATCACATGCCCGCAACACTCCTATCACATGGCCACAACACTCGTATCACATGCCCACAATACTCCTATCACATGACCACAACACTCCTATCACATGACCACAACACTCCTATAACATGCCCACAACACTCCTATCACATGCCCACAACACTCCTATCACATGGCCACAACACTCGTATAACATGCCCACAACACTCCTATAACATGCCCACAACACTCCTATAACATGCCCACAACACTCCTATGACATGCCCACAACACTCCTATCACATGCCCACAACACTCCCATCACATGCCCACAACACTCCCATGACATGCCCAAACCACTTCTATCACATGCCCACAACACTCCTATCACATTCCCACAATACTCCTTTAACATGCCCACAACACTCCCATCACATGCACACAACACTCCTATCACATGCCCACAACACTCCTATCACATGCCCACAACACTCCTGTCACATGGCCACAACACTCCTATCACATGCCCACACTCCTATCACATGGCCACAACACTCCTATCACAGGCCCACAACACTCCTATCACAGGCCCACAACACTCCTATCACATGCCCACAACACTCCTATCACATGGCCACATCACTCCTATCACAAGCCCATAACACTCCTATAACATGCCCACAACACTTCTATCACATGCCCACAACACTTCTATCACATGCTCACAACACTCCTATCACATGCCCACAACACTTCCATCACATGCCCACAACACTCCTACCACATGTCCACAGCACTCCTATCACATGGCCACAGCACTCCTATCACATGCCCACACTCCTATCACATGGCCACAACACTCCTATCACATGCCCACAACACTCCTATCACATGCCCACAACACTTTTATTACATGCCCACAACATTCCTATCACATGGCCACATCACTCCTATCACATGCCCACAACACTCCTATCACATGTCCACAACACTCCTATCACATGCCCACAACACTCCTATCACATGCCCACAACACTCCTATCACATGACCACTACACTCCTATCACTTGCCCACAACACTCAAATCACATGCCCACAACACTCCTATCACATGCCCAGAACACTCCTATAACATGCCCACAACACTCCTATCCCATGCCCACAACACTCCTATCCCATGGCCACAACACTCCTATCACATGCCCTCAACACTCCTATCACATGCCCACAACACATCTATCACATGACCACAACACTCCTATCACATGCCCACAACACTCCAATTACATGCCCACAACACATCTATCACATTACCACAACACTCCTATCACATGCCGAGAACACTCCTAACATGCCCAGAACACTCCTATCACATGCCCACAACACTTCTATCTCATGCCCACAACACTCCTATCCCATGCCCACAACACTCCTATCCCATGCCCACAACACTCCTATCACATGCCCACAACACTCCTATCACATGCCCACAACACTCCTATCACATGGCCACAACACTCCTATCACATGGCCACAACACTTCTATTACATGCCCACAACACTTCTATTATATGCCCACAACACTCCTATTTCATGGCCACAACACTCCTATCACATTCCCACAACACTCCTATCACATTCCCACAACACTCCTATCACATGCCCACAACACTCCTATCACATGCCCACAACACTCCTATCACATGGCCACAACACTTCTATTAAATGCCCACCACACTTCTATTACATTCCCACAACACTCCTATCACATGCCCACAACACTCTTATCACATGTCCTCAACACTCCTGTCACATGGCCACAACACTTCTATCACATGCCCACAACACTCATGTCGCATGCCCACAGCACTCCTATCGCATGGCCACAAAACTTCTATCGCATGCCCACAACACTCCTATCACATGTCCACAACACTCCTATCACATGGGCACAACACTCCTATCACATGGCCACAACACTCCTATCACATGCTCACAACACTCCTATCACATGGCCACAACACTCCTATCACATGGCCACATCACTTCTATCACATGTCCACAACACTCCTATCACATGCCCACAACACTTCTATTATATGCCCACAACACTCCTATCACATTCCCACAACACTCCTATCACATGCCCACAACACTCATATCACATGCCCACAACACTCCTATCACATGGCCACAACACTCCTATCACATGGCCACCACACTTCTATTAAATGCCCACCACACTTCTATTACATGCCCACCACACTTCTATTACATGCCCACAACACTCTTATCACATGTCCTCAACACTCCTGTCACATGGCCACAACACTTCTATCACATGCCCACAACACTCCTATCACATGCCCACAACACTCCTATAGCATGCCCACAATACTCCTGTCGCATGCCCACAACACTCCTATCGCATGGCCACAACACTTCTATCGCATGCCCACAACACTCCTATCGCATGTCCACAACACTCCTATCGTATGGCCACAACACTCCTATCGCATGCTCACAACACTCCTATCGCATGGCCACAACACTCCTATCGCATGGCCACAACACTCCTATCACATGCCCACAACACATCTATCACATGGCCACAACACTCCTAACACATGCCCACAACACTCCTATCACATGCCCACAACACTCCCATCACATGCCCACAACACTCCTATCACATGCCCACAACACTCCTATCACATTCCCACAACACTCCTATCACATGGCCACAACACTCCTATCACATGCCCACACTCCTATCACATGCCCACAACACTCCTATCACATGCCCACAACACTCCCATCACATGCCCACAACACTCCTATCACATGCCCACAACACTCCTATTACATGCCCACAACACTCCTATCACATGCCCACAACACTCCTATCACATGCCCACAACACATATATAACATGCCCACAACACTCCTATCACATGACCACAACACTCCTATAACATGCCCACAACACTCCTATCACATGGCCACAACACTCCTATCACATGGCCACAACTCTCCTATCACATACCCACAACACTCCTATCACATGCCCACAACAATTCTATCACATGCCCACAAAACTACTATCACATGCCCACAACACTCCTATCACATGCCCACACTCCTATCACTTGACCACAACACTCCTATCACATGCCCACAACACTCCTATCACATGCCCACAACACTCCTATCACATGGCCACAACACTCGTATAACATGCCCACAACACTCCTATAACATGCCCACACTCCTATCACATGACCACAACACTCCTATAACATGCCTACAACACTCCTATCACATGCCCACAACACTCCTATCACATGGCCACAACACACCTATCACATGCCCACAACACTCCTATCACATGCCCACAACAATTCTATCACATGCCCACAAAACTCCTATCACATGACCACAACACTCCTATAACATGCCCACAACACTCCTATCACATGCCCACAACACTCCTATCACATGGCCACAACACTCGTATAACATGCCCACAACACTCCTATCACATGCACACAACACTTCTATCACATGCCCACAACACTCCTATCACATGCCCACAACACTCCTATAACATGCCCACACTCCTATCACATGACCACAACACTCCTATCACATGCCCACAACACTCCTATCACATGCCCACAACACTCCTATCACATGGCCACAACACTCGTATAACATGCCCACAACACTCCTATCACATGCCCACAACATTCCTATAACATGCCCACAACACTCCTATCACATGCCCACAACACTCCTATAACATGCCCACAACACTCCTATAACATGCCCACACTCCTATCACATGACCACAACACTCCTATCACATGGCCACAACACTCCTATCACATGGCCACAACTCTCGTATCACATGCCCACTACACTCCTATCACATGCCCACAACACACCTATAACATGCCCACAACACTCCTATCACATGCCCACACTCCTATCACATGACCACAACACTCCTATAACATGCCCACAACACTCCTATCACATGGCCACAACACTCCTATCACATGGCCACAACTCTCCTATCACATACCAACAACACTCCTATCACATGCCCACAACAATTCTATCACATGCCCACAAAACTACTATCACATGCCCACAACACTCCTATCACATGCCCACACTCCTATCACTTGACCACAACACTCCTATAACATGCCCACAACACTCCTATCACATGCCCACAACACTCCTATCACATGGCCACAACACTCGTATAACTTGCCCACAACACTCCTATCACATGCCCACACTCCTATCACATGACCACAACACTCCTATCACATGCCCACAACACTCCTATCACATGGCCACAACACTCCTATCACATGCCCACAACAATTCTATCACATGCCCACAAAACTCCTATCACATGCTCACAACACTCCTATCACATGCCCACAACACTCCTATCACATGGCCACACTCCTATCACATGACCACAACACTCCTATAACATGCCCACAACACTCCTATCACATGCCCACAACACTCCTATCACATGGCCACAACACACGTATAACATGCCCACAACACTCCTATCACATGCCCACAACACTTCTATTACATGCCCACAACACTCCTATCACATGCCCACAACACTCCTATAACATGCCCACACTCCTATCACATGCCCACAACACTCCTATCACATGCCCACAACACTCCTATCACATGGCCACAACACTCGTATAACATGCCCACAACACTCCTATCACATGCCCACAACACTCCTATCACATGCCCACAACACTCCTATAACATGCCCACAACACTCCTATAACACGCCCACACTCCTATCACATGACCACAACACTCCTATAACATGCTCACAACACTCCTATCACATGGCCACAACACTCCTATCACATGGCCACAACTCTCCTATCACACACCCACAACACTCCTATCACATGCCCACAACAATTCAATCACATGCCCACAAAACTACTATCACATGCCCACAACACTCCTATCACATGCCCACACTCCTATCACATGACCACAACACTCCTATAACATGCCCACAACACTCCTATCACATGCCCACAACACTCCTATCACATGGCCACAACACTCGAATAACATGCCCACAACACTCCTATAACATGCCCACACTCCTATCACATGACCACAACACTCCTATAACATGCCCACAACACTCCTATCCCATGCCCACAACACTCCTATCACATGGCCACAACACTCCTATCACATACCCACAACACTCCTATCACATGCCCACAACAATTCTATCACATGCCCACAAAACTAATATCACATGCCCACACTCCTATCACATGACCACAACACTCCTATAACATGCCCACAACACTCCTATCACATGCCCACAACACTCCAATCGCATGCCCACAACATTCCTGTCGCATGCCCACAACACTCCTATCGCATGGCCACAACACTTCTATTGCATGCCCACAACACTTCTATCGCATGTCCACAACACTCCTATCACATGGGCACAACACTCCTATCACATGGCCACAACACTCCTATCACATGCTCACAACACTCCTATCACATGGCCACAACACTCCTATCACATGGCCACAACACTCCTATCACATGCCCACAACACATCTATCACATGGCCACAACACTCCTAACACATGCCCACAACACTCCTATCCCATGCCCACAACACTCCTATCACATGCCTACAACACTCCTATCACATGACCACAACACTCCTATCACATGGTCACAACACTCCTATCACATGGCCACAACACTCCTATAACATGCCCACACTCCTATCACATGACCACAACACTCCTATAACATGCCCACAACACTCCTATCCCATGCCCACAACACTCCTATCACATGGCCACAACACTCCTATCACATACCCACAACACTCCTATCACATGCCCACAACAATTCTATCACATGCCCACAAAACTAATATCACATGCCCACACTCCTATCACATGACCACAACACTCCTATAACATGCCCACAACACTCCTATCACATGCCCACAACACTCCTATCGCATGCCCACAACATTCCTGTCGCATGCCCACAACACTCCTATCGCATGGCCACAACACTTCTATTGCATGCCCACAACACTTCTATCGCATGTCCACAACACTCCTATCACATGGGCACAACACTCCTATCACATGGCCACAACACTCCTATCACATGCTCACAACACTCCTATCACATGGCCACAACACTCCTATCACATGGCCACAACACTCCTATCACATGCCCACAACACATCTATCACATGGCCACAACACTCCTAACACATGCCCACAACACTCCTATCCCATGCCCACAACACTCCTATCACATGCCTACAACACTCCTATCACATGACCACAACACTCCTATCACATGGTCACAACACTCCTATCACATGGCCACAACACTCCTATCACATGCCCACAACACTCCTATCACATGCCCACAACAATTCTATCACATGCCCACAAAACTCCTATCACATGCCCACAACACTCCTATCACATGCCCACACTCCTATCACATGACCACAACACTCCTATAACATGCCCACAACACTTCATAACATGCCCACAACACTCCTATCACATGCCCACAACACTCCTATCACATGGCCACAACACTCGTATCACATGCCCACAACACTCCTATCACATGACCACAACACTCCTATCACATGACCACAACACTCCTATCACATGCCCACAACACTCCTATCACATGGCCTCAACACTCGTATAACATGCCCACAACACTCCTATAACATGCCCACAACACTCCTATCACATGCCCACAACACTCCTATCACATTCCCTCAACACTCCTATCACATGCCCACAACACTCCTATCACATGGCCACAACACTCGTATCACATGCCCACAACACTCCTATCACATGCCCACAACTCTCCTATCACATGACCACAACACTCCTATCACATGGCCACATCACTCCTATCACATGCCCATAACACTCCTATAACATGCCCACACCACTTCTATCACATGCCCACAACACTTCTATCACATGCCACAACACTCCTATCACATGCCCACAACACTCCTATCACATGCCCACAACAATTCTATCACATGCCCACAAAACTCCTATCACATGCTCACAACACTCCTATCACATGCCCACAACACTCCTATCACATGGCCACACTCCTATCACATGCCCACAACACTCCTATCACATGCCCACAACACTCCTATCACATGCCCACAACACTCCTATCACATGGCCACACTCCTATCACATGGCCACAATACTCCTATCACATGGCCACAACACTCCTATCACATGGCCTCAACACTCCTATCACATGGCCACAACACTTCTATTACATGCCCACAACACTTCTATTATATGCCCACAACACTCCTATCACATGCCCACAACACTCCTATCACATGCCCACAACACTCCTATCACATGGCCACAACACTCCTATCATATGCTCACAACACTCCTATCACATGGCCACAACACTCCTATCACATGGCCACAACACTTCTATCACATGTCCACAACACTCCTATCACATGCCCACAACACATCTATCACATGGCCACAACACTCCTAACACATGCCCACAACACTCCCATCACATGCCCACAACACTCCCATCACATGCCCACAACACTCCTATCACATGCCCACAACACTCCTATCACATTCCCACAACACTCCTATCACATGGCCACAACACTCCTATCACATGCCCACACTCCTATCACATGGCCACAACACTCCTATCACATGCCCACAACACTCCTATCACATGACCACAACACTCCTATCACATGGCCACAACACTCCTATCACATGGCCACAACACTCCTATCACATGCCCACAACACTCCTATTACATGCCCACACTCCTATCACATGACCACAACACTCCTATAACATGCCCACAACACTCCATAACATGCCCACAACACTCCTATCACATGCCCACAACACTCCTATCACATGGCCACAACACTCCTATCACATGGCCACAACTCTCGTATCACATGCCCACTACACTCCTATCACATGCCCACAACACACCTATAACATGCCCACAACACTCCTATCACATGCCCACACTCCTATCACATGACCACAACACTCCTATAACATGCCCACAACACTCCTATCACATGGCCACAACACTCCTATCACATGGCCACAACTCTCCTATCACATACCAACAACACTCCTATCACATGCCCACAACAATTCTATCACATGCCCACAAAACTACTATCACATGCCCACAACACTCCTATCACATGCCCACACTCCTATCACTTGACCACAACACTCCTATAACATGCCCACAACACTCCTATCACATGCCCACAACACTCCTATCACATGGCCACAACACTCGTATAACTTGCCCACAACACTCCTATCACATGCCCACACTCCTATCACATGACCACAACACTCCTATCACATGGCCACAACACTCGTATAACTTGCCCACAACACTCCTATCACATGCCCACACTCCTATCACATGACCACAACACTCCTATCACATGCCCACAACACTCCTATCACATGGCCACAACACTCCTATCACATGCCCACAACAATTCTATCACATGCCCACAAAACTCCTATCACATGCTCACAACACTCCTATCACATGCCCACAACACTCCTATCACATGGCCACACTCCTATCACATGCCCACAACACTCCTATTACATGCCCACACTCCTATCACATGACCACAACACTCCTATAACATGCCCACAACACTCCTATAACATGCCCACACTCCTATCACATGACCACAACACTCCTATCACATGGCCACAACACTCCTATCACATGGCCACAACTCTCGTATCACATGCCCACTACACTCCTATCACATGCCCACAACACACCTATAACATGCCCACAACACTCCTATCACATGCCCACACTCCTATCACATGACCACAACACTCCTATAACATGCCCACAACACTCCTATCACATGGCCACAACACTCCTATCACATGGCCACAACTCTCCTATCACATACCAACAACACTCCTATCACATGCCCACAACAATTCTATCACATGCCCACAAAACTACTATCACATGCCCACAACACTCCTATCACATGCCCACACTCCTATCACTTGACCACAACACTCCTATAACATGCCCACAACACTCCTATCACATGCCCACAACACTCCTATCACATGGCCACAACACTCGTATAACTTGCCCACAACACTCCTATCACATGCCCACACTCCTATCACATGACCACAACACTCCTATCACATGCCCACAACACTCCTATCACATGGCCACAACACTCCTATCACATGCCCACAACAATTCTATCACATGCCCACAAAACTCCTATCACATGCTCACAACACTCCTATCACATGCCCACAACACTCCTATCACATGGCCACACTCCTATCACATGACCACAACACTCCTATAACATGCCCACAACACTCCTATCACATGCCCACAACACTCCTATCACATGGCCACAACACACGTATAACATGCCCACAACACTCCTATCACATGCCCACAACACTTCTATTACATGCCCACAACACTCCTATCACATGCCCACAACACTCCTATAACATGCCCACACTCCTATCACATGCCCACAACACTCCTATCACATGCCCACAACACTCCTATCACATGGCCACAACACTCGTATAACATGCCCACAACACTCCTATCACATGCCCACAACACTCCTATCACATGCCCACAACACTCCTATAACATGCCCACAACACTCCTATAACACGCCCACACTCCTATCACATGACCACAACACTCCTATAACATGCTCACAACACTCCTATCACATGGCCACAACACTCCTATCACATGGCCACAACTCTCCTATCACACACCCACAACACTCCTATCACATGCCCACAACAATTCAATCACATGCCCACAAAACTACTATCACATGCCCACAACACTCCTATCACATGCCCACACTCCTATCACATGACCACAACACTCCTATAACATGCCCACAACACTCCTATCACATGCCCACAACACTCCTATCACATGGCCACAACACTCGAATAACATGCCCACAACACTCCTATAACATGCCCACACTCCTATCACATGACCACAACACTCCTATAACATGCCCACAACACTCCTATCCCATGCCCACAACACTCCTATCACATGGCCACAACACTCCTATCACATACCCACAACACTCCTATCACATGCCCACAACAATTCTATCACATGCCCACAAAACTAATATCACATGCCCACACTCCTATCACATGACCACAACACTCCTATAACATGCCCACAACACTCCTATCACATGCCCACAACACTCCTATCGCATGCCCACAACATTCCTGTCGCATGCCCACAACACTCCTATCGCATGGCCACAACACTTCTATTGCATGCCCACAACACTTCTATCGCATGTCCACAACACTCCTATCACATGGGCACAACACTCCTATCACATGGCCACAACACTCCTATCACATGCTCACAACACTCCTATCACATGGCCACAACACTCCTATCACATGGCCACAACACTCCTATCACATGCCCACAACACATCTATCACATGGCCACAACACTCCTAACACATGCCCACAACACTCCTATCCCATGCCCACAACACTCCTATCACATGCCTACAACACTCCTATCACATGACCACAACACTCCTATCACATGGTCACAACACTCCTATCACATGGCCACAACACTCCTATCACATGCCCACAACACTCCTATCACATGCCCACAACAATTCTATCACATGCCCACAAAACTCCTATCACATGCCCACAACACTCCTATCACATGCCCACACTCCTATCACATGACCACAACACTCCTATAACATGCCCACAACACTTCATAACATGCCCACAACACTCCTATCACATGCCCACAACACTCCTATCACATGGCCACAACACTCGTATCACATGCCCACAACACTCCTATCACATGACCACAACACTCCTATCACATGACCACAACACTCCTATCACATGCCCACAACACTCCTATCACATGGCCTCAACACTCGTATAACATGCCCACAACACTCCTATAACATGCCCACAACACTCCTATCACATGCCCACAACACTCCTATCACATTCCCTCAACACTCCTATCACATCCCACAACACTCCTATCACATGGCCACAACACTCGTATCACATGCCCACAACACTCCTATCACATGCCCACAACTCTCCTATCACATGACCACAACACTCCTATCACATGGCCACATCACTCCTATCACATGCCCATAACACTCCTATAACATGCCCACACCACTTCTATCACATGCCCACAACACTTCTATCACATGCCACAACACTCCTATCACATGCCCACAACACTCCTATCACATGCCCACAACAATTCTATCACATGCCCACAAAACTCCTATCACATGCTCACAACACTCCTATCACATGCCCACAACACTCCTATCACATGGCCACACTCCTATCACATGCCCACAACACTCCTATCACATGCCCACAACACTCCTATCACATGCCCACAACACTCCTATCACATGGCCACACTCCTATCACATGGCCACAATACTCCTATCACATGGCCACAACACTCCTATCACATGGCCTCAACACTCCTATCACATGGCCACAACACTTCTATTACATGCCCACAACACTTCTATTATATGCCCACAACACTCCTATCACATGCCCACAACACTCCTATCACATGCCCACAACACTCCTATCACATGGCCACAACACTCCTATCATATGCTCACAACACTCCTATCACATGGCCACAACACTCCTATCACATGGCCACAACACTTCTATCACATGTCCACAACACTCCTATCACATGCCCACAACACATCTATCACATGGCCACAACACTCCTAACACATGCCCACAACACTCCCATCACATGCCCACAACACTCCCATCACATGCCCACAACACTCCTATCACATGCCCACAACACTCCTATCACATTCCCACAACACTCCTATCACATGGCCACAACACTCCTATCACATGCCCACACTCCTATCACATGGCCACAACACTCCTATCACATGCCCACAACACTCCTATCACATGACCACAACACTCCTATCACATGGCCACAACACTCCTATCACATGGCCACAACACTCCTATCACATGCCCACAACACTCCTATTACATGCCCACACTCCTATCACATGACCACAACACTCCTATAACATGCCCACAACACTCCATAACATGCCCACAACACTCCTATCACATGCCCACAACACTCCTATCACATGGCCACAACACTCGTATCACATGCCCACAACACTCCTATTACATGCCCACACTCCTATCACATGGCCACAACACTCCTATCACAGGCCCACAACACTCCTATCACAGGCCCACAACACTCCTTTCACATGCCCACAACACTCCTATCACATGGCCACATCACTCCTATCACAAGCCCATAACACTCCTATAACATGCCCACAACACTTCTATCACATGCCCACAACACTTCTATCACATGCTCACAACACTCCTATCACATGCCCACAACACTTCCATCACATGCCCACAACACTCCTACCACATGTCCACAGCACTCCTATCACATGGCCACAGCACTCCTATCACATGCCCACACTCCTATCACATGGCCACAACACTCCTATCACATGCCCACAACACTCCTATCACATGCCCACAACACTTTTATTACATGCCCACAACATGCCTATCACATGGCCACATCACTCCTATCACATGCCCACAACACTCCTATCACATGTCCACAACACTCCTATCACATGCCCACAACACTCCTATCACATGCCCACAACACTCCTATCACATGACCACTACACTCCTATCACATGCCCACAACACTCAAATCACATTCCCACAACACTCCTATCACATGCCCAGAACACTCCTATAACATGCCCACAACACTCCTATCCCATGCCCACAACACTCCTATCCCATGGCCACAACACTCCTATCACATGCCCTCAACACTCCTATCACATGCCCACAACACATCTATCACATGACCACAACACTCCTATCACATGCCCACAACACTCCAATTACATGCCCACAACACATCTATCACATTACCACAACACTCCTATCACATGCCGAGAACACTCCTAACATGCCCAGAACACTCCTATCACATGCCCACAACACTTCTATCACATGCCCACAACACTCCTATCCCATGCCCACAACACTCCTATCCCATGCCCACAACACTCCTATCACATGCCCACAACACTCCTATCACATGCCCACAACACTCCTATCACATGGCCACAACACTCCTATCACATGGCCACAACACTTCTATTACATGCCCACAACACTTCTATTATATGCCCACAACACTCCTATTTCATGGCCACAACACTCCTATCACATTCCCACAACACTCCTATCACATTCCCACAACACTCCTATCACATGCCCACAACACTCCTATCACATGCCCACAACACTCCTATCACATGGCCACAACACTTCTATTAAATGCCCACCACACTTCTATTACATGCCCACAACACTCCTATCACATGCCCACAACACTCTTATCACATGTCCTCAACACTCCTGTCACATGGCCACAACACTTCTATCACATGCCCACAACACTCCTGTCGCATGCCCACAGCACTCCTATCGCATGGCCACAACACTTCTATCGCATGCCCACAACACTCCTATCACATGTCCACAACACTCCTATCACATGGGCACAACACTCCTATCACATGGCCACAACACTCCTATCACATGCTCACAACACTCCTATCACATGGCCACAACACTCCTATCACATGGCCACAACACTTCTATCACATGTCCACAACACTCCTATCACATGCCCACAACACTTCTATTATATGCCCACAACACTCCTATCACATTCAAACAACACTCCTATCACATGCCCACAACACTCCTATCACATGCCCACAACACTCCTATCACATGGCCACAACACTCCTATCACATGGCCACCACACTTCTATTAAATGCCCACCACACTTCTATTACAAGCCCACTACACTTCTATTACATGCCCACAACACTCTTATCACATGTCCTCAACACTCCTGTCACATGGCCACAACACTTCTATCACATGCCCACAACACTCCTATCACATGCCCACAACACTCCTATAGCATGCCCACAATACTCCTGTCGCATGCCCACAACACTCCTATCGCATGGCCACAACACTTCTATCGCATGCCCACAACACTCCTATCGCATGTCCACAACACTCCTATCGTATGGCCACAACACTCCTATCGCATGCTCACAACACTCCTATCACATGGCCACAACACTCCTATCACATGGCCACAACACTTCTATCACATGTCCACAACACTCCTATCACATGCCCACAACACATCTATCACATGGCCACAACACTCCTAACACATGCCCACAACACTCCTATCCCATGCCCACAACACTCCCATCACATGCCCACAACACTCCTATCACATGCCCACAACACTCCTATCACATTCCCACAACACTCCTATCACATGGCCACAACACTCCTATCACATGCCCACACTCCTATCACATGCCCCCAACACTCCTATCACATGCCCACAACACTCCCATCACATGCCCACAACACTCCTATCACATGCCCACAACACTCCTATCACATGCCCACAACACTCCTATCACATGCCCACAACACATATATAACATGCCCACAACACTCCTATCACATGACCACAACACTCATATAACATGCCCACAACACTCCTATCACATGGCCACAACACTCCTATCACATGGCCACAACTCTCCTATCACATACCCACAACACTCCTATCACATGCCCACAACAATTCTATCACATGCCCACAAAACTACTATCACATGCCCACAACACTCCTATCACATGCCCACACTCCTATCACTTGACCACAACACTCCTATCACATGCCCACAACACTCCTATCACATGCCCACACTCCTATCACTTGACCACAACACTCCTATCACATGCCCACAACACTCCTATCACATGGCCACAACACTCCTATCACATGCCCACAACACTCCTATCACATGGCCACAACACTCGTATAACATGCCCACAACACTCCTATATCATGCCCACACTCCTATCACATGACCACAACACTCCTATAACATGCCCATAACACTCCTATCACATGCCCACAACACTCCTATCACATGGCCACAACACACCTATCACATGCCCACAACACTCCTATCACATGCCCACAACAATTCTATCACATGCCCACAAAACTCCTATCACATGACCACAACACTCCTATAACATGCCCACAACTCTCCTATCACATGCCCACAACACTCCTATCACATGGCCACAACACTCGTATAACATGCCCACAACACTCCTATCACATGCCCACAACACTTCTATCACATGCCCACAACACTCCTATCACATGCCCACAACACTCCTATAACATGCCCACACTCCTATCACATGACCACAACACTCCTATCACATGCCCACAACACTCCTATCACATGGCCACAACACTCGTATAACATGCCCACAACACTCCTATCACATGCCCACAACATTCCTATAACATGCCCACAACACTCCTATCACATGCCCACAACACTCCTATAACATGCCCACAACACTCCTATAACATGCCCACACTCCTATCACATGACCACAACACTCCTATCACATGGCCACAACACTCCTATCACATGGCCACAACTCTCGTATCACATGCCCACTACACTCCTATCACATGCCCACAACACACCTATAACATGCCCACAACACTCCTATCACATGCCCACACTCCTATCACATGACCACAACACTCCTATAACATGCCCACAACACTCCTATCACATGGCCACAACACTCCTATCACATGGCCACAACTCTCCTATCACATACCAACAACACTCCTATCACATGCCCACAACAATTCTATCACATGCCCACAAAACTACTATCACATGCCCACAACACTCCTATCACATGCCCACACTCCTATCACTTGACCACAACACTCCTATAACATGCCCACAACACTCCTATCACATGCCCACAACACTCCTATCACATGGCCACAACACTCGTATAACTTGCCCACAACACTCCTATCACATGCCCACACTCCTATCACATGACCACAACACTCCTATCACATGCCCACAACACTCCTATCACATGGCCACAACACTCCTATCACATGCCCACAACAATTCTATCACATGCCCACAAAACTCCTATCACATGCTCACAACACTCCTATCACATGCCCACAACACTCCTATCACATGGCCACACTCCTATCACATGACCACAACACTCCTATAACATGCCCACAACACTCCTATCAAATGCCCACAACACTCCTATCACATGGCCACAACACACGTATAACATGCCCACAACACTCCTATCACATGCCCACAACACTTCTATTACATGCCCACAACACTCCTATCACATGCCCACAACACTCCTATAACATGCCCACACTCCTATCACATGCCCACAACACTCCTATCACATGCCCACAACACTCCTATCACATGCCCACAACACTCCTATCACATGGCCACAACACTCGTATAACATGCCCACAACACTCCTATCACATGCCCACAACACTCCTATCACATGCCCACAACACTCCTATAACATGCCCACAACACTCCTATAACATGCCCACACTCCTATCACATGACCACAACACTCCTATAACATGCTCACAACACTCCTATCACATGGCCACAACACTCCTATCACATGGCCACAACTCTCCTATCACATGCCCACAACAATTCAATCACATGCCCACAAAACTACTATCACATGCCCACAACACTCCTATCACATGCCCACACTCCTATCACATGACCACAACACTCCTATAACATGCCCACAACACTCCTATCACATGCCCACAACACTCCTATCACATGGCCACAACACTCGTATAACATGCCCACAACACTCCTATAACATGCCCACACTCCTATCACATGACCACAACACTCCTATAACATGCCCACAACACTCCTATCCCATGCCCACAACACTCCTATCACATGGCCACAACACTCCTATCACATACCCACAACACTCCTATCACATGCCCACAACAATTCTATCACATGCCCACAAAACTAATATCACATGCCCACAACACTCCTATCACATGCCCACACTCCTATCACATGACCACAACACTCCTATAACATGCCCACAACACTCCTATCACATGCCCACAACACTCCTATCGCATGCCCACAACATTCCTGTCGCATGCCCACAACACTCCTATCGCATGGCCACAACACTTCTATTGCATGCCCACAACACTTCTATCGCATGTCCACAACACTCCTATCACATGGGCACAACACTCCTATCACATGGCCACAACACTCCTATCACATGCTCACAACACTCCTATCACATGGCCACAACACTCCTATCACATGGCCACAACACTTCTATCACATGTCCACAACACTCCTATCACATGCCCACAACACATCTATCACATGGCCACAACACTCCTAACACATGCCCACACTCCTATCACATGGCCACAACACTCCTATCACATGCCCACAACACTCCTATCACATGACCACAACACTCCTATCACATGGCCACAACACTCCTGTCACATGGCCACAACACTCCTATCACATGCCCACAACACTCCTATCACATGCCCACAACAATTCTATCACATGCCCACAAAACTCCTATCACATGCCCACAACACTCCTATCACATGCCCACAACACTCCTATCACATGCCCACAACAATTCTATCACATGCCCACAAAACTCCTATCACATGCCCACAACACTCATATCACATGCCCACACTCCTATCACATGACCACAACACTCCTATAACATGCCCACAACACTTCATAACATGCCCACAACACTCCTATCACATGCCCACAACACTCCTATCACATGGCCACAACACTCGTATCACATGCCCACAACACTCCTATCACATGACCACAACACTCCTATCACATGACCACAACACTCCTATAACATGCCCACAACACTCCTATCACATGGCCTCAACACTCGTATAACATGCCCACAACACTCCTATAACATGCCCACAACACTCCTATCACATGCCCACAACACTCCTATCACATTCCCTCAACACTCCTATCACATGCCCACAACACTCCTATCACATGGCCACAACACTCGTATAACATGCCCACAACACTCCTATCACATGCCCACAACTCTCCTATCACATGACCACAACACTCCTATCACATGGCCACATCACTCCTATCACATGCCCATAACACTCCTATAACATGCCCACACCACTTCTATCACATGCCCACAACACTTCTATCACATGCCACAACACTCCTATCACATGCCCACAACACTCCTATCACATGCCCACAACAATTCTATCACATGCCCACAAAACTCCTATCACATGCTCACAACACTCCTATCACATGCCCACAACACTCCTATCACATGGCCACACTCCTATCACATGCCCACAACACTCCTATCACATGCCCACAACACTCCTATCACATGCCCACAACACTCCTATCACATGGCCACACTCCTATCACATGGCCACAACACTCCTATCACATGACCACAACACTCCTATCACATGGCCACAACACTCCTATCACATGGCCTCAACACTCCTATCACATGGCCACAACACTTCTATTACATGCCCACAACACTTCTATTATATGCCCACAACACTCCTATCACATTCCCACAACACTCCTATCACATGCCCACAACACTCCTATCACATGGCCACAACACTCCTATCACATGCTCACAACACTCCTATCACATGGCCACAACACTCCTATCACATGCCCACAACACTCCTATCACATGCCCACAACACTCCTATCACATGGCCACAACACTCCTATCACATGGCCACAACACTTCTATTACATGCCCACAACACTTCTATTATATGCCCACAACACTCCTATTTCATGGCCACAACACTCCTATCACATTCCCACAACACTCCTATCACATTCCCACAACACTCCTATCACATGCCCACAACACTCCTATCACATGCCCACAACACTCCTATCACATGGCCACAACACTTCTATTAAATGCCCACCACACTTCTATTACATGCCCACAACACTCCTATCACATGCCCACAACACTCTTATCACATGTCCTCAACACTCCTGTCACATGGCCACAACACTTCTATCACATGCCCACAACACTCCTGTCGCATGCCCACAACACTCCTATCGCATGGCCACAACACTTCTATCACATGCCCACAACACTCCTATCACATGTCCACAACACTCCTATCACATGCTCACAACACTCCTATCACATGACCACAACACTCCTATCACATGGCCACAACACTTCTATCACATGTCCACAACACTCCTATCACATGCCCACAACACATCTATCACATGGCCACAACACTCCTAACACATGCCCACAACACTCCTATCACATGCCCACAACACTCCTATCACATGCCCACAACACTCCTATCACATGGCCACAACACTCCTATCACATGCCCACACTCCTATCACATGCCCACACTCCTATCACATGCCCACAACACTCCTATCACATGGCCACAACACTCCTATCACATGGCCACAACACTTCTATTACATGCCCACAACACTTCTATTATATGCCCACAACACTCCTATCACATTCCCACAACACTCCTATCACATGCCCACAACACTCCTATCACATGGCCACCACACTTCTATTAAATGCCCACCACACTTCTATTACATGCCCACCACACTTCTATTACATGCCCACAACACTCTTATCACATGTCCTCAACACTCCTGTCACATGGCCACAACACTTCTATCACATGCCCACAACACTCCTTTCACATGCCCACAACACTCCTATCGCATGCCCACAATACTCCTGTCGCATGCCCACAACAATCCTATCGCATGGCCACAACACTTCTATCGCATGCCCACAACACTCCTATCGCATGTCCACAACACTCCTATCGCATGGCCACAACACTCCTATCGCATGCTCACAACACTCCTATCACATGGCCACAACACTCCTATCACATGGCCACAACACTTCTATCACATGTCCACAACACTCCTATCACATGCCCACAACACATCTATCACATGGCCACAACACTCCTAACACATGCCCACAACACTCCTATCACATGCCCACAACACTCCCATCACATGCCCACAACACTCCTATCACATGCCCACAACACTCCTATCACACTCCCACAACACTCCTATCACATGGCCACAACACTCCTATCACATGCCCACACTCCTATCACATGCCCACAACACTCCTATCAAATGCCCACAACACTCCCATCACATGCCCACAACACTCCTATCACATGCCCACAACACTCCTATCACATGCCCACAACACTCCTATCACATGCCCACAACACTCCTATCACATGCCCACAACACATATATAACATGCCCACAACACTCCTATCACATGACCACAACACTCCTATAACATGCCCACAACACTCCTATCACATGGCCACAACACTCCTATCACATGGCCACAACTCTCATATCACATACCCACAACACTCCTATCACATGCCCACAACAATTCTATCACATGCCCACAAAACTACTATCACATGCCCACAACACTCCTATCACATGCCCACACTCCTATCACTTGACCACAACACTCCTATCACATGCCCACAACACTCCTATCACATGGCCACAACACTCCTATCACATGGCCACAACACTCGTATAACATGCCCACAACACTCCTATAATTTGCCCACACTCCTATCACATGACCACAACACTCCTATAACATGCCCACAACACTCCTATCACATGCCCACAACACTCCTATCACATGGCCACAACACACCTATCACATGCCCACAACACTCCTATCACATGCCCACAACAATTCTATCACATGCCCACAAAACTCCTATCACATGCTCACAACACTCCTATCACATGCCCACAACACTCCTATCACATGACCACAACACTCCTATAACATGCCCACAACACTCCTATCACATGCCCACAACACTCCTATCACATGGCCACAACACTCGTATAACATGCCCACAACACTCCTATCACATGCCCACAACACTTCTATCACATGCCCACAACACTCCTATCACATGCCCACAACACTCCTATCACATGCCCACAACACTCCTATCACATGGCCACAACACTCGTATCACATGCCCACAACACTCCTATCACATGCCCACAACATTCCTATAACATGCCCACAACACTCCTATCACATGCCCACAACACTCCTATCACATGCCCACAACACTCCTATAACATGCCCACACTCCTATCACATGACCACAACACTCCTATCACATGGCCACAACACTCCTATCACATGGCCACAACTCTCGTATCACATGCCCACTACACTCCTATCACATGCCCACAACACACCTATCACATGCCCACAACACTCCTATCACATGCCCACACTCCTATCACATGACCACAACACTCCTATAACATGCCCACAACACTCCTATCACATGGCCACAACACTCCTATCACATGGCCCCAACTCTCCTATCACATACCAACAACACTCCTATCACATGCCCACAACAATTCTATCACATGCCCACAAAACTACTATCACATGCCCACAACACTCCTATCACATGCCCACACTCCTATCACTTGACCACAACACTCCTATAACATACCCACAACACTCCTATCACATGCCCACAACACTCCTATCACATGGCCACAACACTCGTATAACATGCCCACAACACTCCTATCACATGCCCACACTCCTATCACATGACCACAACACTCCTATCACATGCCCACAACACTCCTATCACATGGCCACAACACTCCTATCACATGCCCACAACAATTCTATAACATGCCCACAAAACTCCTATCACATGCTCACAATACTCCTATCACATGCCCACAACACTCCTATCACATGGCCACACTCCTATCACATGACCACAACACTCCTATAACATGCCCACAACACTCCTATCACATGCCCACAACACTCCTATCACATGGCCACAACACACGTATAACATGCCCACAACACTCCTATCACATGCCCACAACACTCCTATCACATGGCCACAACACTCGTATCACATGCCCACAACACTCCTATCACATGACCACAACACTCCTATCACATGACCACAACACTCCTATAACATGCCCACAACACTCCTATCACATGGCCTCAACACTCGTATAACATGCCCACAACACTCCTATAACATGCCCACAACACTCCTATCACATGCCCACAACACTCCTATAACATGCCCACACTCCTATCACATGACCACAACACTCCTATAACATGCTCACAACACTCCTATCACATGGCCACAACACTCCTATCACATGGCCACAACTCTCCTATCACACACCCACAACACTCCTATCACATGCCCACAACAATTCTATCACATGCCCACAAAACTACTATCACATGCCCACAACACTCCTATCACATGCCCACACTCCTATCACATGACCACAACACTCCTATAACATGCCCACAACACTCCTATCACATGCCCACAACACTCCTATCACATGGCCACAACACTCGTATAACATGCCCACAACACTCCTATAACATGCCCACACTCCTATCACATGACCACAACACTCCTATAACATGCCCACAACACTCCTATCCCATGCCCACAACACTCCTATCACATGCCCACAACACTCCTATCACATTCCCTCAACACTCCTATCACATGCCCACAACACTCCTATCACATGGCCACAACACTCGTATAACATGCCCACAACACTCCTATCACATGCCCACAACTCTCCTATCACATGACCACAACACTCCTATCACATGGCCACATCACTCCTATCACATGCCCATAACACTCCTATAACATGCCCACACCACTTCTATCACATGCCCACAACACTTCTATCACATGCCCACAACACTCCTATCACATGCCCACAACAATTCTATCACATGCCCACAAAACTCCTATCACATGCTCACAACACTCCTATCACATGCCCACAACACTCCTATCACATGCCCACAACACTCCTATCACATGGCCACAACACTTCTATCACATGGCCACAACACTCCTATCACATGCCCACAACACATCTATCACATGGCCACAACACTCCTAACACATGCCCACAACACTCCTATCACATGCCCACAACACTCCTATCACATGCCCACAACACTCCTATCACATGGCCACAACACTCCTATCACATGCCCACACTCCTATCACATGCCCACACTCCTATCACATGCCCACAACACTCCTATCACATGGCCACAACACTCCTATCACATGGCCACAACACTTCTATTACATGCCCACAACACTTCTATCATATGCCCACAACACTCCTATCACATTCCCACAACACTCCTATCACATGCCCACAACACTCCTATCACATGGCCACAACACTCCTATCACATGGCCACCACACTTCTATTAAATGCCCACCACACTTCTATTACATGCCCACCACACTTCTATTACATGCCCACAACACTCTTATCACATGTCCTCAACACTCCTGTCACATGGCCACAACACTTCTATCACATGCCCACAACACTCCTATCACATGCCCACAACACTCCTATCGCATGCCCACAATACTCCTGTCGCATGCCCACAACACTCCTATCGCATGGCCACAACACTTCTATCGCATGCCCACAACACTCCTATCGCATGTCCACAACACTCCTATCGCATGGCCACAACACTCCTATCGCATGCTCACAACACTCCTATCACATGGCCACAACACTCCTATCACATGGCCACAACACTTCTATCACATGTCCACAACACTCCTATCACATGCCCACAACACATCTATCACATGGCCACAACACTCCTAACACATGCCCACAACACTCCTATCACATGCCCACAACACTCCCATCACATGCCCACAACACTCCTATCACATGCCCACAACACTCCTATCACATTCCCACAACACTCCTATCACATGGCCACAACACTCCTATCACATGCCCACACTCCTATCACATGCCCACAACACTCCTATCAAATGCCCACAACACTCCCATCACATGCATACAACACTCCTATCACATGCCCACAACACTCCTATCACATGCCCACAACACTCCTATCACATGCCCACAACACATATATAACATGCCCACAACACTCCTATCACATGACCACAACACTCCTATAACATGCCCACAACACTCCTATCACATGGCCACAACACTCCTATCACATGGCCACAACTCTCATATCACATACCCACAACACTCCTATCACATGCCCACAACAATTCTATCACATGCCCACAAAACTACTATCACATGCCCACAACACTCCTATCACATGCCCACACTCCTATCACTTGACCACAACACTCCTATCACATGACCACAACACTCCTATCACATGCCCACAACACTCCTATCACATGGCCACAACACTCGTATAACATGCCCACAACACTCCTATAACATGCCCACACTCCTATCACATGACCACAACACTCCTATAACATGCCCACAACACTCCTATCACATGCCCACAACACTCCTATCACATGGCCACAACACACCTATCACATGCCCACAACACTCCTATCACATGCCCACAACAATTCTATCACATGCCCACAAAACTCCTATCACATGCTCACAACACTCCTATCACATGCCCACAACACTCCTATCACATGACCACAACACTCCTATAACATGCCCACAACACTCCTATCACATGCCCACAACACTCCTATCACATGGCCACAACACTCGTATAACATGCCCACAACACTCCTATCACATGCCCACAACACTTCTATCACATGCCCACAACACTCCTATCACATGCCCACAACACTCCTATAACATGCCCACACTCCTATCACATGACCACAACACTCCTATCACATGCCCACAACACTCCTATCACATGCCCACAACACTCCTATCACATGGCCACAACACTCGTATCACATGCCCACAACACTCCTATCACATGCCCACAACATTCCTATAACATGCCCACAACACTCCTATCACATGCCCACAACACTCCTATCACATGCCCACAACACTCCTATAACATGCCCACACTCCTATCACATGACCACAACACTCCTATCACATGGCCACAACACTCCTATCACATGGCCACAACTCTCGTATCACATGCCCACTACACTCCTATCACATGCCCACAACACACCTATAACATGCCCACAACACTCCTATCACATACCCACACTCCTATCACATGACCACAACACTCCTATAACATGCCCACAACACTCCTATCACATGGCCACAACACTCCTATCACATGGCCACAACTCTCCTATCACATACCAACAACACTCCTATCACATGCCCACAACAATTCTATCACATGCCCACAAAACTACTATCACATGCCCACAACACTCCTATCACATGCCCACACTCCTATCACTTGACCACAACACTCCTATAACATGCCCACAACACTCCTATCACATGCCCACAACACTCCTATCACATGGCCACAACACTCGTATAACATGCCCACAACACTCCTATCACATGCCCACACTCCTATCACATGACCACAACACTCCTATCACATGCCCACAACACTCCTATCACATGGCCACAACACTCCTATCACATGCCCACAACACTCCTATCACATGGCCACAACACTCCTATCACATGCCCACAACAATTCTATCACATGCCCACAAAACTCCTATCACATGCTCACAATACTCCTATCACATGCCCACAACACTCCTATCACATGGCCACACTCCTATCACATGACCACAACACTCCTATAACATGCCCACAACACTCCTATCACATGCCCACAACACTCCTATCACATGGCCACAACACACGTATAACATGCCCACAACACTCCTATCACATGCCCACAACACTCCTATCACATGGCCACAACACTCGTATCACATGCCCACAACACTCCTATCACATGACCACAACACTCCTATCACATGACCACAACACTCCTATAACATGCCCACAACACTCCTATCACATGGCCTCAACACTCGTATAACATGCCCACAACACTCCTATAACATGCCCACAACACTCCTATCACATGCCCACAACACTCCTATAACATGCCCACACTCCTATCACATGACCACAACACTCCTATAACATGCTCACAACACTCCTATCACATGGCCACAACACTCCTATCACATGGCCACAACTCTCCTATCACACACCCACAACACTCCTATCACATGCCCACAACAATTCTATCACATGCCCACAAAACTACTATCACATGCCCACAACACTCCTATCACATGCCCACACTCCTATCACATGACCACAACACTCCTATAACATGCCCACAACACTCCTATCACATGCCCACAACACTCCTATCACATGGCCACAACACTCGTATAACATGCCCACAACACTCCTATAACATGCCCACACTCCTATCACATGACCACAACACTCCTATAACATGCCCACAACACTCCTATCCCATGCCCACAACACTCCTATCACATGCCCACAACACTCCTATCACATTCCCTCAACACTCCTATCACATGCCCACAACACTCCTATCACATGGCCACAACACTCGTATAACATGCCCACAACACTCCTATCACATGCCCACAACTCTCCTATCACATGACCACAACACTCCTATCACATGGCCACATCACTCCTATCACATGCCCATAACACTCCTATAACATGCCCACACCACTTCTATCACATGCCCACAACACTTCTATCACATGCCCACAACACTCCTATCACATGCCCACAACAATTCTATCACATGCCCACAAAACTCCTATCACATGCTCACAACACTCCTATCACATGCCCACAACACTCCTATCACATGGCCACACTCCTATCACATGCCCACAACACTCCTATCACATGCCCACAACACTCCTATCACATGCCCACAACACTCCTATCACATGCCCACAACACTCCTATCACATGGCCACAACACTTCTATCACATGGCCACAACACTCCTATCACATGCCCACAACACATCTATCACATGGCCACAACACTCCTAACACATGCCCACAACACTCCTATCACATGCCCACAACACTCCTATCACATGCCCACAACACTCCTATCACATGGCCACAACACTCCTATCACATGCCCACACTCCTATCACATGCCCACACTCCTATCACATGCCCACAACACTCCTATCACATGGCCACAACACTCAAATCACATGGCCACAACACTTCTATTACATGCCCACAACACTTCTATTATATGCCCACAACACTCCTATCACATTCCCACAACACTCCTATCACATGCCCACAACACTCCTATCACATGGCCACAACACTCCTATCACATGGCCACCACACTTCTATTAAATGCCCACCACACTTCTATTACATGCCCACCACACTTCTATTACATGCCCACAACACTCTTATCACATGTCCTCAACACTCCTGTCACATGGCCACAACACTTCTATCACATGCCCACAACACTCCTATCACATGCCCACAACACTCCTATCGCATGCCCACAATACTCCTGTCGCATGCCCACAACACTCCTATCGCATGGCCACAACACTTCTATCGCATGCCCACAACACTCCTATCGCATGTCCACAACACTCCTATCGCATGGCCACAACACTCCTATCGCATGCTCACAACACTCCTATCACATGGCCACAACACTCCTATCACATGGCCACAACACTTCTATCATATGTCCACAACACTCCTATCACATGCCCACAACACATCTATCACATGGCCACAACACTCCTAACACATGCCCACAACACTCCTATCACATGCCCACAACACTCCCATCACATGCCCACAACACTCCTATCACATGCCCACAACACTCCTATCACATTCCCACAACACTCCTATCACATGGCCACAACACTCCTATCACATGCCCACACTCCTATCACATGCCCACAACACTCCTATCAAATGCCCACAACACTCCCATCACATGCCCACAACACTCCTATCACATGCCCACAACACTCCTATCACATGCCCACAACACTCCTATCACATGCCCACAACACTCCTATCACATGCCCACAACACATATATAACATGCCCACAACACTCCTATCACATGACCACAACACTCCTATAACATGCCCACAACACTCCTATCACATGGCCACAACACTCCTATCACATGGCCACAACTCTCATATCACATACCCACAACACTCCTATCACATGCCCACAACAATTCTATCACATGCCCACAAAACTACTATCACATGCCCACAACACTCCTATCACATGCCCACACTCCTATCACTTGACCACAACACTCCTATCACATGCCCACAACACTCCTATCACATGCCCACAACACTCCTATCACATGGCCACAACACTCGTATAACATGCCCACAACACTCCTATAACATGCCCACACTCCTATCACATGACCACAACACTCCTATAACATGCCCACAACACTCCTATCACATGCCCACAACACTCCTATCACATGGCCACAACACACCTATCACATGCCCACAACACTCCTATCACATGCCCACAACAATTCTATCACATGCCCACAAAACTCCTATCACATGCTCACAACACTCCTATCACATGCCCACAACACTCCTATCACATGACCACAACACTCCTATAACATGCCCACAACACTCCTATCACATGCCCACAACACTCCTATCACATGGCCACAACACTCGTATAACATGCCCACAACACTCCTATCACATGCCCACAACACTTCTATCACATGCCCACAACACTCCTATCACATGCCCACAACACTCCTATAACATGCCCACACTCCTATCACATGACCACAACACTCCTATCACATGCCCACAACACTCCTATCACATGCCCACAACACTCCTATCACATGGCCACAACACTCGTATCACATGCCCACAACACTCCTATCACATGCCCACAACATTCCTATAACATGCCCACAACACTCCTATCACATGCCCACAACACTCCTATCACATGCCCACAACACTCCTATAACATGCCCACACTCCTATCACATGACCACAACACTCCTATCACATGGCCACAACACTCCTATCACATGGCCACAACTCTCGTATCACATGCCCACTACACTCCTATCACATGCCCACAACACACCTATAACATGCCCACAACACTCCTATCACATGCCCACACTCCTATCACATGACCACAACACTCCTATAACATGCCCACAACACTCCTATCACATGGCCACAACACTCCTATCACATGGCCACAACTCTCCTATCACATACCAACAACACTCCTATCACATGCCCACAACAATTCTATCACATGCCCACAAAACTACTATCACATGCCCACAACACTCCTATCACATGCCCACACTCCTATCACTTGACCACAACACTCCTATAACATGCCCACAACACTCCTATCACATGCCCACAACACTCCTATCACATGGCCACAACACTCGTATAACATGCCCACAACACTCCTATCACATGCCCACACTCCTATCACATGACCACAACACTCCTATCACATGCCCACAACACTCCTATCACATGGCCACAACACTCCTATCACATGCCCACAACAATTCTATCACATGCCCACAAAACTCCTATCACATGCTCACAATACTCCTATCACATGCCCACAACACTCCTATCACATGGCCACACTCCTATCACATGACCACAACACTCCTATAACATGCCCACAACACTCCTATCACATGCCCACAACACTCCTATCACATGGCCACAACACACGTATAACATGCCCACAACACTCCTATCACATGCCCACAACACTCCTATCACATGGCCACAACACTCGTATCACATGCCCACAACACTCCTATCACATGACCACAACACTCCTATCACATGACCACAACACTCCTATAACATGCCCACAACACTCCTATCACATGGCCTCAACACTCGTATAACATGCCCACAACACTCCTATAACATGCCCACAACACTCCTATCACATGCCCACAACACTCCTATAACATGCCCACACTCCTATCACATGACCACAACACTCCTATAACATGCTCACAACACTCCTATCACATGGCCACAACACTCCTATCACACACCCACAACACTCCTATCACATGCCCACAACAATTCTATCACATGCCCACAAAACTACTATCACATGCCCACAACACTCCTATCACATGCCCACACTCCTATCACATGACCACAACACTCCTATAACATGCCCACAACACTCCTATCACATGCCCACAACACTCCTATCACATGGCCACAACACTCGTATAACATGCCCACAACACTCCTATAACATGCCCACACTCCTATCACATGACCACAACACTCCTATAACATGCCCACAACACTCCTATCCCATGCCCACAACACTCCTATCACATGCCCACAACACTCCTATCACATTCCCTCAACACTCCTATCACATGCCCACAACACTCCTATCACATGGCCACAACACTCGTATAACATGCCCACAACACTCCTATCACATGCCCACAACTCTCCTATCACATGACCACAACACTCCTATCACATGGCCACATCACTCCTATCACATGCCCATAACACTCCTATAACATGCCCACACCACTTCTATCACATGCCCACAACACTTCTATCACATGCCCACAACACTCCTATCACATGCCCACAACAATTCTATCACATGCCCACAAAACTCCTATCACATGCTCACAACACTCCTATCACATGCCCACAACACTCCTATCACATGGCCACACTCCTATCACATGCCCACAACACTCCTATCACATGCCCACAACACTCCTATCACATGCCCACAACACTCCTATCACATGCCCACAACACTCCTATCACATGGCCACACTCCTATCACATGGCCACAACACTCCTATCACATGACCACAACACTCCTATCACATGGCCACAACACTCCTATCACATGGCCTCAACACTCCTATCACATGGCCACAACACTTCTATTACATGCCCACAACACTTCTATTATATGCCCACAACACTCCTATCACATTCCCACAACACTCCTATCACATGCCCACAACACTCCTATCACATGGCCACAACACTCCTATCACATGCTCACAACACTCCTATCACATGGCCACAACACTCCTATCACATGGCAACAACACTTCTATCACATGTCCACAACACTCCTATCACATGCCCACAACACATCTATCACATTGCCACAACACTCCTAACACATGCCCACAACACTCCCATCACATGCCCACAACACTCCCATCACATGCCCACAACACTCCTATCACATGCCCACAACACTCCTATCACATTCCCACAACACTCCTATCACATGGCCACAACACTCCTATCACATGCCCACACTCCTATCACATGGCCACAACACTCCTATCACATGCCCACAACACTCCTATCACATGACCACAACACTCCTATCACATGGCCACAACACTCCTATCACATGGCCACAACACTCCTATCACATGCCCACAACACTCCTATTACATGCCCACACTCCTATCACATGACCACAACACTCCTATAACATGCCCACAACACTCCATAACATGCCCACAACACTCCTATCACATGCCCACAACACTCCTATCACATGGCCACAACACTCGTATCACATGCCCACAACACTCCTATTACATGCCCACAACACTCCTATCACATGCCCACAACACTCCTATCACATGCCCACAACACTCCTATCACATTCCCACAACACTCCTATCACATGCCCACATCACTCCTATCACATGCCCACAACACTCCTATCACATGTCCACAACACTCCTATCACATGCCCACAACACTCCTATCACATGCCCACAACACTCCTATCACATGACCACTACACTCCTATCACATGCCCACAACACTCCAATCACATGCCCACAACACTCCTATCACATGCCCAGAACACTCCTATAACATGCCCACAACACTCCTATCCCATGCCCACAACACTCCTATCACATGCCCACAACACTCCTATCACATGCCCTCAACACTCCTATCACATGCCCACAACACATCTATCACATGACCACAACACTCCTATCACATGCCCACAACACTCCTATTACATGCCCACAACACATCTATCACATTACCACAACACTCCTATCACATGCCGAGAACACTCCTAACATGCCCAGAACACTCCTATCACATGCCCACAACACTTCTATCACATGCCCACAACACTCCTATCCCATGCCCACAACACTCCTATCCCATGCCCACAACACTCCTATCACATTCCCACAACACTCCTATCACATGCCCACAACAATCCTATCACATGGCCACAACACTCCTATCACATGGCCACAACACTTCTATTACATGCCCACAACACTTCTATTATATGCCCACAACACTCCTATTTCATGGCCACAACACTCCTATCACGTTCCCACAACACTCCTATCACATTCCCACAACACTCCTATCACATGCCCACTACACTCCTATCACATGCCCACAACACTCCTATCACATGGCCACAACACTTCTATTAAATGCCCACCACACTTCTATTACATGCCCACAACACTCCTATCACATGCCCACAACACTCCTATCACATGCCCACAACACTCTTATCACATGTCCTCAACACTCCTGTCACATGGCCACAACACTTCTATCACATGCCCACAACACTCCTATCGCATGCCCACAACACTCCTATCGCATGCCGACAACACTCCTGTCGCATGCCCACAACACTCCTATCGCATGGCCACAACACTTCTATCGCATGCCCACAACACTCCTATCGCATGTCCACAACACTCCTATCACATGGGCACAACACTCCTATCACATGGCCACAACACTCCTATCACATGCTCACAACACTCCTATCACATGGCCACAACACTCCTATCACATGTCCACAACACTCCTATCACATGCCCACAACACATCTATCACATGGCCACAACACTCCTAACACATGCCCACAACACTCCTATCACATGCCCACAACACTCCTATCACAGGCCCACAACACTCCTATCACATGCCCACAACACTCCTATCACATGGCCACAACACTCCTATCACATGCCCACAACACTCCTATCACATGCCCACAACACTTTTATTACATGCCCACAACATTCCTATCACATGGCCACATCACTCCTATCACATGCCCACAACACTCCTATCACATGTCCACAACACTCCTATCACATGCCCTCAACACTCCTATCACATGCCCACAACACTCCTATAACATGCCCACAACACTCCTATCACATGCCCACAACACTCCTATCACATGGCCACAACACACGTATAACATGCCCACAACACTCCTATCACATGCCCACAACACTCCTATCACATGGCCACAACACTCGTATCACATGCCCACAACACTCCTATCACATGACCACAACACTCCTATCACATGACCACAACACTCCTATAACATGCCCACAACACTCCTATCACATGGCCTCAACACTCGTATAACATGCCCACAACACTCCTATAACATGCCCACAACACTCCTATCACATGCCCACAACACTCCTATAACATGCCCACACTCCTATCACATGACCACAACACTCCTATAACATGCTCACAACACTCCTATCACATGGCCACAACACTCCTATCACATGGCCACAACTCTCCTATCACACACCCACAACACTCCTATCACATGCCCACAACAATTCTATTCCATGCCCACAAAACTACTATCACATGCCCACAACACTCCTATCACATGCCCACACTCCTATCACATGACCACAACACTCCTATAACATGCCCACAACACTCCTATCACATGCCCACAACACTCCTATCACATGGCCACAACACTCGTATAACATGCCCACAACACTCCTATAACATGCCCACACTCCTATCACATGACCACAACACTCCTATAACATGCCCACAACACTCCTATCCCATGCCCACAACACTCCTATCACATGCCCACAACACTCCTATCACATTCCCTCAACACTCCTATCACATGCCCACAACACTCCTATCACATGGCCACAACACTCGTATAACATGCCCACAACACTCCTATCACATGCCCACAACTCTCCTATCACATGACCACAACACTCCTATCACATGGCCACATCACTCCTATCACATGCCCATAACACTCCTATAACATGCCCACACCACTTCTATCACATGCCCACAACACTTCTATCACATGCCCACAACACTCCTATCACATGCCCACAACAATTCTATCACATGCCCACAAAACTCCTATCACATGCTCACAACACTCCTATCACATGCCCACAACACTCCTATCACATGGCCACACTCCTATCACATGCCCACAACACTCCTATCACATGCCCACAACACTCCTATCACATGCCCACAACACTCCTATCACATGCCCACAACACTCCTATCACATGGCCACACTCCTATCACATGGCCACAACACTCCTATCACATGACCACAACACTCCTATCACATGGCCACAACACTCCTATCACATGGCCTCAACACTCCTATCACATGGCCACAACACTTCTATTACATGCCCACAACACTTCTATTATATGCCCACAACACTCCTATCACATTCCCACAACACTCCTATCACATGCCCACAACACTCCTATCACATGGCCACAACACTCCTATCACATGCTCACAACACTCCTATCACATGGCCACAACACTCCTATCACATGGCAACAACACTTCTATCACATGTCCACAACACTCCTATCACATGCCCACAACACATCTATCACATTGCCACAACACTCCTAACACATGCCCACAACACTCCCATCACATGCCCACAACACTCCCATCACATGCCCACAACACTCCTATCACATGCCCACAACACTCCTATCACATTCCCACAACACTCCTATCACATGGCCACAACACTCCTATCACATGCCCACACTCCTATCACATGGCCACAACACTCCTATCACATGCCCACAACACTCCTATCACATGACCACAACACTCCTATCACATGGCCACAACACTCCTATCACATGGCCACAACACTCCTATCACATGCCCACAACACTCCTATTACATGCCCACACTCCTATCACATGACCACAACACTCCTATCACATGCCCACAACACTCCTATCACATGCCCACAACACTCCTATCACATGCCCACAACACTCCTATCACATGGCCACAACACTCGTATCACATGCCCACAACACTCCTATTACATGCCCACACTCCTATCACATGACCACAACACTCCTATAACATGCCCACAACACTCCTATAACATGCCCACAACACTCCTATCACATGACCACAACACTCCTATCACATGGCCTCAACACTCGTATAACATGCCCACAACACTCCTATCACATGCCCACAACACTCCTATCACATGCCCACAACACTCCTATCACATTCCCACAACACTCCTATCACATGCCCACATCACTCCTATCACATGCCCACAACACTCCTATCACATGTCCACAACACTCCTATCACATGCCCACAACACTCCTATCACATGCCCACAACACTCCTATCACATGACCACTACACTCCTATCACATGCCCACAACACTCCAATCACATGCCCACAACACTCCTATCACATGCCCAGAACACTCCTATAACATGCCCACAACACTCCTATCCCATGCCCACAACACTCCTATCACATGCCCACAACACTCCTATCACATGCCCTCAACACTCCTATCACATGCCCACAACACATCTATCACATGACCACAACACTCCTATCACATGCCCACAACACTCCTATTACATGCCCACAACACATCTATCACATTACCACAACACTCCTATCACATGCCGAGAACACTCCTAACATGCCCAGAACACTCCTATCACATGCCCACAACACTTCTATCACATGCCCACAACACTCCTATCCCATGCCCACAACACTCCTATCCCATGCCCACAACACTCCTATCACATTCCCACAACACTCCTATCACATGCCCACAACACTCCTATCACATGGCCACAACACTCCTATCACATGGCCACAACACTTCTATTACATGCCCACAACACTTCTATTATATGCCCACAACACTCCTATTTCATGGCCACAACACTCCTATCACGTTCCCACAACACTCCTATCACATTCCCACAACACTCCTATCACATGCCCACTACACTCCTATCACATGCCCACAACACTCCTATCACATGGCCACAACACTTCTATTAAATGCCCACCACACTTCTATTACATGCCCACAACACTCCTATCACATGCCCACAACACTCCTATCACATGCCCACAACACTCTTATCACATGTCCTCAACACTCCTGTCACATGGCCACAACACTTCTATCACATGCCCACAACACTCCTATCGCATGCCCACAACACTCCTATCGCATGCCGACAACACTCCTGTCGCATGCCCACAACACTCCTATCGCATGGCCACAACACTTCTATCGCATGCCCACAACACTGCTATCGCATGTCCACAACACTCCTATCACATGGGCACAACACTCCTATCACATGGCCACAACACTCCTATCACATGCTCACAACACTCCTATCACATGGCCACAACACTCCTATCACATGGCCACAACACTTCTATCACATGTCCACAACACTCCTATCACATGCCCACAACACATCTATCACATGGCCACAACACTCCTAACACATGCCCACAACACTCCTATCACATGCCCACAACACTCCTATCACAGGCCCACAACACTCCTATCACATGCCCACAACACTCCTATCACATGGCCACAACACTCCTATCACATGCCCACAACACTTTTATTACATGCCCACAACATTCCTATCACATGGCCACATCACTCCTATCACATGCCCACAACACTCCTATCACATGTCCACAACACTCCTATCACATGCCCTCAACACTCCTATCACATGCCCACAACACTCCTATCACATGACCACTACACTCCTATCACATGCCCACAACACTCCAATCACATGCCCACAACACTCCTATCACATGCCCAGAACACTCCTATAACATGCCCACAACACTCCTATCCCATGCCCACAACACTCCTATCCCATGGCCACAACACTCCTATCACATGCCCTCAACACTCCTATCACATGCCCACAACACATCTATCACATGACCACAACACTCCTATCACATGCCCACAACACTCCTATTACATGCCCACAACACATCTATCACATTACCACAACACTCCTATCACATGCCGAGAACACTCCTAACATGCCCAGAACACTCCTATCACATGCCCACAACACTCCTAACATGCCCAGAACACTCCTATCACATGCCCACAACACTTCTATCCCATGCCCACAACACTCCTATCCCATGCCCACAACACTCCTATCACATTCCCACAACACTCCTATCACATGCCCACAACACTCCTATCACATGGCCACAACACTCCTATCACATGGCCACAACACTTCTATTACATGCCCACAACACTTCTATTATATGCCCACAACACTCTTATCACATGTCCTCAACACTCCTGTCACATGGCCACAACACTTCTATCACATGCCCACAACACTCCTATCGCATGCCCACAACACTCCTATCGCATGCCGACAACACTCCTATCGCATGCCGACAACACTCCTGTCGCATGCCCACAACACTCCTATCGCATGGCCACAACACTTCTATCGCATGCCCACAACACTCCTATCGCATGTCCACAACACTCCTATCACATGGGCACAACACTCCTATCACATGGCCACAACACTCCTATCACATGCTCACAACACTCCTATCACATGGCCACAACACTCCTATCACATGGCCACAACACTTCTATCACATGTCCACAACACTCCTATCACATGCCCACAACACATCTATCACATGGCCACAACACTCCTAACACATGCCCACAACACTCCTATCACATGCCCACAACACTCCTATCACAGGCCCACAACACTCCTATCACATGGCCACAACACTCCTATCACATGCCCACAACACTCCTATCACATGCCCACAACACTTTTATTACATGCCCACAACATTCCTATCACATGGCCACATCACTCCTATCACATGCCCACAACACTCCTATCACATGTCCACAACACTCCTATCACATGCCCTCAACACTCCTATCACATGCCCACAACACTCCTATCACATGACCACTACACTCCTATCACATGCCCACAACACTCCTATCACATGCCCAGAACACTCCTATAACATGCCCACAACACTCCTATCCCATGCCCACAACACTCCTATCCCATGGCCACAACACTCCTATCACATGCCCTCAACACTCCTATCACATGCCCACAACACATCTATCACATGACCACAACACTCCTATCACATGCCCACAACACTCCTATCACATGCCCACAACACTCCTATTACATGCCCACAACACATCTATCACATTACCACAACACTCCTATCACATGCCGAGAACACTCCTAACATGCCCAGAACACTCCTATCACATGCCCACAACACTTCTATCCCATGCCCACAACACTCCTATCCCATGCCCACAACACTCCTATCACATTCCCACAACACTCCTATCACATGCCCACAACACTCCTATCACATGGCCACAACACTCCTATCACATGGCCACAACACTTCTATTACATGCCCACAACACTTCTATTATATGCCCACAACACTCCTATTCCATAGCCACAACACTCCTATCACATTCCCACAACACTCCTATCACATGCCCACAACACTCCTATCACATGCCCACAACACTCCTATCACATGGCCACAACACTTCTATTAAATGCCCACCACACTTCTATCACATGCCCACAACACTCCTGTCACATGCCCACACTCCAATCACATGCCCACAACACTCAATAACATGCCCACAACACTCCTATCACATGCCCGCAACACTCCAATCACATGGCCACAACACTCGTATCACATGCCCACAATACTCCTATCACATGACCACAACACTCCTATCACATGACCACAACACTCCTATCACATGCCCACAACACTCCTATCACATGCCCACAACACTCCTATCACATGGCCACAACACTCGTATAACATGCCCACAACACTCCTATAACATGCCCACAACACTCCTATTACATGCCCACAACACTCCTATGACATTCCCACAACACTCCTATCACATGCCCACAACACTCCCATCACATGCCCACAACACTCCCATGACATGCCCAAACCACTTCTATCACATGCCCACAACACTCCTATCACATTCCCACAATACTCCTTTAACATGCCCACAACACTCCCATCACATGCACACAACACTCCTATCACATGCCCACAACACTCCTATCACATGCCCACAACACTCCTGTCACATGGCCACAACACTCCTATCACATGCCCACACTCCTATCACATGGCCACAACACTCCTATCACAGGCCCACAACACTCCTATCACATGCCCACAACACTCCTATCACATGGCCACATCACTCCTATCACAAGCCCACAACACTCCTATAACATGCCCACAACACTTCTATCACATGCCCACAACACTTCTATCACATGCTCACAACACTCCTATCACATGCCCACAACACTTCCATCACATGCCCACAACACTCCTACCACATGTCCACAGCACTCCTATCACATGGCCACAGCACTCCTATCACATGCCCACACTCCTATCACATGGCCACAATACTCCTATCACATGCCCACAACACTCCTATCACATGCCCACAACACTTTTATTACATGCCCACAACATTCCTATCACATGGCCACATCACTCCTATCACATGCCCACAACACTCCTATCACATGTCCACAACACTCCTATCACATGCCCACAACACTCCTATCACATGCCCACAACACTCCTATCACATGACCACTACACTCCTATCACATGCCCACAACACTCCAATCACATGCCCACAACACTCCTATCACATGCCCAGAACACTCCTATAACATGCCCACAACACTCCTATCCCATGCCCACAACACTCCTATCCCATGGCCACAACACTCCTATCACATGCCCTCAACACTCCTATCACATGCCCAAAACACATCTATCACATGACCACAACACTCCTATCACATGCCCACAACACTCCTATTACATGCCAACAACACATCTATCACATTACCACAACACTCCTATCACATGCCGAGAACACTCCTAACATGCCCAGAACACTCCTATCACATTCCCACAACACTCCTATCACATGCCCACAACACTCCTATCACATGGCCACAACACTCCTATCACATGGCCACAACACTTCTATTACATGCCCACAACACTTCTATTATATGCCCACAACACTCCTATTTCATGGCCACAACACTCCTATCACATTCCCACAACACTCCTATCACATTCCCACAACACTCCTATCACATGCCCACAACACTCCTATCACATGGCCACAACACTTCTATTAAATGCCCACCACACTTCTATTACATGCCCACAACACTCCTATCACATGCCCACAACACTCTTATCACATGTCCTCAACACTCCTGTCACATGCCCACAACACTCCTATCGCATGGCCACAACACTTCTATCGCATGCCCACAACACTCCTATCACATGTCCACAACACTCCTATCACATGCTCACAACACTCCTATCACATGACCACAACACTCCTATCACATGGCCACAACACTTCTATCACATGTCCACAACACTCCTATCACATGCCCACAACACATCTATCACATGGCCACAACACTCCTAACACATGCCCACAACACTCCTATCACATGCCCACAACACTCCTATCACATGCCCACAACACTCCTATCACATGGCCACAACACTCCTATCACATGCCCACACTCCTATCACATGCCCACACTCCTATCACATGCCCACAACACTCCTATCACATGGCCACAACACTCCTATCACATGGCCACAACACTTCTATTACATGCCCACAACACTTCTATTATATGCCCACAACACTCCTATCACATTCCCACAACACTCCTATCACATGCCCACAACACTCCTATCACATGCCCACAACACTCCTATCACATGGCCACAACACTCCTATCACATGGCCACCACACTTCTATTAAATGCCCACCACACTTCTATTACATGCCCACCACACTTCTATTACATGCCCACAACACTCCTGTCACATGGCCACAACACTTCTATCACATGCCCACAACACTCCTATCACATGCCCACAACATTCCTATCGCATGCCCACAACACTCCTATCACATGCCCACTACACTCCTATCACATGCCCACAACACACCTATAACATGCCCACAACACTCCAATCACATGCCCACACTCCTATCACATGACCACAACACTCCTATAACATGCCCACAACACTCCTATCACATGGCCACAACACTCCTATCACATGGCCAAAACTCTCCTATCACATACCAACAACACTCCTATCACATGCCCACAACAATTCTATCACATGCCCACAAAACTACTATCACATGCCCACAACACTCCTATCACATGCCCACACTCCTATCACTTGACCACAACACTCCTATAACATGCCCACAACACTCCTATCACATGCCCACAACACTCCTATCACATGGCCACAACACTCGTATCACATGCCCACAACACTCCTATCACATGCCCACACTCCTATCACATGACCACAACACTCCTATCACATGCCCACAACACTCCTATCACATGGCCACAACACTCCTATCACATGCCCACAACAATTCTATCACATGCCCACAAAACTCCTATCACATGCTCACAACACTACTATCACATGCCCACAACACTCCTATCACATGGCCACACTCCTATCACATGACCACAACACTCCTATAACATGCCCACAGCACTCCTATCACATGCCCACAACACTCCTATCACATGGCCACAACACACGTATAACATGCCCACAACACTCCTATCACATGCCCACAACACTTCTATTACATGCCCACAACACTCCTATCACATGCCCACAACACTCCTATAACATGCCCACACTCCTATCACATGCCCACAACACTCCTATCACATGCCCCCAACACTCCTATCACATGGCCACAACACTCGTATAACATGCCCACAACACTCCTATCACATGCCCACAACACTCCTATCACATGCCCACAACACTCCTATAACATGCCCACAACACTCCTATAACATGCCCACACTCCTATCACATGACCACAACACTCCTATAACATGCTCACAACACTCCTATCACATGGCCACAACACTCCTATCACATTGCCACAACTCTCCTATCACACACCCACAACACTCCTATCACATGCCCACAACAATTCTATCACATGCCCACAAAACTACTATCACATGCCCACAACACTCCTATCACATGCCCACACTCCTATCACATGACCACAACACTCCTATAACATGCCCACAACACTCCTATCACATGCCCACAACACTCCTATCACATGGCCACAACACTCGTATAACATGCCCACAACACTCCTATAACATGCCCACACTCCTATCACATGACCACAACACTCCTATAACATGCCCACAACACTCCTATCCCATGCCCACAACACTCCTATCACATGGCCACAACACTCCTATCACATACCCACAACACTCCTATCACATGCCCACAACAATTCTATCACATGCCCAAAAAACTAATATCACATGCCCACAACACTCCTATCACATGCCCACACTCCTATCACATGACCACAACACTCCTATAACATGCCCACAACACTCCTATCACATGCCCACAACACTCCTATCGCATGCCCACAACATTCCTGTCGCATGCCCACAACACTCCTATCGCATGGCCACAACACTTCTATCGCATGCCCACAACACTTCTATCGCATGTCCACAACACTCCTATCACATGGGCACAACACTCCTATCACATGGCCACAACACTCCTATCACATGCTCACAACACTCCTATCACATGGCCACAACACTCATATCACATGGCCACACTTCTATCACATGGCCACAACACTCGTATAACATGCCCACAACACTCCTATCACATGCCCACAACACTTCTATCACATGCCCACAACACTCCTATCACATGCCCACAACACTCCTATAACATGCCCACACTCCTATCACATGACCACAACACTCCTATCACATGCCCACAACACTCCTATCACATGCCCACAACACTCCTGTCACATGGCCACAACACTCGTATAACATGCCCACAACACTCCTATCACATGCCCACAACATTCCTATAACATGCCCACAACACTCCTATCACATGCCCACAACACTCCTATAACATGCCCACAACACTCCTATAACATGCCCACACTCCTATCACATGACCACAACACTCCTATCACATGGCCACAACACTCCTATCACATGGCCACAACTCTCGTATCACATGCCCACTACACTCCTATCACATGCCCACAACACACCTATAACATGCCCACAACACTCCTATCACATGCCCACACTCCTATCACATGACCACAACACTCCTATAACATGCCCACAACACTCCTATCACATGGCCACAACACTCCTATCACATGGCCACAACTCTCCTATCACATACCAACAACACTCCTATCACATGCCCACAACAATTCTATCACATGCCCACAAAACTACTATCACATGCCCACAACACTCCTATCACATGCCCACACTCCTATCACTTGACCACAACACTCCTATAACATGCCCACAACACTCCTATCACATGCCCACAACACTCCTATCACATGGCCACAACACTCGTATAACATGCCCACAACAGTCCTATCACATGCCCACACTCCTATCACATGACCACAACACTCCTATCACATGCCCACAACACTCCTATCACATGGCCACAACACTCCTATCACATGCCCACAACAATTCTATCACATGCCCACAAAACTCCTATCACATGCTCACAACACTCCTATCACATGCCCACAACACTCCTATCACATGGCCACACTCCTATCACATGACCACAACACTCCTATAACATGCCCACAACACTCCTATCACATGCCCACAACACTCCTATCACATGGCCACAACACACGTATAACATGCCCACAACACTCCTATCACATGCCCACAACACTTCTATTACATGCCCACAACACTCCTATCACATGCCCACAACACTCCTATAACATGCCCACACTCCTATCACATGCCCACAACACTCCTATAACATGCCCACAACACTCCTATCACATGCCCACAACACTCCTATCACATGGCCACAACACACGTATAACATGCCCACAACACTCCTATCACATGCCCACAACACTTCTATTACATGCCCACAACACTCCTATCACATGCCCACAACACTCCTATAACATGCCCACACTCCTATCACATGCCCACAACACTCCTATCACATGCCCACAACACTTCTATTACATGCCCACAACACTCCTATCACATGCCCACAACACTCCTATAACATGCCCACACTCCTATCACATGCCCACAACACTCCTATCACATGCCCACAACACTCCTATCCCATGGCCACAACACTCCTATCACATGCCCTCAACACTCCTATCACATGCCCAAAACACATCTATCACATGACCACAACACTCCTATCACATGCCCACAACACTCCTATTACATGCCAACAACACATCTATCACATTACCACAACACTCCTATCACATGCCGAGAACACTCCTAACATGCCCAGAACACTCCTATCACATTCCCACAACACTCCTATCACATGCCCACAACACTCCTATCACATGGCCACAACACTCCTATCACATGGCCACAACACTTCTATTACATGCCCACAACACTTCTATTATATGCCCACAACACTCCTATTTCATGGCCACAACACTCCTATCACATTCCCACAACACTCCTATCACATTCCCACAACACTCCTATCACATGCCCACAACACTCCTATCACATGGCCACAACACTTCTATTAAATGCCCACCACACTTCTATTACATGCCCACAACACTCCTATCACATGCCCACAACACTCTTATCACATGTCCTCAACACTCCTGTCACATGCCCACAACACTCCTATCGCATGGCCACAACACTTCTATCGCATGCCCACAACACTCCTATCACATGTCCACAACACTCCTATCACATGCTCACAACACTCCTATCACATGACCACAACACTCCTATCACATGGCCACAACACTTCTATCACATGTCCACAACACTCCTATCACATGCCCACAACACATCTATCACATGGCCACAACACTCCTAACACATGCCCACAACACTCCTATCACATGCCCACAACACTCCTATCACATGCCCACAACACTCCTATCACATGGCCACAACACTCCTATCACATGCCCACACTCCTATCACATGCCCACACTCCTATCACATGCCCACAACACTCCTATCACATGGCCACAACACTCCTATCACATGGCCACAACACTTCTATTACATGCCCACAACACTTCTATTATATGCCCACAACACTCCTATCACATTCCCACAACACTCCTATCACATGCCCACAACACTCCTATCACATGCCCACAACACTCCTATCACATGGCCACAACACTCCTATCACATGGCCACCACACTTCTATTAAATGCCCACCACACTTCTATTACATGCCCACCACACTTCTATTACATGCCCACAACACTCCTGTCACATGGCCACAACACTTCTATCACATGCCCACAACACTCCTATCACATGCCCACAACATTCCTATCGCATGCCCACAACACTCCTATCACATGCCCACTACACTCCTATCACATGCCCACAACACACCTATAACATGCCCACAACACTCCAATCACATGCCCACACTCCTATCACATGACCACAACACTCCTATAACATGCCCACAACACTCCTATCACATGGCCACAACACTCCTATCACATGGCCAAAACTCTCCTATCACATACCAACAACACTCCTATCACATGCCCACAACAATTCTATCACATGCCCACAAAACTACTATCACATGCCCACAACACTCCTATCACATGCCCACACTCCTATCACTTGACCACAACACTCCTATAACATGCCCACAACACTCCTATCACATGCCCACAACACTCCTATCACATGGCCACAACACTCGTATCACATGCCCACAACACTCCTATCACATGCCCACACTCCTATCACATGACCACAACACTCCTATCACATGCCCACAACACTCCTATCACATGGCCACAACACTCCTATCACATGCCCACAACAATTCTATCACATGCCCACAAAACTCCTATCACATGCTCACAACACTACTATCACATGCCCACAACACTCCTATCACATGGCCACACTCCTATCACATGACCACAACACTCCTATAACATGCCCACAGCACTCCTATCACATGCCCACAACACTCCTATCACATGGCCACAACACACGTATAACATGCCCACAACACTCCTATCACATGCCCACAACACTTCTATTACATGCCCACAACACTCCTATCACATGCCCACAACACTCCTATAACATGCCCACACTCCTATCACATGCCCACAACACTCCTATCACATGCCCCCAACACTCCTATCACATGGCCACAACACTCGTATAACATGCCCACAACACTCCTATCACATGCCCACAACACTCCTATCACATGCCCACAACACTCCTATAACATGCCCACAACACTCCTATAACATGCCCACACTCCTATCACATGACCACAACACTCCTATAACATGCTCACAACACTCCTATCACATGGCCACAACACTCCTATCACATTGCCACAACTCTCCTATCACACACCCACAACACTCCTATCACATGCCCACAACAATTCTATCACATGCCCACAAAACTACTATCACATGCCCACAACACTCCTATCACATGCCCACACTCCTATCACATGACCACAACACTCCTATAACATGCCCACAACACTCCTATCACATGCCCACAACACTCCTATCACATGGCCACAACACTCGTATAACATGCCCACAACACTCCTATAACATGCCCACACTCCTATCACATGACCACAACACTCCTATAACATGCCCACAACACTCCTATCCCATGCCCACAACACTCCTATCACATGGCCACAACACTCCTATCACATACCCACAACACTCCTATCACATGCCCACAACAATTCTATCACATGCCCAAAAAACTAATATCACATGCCCACAACACTCCTATCACATGCCCACACTCCTATCACATGACCACAACACTCCTATAACATGCCCACAACACTCCTATCACATGCCCACAACACTCCTATCGCATGCCCACAACATTCCTGTCGCATGCCCACAACACTCCTATCGCATGGCCACAACACTTCTATCGCATGCCCACAACACTTCTATCGCATGTCCACAACACTCCTATCACATGGGCACAACACTCCTATCACATGGCCACAACACTCCTATCACATGCTCACAACACTCCTATCACATGGCCACAACACTCATATCACATGGCCACACTTCTATCACATGGCCACAACACTCGTATAACATGCCCACAACACTCCTATCACATGCCCACAACACTTCTATCACATGCCCACAACACTCCTATCACATGCCCACAACACTCCTATAACATGCCCACACTCCTATCACATGACCACAACACTCCTATCACATGCCCACAACACTCCTATCACATGCCCACAACACTCCTGTCACATGGCCACAACACTCGTATAACATGCCCACAACACTCCTATCACATGCCCACAACATTCCTATAACATGCCCACAACACTCCTATCACATGCCCACAACACTCCTATAACATGCCCACAACACTCCTATAACATGCCCACACTCCTATCACATGACCACAACACTCCTATCACATGGCCACAACACTCCTATCACATGGCCACAACTCTCGTATCACATGCCCACTACACTCCTATCACATGCCCACAACACACCTATAACATGCCCACAACACTCCTATCACATGCCCACACTCCTATCACATGACCACAACACTCCTATAACATGCCCACAACACTCCTATCACATGGCCACAACACTCCTATCACATGGCCACAACTCTCCTATCACATACCAACAACACTCCTATCACATGCCCACAACAATTCTATCACATGCCCACAAAACTACTATCACATGCCCACAACACTCCTATCACATGCCCACACTCCTATCACTTGACCACAACACTCCTATAACATGCCCACAACACTCCTATCACATGCCCACAACACTCCTATCACATGGCCACAACACTCGTATAACATGCCCACAACAGTCCTATCACATGCCCACACTCCTATCACATGACCACAACACTCCTATCACATGCCCACAACACTCCTATCACATGGCCACAACACTCCTATCACATGCCCACAACAATTCTATCACATGCCCACAAAACTCCTATCACATGCTCACAACACTCCTATCACATGCCCACAACACTCCTATCACATGGCCACACTCCTATCACATGACCACAACACTCCTATAACATGCCCACAACACTCCTATCACATGCCCACAACACTCCTATCACATGGCCACAACACACGTATAACATGCCCACAACACTCCTATCACATGCCCACAACACTTCTATTACATGCCCACAACACTCCTATCACATGCCCACAACACTCCTATAACATGCCCACACTCCTATCACATGCCCACAACACTCCTATAACATGCCCACAACACTCCTATCACATGCCCACAACACTCCTATCACATGGCCACAACACACGTATAACATGCCCACAACACTCCTATCACATGCCCACAACACTTCTATTACATGCCCACAACACTCCTATCACATGCCCACAACACTCCTATAACATGCCCACACTCCTATCACATGCCCACAACACTCCTATCACATGCCCACAACACTTCTATTACATGCCCACAACACTCCTATCACATGCCCACAACACTCCTATAACATGCCCACACTCCTATCACATGCCCACAACACTCCTATCACATGCCCACAACACTCCTATCACATGTCCACAACACTCCTATCACATGGCCACAACACTCGTATAACATGCCCACAACACTCCTATCACATGCCCACAACACTCCTATAACATGCCCACAACACTCCTATAACATGCCCACACTCCAATCACATGACCACAACACTCCTATAACATGCTCACAACACTCCTATCACATGGCCACAACACTCCTATCACATGGCCACAACTCTCCTATCACACACCCACAACACTCCTATCACATGCCCACAACAATTCTATCACATGCCCACAAAACTACTATCACATGCCCACAACACTCCTATCACATGCCCACACTCCTATCACATGACCACAACACTCCTATAACATGCCCACAACACTCCTATCACATGCCCACAACACTCCTATCACATGCCCACAACACTCCTATAACATGCCCACACTCCTATCACATGACCACAACACTCCTATAACATGCCCACAACACTCCTATCCCATGCCCACAACACTCCTATCACATGGCCACAACACTCCTATCACATACCCACAACACTCCTATCACATGCCCACAACAATTCTATCACATGCCCACAAAACTAATATCACATGCCCACAACACTCCTATCACATGCCCACACTCCTATCACATGACCACAACACTCCTATAACATGCCCACAACACTCCTATCACATGCCCACAACACTCCTATCGCATGCCCACAACATTCCTGTCGCATGCCCACAACACTCCTATCGCATGGCCACAACACTTCTATTGCATGCCCACAACACTTCTATCGCATGGCCACAACACTCCTATCACATGCTCACAACACTCCTATCACATGGCCACAACACTCCTATCACATGGCCACAACACTTCTATCACATGTCCACAACACTCCTATCACATGCCCACAACACATCTATCACATGGCCACAACACTCCTAACACATGCCCACACTCCTATCACATGGCCACAACACTCCTATCACATGCCCACAACACTCCTATCACATGACCACAACACTCCTATCACATGGCCACAACACTCCTATCACATGGCCACAACACTCCTATCACATGCCCACAACACTCCTATCACATGCCCACAACAATTCTATCACATGCCCACAACACTCCTATCACATGCCCACAACACTCCTATCACATGCCCACAACAATTATATCACATGCCCACAAAACTCCTATCACATGCCCACAACACTCCTATCACATGCCCACACTCCTATCACATGACCACAACACTCCTATAACATGCCCACAACACTTCATAACATGCCCACAACACTCCTATCACATGGCCTCAACACTCGTATAACATGCCCACAACACTCCTATCACATGCCCACAACACTCCTATCACATGCCCACAACACTCCTATCACATGCCCACAACACTCCTATCACATGGCCACAACACTCGTATAACATGCCCACAACACTCCTATCACATGCCCACAACTCTCCTATCACATGACCACAACACTCCTATCACATGACCACAACACTCCTATCACATGACCACAACACTCCTATAACATGCCCACAACACTCCTATCACATGGCCTCAACACTCGTATAACATGCCCACAACACTCCTATAACATGCCCACAACACTCCTATCACATGCCCACAACACTCCTATCACATTCTCACAACACTCCTATCACATGCCCACAACACTCCTATCACATGGCCACAACACTCGTATAACATGCCCACAACACTCCTATCACATGCCCACAACTCTCCTATCACATGACCACAACACTCCTATCACATGGCCACATCACTCCTATCACATGCCCATAACACTCCTATCACATGCCCACAACACTTCTATCACATGCCACAACACTCGTATCACATGCCCACAACACTCCTATCACATGCCCACAACAATTCTATCACATGCCCACAAAACTCCTATCACATGCTCACAACACTCCTATCACATGCCCACAACACTCCTATCACATGGCCACACTCCTATCACATGACCACAACACTCCTATCACATGCCCACAACACTCCTATCACATGCCCACAACACTCCTATCACATGCCCACAACACTCCTATCACATGCCCACAACGCTCCTATCACATGGCCACACTCCTATCACATGGCCACAACACTCCTATCACATGCCCACAACACTCCTATCACATGACCACAACACTCCTATCACATGGCCACAACACTCCTATCACATGGCCTCAACACTCCTATCACATGGCCACAACACTTCTATTACATGCCCACAACACTTCTATTATATGCCCACAACACTCCTATCACATTCCCACAACACTCCTATCACATGCCCACAACACTCCTATCACATGGCCACAACACTCCTATCACATGCTCACAACACTCCTATCACATGGCCACAACACTCCTATCACATGGCCACAACACTTCTATCACATGTCCACAACACTCCTATCACATGCCCACAACACATCTATCACATGGCCACAACACTCCTAACACATGCCCACAACACTCCCATCACATGCCCACAACACTCCCATCACATGCCCACAACACTCCTATCACATGCCCACAACACTCCTATCACATGCCCACAACACTCCTATCACATGGCCACAACACTCCTATCACATGCCCACACTCCTATCACATGGCCACAACACTCCTATCACATGCCCACAACACTCCTATCACATGACCACAACACTCCTATCACATGGCCACAACACTCCTATCACATGGCCACAACACTCCTATCACATGCCCACAACAATTCTATCACATGCCCACAAAACTCCTATCACATGCCCACAACACTCCTATTACATGCCCACACTCCTATCACATGACCACAACACTCCTATAACATGCCCACAACACTCCATAACATGCCCACAACACTCCTATCACATGCCCACAACACTGCTATCACATGGCCACAACACTCGTATCACATGCCCACAACACTCCTATTACATGCCCACACTCCTATCACATGACCACAACACTCCTATAACATGCCCACAACACTCCTATCACATGCCCACAACACTCCTATCACATGCCCACAACACTACTATCACATGGCCTCAACACTCGTATAACATGCCCACAACACTCCTATAACATGCCCACAACACTCCTATCACATGCCCACAACACTCCTATCACATTCCCACAACACTCCTATCACATGCCCACATCACTCCTATCACATGCCCACAACACTCCTATCACATGTCCACAACACTCCTATCACATGCCCACAACACTCCTATCACATGCCCACAACACTCCTATCACATGACCACTACATTCCTATCACATGCCCACAACACTCCAATCACATGCCCACAACACTCCTATCACATGCCCAGAACACTCCTTTAACATGCCCACAACACTCCTATCCCATGCCCACAACACACATATCCCATGGCCACAACACTCCTATCACATGCCCTCAACAATCCTATCACATGCCCACAACACTCCTATCACATGCCCACAACAATTCTATCACATGCCCACAAAACTCCTATCACATGCCCACAACACTCCTATCACATGCCCACACTCCTATCACATGCCCACAACACTCCTATCACATGCCCACACTCCTATCACATGACCACAACACTCCTATAACATGCCCACAACACTTCATAACATGCCCACAACACTCCTATCACATGGCCTCAACACTCGTATAACATGCCCACAACACTCCTATAACATGCCCACAACACTCCTATCACATGCCCACAACACTCCTATCACATTCCCACAACACTCCTATCACATGCCCACAACACTCCTATCACATGGCCACAACACTCGTATCACATGCCCACAACACTCCTATCACATGCCCACAACTCTCCTATCACATGCCCACAACTCTCCTATCACATGACCACAACACTCCTATCACATGGCCTCAACACTCCTATCACATGCCCACAACACTCCTATTACATGCCCACAACACTCCTATCACATGCCCACAACACTCCTATCACATGCCCACAACACATATATAACATGCCCACAACACTCCTATCACATGACCACAACACTCGTATCACATGGCCACAACACTCCTATCACATGCCCACACTCCTATCACATGCCCACAACACTCCTATCACATGCCCACAACACTCCCATCACATGCCCACAACACTCCTATCACATGCCCACAACACTCCTATTACATGCCCACAACACTCCTATCACATGCCCACAACACTCCTATCACATGCCCACAACACATATATAACATGCCCACAACACTCCTATCACATGACCACAACACTCCTATAACATGCCCACAACACTCCTATCACATGGCCACAACACTCCTATCACATGGCCACAACTCTCCTATCACATACCCACAACACTCCTATCACATGCCCACAACAATTCTATCACATGCCCACAAAACTACTATCACATGCCCACAACACTCCTATCACATGCCCACACTCCTATCACTTGACCACAACACTCCTATCACATGCCCACAACACTCCTATCACATGCCCACAACACTCCTATCACATGGCCACAACACTCGTATAACATGCCCACAACACTCCTATAACATGCCCACACTCCTATCACATGACCACAACACTCCTATAACATGCCCACAACACTCCTATCACATACCCACAACAATTCTATCACATGCCCACAAAACTCCTATCACATGCTCACAACACTCCTATCACATGCCCACAACACTCCTATCACAAGACCACAACACTCCTATAACATGCCCTCAACACTCCTATCACATGCCCACAACACTCCTATCACATGGCCACAACACTCGTATAACATGCCCACAACACTCCTATCACATGCCCACAACACTTCTATTACATGCCCACAACACTCCTATCACATGCCCACAACACTCCTATAACATGCCCACACTCCTATCACATGACCACAACACTCCTATCACATGCCCACAACACTCCTATCACATGCCCACAACACTCCTATCACATGGCCACAACACTCGTATAACATGCCCACAACACTCCTATCACATGCCCACAACATTCCTATAACATGCCCACAACACTCCTATCACATGCCCACAACACTCCTATAACATGCCCACAACACTCCTATAACATGCCCACACTCCTATCACATGACCACAACACTCCTATCACATGGCCACAACACTCCTATCACATGGCCACAACTCTCGTATCACATGCCCACTACACTCCTATCACATGCCCACAACACACCTATAACATGCCCACAACACTCCTATCACATGCCCACACTCCTATAACATGCCCACAACACTCCTATCACATGGCCACAACACTCCTATCACATGGACACAACTCTCCTATCACATACCAACAACACTCCTATCACATGCCCACAACAATTCTATCACATGCCCACAACACTCCTATCACATGCCCACACTCCTATCACTTGACCACAACACTCCTATCACATGCCCACAACACTCCTATCACATGCCCACAACACTCCTATCACATGGCCACAACACTCGTATAACATGCCCACAACACTCCTATCACATGCCCACACTCCTATCACATGACCACAACACTCCTATCACATGCCCACAACACTCCTATCACATGGCCACAACACTCCTATCACATGCCCACAACAATTCTATCACATGCCCACAAAACTCCTATCATATGCTCACAACACTCCTATCACATGCCCACAACACTCCTATCACATGGCCACACTCCTATCACATGACCACAACACTCCTATAACATGCCCACAACACTCCTATCACATGGCCACAACACATGTATAACATGCCCACAACACTCCTATCACATGCCCACAACACTTCTATTACATGCCCACAACACTCCTATCACATGCCCACAACACTCCTATAACTTGCCCACACTCCTACCACATGCCCACAACACTCCTATCACATGCCCACAACACTCCTATCACATGCCCACAACACTCCTATCACATGGCCACAACACTCGTATAACATGCCCACAACACTCCTATCACATGCCCACAACACTCCTATCACATGCCCACAACACTCCTATAACATGCCCACAACACTCCTATAACATGCCCACACTCCTATCACATGACCACAACACTCCTATCACATGCCCACAACACTCCTATCACATGACCACAACACTCCTATAACATGCCCACAACACTCCTATCACATGCCCACAACACTCCTATCACATGGCCACAACACACCTATCACATGCCCACAACACTCCTATCACATGCCCACAACAATTCTATCACATGCCCACAAAACTCCTATCACATGCTCCAACACTCCTATCACATGCCCACAACACTCCTATCACATGACCACAACACTCCTATCACATGCCCACAACACTCCTATCACATTCCCACAACACTCCTATCACATGCCCACAACACTCCTATCACATGGCCACAACACTCGTATAACATGCCCACAACACTCCTATCACATGCCCACAACTCTCCTATCACATGACCACAACACTCCTATCACATGGCCACATCACTCCTATCACATGCCCATAACACTCCTATCACATGCCCACAACACTTCTATCACATGCCACAACACTCCTATCACATGCCCACAACACTCCTATCACATGCCCACAACAATTCTATCACATGCCCACAAAACTCCTATCACATGCTCACAACACTCCTATCACATGCCCACAACACTCCTATCACATGGCCACACTCCTATCACATGACCACAACACTCCTATCACATGCCCACAACACTCCTATCACATGCCCACAACACTCCTATCACATGCCCACAACACTCCTATCACATGGCCACACTCCTATCACATGGCCACAACACTCCTATCACATGCCCACAACACTCCTATCACATGACCACAACACTCCTATCACATGGCCACAACACTCCTATCACATGGCCTCAACACTCCTATCACATGGCCACAACACTTCTATTACATGCCCACAACACTTCTATTATATGCCCACAACACTCCTATCACATTCCCACAACACTCCTATCACATGCCCACAACACTCCTATCACATGGCCACAACACTCCTATCACATGCTCACAACACTCCTATCACATGGCCACAACACTCCTATCACATGGCCACAACACTTCTATCACATGTCCACAACACTCCTATCACATGCCCACAACACATCTATCACATGGCCACAACACTCCTAACACATGCCCACAACACTCCCATCACATGCCCACAACACTCCCATCACATGCCCACAACACTCCTATCACATGCCCACAACACTCCTATCACATTCCCACAACACTCCTATCACATGGCCACAACACTCCTATCACATGCCCACACTCCTATCACATGGCCACAACACTCCTATCACATGCCCACAACACTCCTATCACATGACCACAACACTCCTATCACATGGCCACAACACTCCTATCACATGGCCACAACACTCCTATCACATGCCCACAACACTCCTATCACATGCCCACAACAATTCTATCACATGCCCACAAAACTCCTATCACATGCCCACAACACTCCTATTACATGCCCACACTCCTATCACATGACCACAACACTCCTATAACATGCCCACAACACTCCATAACATGCCCACAACACTCCTATCACATGCCCACAACACTCCTATCACATGGCCACAACACTCGTATCACATGCCCACAACACTCCTATTACATGCCCACACTCCTATCACATGACCACAACACTCCTATAACATGCCCACAACACTCCTATAACATGCCCACAACACTCCTATCACATGCCCACAACACTACTATCACATGGCCTCAACACTCGTATAACATGCCCACAACACTCCTATAACATGCCCACAACACTCCTATCACATGCCCACAACACTCCTATCACATGCCCACAACACTCCTATCACATGCCCACATCACTCCTATCACATGCCCACAAAACTCCTATCACATGTCCACAACACTCCTATCACATGCCCACAACACTCCTATCACATGCCCACAACACTCCTATCACATGACCACTACACTCCTATCACATGCCCACAACACTCCAATCACATGCCCACAACACTCCTATCACATGCCCAGAACACTCCTTTAACATGCCCACAACACTCCTATCCCATGCCCACAACACACATATCCCATGGCCACAACACTCCTATCACATGCCCTCAACACTCCTATCACATGCCCACAGCACATCTATCACATGACCACAACACTCCTATCACATGCCCACAACACTCCTATTACATGAACACAACACATCTATCACATTACCACAACACTCCTATCACATGCCGAGAACACTCCTAACATGCCCAGAACACTCCTATCACATGCCCACAACACTTCTATCACATGCCCACAACACTCCTATCCCATGCCCACAACACTCCTATCCCATGCCCACAACACTCCTATCACATTCCCACAACACTCCTATCACATGCCCACAACACTCCTATCACATGGCCACAACACTCCTATCACATGGCCACAACACTTCTATTACATGCCCACAACACTTCTATTATATGCCCACAACACTCCTATTTCTTGGCCACAACACTCCTATCACGTTCCCACAACACTCCTATCACATTCCCACAACACTCCTATCACATGCCCACAACACTTCTATTAAATGCCCACCACACTTCTATTACATGCCCACAACACTCCTATCACATGCCCACAACACTCCTATCACATGCCCACAACACTCTTATCACATGTCCTCAACACTCCTGTCACATGGCCACAACACTCCTATCACATGCCCACAACACTCCTATCGCATGCCCACAACACTCCTATCGCATGCCGACAACACTCCTGTCGCATGCCCACAACACTCCTATCGCATGGCCACAACACTTCTATCGCATGGCCACAACACTTCTATCGCATGCCCACAACACTCCTATCGCATGTCCACAACACTCCTATCGCATGGGCACAACACTCCTATCGCATGGCCACAACACTCCTATCGCATGCTCACAACACTCCTATCACATGGCCACAACACTCCTATCACATGGCCACAACACTTCTATCACATGTCCACAACACTCCTATCACATGGCCACAACACATCTATCACATGGCCACAACACTCCTAACACATGCCCACAACACTCCTATCACATGCCCACAACACTCCTATCACATGGCCACAACACTCTTATCACATGGCCACAACACTCCTATCACATGGCCTCAACACTCCTATCACATGGCCACAACACTTCTATTACATGCCCACAACACTTCTATTATATGCCCACAACACTCCTATCACATTCCCACAACACTCCTATCACATGCCCACAACACTCCTATCACATGCCCACAACACTCCTATCACATGGCCACAACACTCCTATCACATGGCCACCACACTTCTATTAAATGCCCACCACACTTCTATTACATGCCCACCACACTTCTATGACATGCCCACAACACTCTTATCACATGTCCTCAACACTCCTGTCACATGGCCACAACACTCCTATCACATGCCCACAACACTCCTATCGCATGCCCACAATACTCCTGTCGCATGCCCACAACACTCCTATCGCATGGCCACAACACTTCTATCGCATGCCCACAACACTCCTATCGCATGTCCACAACACTCCTATCGCATGGCCACAACACTCCTATCGCATGCTCACAACACTCCTATCACATGGCCACAACACTCCTATCACATGGCCACAACACTTCTATCACATGTCCACAACACTCCTATCACATGCCCACAACACATCTATCACATGGCCACAACACGACTAACACATGCCCACAACACTCCTATCACATGCCCACAACACTCCCATCACATGCCCACAACACTCCTATCACATGCCCACAACACTCCTATCACATTCCCACAACACTCCTATCACATGGCCACAACACTCCTATCACATGCCCACACTCCTATCACATGCCCACAACACTCCTATCACATGCCCACAACACTCCCATCACATGCCCACAACACTCCTATCACATGCCCACAACACTCCTATCACATGCCCACAACACTCCTATCACATGCCCACAACACTCCTATCACATGCCCACAACACATATATAACATGCCCACAACACTCCTATCACATGACCACAACACTCCTATCACATGGCCACAACACTCCTATCACATGCCCACACTCCTATCACATGCCCACAACACTCCTATCACATGCCCACAACACTCCCATCACATGCCCACAACACTCCTATCACATGCCCACAACACTCCTATTACATGCCCACAACACTCCTATCACATGCCCACAACACTCCTATCACATGCCCACAACACATATATAACATGCCCACAACACTCCTATCACATGACCACAACACTCCTATAACATGCCCACAACACTCCTATCACATGGCCCCAACCATCCTATCACATGGCCACAACTCTCCTATCACATACCCACAACACTCATATCACATGCCCACAACAATTCTATCACATGCCCACAAAACTACTATCACATGCCCACAACACTCCTATCACATGCCCACACTCCTATCACTTGACCACAACACTCCTATCACATGCCCACAACACTCCTATCACATGCCCACAACACTCCTATCACATGGCCACAACACTCGTATAACATGCCCACAACACTCCTATAACATGCCCACACTCCTATCACATGACCACAACACTCCTATAACATGCCCACAACACTCCTATCACATACCCACAACACTCCTATCACATGGCCACAACACACCTATCACATGCCCACAACACTCCTATCACATGCCCACAACAATTCTATCACATGCCCACAACACTCCTATCACATGCTCACAACACTCCTATCACATGCCCACAACACTCCTATCACAAGACCACAACACTCCTATAACATGCCCACAACACTCCTATCACATGCCCACAACACTCCTATCACATGGCCACAACACTCGTATAACATGCCCACAACACTCCTATCACATGCCCACAACACTTCTATTACATGCCCACAACACTCCTATCACATGCCCACAACAATCCTATAACATGCCCACACTCCTATCACATGACCACAACACTCCTATCACATGCCCACAACACTCCTATCACATGCCCACAACACTCCTATCACATGGCCACAACACTCGTATAACATGCCCACAACACTCCTATCACATGCCCACAACATTCCTATAACATGCCCACAACACTCCTATCACATGCCCACAACACTCCTATAACATGCCCACAACACTCCTATAACATGCCCACACTCCTATCACATGACCACAACACTCCTATCACATGGCCACAACACTCCTATCACATGGCCACAACTCTCGTATCACATGCACACTACACTCCTATCACATGCCCACAACACACCTATAACATGCCCACAACACTCCTATCACATGCCCACACTCCTATCACATGACCACAACACTCCTATAACATGCCCACAACACTCCTATCACATGGCCACAACACTCCTATCACATGGACACAACTCTCCTATCACATACCAACAACACTCCTATCACATGTCCACAACAATTCTATCACATGCCCACAACACTCCTATCACATGCCCACACTCCTATCACTTGACCACAACACTCCTATCACATGCCCACAACACTCCTATCACATGCCCACAACACTCCTATCACATGGCCACAACACTCGTATAACATGCCCACAACAATCCTATCACATGCCCACACTCCTATCACATGACCACAACACTCCTATCACATGCCCACAACACTCCTATCACATGGCCACAACACTCCTATCACATGCCCACAACAATTCTATCACATGCCCACAAAACTCCTATCACATGCTCACAACACTCCTATCACATGCCCACAACACTCCTATCACATGGCCACACTCCTATCACATGACCACAACACTCCTATAACATGCCCACAACACTCCTATCACATGGCCACAACACACGTATAACATGCCCACAACACTCCTATCACATGCCCACAACACTTCTATTACATGCCCACAACACTCCTATCACATGCCCACAACACTCCTATAACTTGCCCACACTCCTACCACATGCCCACAACACTCCTATCACATGCCCACAACACTCCTATCACATGCCCACAACACTCCTATCACATGGCCACAACACTCGTATAACATGCCCACAACACTCCTATCACATGCCCACAACACTCCTATCACATGCCCACAACACTCCTATAACATGCCCACAACACTCCTATAACATGCCCACACTCCTATCACATGACCACAACACTCCTATCACATGCCCACAACACTCCTATCACATGACCACAACACTCCTATAACATGCCCACAACACTCCTATCACATGCCCACAACACTCCTATCACATGGCCACAACACACCTATCACATGCCCACAACACTCCTATCACATGCCCACAACAATTCTATCACATGCCCACAAAACTCCTATCACATGCTCACAACACTCCTATCACATGCCCACAACACTCCTATCACATGACCACAACACTCCTATAACATGCCCACAACACTCCTATCACATGCCCACAACACTCCTATCACATGGCCACAACACTCGTATCACATGCCCACAACATTCCTATCACATGCCCACAACACTCCTATCACATGCCCACAACACTCCTATAACATGCCCACAACACTCCTATAACATGCCCACACTCCTATCACATGACCACAACACTCCTATCACATGGCCACAACACTCCTATCACATGGCCACAACTCTCGTATCACATGCCCACTACACTCCTATCACATGCCCACAACACACCTATAACATGCCCACAACACTCCTATCACATGCCCACACTCCTATCACATGACCACAACACTCCTATAACATGCCCACAACACTCCTATCACATGGCCACAACACTCCTATCACATGGCCACAACTCTCCTATCACATACCAACAACACTCCTATCACATGCCCACAACAATTCTATCACATGCCCACAACACTCCTATCACATGCAAACACTCCTATCACTTGACCACAACACTCCTATAACATGCCCACAACACTCCTATCACATGCCCACAACACTCCTATCACATGGCCACAACACTCGTATAACATGCCCACAACACTCCTATCACATGCCCACACTCCTATCACATGAACACAACACTCCTATCACATGCCCACAACACTCCTATCACATGGCCACAACACTCCTATCACATGCCCACAACAATTCTATCACATGCCCACAAAACTCCTATCACATGCTCACAACACTCCTATCACATGCCCACAACACTCCTATCACATGGCCACACTCCTATCACATGACCACAACACTCCTATAACATGCCCACAACACTCCTATCACATGGCCACAACACACGTATAACATGCCCACAACACTCCTATCACATGCCCACAACACTCCTATAACATGCCCACACTCCTATCACATGCCCACAACACTCCTATAACATGCCCACACTCCTATCACATGCCCACAACACTCCTATCACATGCCCACAACACTCCTATCACATGCCCACAACACTCCTATCACATGGCCACAACACTCGTATAACATGCCCACAACACTCCTATCACATGCCCACAACACTCCTATCACATGCCCACAACACTCCTATAACCTGCCCACAACACTCCTATAACATGCCCACACTCCTATCACATGACCACAACACTCCTATCACATGCCCACAACACTCCTATCACATGGCCACAACACTCGTATAACATGCCCACAACACTCCTATCACATGCCCACAACACTTCTATTACATGCCCACAACACTCCTATCACATGCCCACAACACTCCTATAACATGCCCACACTCCTATCACATGACCACAACACTCCTATCACATGCCCACAACACTCCTATCACATGACCACAACACTCCTATAACATGCCCACAACACTCCTATCACATGACCACAACACTCCTATCACATGGCCACAACACACCTATCACATGCCCACAACACTCCTATCACATGCCCACAACAATTCTATCACATGCCCACAAAACTCCTATCACATGCTCACAACACTCCTATCACATGCCCACAACACTCCTATCACATGACCACAACACTCCTATAACATGCCCACAACACTCCTATCACATGCCCACAACACTCCTATCACATGGCCACAACACTCGTATAACATGCCCACAACACTCCTATCACATGCCCACAACACTTCTATTACATGCCCACAACACTCCTATCACATGCCCACAACACTCCTATAACATGCCCACACTCCTATCACATGACCACAACACTCCTATCACATGCCCACAACACTCCTATCACATGCCCACAACACTCCTATCACATGGCCACAACACTCGTATCACATGCCCACAACACTCCTATCACATGCCCACAACATTCCTATCACATGCCCACAACACTCCTATCACATGCCCACAACACTCCTATAACATGCCCACAACACTCCTATAACATGCCCACACTCCTATCACATGACCACAACACTCCTTTCACATGGCCACAACACTCCTATCACATGGCCACAACTCTCGTATCACATGCCCACTACACTCCTATCACATGCCCACAACACACCTATAACATGCCCACAACACTCCTATCACATGCCCACACTCCTATCACATGACCACAACACTCCTATAACATGCCCACAACACTCCTATCACATGGCCACAACACTCCTATCACATGGCCACAACTCTCCTATCACATACCAACAACACTCCTATCACATGCCCACAACACTCCTATCACATGCCCACAACACTCGTATCACATGGCCACAACTCTCGTATCACATGCCCACTACACTCCTATCACATGCCCACAACACACCTATAACATGCCCACAACACTCCTATCACATGCCCACACTCCTATCACATGACCACAACACTCCTATAACATGCCCACAACACTCCTATCACATGGCCACAACACTCCTATCACATGGCCACAACTCTCCTATCACATACCAACAACACTCCTATCACATGCCCACAACAATTCTATCACATGCCCACAACACTCCTATCACATGCCCACACTCCTATCACTTGACCACAACACTCCTATAACATGCCCACAACACTCCTATCACATGCCCACAACACTCCTATCACATGGCCACAACACTCGTATAACATGCCCACAACACTCCTATCACATGCCCACACTCCTATCACATGACCACAACACTCCTATCACATGGCCACAACACTCCTATCACATGCCCACAACAATTCTATCACATGCCCACAAAACTCCTATCACATGCTCACAACACTCCTATCACATGCCCACAACACTCCTATCACATGGCCACACTCCTATCACATGACCACAACACTCCTATAACATGCCCACAACACTCCTATCACATTCCCACAACACTCCTATCACATGGCCACAACACACGTATAACATGCCCACAACACTCCTATCACATGCCCACAACACTTCTATTACATGCCCACAACACTCCTATCACATGCCCACAACACTCCTATAACATGCCCACACTCCTATCACATGCCCACAAAACTCCTATCACATGCCCACAACACTCCTATCACATGCCCACAACACTCCTATAACATGCCCACACTCCTATCACATGACCACAACACTCCTATCACATCCCCACAACACTCCTATCACATGGCCACAACTCTCGTATCACATGCCCACTACACTCCTATCACATGCCCACAACACACCTATAACATGCCCACAACACTCCTATCACATGCCCACACTCCTATCACATGACCACAACACTCCTATAACATGCCCACAACACTCCTATCACATGGCCACAACACTCCTATCACATGGCCACAACTCTCCTATCACATACCAACAACACTCCTATCACATGCCCACGACAATTCTATCACATGCCCACAACACTCCTATCACATGCAAACACTCCTATCACTTGACCACAACACTCCTATAACATGCCCACAACACTCCTATCACATGCCCACAACACTCCTATCACATGGCCACAACACTCGTATAACATGCCCACAACACTCCTATCACATGCCCACACTCCTATCACATGACCACAACACTCCTATCACATGCCCACAACACTCCTATCACATGGCCACAACACTCCTATCACATGCCCACAACAATTCTATCACATGCCCACAAAACTCCTATCACATGCTCACAACACTCCTATCACATGCCCACAACACTCCTATCACATGGCCACACTCCTATCACATGACCACAACACTCCTATAACATGCCCACAACACTCCTATCACATGGCCACAACACACGTATAACATGCCCACAACACTCCTATCACATGCCCACAACACTCCTATAACATGCCCACACTCCTATCACATGCCCACAACACTCCTATAACATGCCCACACTCCTATCACATGCCCACAACACTCCTATCACATGCCCACAACACTCCTATCACATGCCCACAACACTCCTATCACATGGCCACAACACTCGTATAACATGCCCACAACACTCCTATCACATGCCCACAACACTCCTATCACATGCCCACAACACTCCTATAACCTGCCCACAACACTCCTATAACATGCACACACTCCTATCACATGACCACAACACTCCTATCACATGCCCACAACACTCCTATCACATGGCCACAACACTCGTATAACATGCCCACAACACTCCTATCACATGCCCACAACACTTCTATTACATGCCCACAACACTCCTATCACATGCCCACAACACTCCTATAACATGCCCACACTCCTATCACATGACCACAACACTCCTATCACATGCCCACAACACTCCTATCACATGGCCACAACACTCGTATAACATGCCCACAACACTCCTATCACATGCCCACAACATTCCTATAACATGCCCACAACACTCCTATCACATGCCCACAACACTCCTATAACATGCCCACAACACTCCTATAACATGCCCACACTCCTATCACATGACCACAACACTCCTATCACATGGCCACAACACTCCTATCACATGGCCACAACTCTCGTATCACATGCCCACTACACTCCTATCACATGCCCACAACACACCTATAACATGCCCACAACACTCCTATCACATGCCCACACTCCTATCACATGACCACAACACTCCTATCACATGCCCACAACACTCCTATCACATGGCCACAACACTCCTATCACATGGCCACAACTCTCCTATCACATACCAACAACACTCCTATCACATGCCCACAACACTCCTATCACATGCCCACACTCCTATCACTTGACCACAACACTCCTATAACATGCCCACAACACTCCTATCACATGCCCACAACACTCCTATCACATGGCCACAACACTCGTATAACATGCCCACAACACTCCTATCACATGCCCACACTCCTATCACATGACCACAACACTCCTATCACATGCCCACAACACTCCTATCACATGGCCACAACACTCCTATCACATGCCCACAACAATTCTATCACATGCCCACAAAACTCCTATCACATGCTCACAACACTCCTATCACATGCCCACAACACTCCTATCACATGGCCACACTCCTATCACATGACCACAACACTCCTATAACATGCCCACAACACTCCTATCACATGCCCACAACACTCCTATCACATGGCCACAACACACGTATAACATGCCCACAACACTCCTATCACATGCCCACAACACTTCTATTACATGCCCACAACACTCCTATCACATGCCCACAACACTCCTATAACATGCCCACACTCCTATCACATGCCCACAACACTCCTATCACATGCCCACAACACTCCTATCACATGGCCACAACACTCGTATAACATGCCCACAACACTCCTATCACATGCCCACAACACTCCTATCACATGCCCACAACACTCCTATAACATGCCCACAACACTCCTATAACATGCCCACACTCCTATCACATGACCACAACACTCCTATCACATGCCCACAACACTCCTATCACATGGCCACAACACTCCTATCACATGGCCACAACTCTCCTATCACACACCCACAACACTCCTATCACATGCCCACAACAATTCTATCACATGCCCACAAAACTACTATCACATGCCCACAACACTCCTATCACATGCCCACACTCCTATCACATGACCACAACACTCCTATAACATGCCCACAACACTCCAATCACATGCCCACAACACTCCTATCGCATGCCCACAACATTCCTGTCGCATGCCCACAACACTCCTATCGCATGGCCACAACACTTCTATTGCATGCCCACAACACTCCTATCGCATGTCCACAACACTCCTATCACATGGGCACAACACTCCTATCACATGGCCACAACACTCCTATCACATGCTCACAACACTCCTATCACATGGCCACAACACTCCTATCACATGGCCACAACACTTCTATCACATGTCCACAACACTCCTATCACATGCCCACAACACATCTATCACATGGCCACAACACTCCTAACACATGCCCACACTCCTATCACATGGCCACAACACTCCTATCACATGCCCACAACACTCCTATCACATGACCACAACACTCCTATCACATGGCCACAACACTCCTATCACATGGCCACAACACTCCTATCACATGCCCACAACACTCCTATCACATGCCCACAACAATTCTATCACATGCCCACAAAACTCCTATCACATGCCCACAACACTCCTATCACATGCCCACAACACTCCTATCACATGCCCACAACAATTCTATCACATGCCCACAAAACTCCTATCACATGCCCACAACACTCCTATCACATGCCCACACTCCTATCACATGACCACGACACTCCTATAACATGCCCACAACACTTCATAACATGCCCACAACACTCCTATCACATGGCCACAACACTCGTATCACATGCCCACAACACTCCTATCACATGACCACAACAGTCCTATCACATGACCACAACACTCCTATAACATGCCCACAACACTCCTATCACATGGCCTCAACACTCGTTTAACATGCCCACAACACTCCTATAACATGCCCACAACACTCCTATCACATGCCCGCAACACTCCTATCACATTCCCACAACACTCCTATCACATGCCCACAACACTCCTATCACATGGCCACAACACTCGTATAACATGCCCACAACACTCCTATCACATGCCCACAACTCTCCTATCACATGACCACAACACTACTATCACATGGCCACATCACTCCTATCACATGCCCACAACACTCCTATAACATGCCCACACCACTTCTATCACATGCCCACAGCACTTCTATCACATGCCACAACACTCCTATCACATGCCCACAACACTCCTATCACATGCCCTCAACAATTCTATCACATGCCCACAAAACTCCTATCACATGCTCACAACACTCCTATCACATGCCCACAACACTCCTATCACATGGCCACACTCCTATCACATGACCACAACACTCCTATCACATGCCCACAACACTCCTATCACATGCCCACAACACTCCTATCACATGCCCACAACACTCCTATCACATGGCCACACTCCTATCACATGGCCACAACACTCCTATCACATGCCCACAACACTCCTATCACATGACCACAACACTCCTATCACATGGCCACAACACTCCTTTCACATGGCCTCAACACTCCTATCACATGGCCACAACACTTCTATTACATGCCCACAACACTTCTATTATATGCCCACAACACTCCTATCACATTCCCACAACACTCCTATCACATGCCCACAACACTCCTATCACATGGCCACAACACTCCTATCACATGCTCACAACACTCCTATCACATGGCCACAACACTCCTATCACATGGCCACAACACTTCTATCACATGTCCACAACACTCCTATCACATGCCCACAACACATCTATCACATGGCCACAACACTCCCAACACATGCCCACAACACTCCCATCACATGCCCACAACACTCCTATCACATGCCCACAACACTCCTATCACATGCCCACAACACTCCTATCACATGGCCACAACACTCCTATCACATGCCCACACTCCTATTACATGCCCACAACACTCCTATCACATGCCCACAACACTCCTATCACATGACCACAACACTCCTATCACATGGCCACAACACTCCAATCACATGGCCACAACACTCCTATCACATGCCCACAACACTCCTATCACATGCCCACAACAATTCTATCACATGCCCACAAAACTCCTATCACATGCCCACAACACTCCTATTACATGCCCACAACACTCCTATAACATGCCCACAACACTCCATAACATGCCCACAACACTCCTATCACATGCCCACAACACTCCTATCACATGGCCACAACACTCGTATCACATGCCCACAACACTCCTATTACATGCCCACACTCCTATCACATGACCACAACACTCCTATAACATGCCCACAACACTCCTATAACATGCCCACAACACTCCTATCACATGGCCTCAACACTCGTATAACATGCCCACAACACTCCTATAACATGCCCACAACACTCCTGTCACATGCCCACAACACTCCTATCACATTCCCACAACACTCCTATCACATGCCCACAACACTCCTATCACATGGCCACAACACTCGTATAACATGCCCACAACACTCCTATCACATGCCCACAACACTCCTATCACATGACCACAACACTCCTATCACATGGCCACATCACTCCTATAACATGCCCACAACACTTCTATCACATGCCACAACACTCCTATCACATGCCCACAACACTCCTATCACATGCCCACAACAATTCTATCACATGCCCACAAAACTCCTATCACATGCTCACAACACTCCTATCACATGCCCACAACACTCCTATCACATGGCAACACTCCTATCACATGACCACAACACTCCTATCACATGCCCACAACACTCCTATCACATTGCCACAACACTCGTATAACATGCCCACAACACTCCTATCACATGCCCACAACACTTCTATTACATGCCCACAACACTCCTTTCACATGCCCACAACGCTCCTATCACATGCCCACACTCCTATCACATGACCACAACACTCCTATCACATGCCCACAACACTCCTATCACATGCCCACAACACTCCTATCACATGGCCACAACACTTGTATAACATGCCCACAACACTCCTATCACATGCCCACAACACTCCTATCACATGCCCACAACACTCCTATCACATGCCCACAACACATATATAACATGCCCACAACACTCCTATCACATGACCACAACACTCCTATAACATGCCCACAACACTCCTATCACATGGCCACAACACTCCTATCACATGGCCACAACTCTCCTATCACATACCCACAACACTCCTATCACATGCCCACAACAATTCTATCACATGCCCACAAAACTACTATCACATGCCCACAACACTCCTATCACATGCCCACACTCCTATCACTTGACCACAACACTCCTATCACATGCCCACAACACTCCTAACACATGCCCACAACACTCCTATCACATGGCCACAACACTCGTATAACATGCCCACAACACTCCTATAACATGCCCACACACCTATCACATGCCCACAACACTCCTATCACATGCCCACAACAATTCTATCACATGCCCACAAAACTCCTATCACATGCTCACAACACTCCTATCACATGCCCACAACACTCCTATCACATGGCCACACTCCTATCACATGACCACAACACTCCTATAACATGCCCACAACACTCCTATCACATGCCCACAACACTCCTATCACATGGCCACAACACTCGTATAACATGCCCTCAACACTCCTATCACATGCCCACAACACTTCTATTACATGCCCACAACACTCCTATCACATGCCCACAACACTCCTATAACATGCCCACACTCAAATCACATGACCACAACACTCCTATCACATGCCCACAACACTCCTATCACATGGCCACAACACTCGTATGACATGCCCACAACACTCCTATCACATGCCCACAACATTCCTATCACATGCCCACAACACTCCTATCACATGCCCACAAAACTCCTATCACATGCTCACAACACTCCTATCACATGCCCACAACACTCCTATCACATGGCCACACTCCTATCACATGACCACAACACTCCTATAACATGCCCACAACACTCCTATCACATGGCCACAACACACGTATAACATGCCCACAACACTCCTATCACATGCCCACAACACTCCTATAACATGCCCACACTCCTATCACATGCCCACAACACTCCTATAACATGCCCACACTCCTATCACATGCCCACAACACTCCTATCACATGCCCACAACACTCCTATCACATGCCCACAACACTCCTATCACATGGCCACAACACTCGTATAACATGCCCACAACACTCCTATCACATGCCCACAACACTCCTATCACATGCCCACAACACTCCTATAACCTGCCCACAACACTCCTATAACATGCCCACACTCCTATCACATGACCACAACACTCCTATCACATGCCCACAACACTCCTATCACATGGCCACAACACTCGTATAACATGCCCACAACACTCCTATCACATGCCCACAACACTTCTATTACATGCCCACAACACTCCTATCACATGCCCACAACACTCCTATAACATGCCCACACTCCTATCACATGACCACAACACTCCTATCACATGCCCACAACACTCCTATCACATGGCCACAACACTCGTATAACATGCCCACAACACTCCTATCACATGCCCACAACATTCCTATAACATGCCCACAACACTCCTATCACATGCCCACAACACTCCTATAACATGCCCACAACACTCCTATAACATGCCCACACTCCTATCACATGACCACAACACTCCTATCACATGGCCACAACACTCCTATCACATGGCCACAACTCTCGTATCACATGCCCACTACACTCCTATCACATGCCCACAACACACCTATAACATGCCCACAACACTCCTATCACATGCCCACACTCCTATCACATGACCACAACACTCCTATCACATGCCCACAACACTCCTATCACATGGCCACAACACTCCTATCACATGGCCACAACTCTCCTATCACATACCAACAACACTCCTATCACATGCCCACAACACTCCTATCACATGCCCACACTCCTATCACTTGACCACAACACTCCTATAACATGCCCACAACACTCCTATCACATGCCCACAACACTCCTATCACATGGCCACAACACTCGTATAGCATGCCCACAACACTCCTATCACATGCCCACACTCCTATCACATGACCACAACACTCCTATCACATGCCCACAACACTCCTATCACATGGCCACAACACTCCTATCACATGCCCACAACAATTCTATCACATGCCCACAAAACTCCTATCACATGCTCACAACACTCCTATCACATGCCCACAACACTCCTATCACATGGCCACACTCCTATCACATGACCACAACACTCCTATAACATGCCCACAACACTCCTATCACATGCCCACAACACTCCTATCACATGGCCACAACACACGTATAACATGCCCACAACACTCCTATCACATGCCCACAACACTTCTATTACATGCCCACAACACTCCTATCACATGCCCACAACACTCCTATAACATGCCCACACTCCTATCACATGCCCACAACACTCCTATCACATGCCCACAACACTCCTATCACATGCCCACAACACTCCTATCACATGGCCACAACACTCCTATCACATGCCCACAACACTCCTATCACATGCCCACAACACTCCTATCACATGCCCACAACACTCCTATAACATGCCCACAACACTCCTATAACATGCCCACACTCCTATCACATGACCACAACACTCCTATCACATGCCCACAACACTCCTATCACATGGCCACAACACTCCTATCACATGGCCACAACTCTCCTATCACACACCCACAACACTCCTATCACATGCCCACAACAATTCTATCACATGCCCACAAAACTACTATCACATGCCCACAACACTCCTATCACATGCCCACACTCCTATCACATGACCACAACACTCCTATAACATGCCCACAACACTCCTATCACATGGCCACAACACTCGTATAACATGCCCACAACACTCCTATAACATGCCCACACTCCTATCACATGACCACAACACTCCTATAACATGCCCACAACACTCCTATCCCATGCCCACAACACTCCTATCACATGGCCACAACACTCCTATCACATACCCACAACACTCCTATCACATGCCCACAACAATTCTATCACATGCCCACAAAACTAATATCACATGCCCACAAAACTCCTATCACATGCCCACACTCCTATCACATGACCACAACACTCCTATAACATGCCCACAACACTCCAATCACATGCCCACAACACTCCTATCGCATGCCCACAACATTCCTGTCGCATGCCCACAACACTCCTATCGCATGGCCACAACACTTCTATTGCATGCCCACAACACTCCTATCGCATGTCCACAACACTCCTATCACATGGGCACAACACTCCTATCACATGGCCACAACACTCCTATCACATGCTCACAACACTCCTATCACATGGCCACAACACTCCTATCACATGGCCACAACACTTCTATCACATGTCCACAACACTCCTATCACATGCCCACAACACATCTATCACATGGCCACAACACTCCTAACACATGCCCACACTCCTATCACATGGCCACAACACTCCTATCACATGCCCACAACACTCCTATCACATGACCACAACACTCCTATCACATGGCCACAACACTCCTATCACATGGCCACAACACTCCTATCACATGCCCACAACACTCCTATCACATGCCCACAACAATTCTATCACATGCCCACAAAACTCCTATCACATGCCCACAACACTCCTATCACATGCCCACAACACTCCTATCACATGCCCACAACAATTCTATCACATGCCCACAAAACTCCTATCACATGCCCACAACACTCCTATCACATGCCCACACTCCTATCACATGACCACGACACTCCTATAACATGCCCACAACACTTCATAACATGCCCACAACACTCCTATCACATGGCCACAACACTCGTATCACATGCCCACAACACTCCTATCACATGACCACAACAGTCCTATCACATGACCACAACACTCCTATAACATGCCCACAACACTCCTATCACATGGCCTCAACACTCGTTTAACATGCCCACAACACTCCTATAACATGCCCACAACACTCCTATCACATGCCCGCAACACTCCTATCACATTCCCACAACACTCCTATCACATGCCCACAACACTCCTATCACATGGCCACAACACTCGTATAACATGCCCACAACACTCCTATCACATGCCCACAACTCTCCTATCACATGACCACAACACTACTATCACATGGCCACATCACTCCTATCACATGCCCACAACACTCCTATAACATGCCCACACCACTTCTATCACATGCCCACAGCACTTCTATCACATGCCACAACACTCCTATCACATGCCCACAACACTCCTATCACATGCCCTCAACAATTCTATCACATGCCCACAAAACTCCTATCACATGCTCACAACACTCCTATCACATGCCCACAACACTCCTATCACATGGCCACACTCCTATCACATGACCACAACACTCCTATCACATGCCCACAACACTCCTATCACATGCCCACAACACTCCTATCACATGCCCACAACACTCCTATCACATGGCCACACTCCTATCACATGGCCACAACACTCCTATCACATGCCCACAACACTCCTATCACATGACCACAACACTCCTATCACATGGCCACAACACTCCTTTCACATGGCCTCAACACTCCTATCACATGGCCACAACACTTCTATTACATGCCCACAACACTTCTATTATATGCCCACAACACTCCTATCACATTCCCACAACACTCCTATCACATGGCCACAACACTCCTATCACATGCTCACAACACTCCTATCACATGGCCACAACACTCCTATCACATGGCCACAACACTTCTATCACATGTCCACAACACTCCTATCACATGCCCACAACACATCTATCACATGGCCACAACACTCCCAACACATGCCCACAACACTCCCATCACATGCCCACAACACTCCTATCACATGCCCACAACACTCCTATCACATGCCCACAACACTCCTATCACATGGCCACAACACTCCTATCACATGCCCACACTCCTATCACATGCCCACAACACTCCTATCACATGCCCACAACACTCCTATCACATGACCACAACACTCCTATCACATGGCCACAACACTCCAATCACATGGCCACAACACTCCTATCACATGCCCACAACACTCCTATCACATGCCCACAACAATTCTATCACATGCCCACAAAACTCCTATCACATGCCCACAACACTCCTATTACATGCCCACAACACTCCTATAACATGCCCACAACACTCCATAACATGCCCACAACACTCCTATCACATGCCCACAACACTCCTATCACATGGCCACAACACTCGTATCACATGCCCACAACACTCCTATTACATGCCCACACTCCTATCACATGACCACAACACTCCTATAACATGCCCACAACACTCCTATAACATGCCCACAACACTCCTATCACATGGCCTCAACACTCGTATAACATGCCCACAACACTCCTATAACATGCCCACAACACTCCTGTCACATGCCCACAACACTCCTATCACATTCCCACAACACTCCTATCACATGCCCACAACACTCCTATCACATGGCCACAACACTCGTATAACATGCCCACAACACTCCTATCACATGCCCACAACACTCCTATCACATGACCACAACACTCCTATCACATGGCCACATCACTCCTATAACATGCCCACAACACTTCTATCACATGCCACAACACTCCTATCACATGCCCACAACACTCCTATCACATGCCCACAACAATTCTATCACATGCCCACAAAACTCCTATCACATGCTCACAACACTCCTATCACATGCCCACAACACTCCTATCACATGGCAACACTCCTATCACATGACCACAACACTCCTATCACATGCCCACAACACTCCTATCACATTGCCACAACACTCGTATAACATGCCCACAACACTCCTATCACATGCCCACAACACTTCTATTACATGCCCACAACACTCCTTTCACATGCCCACAACGCTCCTATCACATGCCCACACTCCTATCACATGACCACAACACTCCTATCACATGCCCACAACACTCCTATCACATGCCCACAACACTCCTATCACATGGCCACAACACTTGTATAACATGCCCACAACACTCCTATCACATGCCCACAACACTCCTATCACATGCCCACAACACTCCTATCACATGCCCACAACACATATATAACATGCCCACAACACTCCTATCACATGACCACAACACTCCTATAACATGCCCACAACACTCCTATCACATGGCCACAACACTCCTATCACATGGCCACAACTCTCCTATCACATACCCACAACACTCCTATCACATGCCCACAACAATTCTATCACATGCCCACAAAACTACTATCACATGCCCACAACACTCCTATCACATGCCCACACTCCTATCACTTGACCACAACACTCCTATCACATGCCCACAACACTCCTAACACATGCCCACAACACTCCTATCACATGGCCACAACACTCGTATAACATGCCCACAACACTCCTATAACATGCCCACACACCTATCACATGCCCACAACACTCCTATCACATGCCCACAACAATTCTATCACATGCCCACAAAACTCCTATCACATGCTCACAACACTCCTATCACATGCCCACAACACTCCTATCACATGGCCACACTCCTATCACATGACCACAACACTCCTATAACATGCCCACAACACTCCTATCACATGCCCACAACACTCCTATCACATGGCCACAACACTCGTATAACATGCCCTCAACACTCCTATCACATGCCCACAACACTTCTATTACATGCCCACAACACTCCTATCACATGCCCACAACACTCCTATAACATGCCCACACTCAAATCACATGACCACAACACTCCTATCACATGCCCACAACACTCCTATAACATGCCCACAACACTCCTATAACATGCCCACACTCCTATCACATGACCACAACACTCCTATCACATGGCCACAACACTCCTATCACATGCCCACAACACTCCTATAACATGCCCACAACACTCCTATAACATGCCCACACTCCTATCACATGACCACAACACTCCTATCACATGGCCACAACACTCCTATCACATGGCCACAACTCTCGTATCACATGCCCACTGCACTCCTATCACATGCCCACAACACACCTATAACATGCCCACAACACTCCTATCACATGCCCACACTCCTATCACATGACCACAACACTCCTATAACATGCCCACAACACTCCTATCACATGGCCACAACACTCCTATCACATGGCCACAACTCTCCTATCACATACCAACAACACTCCTATCACATGCCCACAACAATTCTATCACATGCCCACAAAACTACTATCACATGCCCACAACACTCCTATCACATGCCCACACTCCTATCACTTGACCACAACACTCCTATAACATGCCCACAACACTCCTATCACATGCCCACAACACTCCTATCACATGGCCACAACACTCGTATAACATGCCCACAACACTCCTATCACATGCCCACACTCCTATCACATGACCACAACACTCCTATCACATGCCCACAACACTCCTATCACATGGCCACAACACACCTATCACATGCCCACAACACTCCTATCACATGCCCACAACAATTCTATCACATGCCCACAAAACTCCTATCACATGCTCACAACACTCCTATCACATGCCCTCAACACTCCTATCACATGGCCACACTCCTATCACATGACCACAACACTCCTATAACATGCCCACAACACTCCTATCACATGCCCACAACACTCCTATCACATGGCCACAACACTCCTATCACATGCCCACAACACTTCTATTACATGCCCACAACACTCCTATCACATGCCCACAACACTCCTATCACATGCCCACACTCCTATCACATGCCCACAACACTCCTATCACATGCCCACAACACTCCTATCACATGCCCACAACACTCCTATCACATGGCCACAACACTCGTATAACATGCCCACAACACTCCTATCACATGCCCACAACACTCCTATCACATGCCCACAACACTCCTATAACATGCCCACAACACTCCTATAACATGCCCACACTCCTATCACATGACCACAACACTCCTATAACATGCCCACAACACTACTATCACATGGCCACAACACTCGTATAACATGCCCACAACACTCCTATAACATGCCCACACTCCTATCACATGACCACAACACTCCTATAACATGCCCACAACACTCCTATCCCATGCCCACAACACTCCTATCACATGGCCACAACACTCCTATCACATACCCACAACACTCCTATCACATGCCCACAACAATTCTATCACATGCCCACAAAACTAATATCACATGCCCACAACACTCCTATCACATGCCCACACTCCTATCACATGACCACAACACTACTATAACATGCCCACAACACTCCAATCTAATGCCCACAACACTCCTATCGCATGCCCACAACATTCCTGTCGCATGCCCACAACACTCCTATCGCATGGCCACAACACTTCTATCGCATGCCCACAACACTCCTATCACATGTCCTCAACACTCCAATCACATGGGCACAACACTCCTATCACATGGCCACAACACTCCTATCACATGCTCACAACACTCCTATCACATGGCCACAACACTCCTATCACATGGCCACAACACTTCTATCACATGTCCACAACACTCCTATCACATGCCCACAACACATCTATCACATGGCCACAACACTCCTAACACATGCCCACACTCCTATCACATGGCCACAACACTCCTATCACATGCCCACAACACTCCTATCACATGCCCACAACAATTCTATCACATTCCCACAACACTCCTATCACATGCCCACAACACTCCTATCACATGCCCACAACACTCCTATCACATGCCCACAACAATTCTATCACATGCCCACAAAACTCCTATCACATGCCCACAACACTCCTATCACATGCCCACTCTCCTATCACATGACCACAACACTCCTATAACATGCCCACAACACTCCATAACATGCCCACAACACTCCTATCACATGCCCACAACACTCCTATCACATGGCCACAACACTCGTATCACATGCCCACAACACTCCTATCACATGACCACAACACTCCTATCACATGACCACAACACTCCTATCACATGCCCACAACACTCCTATCACATGCCCACAACACTCCTATCACATGGCCTCAACACTCGTATAACATGCCCACAACACTCCTATAACATGCCCACAACACTCCTATCACATGCCCACAACACTCCTATCACATGCCCACAACACTCCTATCACATGGCCACAACACTTGTATAACATGCCCACAACACTCCTATCACATGCCCACAACACTCCTATCACATGACCACAACACTCCTATCACATGCCCATAACACTCCTATAACATGCTCACAACACTTCTATCACATGCCCACAACACTTCTATCACATGCCACAACACTCCTATCACATGCCCACAACACTCCTATCACATGCCCACAACAATTCTATCACATGCCCACAAAACTCCTATCACATGCTCACAACACTCCTATCACATGCCCACAACACTCCTATCACATGGCCACACTCCTATCACATGACCACAACACTCCTATCACATGCCCACAACACTCCTATCACATGCCCACAACACTCCTATCACATTGCCACAACAATCGTATAACATGCCCACAACACTCCTATCACATGCCCACAACACTTCTATTACATGCCCACAACACTCCTATCACATGCCCACAACGCTCCTATAACATGCCCACACTCCTATCACATGACCACAACACTCCTATCACATGCCCACAACACTCCTATCACATGCCCACAACACTCCTATCACATGGCCACAACACTTGTATAACATGCCCACAACACTCCTATCACATGCTCACAACACTCCTATCACATGCCCACAACACTCCTATCACATGCCCACAACACATCTATAACATGCCCACAACACTCCTATCACATGACCACAACACTCCTATCACATGCCCACAACACTCCTATCACATGGCCACAACTCTCCTATCACATACCCACAACACTCCTATCACATGCCCACAACAATTCTATCACATGCCCACAAAACTACTATCACATGCCCACAACACTCCTATCACATGCCCACACTCCTATCACTTGACCACAACACTCCTATCACATGCCCACAACACTCCTATCATATTGCCACAACACTCGTATAACATGCCCACAACACTCCTATAACATGCCCACACTCCAATCACATGACCACAACACTCCTATAACATGCCCAAAACACTCCTATCACATGCCCACAACACTCCTATCACATGGCCACAACACTCCTATCACATACCCACAACACTCCTATCACATGCCCACAACAATTCTATCACATGCCCACAAAACTACTATCACATGCCCACAACACTCCTATCACATGCCCACACTCCTATCACATGACCACAACACTCCTATCACATGCCCACAACACTCCTATCACATGCCCACAACACTCCAATCACATGCCCACAACACTCGTATAACATTCCCACAACACACCTATCACATGCCCACAACACTCCTATCACATGACCACAACACTCCTATAACATGCCCACAACACTCCTATTCTCATGCCCACAACACTCCTATCACATGGCCACAACACTCGTATAACATGCCCACAACACTCCTATCACATGCCCACAACACTCCTATCACATGACCACAACACTCCTATCACATGCCCACAACACTCCTATCTCATGACCACAACACTCCTATCACATGCCCACAACACTCCTATCACATGACCACAACACTCCTATCACATGACCACAACATTCCTATCACATGGCCACAACACTCCTATCACATGCCTACAACACTCCTATCATATGCCCACAACAATTCTATCACATGCCCACAAAACTCCTATCACATGCCCACAACACTCCTATCACATGCCCACACTCCTATCACATGCCCACAACACTCCCATCACATGCCCAAACCACTTCTATCACATGCCCACAACACTACTATCACATTCCCACAATACTCCTTTAACATGCCCATAACACTCCCATCACATGCCCACAACACTCCTATCACATGCCCACAACACTCCTATCACATTCCCACAAAACTCCTGTCACATGCCCACACTCCTATCACATGCCCACAACACTCAATAACGTGCCCACAACACTCCTATCACATGCCCACAACACTCCTATCACATGGCCACAACACTCATATCACATGCCCACAATACTCATATCACATGCCCACAATACTCCTATCACATGACCACAACACTCCTATCACATGCCCACAACACTCCTATCACATGGCCACAACACTCGTATAACATGCCCACAACACTCCTATAACATGCCCACAACACTCCTATAACATGCCCTCAACACTCCTATCACATGCCCACAACACTCCTATCACATGGCCACAACACTCGTATAACATGCCAACAACACTCCTATCACATGCCCACAACACTCCTATCACATGGCCACATCTCTCCTATCACATGCCCATAACACTCCTACAACATGCCCACAACACTTCTATCACATGCCCACAACAATTCTATCACATGCTCACAACACTCCTATCACATGCCCACAACACTTCCATCACATGCCCACAACACTCCTACCACATGGCCACAGCACTCCTATCACATGGCCACAGCACTCCTATCACATGCCCACACTCCTATCACATGGCCACAACACTCCTATCACATGCCCACAACACTCCTATCACATGCCCACAACACTTTTATTACATGCCCACAACATTCCTATCACATGGCCACATCACTCCTATCACATGCCCACAATACTCCTATCACATGTCCACAACACTCCTTTCACATGCCCACAACACTCCTATCACATGCCCACAACACTCCTATCACATGACCACTACACTCCTATAACATGCCCACAACACTTCTATCACATGCCCACAACACTTCTATCACATGCTCACAACACTCCTATCACATGCCCACAACACTTCCATCACATGCCCACAACACTCCTATCACATGCCCACAACACTCCTATCCCATGCCCACAACACTCCTATCCCATGGCCACAACACTCCTATCACATGCCCTCAACACTCCTATCACATGCCCACAACACATCTATCACATGACCACAACACTCCTATCACATGCCCCCAACACTCCTATTACATGCCCACAACACATCTATCACATGACCACAACACTCCTATCACATGCCGAGAACACGCCTAACATGCCCAGAACACTCCTATCACATGCCCACAACACTTCTATCACATGCCCACACCACTCCTATCCCATGCCCACAACACTCCTATCCCATGCCCACAACACTCCTATCACATGCCCACAACACTCCTATCACATGGCCACAACACTCCTATCACATGCCCACAACACTCCTATCACATGTCCACAACACTCCTATCACATGGACACAACACTCCTATCACATGGCCACAACACTCCTATCACATGCTCACAACACTCCTATCACAAGGCCACAACACTCCTATCACATGGCCACAACACTTCTATCACATGTCCACAACACTCCTATCACATGCCCACAACACATCTATCACATGGCCACATCACTCCTAACACATGCCCACAACACTCCTATCACATGCCCACAACACTCCCATCACATGCCCACAACACTCCTATCACATGCCCACAACACTCCTATCACATGGCCACAACACTACTATCACATGCCCACACTCCTATCACATGGCCACAACACTCCTATCACATGCCCACAACACTCCTATCACATGACCACAACACTCCTATCACATGGCCACAACACTCCTATCACATGCCCACAATACTCATATCACATGCCCACAATACTCCTATCACATGACCACAACACTCCTATCACATGCCCACAACACTCCTATCACATGGTCACAACACTCGTATAACATGCCCACAACACTCCTATAACATGCCCACAACACTCCTATCACATGCCCTCAACACTCCTATCACATGCCCACAACACTCCTATCACATGGCCACAACACTCGTATAACATGCCCACAACACTCCTATCACATGCCCACAACACTCCTATCACATGGCCACATCACTCCTATCACATGCCCATAACACTCCTACAACATGCCCACAACACTTCTATCACATGCCCACAACAATTCTATCACATGCTCACAACACTCCTATCACATGCCCACAACACTTCCATCACATGCCCACAACACTCCTACCACATGGCCACAGCACTCCTATCACATGGCCACAGCACTCCTATCACATGCCCACACTCCTATCACATGGCCACAACACTCCTATCACATGCCCACAACACTCCTATCACATGCCCACAACACTTTTATTACATGCCCACAACATTCCTATCACATGGCCACATCACTCCTATCACATGCCCACAACACTCCTATCACATGTCCACAACACTCCTATCACATGCCCACAACACTCCTATCACATGCCCACAACACTCCTATCACATGCCCACAACACTCCTATCACATGCCCACAACACTCCTATCACATGGCCACAACACTCCTATCACATGCCCACACTCCTATCACATGGCCACAACACTCCTATCACATGCCCACAACACTCCTATCACATGACCACAACACTCCTATCACATGGCCACAACACTCGTATCACATGCCCACAACACTCCTATCACATGCCCACAACACTCCTATCACATGGCCACATCACTCCTATCACATGCCCATAACACTCCTACAACAAGCCCACAACACTTCGATCACATGCCCACAACAATTCTATCACATGCTCATAACACTCCTATCACATGCCCACAACACTTCCATCACATGCCCACAACACTCCTACCACATGGCCACAGCACTCCTATCACATGGCCACAGCACTCCTATCACATGCCCACACTCCTATCACATGGCCACAACACTCCTATCACATGCCCACAACACTCCTATCACATGCCCACAACACTTTTATTACATGCCCACAACATTCCTATCACATGGCCACATCACTCCTATCACATGCCCACAATACTCCTATCACATGTCCACAACACTCCTTTCACATGCCCACAACACTCCTATCACATGCCCACAACACTCCTATCACATGACCACTACACTCCTATAACATGCCCACAACACTTCTATCACATGCCCACAACACTTCTATCACATGCTCACAACACTCCTATCACATGCCCACAACACTTCCATCACATGCCCACAACACTCCTATCACATGCCCACAACACTCCTATCCCATGCCCACAACACTCCTATCCCATGGCCACAACACTCCTATCACATGCCCTCAACACTCCTATCACATGCCCACAACACATCTATCACATGACCACAACACTCCTATCACATGCCCCCAACACTCCTATTACATGCCCACAACACATCTATCACATGACCACAACACTCCTATCACATGCCGAGAACACGCCTAACATGCCCAGAACACTCCTATCACATGCCCACAACACTTCTATCACATGCCCACACCACTCCTATCCCATGCCCACAACACTCCTATCCCATGCCCACAACACTCCTATCACATGCCCACAACACTCCTATCACATGGCCACAACACTCCTATCACATGCCCACAACACTCCTATCACATGTCCACAACACTCCTATCACATGGACACAACACTCCTATCACATGGCCACAACACTCCTATCACATGCTCACAACACTCCTATCACAAGGCCACAACACTCCTATCACATGGCCACAACACTTCTATCACATGTCCACAACACTCCTATCACATGCCCACAACACATCTATCACATGGCCACATCACTCCTAACACATGCCCACAACACTCCTATCACATGCCCACAACACTCCCATCACATGCCCACAACACTCCTATCACATGCCCACAACACTCCTATCACATGGCCACAACACTCCTATCACATGCCCACACTCCTATCACATGGCCACAACACTCCTATCACATGACCACAACACTCCTATCACATGGCCACAACACTCCTATCACATGCCCACAATACTCATATCACATGCCCACAATACTCCTATCACATGACCACAACACTCCTATCACATGCCCACAACACTCCTATCACATGGTCACAACACTCGTATAACATGCCCACAACACTCCTATAACATGCCCACAACACTCCTATAACATGCCCTCAACACTCCTATCACATGCCCACAACACTCCTATCACATGGCCACAACACTCGTATAACATGCCCACAACACTCCTATCACATGCCCACAACACTCCTATCACATGGCCACATCACTCCTATCACATGCCCATAACACTCCTACAACATGCCCACAACACTTCTATCACATGCCCACAACAATTCTATCACATGCTCACAACACTCCTATCACATGCCCACAACACTTCCATCACATGCCCACAACACTCCTACCACATGGCCACAGCACTCCTATCACATGGCCACAGCACTCCTATCACATGCCCACACTCCTATCACATGGCCACAACACTCCTATCACATGCCCACAACACTCCTATCACATGCCCACAACACTTTTATTACATGCCCACAACATTCCTATCACATGGCCACATCACTCCTATCACATGCCCACAACACTCCTATCACATGTCCACAACACTCCTATCACATGCCCACAACACTCCTATCACATGCCCACAACACTCCTATCACATGCCCACAACACTCCTATCACATGCCCACAACACTCCTATCACATGGCCACAACACTCCTATCACATGCCCACACTCCTATCACATGGCCACAACACTCCTATCACATGCCCACAACACTCCTATCACATGACCACAACACTCCTATCACATGGCCACAACACTCCTATCACATGCCCACAACACTCCTATCACATGCCCACAACACTCCTATCACATGCCCACAACACTCCTATCACATGCCCACAACACTCCTATCACATTCCCACAACACTCCTATCACATGCCCACAACATTCCTATCACATGGCCACAACACTCGAATAACATGCCCACAACACTCCTATCACATGCCCACAACACTCCTATCACATGACCACAACACTCCTATCACATGGCCACAACACTCCTATCACATGGCCACAACACTCGTATAACATGCCCACAACACTCCTATAACATGCCCACACTCCTATCACATGACCACAACACTCCTATAACATGCCCACAACACTCCTATCCCATGCCCACAACACTCCTATCACATGGCCACAACACTCCTATCACATACCCACAACACTCCTATCACATGCCCACAACAATTCTATCACATGCCCACAAAACTAATATCACATGCCCACAACACTCCTATCACATGCCCACACTCCTATCACATGACCACAACACTCCTATAACATGCCCACAACACTCCAATCTAATGCCCACAACACTCCTATCGCATGCCCACAACATTCCTGTCGCATGCCCACAACACTCCTATCGCATGGCCACAACACTTCTATCGCATGCCCACAACACTCCTATCACATGTCCTCAACACTCCAATCACATGGGCACAACACTCCTATCACATGGCCACAACACTCCTATCACATGCTCACAACACTCCTATCACATGGCCACAACACTCCTATCACATGGCCACAACACTTCTATCACATGTCCACAACACTCCTATCACATGCCCACAACACATCTATCACATGGCCACAACACTCCTAACACATGCCCACACTCCTATCACATGGCCACAACACTCCTATCACATGCCCACAACACTCCTATCACATGCCCACAACAATTCTATCACATTCCCACAACACTCCTATCACATGCCCACAACACTCCTATCACATGCCCACAACACTCCTATCACATGCCCACAACAATTCTATCACATGCCCACAAAACTCCTATCACATGCCCACAACACTCCTATCACATGCCCACACTCCTATCACATGACCACAACACTCCTATAACATGCCCACAACACTCCATAACATGCCCACAACACTCCTATCACATGCCCACAACACTCCTATCACATGGCCACAACATTCGTATCACATGCCCACAACACTCCTATCACATGACCACAACACTCCTATCACATGACCACAACACTCCTATCACATGCCCACAACACTCCTATCACATGCCCACAACACTCCTATCACATGGCCTCAACACTCGTATAACATGCCCACAACACTCCTATTACATGCCCACAACACTCCTATCACATGCCCACAACACTCCTATCACATGCCCACAACACTCCTATCACATGGCCACAACACTTGTATAACATGCCCACAACACTCCTATCACATGCCCACAACACTCCTATCACATGACCACAACACTCCTATCACATGCCCACAACACTCCTATCACATTGCCACAACACTCGTATAACATGCCCACAACACTCCTATCACATGCCCACAACACTTCTATTACATGCCCACAACACTCCTTTCACATGCCCACAACGCTCCTATCACATGCCCACACTCCTATCACATGACCACAACACTCCTATCACATGCCCACAACACTCCTATCACATGCCCACAACACTCCTATCACATGGCCACAACACTTGTATAACATGCCCACAACACTCCTATCACATGCCCACAACACTCCTATCACATGCCCACAACACTCCTATCACATGCCCACAACACTCCTATCACATGGCCACAACACTCCTATCACATGCCCACACTCCTATCACATGGCCACAACACTCCTATCACATGCCCACAACACTCCTATCACATGACCACAACACTCCTATCACATGGCCACAACACTCCTATCACATGCCCACAACACTCCTATCACATGCCCACAACACTCCTATCACATGCCCACAACACTCCTATCACATGCCCACAACACTCCTATCACATTCCCACAACACTCCTATCACATGCCCACAACACTCCTATCACATGGCCACAACACTCGAATAACATGCCCACAACACTCCTATCACATGCCCACAACACTCCTATCACATGACCACAACACTCCTATCACATGGCCACAACACTCCTATCACATGGCCACAACACTCGTATAACATGCCCACAACACTCCTATAACATGCCCACACTCCTATCACATGACCACAACACTCCTATAACATGCCCACAACACTCCTATCCCATGCCCACAACACTCCTATCACATGGCCACAACACTCCTATCACATACCCACAACACTCCTATCACATGCCCACAACAATTCTATCACATGCCCACAAAACTAATATCACATGCCCACAACACTCCTATCACATGCCCACACTCCTATCACATGACCACAACACTCCTATAACATGCCCACAACACTCCAATCTAATGCCCACAACACTCCTATCGCATGCCCACAACATTCCTGTCGCATGCCCACAACACTCCTATCGCATGGCCACAACACTTCTATCGCATGCCCACAACACTCCTATCACATGTCCTCAACACTCCAATCACATGGGCACAACACTCCTATCACATGGCCACAACACTCCTATCACATGCTCACAACACTCCTATCACATGGCCACAACACTCCTATCACATGGCCACAACACTTCTATCACATGTCCACAACACTCCTATCACATGCCCACAACACATCTATCACATGGCCACAACACTCCTAACACATGCCCACACTCCTATCACATGGCCACAACACTCCTATCACATGCCCACAACACTCCTATCACATGCCCACAACAATTCTATCACATTCCCACAACACTCCTATCACATGCCCACAACACTCCTATCACATGCCCACAACACTCCTATCACATGCCCACAACAATTCTATCACATGCCCACAAAACTCCTATCACATGCCCACAACACTCCTATCACATGCCCACACTCCTATCACATGACCACAACACTCCTATAACATGCCCACAACACTCCATAACATGCCCACAACACTCCTATCACATGCCCACAACACTCCTATCACATGGCCACAACATTCGTATCACATGCCCACAACACTCCTATCACATGACCACAACACTCCTATCACATGACCACAACACTCCTATCACATGCCCACAACACTCCTATTCTCATGCCCACAACACTCCTATCACATGGCCACAACACTCGTATAACATGCCCACAACACTCCTATCACATGCCCACAACACTCCTATCACATGACCACAACACTCCTATCACATGCCCACAACACTCCTATCACATTGCCACAACACTCGTATAACATGCCCACAACACTCCTATCACATGCCCACAACACTTCTATTACATGCCCACAACACTCCTTTCACATGCCCACAACGCTCCTATCACATGCCCACACTCCTATCACATGACCACAACACTCCTATCACATGCCCACAACACTCCTATCACATGCCCACAACACTCCTATCACATGGCCACAACACTTGTATAACATGCCCACAACACTCCTATCACATGCCCACAACACTCCTATCACATGCCCACAACACTCCTATCACATGCCCACAACACATATATAACATGTCCACAACACTCCTATCACATGACCACAACACTCCTATAACATGCCCACAACACTCCTATCACATGGCCACAACACTCCTATCACATGGCCACAACTCTCCTATCACATACCCACAACACTCCTATCACATGCCCACAACAATTCTATCACATGCCCACAAAACTACTATCACATGCCCACAACACTCCTATCACATGCCCACACTCCTATCACTTGACCACAACACTCCTATCACATGCCCACAACACTCCTAACACATGCCCACAACACTCCTATCACATGGCCACAACACTCGTATAACATGCCCACAACACTCCTATCACATGCCCACACACCTATCACATGCCCACAACACTCCTATCACATGCCCACAACAATTCTATCACATGCCCACAAAACTCCAATCACATGCCCACAACACTCGTATAACATTCCCACAACACACCTATCACATGCCCACAACACTCCTATCACATGACCACAACACTCCTATAACATGCCCACAACACTCCTATTCTCATGCCCACAACACTCCTATCACATGGCCACAACACTCGTATAACATGCCCACAACACTCCTATCACATGCCCACAACACTCCTATCACATGACCACAACACTCCTATCACATGCCCACAACACTCCTATCTCATGACCACAACACTCCTATCACATGCCCACAACACTCCTATCACATGACCACAACACTCCTATCACATGACCACAACATTCCTATCACATGGCCACAACACTCCTATCACATGCCTACAACACTCCTATCACATGCCCACAACAATTCTATCACATGCCCACAAAACTCCTATCACATGCCCACAACACTCCTATCACATGCCCACACTCCTATCACATGCCCACAACACTCCCATCACATGCCCAAACCACTTCTATCACATGCCCACAACACTACTATCACATTCCCACAATACTCCTTTAACATGCCCATAACACTCCCATCACATGCCCACAACACTCCTATCACATGCCCACAACACTCCTATCACATTCCCACAAAACTCCTGTCACATGCCCACACTCCTATCACATGCCCACAACACTCAATAACGTGCCCACAACACTCCTATCACATGCCCACAACACTCCTATCACATGGCCACAACACTCATATCACATGCCCACAATACTCATATCACATGCCCACAATACTCCTATCACATGCCCACAACACTCCTATCACATGGCCACAACACTCGTATAACATGCCCACAACACTCCTATAACATGCCCACAACACTCCTATAACATGCCCTCAACACTCCTATCACATGCCCACAACACTCCTATCACATGGCCACAACACTCGTATAACATGCCCACAACACTCCTATCACATGCCCACAACACTCCTATCACATGGCCACATCACTCCTATCACATGCTCACAACACTCCTATCACAAGGCCACAACACTCCTATCACATGGCCACAACACTTCTATCACATGTCCACAACACTCCTATCACATGCCCACAACACATCTATCACATGGCCACATCACTCCTAACACATGCCCACAACACTCCTATCACATGCCCACAACACTCCCATCACATGCCCACAACACTCCTATCACATGCCCACAACACTCCTATCACATGGCCACAACACTACTATCACATGCCCACACTCCTATCACATGGCCACAACACTCCTATCACATGCCCACAACACTCCTATCACATGACCACAACACTCCTATCACGTGGCCACAACACTCCTATCACATGCCCACAATACTCATATCACATGCCCACAATACTCCTATCACATGACCACAACACTCCTATCACATGCCCACAACACTCCTATCACATGGTCACAACACTCGTATAACATGCCCACAACACTCCTATAACATGCCCACAACACTCCTATCACATGCCCTCAACACTCCTATCACATGCCCACAACACTCCTATCACATGGCCACAACACTCGTATAACATGCCCACAACACTCCTATCACATGCCCACAACACTCCTATCACAAGGCCACAACACTCCTATCACATTCCCACAAAACTCCTGTCACATGCCCACACTCCTATCACATGCCCACAACACTCAATAACGTGCCCACAACACTCCTATCACATGCCCACAACACTCCTATCACATGGCCACAACACTCATATCACATGCCCACAATACTCATATCACATGCCCACAATACTCCTATCACATGCCCACAACACTCCTATCACATGGCCACAACACTCGTATAACATGCCCACAACACTCCTATAACATGCCCACAACACTCCTATAACATGCCCTCAACACTCCTATCACATGCCCACAACACTCCTATCACATGGCCACAACACTCGTATAACATGCCCACAACACTCCTATCACATGCCCACAACACTCCTATCACATGGCCACATCACTCCTATCACATGCTCACAACACTCCTATCACAAGGCCACAACACTCCTATCACATGGCCACAACACTTCTATCACATGTCCACAACACTCCTATCACATGCCCACAACACATCTATCACATGGCCACATCACTCCTAACACATGCCCACAACACTCCTATCACATGCCCACAACACTCCCATCACATGCCCACAACACTCCTATCACATGCCCACAACACTCCTATCACATGGCCACAACACTACTATCACATGCCCACACTCCTATCACATGGCCACAACACTCCTATCACATGCCCACAACACTCCTATCACATGACCACAACACTCCTATCACATGGCCACAACACTCCTATCACATGCCCACAATACTCATATCACATGCCCACAATACTCCTATCACATGACCACAACACTCCTATCACATGCCCACAACACTCCTATCACATGGTCACAACACTCGTATAACATGCCCACAACACTCCTATAACATGCCCACAACACTCCTATCACATGCCCTCAACACTCCTATCACATGCCCACAACACTCCTATCACATGGCCACAACACTCGTATAACATGCCCACAACACTCCTATCACATGCCCACAACACTCCTATCACATGGCCACATCACTCCTATCACATGCCCATAACACTCCTACAACATGCCCACAACACTTCTATCACATGCCCACAACAATTCTATCACATGCTCACAACACTCCTATCACATGCCCACAACACTTCCATCACATGCCCACAACACTCCTACCACATGGCCACAGCACTCCTATCACATGGCCACAGCACTCCTATCACATGCCCACACTCCTATCACATGGCCACAACACTCCTATCACATGCCCACAACACTCCTATCACATGCCCACAACACTTTTATTACATGCCCACAACATTCCTATCACATGGCCACATCACTCCTATCACATGCCCACAACACTCCTATCACATGTCCACAACACTCCTATCACATGCCCACAACACTCCTATCACATGCCCACAACACTCCTATCACATGCCCACAACACTCCTATCACATGCCCACAACACTCCTATCACATGGCCACAACACTCCTATCACATGCCCACACTCCTATCACATGGCCACAACACTCCTATCACATGCCCACAACACTCCTATCACATGACCACAACACTCCTATCACATGGCCACAACACTCGTATCACATGCCCACAACACTCCTATCACATGCCCACAACACTCCTATCACATGGCCACATCACTCCTATCACATGCCCATAACACTCCTACAACAAGCCCACAACACTTCGATCACATGCCCACAACAATTCTATCACATGCTCATAACACTCCTATCACATGCCCACAACACTTCCATCACATGCCCACAACACTCCTACCACATGGCCACAGCACTCCTATCACATGGCCACAACACTCGTATAACATGCCCACAACACTCCTATAACATGCCCACAACACTCCTATAACATGCCCTCAACACTCCTATCACATGCCCACAACACTCCTATCACATGGCCACAACACTCGTATAACATGCCCACAACACTCCTATCACATGCCCACAACACTCCTATCACATGGCCACATCACTCCTATCACATGCTCACAACACTCCTATCACAAGGCCACAACACTCCTATCACATGGCCACAACACTTCTATCACATGTCCACAACACTCCTATCACATGCCCACAACACATCTATCACATGGCCACATCACTCCTAACACATGCCCACAACACTCCTATCACATGCCCACAACACTCCCATCACATGCCCACAACACTCCTATCACATGCCCACAACACTCCTATCACATGGCCACAACACTACTATCACATGCCCACACTCCTATCACATGGCCACAACACTCCTATCACATGCCCACAACACTCCTATCACATGACCACAACACTCCTATCACATGGCCACAACACTCCTATCACATGCCCACAATACTCATATCACATGCCCACAATACTCCTATCACATGACCACAACACTCCTATCACATGCCCACAACACTCCTATCACATGGTCACAACACTCGTATAACATGCCCACAACACTCCTATAACATGCCCACAACACTCCTATCACATGCCCTCAACACTCCTATCACATGCCCACAACACTCCTATCACATGGCCACAACACTCGTATAACATGCCCACAACACTCCTATCACATGCCCACAACACTCCTATCACAAGGCCACAACACTCCTATCACATTCCCACAAAACTCCTGTCACATGCCCACACTCCTATCACATGCCCACAACACTCAATAACGTGCCCACAACACTCCTATCACATGCCCACAACACTCCTATCACATGGCCACAACACTCATATCACATGCCCACAATACTCATATCACATGGTCACAACACTCGTATAACATGCCCACAACACTCCTATAACATGCCCACAACACTCCTATCACATGCCCTCAACACTCCTATCACATGCCCACAACACTCCTATCACATGGCCACAACACTCGTATAACATGCCCACAACACTCCTATCACATGCCCACAACACTCCTATCACAAGGCCACAACACTCCTATCACATTCCCACAAAACTCCTGTCACATGCCCACACTCCTATCACATGCCCACAACACTCAATAACGTGCCCACAACACTCCTATCACATGCCCACAACACTCCTATCACATGGCCACAACACTCATATCACATGCCCACAATACTCATATCACATGCCCACAATACTCCTATCACATGCCCACAACACTCCTATCACATGGCCACAACACTCGTATAACATGCCCACAACACTCCTATAACATGCCCACAACACTCCTATAACATGCCCTCAACACTCCTATCACATGCCCACAACACTCCTATCACATGGCCACAACACTCGTATAACATGCCCACAACACTCCTATCACATGCCCACAACACTCCTATCACATGGCCACATCACTCCTATCACATGCTCACAACACTCCTATCACAAGGCCACAACACTCCTATCACATGGCCACAACACTTCTATCACATGTCCACAACACTCCTATCACATGCCCACAACACATCTATCACATGGCCACATCACTCCTAACACATGCCCACAACACTCCTATCACATGCCCACAACACTCCCATCACATGCCCACAACACTCCTATCACATGCCCACAACACTCCTATCACATGGCCACAACACTACTATCACATGCCCACACTCCTATCACATGGCCACAACACTCCTATCACATGCCCACAACACTCCTATCACATGACCACAACACTCCTATCACATGGCCACAACACTCCTATCACATGCCCACAATACTCATATCACATGCCCACAATACTCCTATCACATGACCACAACACTCCTATCACATGCCCACAACACTCCTATCACATGGTCACAACACTCGTATAACATGCCCACAACACTCCTATAACATGCCCACAACACTCCTATCACATGCCCTCAACACTCCTATCACATGCCCACAACACTCCTATCACATGGCCACAACACTCGTATAACTAGCCACAACACTCCTATCACATGCCCACAACACTCCTATCACATGGCCACATCACTCCTATCACATGCCCATAACACTCCTACAACATGCCCACAACACTTCTATCACATGCCCACAACAATTCTATCACATGCTCACAACACTCCTATCACATGCCCACAACACTTCCATCACATGCCCACAACACTCCTACCACATGGCCACAGCACTCCTATCACATGGCCACAGCACTCCTATCACATGCCCACACTCCTATCACATGGCCACAACACTCCTATCACATGCCCACAACACTCCTATCACATGCCCACAACACTTTTATTACATGCCCACAACATTCCTATCACATGGCCACATCACTCCTATCACATGCCCACAACACTCCTATCACATGTCCACAACACTCCTATCACATGCCCACAACACTCCTATCACATGCCCACAACACTCCTATCACATGCCCACAACACTCCTATCACATGCCCACAACACTCCTATCACATGGCCACAACACTCCTATCACATGCCCACACTCCTATCACATGGCCACAACACTCCTATCACATGCCCACAACACTCCTATCACATGACCACAACACTCCTATCACATGGCCACAACACTCGTATCACATGCCCACAACACTCCTATCACATGCCCACAACACTCCTATCACATGGCCACATCACTCCTATCACATGCCCATAACACTCCTACAACAAGCCCACAACACTTCGATCACATGCCCACAACAATTCTATCACATGCTCATAACACTCCTATCACATGCCCACAACACTTCCATCACATGCCCACAACACTCCTACCACATGGCCACAGCACTCCTATCACATGGCCACAGCACTCCTATCACATGCCCACACTCCTATCACATGGCCACAACACTCCTATCACATGCCCACAACACTCCTATCACATGCCCACAACACTTTTATTACATGCCCACAACATTCCTATCACATGGCCACATCACTCCTATCACATGCCCACAATACTCCTATCACATGTCCACAACACTCCTTTCACATGCCCACAACACTCCTATCACATGCCCACAACACTCCTATCACATGACCACTACACTCCTATAACATGCCCACAACACTTCTATCACATGCCCACAACACTTCTATCACATGCTCACAACACTCCTATCACATGCCCACAACACTTCCATCACATGCCCACAACACTCCTATCACATGCCCACAACACTCCTATCCCATGCCCACAACACTCCTATCCCATGGCCACAACACTCCTATCACATGCCCTCAACACTCCTATCACATGCCCACAACACATCTATCACATGACCACAACACTCCTATCACATGCCCCCAACACTCCTATTACATGCCCACAACACATCTATCACATGACCACAACACTCCTATCACATGCCGAGAACACGCCTAACATGCCCAGAACACTCCTATCACATGCCCACAACACTTCTATCACATGCCCACACCACTCCTATCCCATGCCCACAACACTCCTATCCCATGCCCACAACACTCCTATCACATGCCCACAACACTCCTATCACATGGCCACAATACTCCTATCACATGCCCACAACACTCCTATCACATGTCCACAACACTCCTATCACATGGACACAACACTCCTATCACATGGCCACAACACTCCTATCACATGCTCACAACACTCCTATCACAAGGCCACAACACTCCTATCACATGGCCACAACACTTCTATCACATGTCCACAACACTCCTATCACATGCCCACAACACATCTATCACATGGCCACATCACTCCTAACACATGCCCACAACACTCCTATCACATGCCCACAACACTCCCATCACATGCCCACAACACTCCTATCACATGCCCACAACACTCCTATCACATGGCCACAACACTCCTATCACATGCCCACACTCCTATCACATGGCCACAACACTCCTATCACATGACCACAACACTCCTATCACATGGCCACAACACTCCTATCACATGCCCACAATACTCATATCACATGCCCACAATACTCCTATCACATGACCACAACACTCCTATCACATGCCCACAACACTCCTATCACATGGTCACAACACTCGTATAACATGCCCACAACACTCCTATAACATGCCCACAACACTCCTATAACATGCCCTCAACACTCCTATCACATGCCCACAACACTCCTATCACATGGCCACAACACTCGTATAACATGCCCACAACACTCCTATCACATGCCCACAACACTCCTATCACATGGCCACATCACTCCTATCACATGCCCATAACACTCCTACAACATGCCCACAACACTTCTATCACATGCCCACAACAATTCTATCACATGCTCACAACACTCCTATCACATGCCCACAACACTTCCATCACATGCCCACAACACTCCTACCACATGGCCACAGCACTCCTATCACATGGCCACAGCACTCCTATCACATGCCCACACTCCTATCACATGGCCACAACACTCCTATCACATGCCCACAACACTCCTATCACATGCCCACAACACTTTTATTACATGCCCACAACATTCCTATCACATGGCCACATCACTCCTATCACATGCCCACAACACTCCTATCACATGTCCACAACACTCCTATCACATGCCCACAACACTCCTATCACATGCCCACAACACTCCTATCACATGCCCACAACACTCCTATCACATGCCCACAACACTCCTATCACATGGCCACAACACTCCTATCACATGCCCACACTCCTATCACATGGCTACAACACTCCTATCACATGCCCACAACACTCCTATCACATGACCACAACACTCCTATCACATGGCCACAACACTCCTATCACATGCCCACAACACTCCTATCACATGCCCACAACACTCCTATCACATGCCCACAACACTCCTATCACATGCCCACAACACTCCTATCACATTCCCACAACACTCCTATCACATGCCCACAACACTCCTATCACATGGCCACAACACTCGAATAACATGCCCACAACACTCCTATCACATGCCCACAACACTCCTATCACATGACCACAACACTCCTATCACATGGCCACAACACTCCTATCACATGGCCACAACACTCGTATAACATGCCCACAACACTCCTATAACATGCCCACACTCCTATCACATGACCACAACACTCCTATAACATGCCCACAACACTCCTATCCCATGCCCACAACACTCCTATCACATGGCCACAACACTCCTATCACATACCCACAACACTCCTATCACATGCCCACAACAATTCTATCACATGCCCACAAAACTAATATCACATGCCCACAACACTCCTATCACATGCCCACACTCCTATCACATGACCACAACACTCCTATAACATGCCCACAACACTCCAATCTAATGCCCACAACACTCCTATCGCATGCCCACAACATTCCTGTCGCATGCCCACAACACTCCTATCGCATGGCCACAACACTTCTATCGCATGCCCACAACACTCCTATCACATGTCCTCAACACTCCAATCACATGGGCACAACACTCCTATCACATGGCCACAACACTCCTATCACATGCTCACAACACTCCTATCACATGGCCACAACACTCCTATCACATGGCCACAACACTTCTATCACATGTCCACAACACTCCTATCACATGCCCACAACACATCTATCACATGGCCACAACACTCCTAACACATGCCCACACTCCTATCACATGGCCACAACACTCCTATCACATGCCCACAACACTCCTATCACATGCCCACAACAATTCTATCACATTCCCACAACACTCCTATCACATGCCCACAACACTCCTATCACATGCCCACAACACTCCTATCACATGCCCACAACAATTCTATCACATGCCCACAAAACTCCTATCACATGCCCACAACACTCCTATCACATGCCCACACTCCTATCACATGACCACAACACTCCTATAACATGCCCACAACACTCCATAACATGCCCACAACACTCCTATCACATGCCCACAACACTCCTATCACATGGCCACAACATTCGTATCACATGCCCACAACACTCCTATCACATGACCACAACACTCCTATCACATGACCACAACACTCCTATCACATGCCCACAACACTCCTATCACATGCCCACAACACTCCTATCACATGGCCTCAACACTCGTATAACATGCCCACAACACTCCTATTACATGCCCACAACACTCCTATCACATGCCCACAACACTCCTATCACATGCCCACAACACTCCTATCACATGGCCACAACACTTGTATAACATGCCCACAACACTCCTATCACATGCCCACAACACTCCTATCACATGACCACAACACTCCTATCACATGCCCACAACACTCCTATCACATTGCCACAACACTCGTATAACATGCCCACAACACTCCTATCACATGCCCACAACACTTCTATTACATGCCCACAACACTCCTTTCACATGCCCACAACGCTCCTATCACATGCCCACACTCCTATCACATGACCACAACACTCCTATCACATGCCCACAACACTCCTATCACATGCCCACAACACTCCTATCACATGGCCACAACACTTGTATAACATGCCCACAACACTCCTATCACATGCCCACAACACTCCTATCACATGCCCACAACACTCCTATCACATGCCCACAACACATATATAACATGTCCACAACACTCCTATCACATGACCACAACACTCCTATAACATGCCCACAACACTCCTATCACATGGCCACAACACTCCTATCACATGGCCACAACTCTCCTATCACATACCCACAACACTCCTATCACATGCCCACAACAATTCTATCACATGCCCACAAAACTACTATCACATGCCCACAACACTCCTATCACATGCCCACACTCCTATCACTTGACCACAACACTCCTATCACATGCCCACAACACTCCTAACACATGCCCACAACACTCCTATCACATGGCCACAACACTCGTATAACATGCCCACAACACTCCTATCACATGCCCACACACCTATCACATGCCCACAACACTCCTATCACATGCCCACAACAATTCTATCACATGCCCACAAAACTCCAATCACATGCCCACAACACTCGTATAACATTCCCACAACACACCTATCACATGCCCACAACACTCCTATCACATGACCACAACACTCCTATAACATGCCCACAACACTCCTATTCTCATGCCCACAACACTCCTATCACATGGCCACAACACTCGTATAACATGCCCACAACACTCCTATCACATGCCCACAACACTCCTATCACATGACCACAACACTCCTATCACATGCCCACAACACTCCTATCTCATGACCACAACACTCCTATCACATGCCCACAACACTCCTATCACATGACCACAACACTCCTATCACATGACCACAACATTCCTATCACATGGCCACAACACTCCTATCACATGCCTACAACACTCCTATCACATGCCCACAACAATTCTATCACATGCCCACAAAACTCCTATCACATGCCCACAACACTCCTATCACATGCCCACACTCCTATCACATGCCCACAACACTCCCATCACATGCCCAAACCACTTCTATCACATGCCCACAACACTACTATCACATTCCCACAATACTCCTTTAACATGCCCATAACACTCCCATCACATGCCCACAACACTCCTATCACATGCCCACAACACTCCTATCACATTCCCACAAAACTCCTGTCACATGCCCACACTCCTATCACATGCCCACAACACTCAATAACGTGCCCACAACACTCCTATCACATGCCCACAACACTCCTATCACATGGCCACAACACTCATATCACATGCCCACAATACTCCTATCACATGCCCACAATACTCCTATCACATGACCACAACACTCCTATCACATGCCCACAACACTCCTATCACATGGCCACAACACTCGTATAACATGCCCACAACACTCCTATAACATGCCCACAACACTCCTATAACATGCCCTCAACACTCCTATCACATGCCCACAACACTCCTATCACATGGCCACAACACTCGTATAACATGCCCACAACACTCCTATCACATGCCCACAACACTCCTATCACATGGCCACATCACTCCTATCACATGCCCATAACACTCCTACAACATGCCCACAACACTTCTATCACATGCCCACAACAATTCTATCACATGCTCACAACACTCCTATCACATGCCCACAACACTTCCATCACATGCCCACAACACTCCTACCACATGGCCACAGCACTCCTATCACATGGCCACAGCACTCCTATCACATGCCCACACTCCTATCACATGGCCACAACACTCCTATCACATGCCCACAACACTCCTATCACATGCCCACAACACTTTTATTACATGCCCACAACATTCCTATCACATGGCCACATCACTCCTATCACATGCCCACAATACTCCTATCACATGTCCACAACACTCCTTTCACATGCCCACAACACTCCTATCACATGCCCACAACACTCCTATCACATGACCACTACACTCCTATAACATGCCCACAACACTTCTATCACATGCCCACAACACTTCTATCACATGCTCACAACACTCCTATCACATGCCCACAACACTTCCATCACATGCCCACAACACTCCTATCACATGCCCACAACACTCCTATCCCATGCCCACAACACTCCTATCCCATGGCCACAACACTCCTATCACATGCCCTCAACACTCCTATCACATGCCCACAACACATCTATCACATGACCACAACACTCCTATCACATGCCCCCAACACTCCTATTACATGCCCACAACACATCTATCACATGACCACAACACTCCTATCACATGCCGAGAACACGCCTAACATGCCCAGAACACTCCTATCACATGCCCACAACACTTCTATCCCATGCCCACACCACTCCTATCCCATGCCCACAACACTCCTATCCCATGCCCACAACACTCCTATCACATGCCCACAACACTCCTATCACATGGCCACAACACTCCTATCACATGCCCACAACACTCCTATCACATGTCCACAACACTCCTATCACATGGACACAACACTCCTATCACATGGCCACAACACTCCTATCACATGCTCACAACACTCCTATCACAAGGCCACAACACTCCTATCACATGGCCACAACACTTCTATCACATGTCCACAACACTCCTATCACATGCCCACAACACATCTATCACATGGCCACATCACTCCTAACACATGGCCACAACACTCCTATCACATGCCCACAACACTCCTATCACATGCCCACAACACTTTTATTACATGCCCACAACATTCCTATCACATGGCCACATCACTCCTATCACATGCCCACAATACTCCTATCACATGTCCACAACACTCCTTTCACATGCCCACAACACTCCTATCACATGCCCACAACACTCCTATCACATGGCCACAACACTCCTATCACATGCCCACAATACTCATATCACATGCCCACAATACTCCTATCACATGACCACAACACTCCTATCACATGCCCACAACACTCCTATCACATGGTCACAACACTCGTATAACATGCCCACAACACTCCTATAACATGCCCACAACACTCCTATCACATGCCCTCAACACTCCTATCACATGCCCACAACACTCCTATCACATGGCCACAACACTCGTATAACATGCCCACAACACTCCTATCACATGCCCACAACACTCCTATCACATGGCCACCACTCCTATCACATGCCCATAACACTCCTACAACATGCCCACAACACTTCTATCACATGCCCACAACAATTCTATCACATGCTCACAACACTCCTATCACATGCCCACAACACTTCCATCACATGCCCACAACACTCCTACCACATGGCCACAGCACTCCTATCACATGGCCACAGCACTCCTATCACATGCCCACACTCCTATCACATGGCCACAACACTCCTATCACATGCCCACAACACTCCTATCACATGCCCACAACACTTTTATTACATGCCCACAACATTCCTATCACATGGCCACATCACTCCTATCACATGCCCACAACACTCCTATCACATGTCCACAACACTCCTATCACATGCCCACAACACTCCTATCACATGCCCACAACACTCCTATCACATGCCCACAACACTCCTATCACATGCCCACAACACTCCTATCACATGGCCACAACACTCCTATCACATGCCCACACTCCTATCACATGGCCACAACACTCCTATCACATGCCCACAACACTCCTATCACATGACCACAACACTCCTATCACATGGCCACAACACTCCTATCACATGGCCACAACACTCGTATCACATGCCCACAACACTCCTATCACATGCCCACAACACTCCTATCACATGGCCACATCACTCCTATCACATGCCCATAACACTCCTACAACAAGCCCACAACACTTCGATCACATGCCCACAACAATTCTATCACATGCTCACAACACTCCTATCACATGCCCACAACACTTCCATCACATGCCCACAACACTCCTACCACATGGCCACAGCACTCCTATCACATGGCCACAGCACTCCTATCACATGCCCACACTCCTATCACATGGCCACAACACTCCTATCACATGCCCACAACACTCCTATCACATGCCCACAACACTTTTATTACATGCCCACAACATTCCTATCACATGGCCACATCACTCCTATCACATGCCCACAATACTCCTATCACATGTCCACAACACTCCTTTCACATGCCCACAACACTCCTATCACATGCCCACAACACTCCTATCACATGACCACTACACTCCTATAACATGCCCACAACACTTCTATCACATGCCCACAACACTTCTATCACATGCTCACAACACTCCTATCACATGCCCACAACACTTCCATCACATGCCCACAACACTCCTATCACATGCCCACAACACTCCTATCCCATGCCCACAACACTCCTATCCCATGGCCACAACACTCCTATCACATGCCCTCAACACTCCTATCACATGCCCACAACACATCTATCACATGACCACAACACTCCTATCACATGCCCCCAACACTCCTATTACATGCCCACAACACATCTATCACATGACCACAACACTCATATCACATGCCGAGAACACGCCTAACATGCCCAGAACACTCCTATCACATGCCCACAACACTTCTATCACATGCCCACACCACTCCTATCCCATGCCCACAACACTCCTATCCCATGCCCACAACACTCCTATCACATGCCCACAACACTCCTATCACATGGCCACAACACTCCTATCACATGCCCACAACACTCCTATCACATGTCCACAACACTCCTATCACATGGACACAACACTCCTATCACATGGCCACAACACTCCTATCACATGCTCACAACACTCCTATCACAAGGCCACAACACTCCTATCACATGGCCACAACACTTCTATCACATGTCCACAACACTCCTATCACATGCCCACAACACATCTATCACATGGCCACATCACTCCTAACACATGCCCACAACACTCCTATCACATGCCCACAACACTCCCATCACATGCCCACAACACTCCTATCACATGCCCACAACACTCCTATCACATGGCCACAACACTCCTATCACATGCCCACACTCCTATCACATGGCCACAACACTCCTATCACATGACCACAACACTCCTATCACATGGCCACAACACTCCTATCACATGCCCACAATACTCCTATCACATGCCCACAATACTCCTATCACATGACCACAACACTCCTATCACATGCCCACAACACTCCTATCACATGGTCACAACACTCGTATAACATGCCCACAACACTCCTATAACATGCCCTCAACACTCCTATCACATGCCCACAACACTCCTATCACATGGCCACAACACTCGTATAACATGCCCACAACACTCCTATCACATGCCCACAACACTCCTATCACATGGCCACATCACTCCTATCACATGCCCATAACACTCCTACAACATGCCCACAACACTTCTATCACATGCCCACAACAATTCTATCACATGCTCACAACACTCCTATCACATGCCCACAACACTTCCATCACATGCCCACAACACTCCTACCACATGGCCACAGCACTCCTATCACATGGCCACAGCACTCCTATCACATGCCCACACTCCTATCACATGGCCACAACACTCCTATCACATGCCCACAACACTCCTATCACATGCCCACAACACTTTTATTACATGCCCACAACATTCCTATCACATGGCCACATCACTCCTATCACATGCCCACAACACTCCTATCACATGTCCACAACACTCCTATCACATGCCCACAACACTCCTATCACATGCCCACAACACTCCTATCACATGCCCACAACACTCCTATCACATGCCCACAACACTCCTATCACATGGCCACAACACTCCTATCACATGCCCACACTCCTATCACATGGCCACAACACTCCTATCACATGCCCACAACACTCCTATCACATGACCACAACACTCCTATCACATGGCCACAACACTCCTATCACATGCCCACAACACTCCTATCACATGCCCACAACACTCCTATCACATGCCCACAACACTCCTATCACATTCCCACAACACTCCTATCACATGCCCACAACACTCCTATCACATGGCCACAACACTCGAATAACATGCCCACAACACTCCTATCACATGCCCACAACACTCCTATCACATGACCACAACACTCCTATCACATGGCCACAACACTCCTATCACATGGCCACAACACTCGTATAACATGCCCACAACACTCCTATAACATGCCCACACTCCTATCACATGACCACAACTCTCCTATAATATGCCCACAACACTCCTATCCCATGCCCACAACACTCCTATCACATGGCCACAACACTCCTATCACATACCCACAACACTCCTATCACATGCCCACAACAATTCTATCACATGCCCACAAAACTAATATCACATGCCCACAACACTCCTATCACATCATGAACACAACACTCCTATAACATGCCCACAACACTCCAATCTAATGCCCACAACACTCCTATCGCATGCCCACAACATTCCTGTCGCATGCCCACAACACTCCTATCGCATGGCCACAACACTTCTATCGCATGCCCACAACACTCCTATCACATGTCCTCAACACTCCAATCACATGGGCACAACACTCCTATCACATGGCCACAACACTCCTATCACATGCTCACAACACTCCTATCACATGGCCACAACACTCCTATCACATGGCCACAACACTTCTATCACATGTCCACAACACTCCTATCACATGCCCACAACACATCTATCACATGGCCACAACACTCCTAACACATGCCCACACTCCTATCACATGGCCACAACACTCCTATCACATGCCCACAACACTCCTATCACATGCCCACAACAATTCTATCACATTCCCACAACACTCCTATCACATGCCCACAACACTCCTATCACATGCCCACAACACTCCTATCACATGCCCACAACAATTCTATCACATGCCCACAAAACTCCTATCACATGCCCACAACACTCCTATCACATGCCCACACTCCTATCACATGACCACAACACTCCTATAACATGCCCACAACACTCCATAACATGCCCACAACACTCCTATCACATGCCCACAACACTCCTATCACATGGCCACAACACTCGTATCACATGCCCACAACACTCCTATCACATGACCACAACACTCCTATCACATGACCACAACACTCCTATCACATGCCCACAACACTCCTATCACATGCCCACAACACTCCTATCACATGGCCTCAACACTCGTATAACATGCCCACAACACTCCTATAACATGCCCACAACACTCCTATCACATGCCCACAACACTCCTATCACATGCCCACAACACTCCTATCACATGGCCACAACACTTGTATAACATGCCCACAACACTCCTATCACATGCCCACAACACTCCTATCACATGACCACAACACTCCTATCACATGCCCACAACACTCCTATCACATTGCCACAACACTCGTATAACATGCCCACAACACTCCTATCACATGCCCACAACACTTCTATTACATGCCCACAACACTCCTTTCACATGCCCACAACGCTCCTATCACATGCCCACACTCCTATCACATGACCACAACACTCCTATCACATGCCCACAACACTCCTATCACATGCCCACAACACTCCTATCACATGGCCACAACACTTGTATAACATGCCCACAACACTCCTATCACATGCCCACAACACTCCTATCACATGCCCACAACACTCCTATCACATGCCCACAACACATATATAACATGCCCACAACACTCCTATCACATGACCACAACACTCCTATAACATGCCCACAACACTCCTATCACATGGCCACAACACTCCTATCACATGGCCACAACTCTCCTATCACATACCCACAACACTCCTATCACATGCCCACAACAATTCTATCACATGCCCACAAAACTACTATCACATGCCCACAACACTCCTATCACATGCCCACACTCCTATCACTTGACCACAACACTCCTATCACATGCCCACAACACTCCTAACACATGCCCACAACACTCCTATCACATGGCCACAACACTCGTATAACATGCCCACAACACTCCTATAACATGCCCACACACCTATCACATGCCCACAACACTCCTATCACATGCCCACAACAATTCTATCACATGCCCACAAAACTCCTATCACATGCTCACAACACTCCTATCACATGCCCACAACACTCCTATCACATGGCCACACTCCTATCACATGACCACAACACTCCTATAACATGCCCACAACACTCCTATCACATGCCCACAACACTCCTATCACATGGCCACAACACTCGTATAACATGCCCTCAACACTCCTATCACATGCCCACAACACTTCTATTACATGCCCACAACACTCCTATCACATGCCCACAACACTCCTATAACATGCCCACACTCAAATCACATGACCACAACACTCCTATCACATGCCCACAACACTCCTATCACATGGCCACAACACTCGTATAACATGCCCACAACACTCCTATCACATGCCCACAACATTCCTATCACATGCCCACAACACTCCTATCACATGCCCACAACACTCCTATAACATGCCCACAACACTCCTATCACATGCCCACACTCCTATCACATGACCACAACACTCCTATCACATGGCCACAACACTCCTATCACATGGCCACAACTCTCGTATCACATGCCCACTGCACTCCTATCACATGCCCACAACACACCTATAACATGCCCACAACACTCCTATCACATGCCCACACTCCTATCACATGACCACAACACTCCTATAACATGCCCACAACACTCCTATCACATGGCCACAACACTCCTATCACATGGCCACAACTCTCCTATCACATACCAACAACACTCCTATCACATGCCCACAACAATTCTATCACATGCCCACAAAACTACTATCACATGCCCACAACACTCCTATCACATGCCCACACTCCTATCACTTGACCACAACACTCCTATAACATGCCCACAACACTCCTATCACATGCCCACAACACTCCTATCACATGGCCACAACACTCGTATAACATGCCCACAACACTCCTATCACATGCCCACACTCCTATCACATGACCACAACACTCCTATCACATGCCCACAACACTCCTATCACATGGCCACAACACACCTATCACATGCCCACAACACTCCTATCACATGCCCACAACAATTCTATCACATGCCCACAAAACTCCTATCACATGCTCACAACACTCCTATCACATGCCCACAACACTCCTATCACATGGCCACACTCCTATCACATGACCACAACACTCCTATAACATGCCCACAACACTCCTATCACATGCCCACAACACTCCTATCACATGGCCACAACACTCCTATCACATGCCCACAACACTTCTATTACATGCCCACAACACTCCTATCACATGCCCACAACACTCCTATCACATGCCCACACTCCTATCACATGCCCACAACACTCCTATCACATGCCCACAACACTCCTATCACATGCCCACAACACTCCTATCACATGGCCACAACACTCGTATAACATGCCCACAACACTCCTATCACATGCCCACAACACTCCTATCACATGCCCACAACACTCCTATAACATGCCCACAACACTCCTATAACATGCCCACACTCCTATCACATGACCACAACACTCCTATAACATGACCACAACACTACTATCACATGGCCACAACACTCGTATAACATGCCCACAACACTCCTATAACATGCCCACACTCCTATCACATGACCACAACACTCCTATAACATGCCCACAACACTCCTATCCCATGCCCACAACACTCCTATCACATGGCCACAACACTCCTATCACATACCCACAACACTCCTATCACATGCCCACAACAATTCTATCACATGCCCACAAAACTAATATCACATGCCCACAACACTCCTATCACATGCCCACACTCCTATCACATGACCACAACACTCCTATAACATGCCCACAACACTCCAATCTAATGCCCACAACACTCCTATCGCATGCCCACAACATTCCTGTCGCATGCCCACAACACTCCTATCGCATGGCCACAACACTTCTATCGCATGCCCACAACACTCCTATCACATGTCCTCAACACTCCAATCACATGGGCACAACACTCCTATCACATGGCCACAACACTCCTATCACATGCTCACAACACTCCTATCACATGGCCACAACACTCCTATCACATGGCCACAACACTTCTATCACATGTCCACAACACTCCTATCACATGCCCACAACACATCTATCACATGGCCACAACACTCCTAACACATGCCCACACTCCTATCACATGGCCACAACACTCCTATCACATGCCCACAACACTCCTATCACATGCCCACAACAATTCTATCACATTCCCACAACACTCCTATCACATGCCCACAACACTCCTATCACATGCCCACAACACTCCTATCACATGCCCACAACAATTCTATCACATGCCCACAAAACTCCTATCACATGCCCACAACACTCCTATCACATGCCCACACTCCTATCACATGACCACAACACTCCTATAACATGCCCACAACACTCCATAACATGCCCACAACACTCCTATCACATGCCCACAACACTCCTATCACATGGCCACAACACTCGAATCACATGCCCACAACACTCCTATCACATGACCACAACACTCCTATCACATGACCACAACACTCCTATCACATGCCCACAACACTACTATCACATGCCCACAACACTCCTATCACATGGCCTCAACACTCGTATAACATGCCCACAACACTCCTATAACATGCCCACAACACTCCTATCACATGCCCACAACACTCCTATCACATGCCCACAACACTCCTATCACATGGCCACAACACTTGTATAACATGCCCACAACATTCCTATCACATGCCCACAACACTCCTATCACATGACCACAACACTCCTATCACATGCCCATAACACTCCTATAACATGCCCACAACACTTCTATCACATGCCCACAACACTTCTATCACATGCCACAACACTCCTATCACATGCCCACAACACTCCTATCACATGCCCACAACAATTCTATCACATGCCCACAAAACTCCTATCACATGCTCACAACACTCCTATCACATGCCCACAACACTCCTATCACATGGCCACACTCCTATCACATGACCACAACACTCCTATCACATGCCCACAACACTCCTATCACATGCCCACAACACTCCTATCACATTGCCACAACAATCGTATAACATGCCCACAACACTCCTATCACATGCCCACAACACTTCTATTACATGCCCACAACACTCCTATCACATGCCCACAACGCTCCTATAACATGCCCACACTCCTATCACATGACCACAACACTCCTATCACATGCCCACAACACTCCTATCACATGGCCACAACACTCGTATAACATGCCCACAACACTCCTATCACATGCTCACAACACTCCTATCACATGCCCACAACACTCCTATCACATGCCCACAACACATCTATAACATGCCCACAACACTCCTATCACATGACCACAACACTCCTATCACATGCCCACAACACTCCTATCACATGGCCACAACTCTCCTATCACATACCCACAACACTCCTATCACATGCCCACAACAATTCTATCACATGCCCACAAAACTACTATCACATGCCCACAACACTCCTATCACATGCCCACACTCCTATCACTTGACCACAACACTCCTATCACATGCCCACAACACTCCTATCATATTGCCACAACACTCGTATAACATGCCCACAACACTCCTATAACATGCCCACACTCCTATCACATGACCACAACACTCCTATAACATGCCCAAAACACTCCTATCACATGCCCACAACACTCCTATCACATGGCCATAACACTCCTATCACATACCCACAACACTCCTATCACATGCCCACAACAATTCTATCACATGCCCACAAAACTACTATCACATGCCCACAACACTCCTATCACATGCCCACAACACTCCTATCACATGCCCACACTCCTATCACATGACCACAACACTCCTATAACATGCCCACAACACTCCATAACATGCCCACAACACTCCTATCACATGCCCACAACACTCCTATCACATGGCCACAACACTCGAATCACATGCCCACAACACTCCTATCACATGACCACAACACTCCTATCACATGACCACAACACTCCTATCACATGCCCACAACACTCCTATCACATGGCCTCAACACTCGTATAACATGCCCACAACACTCCTATCACATGACCACAACACTCCTATAACATGCCCACAACACTCCTATTCTCATGCCCACAACACTCCTATCACATGGCCACAACACTCGTATAACATGCCCACAACACTCCTATCACATGCCCACAACACTCCTATCACATGACCACAACACTCCTATCACATGCCCACAACACTCCTATCTCATGACCACAACACTCCTATCACATGCCCACAACACTCCTATCACATGACCACAACACTCCTATCACATGACCACAACATTCCTATCACATGGCCACAACACTCCTATCACATGCCTACAACACTCCTATCACATGCCCACAACAATTCTATCACATGCCCACAAAACTCCTATCACATGCCCACAACACTCCTATCACATGCCCACACTCCTATCACATGCCCACAACACTCCCATCACATTCCCACAAAACTCCTGTCACATGCCCACACTCCTATCACATGCCCACAACACTCAATAACGTGCCCACAACACTCCTATCACATGCCCACAACACTCCTATCACATGGCCACAACACTCATATCACATGCCCACAATACTCATATCACATGCCCACAATACTCCTATCACATGACCACAACACTCCTATCACATGCCCACAACACTCCTATCACATGGCCACAACACTCGTATAACATGCCCACAACACTCCTATAACATGCCCACAACACTCCTATAACATGCCCTCAACACTCCTATCACATGCCCACAACACTCCTATCACATGGCCACAACACTCGTATAACATGCCCACAACACTCCTATCACATGCCCACAACACTCCTATCACATGGCCACATCACTCCTATCACATGCCCATAACACTCCTACAACATGCCCACAACACTTCTATCACATGCCCACAACAATTCTATCACATGCTCACAACACTCCTATCACATGCCCACAACACTTCCATCACATGCCCACAACACTCCTACCACATGGCCACAGCACTCCTATCACATGGCCACAACACTCGTATAACATGCCCACAACACTCCTATCACATGCCCACAACACTCCTATCACATGACCACAACACTCCTATCACATGCCCACAACACTCCTATCTCATGACCACAACACTCCTATCACATGCCCACAACACTCCTATCACATGACCACAACACTCCTATCACATGACCACAACATTCAGATCACATGGCCACAACACTCCTATCACATGCCTACAACACTCCTATCACATGCCCACAACAATTCTATCACATGCCCACAAAACTCCTATCACATGCCCACAACACTCCTATCACATGCCCACACTCCTATCACATGCCCACAACACTCCCATCACATGCCCAAACCACTTCTATCACATGCCCACAACACTACTATCACATTCCCACAATACTCCTTTAACATGCCCATAACACTCCCATCACATGCCCACAACACTCCTATCACATGCCCACAACACTCCTATCACATTCCCACAAAACTCCTGTCACATGCCCACACTCCTATCACATGCCCACAACACTCAATAACGTGCCCACAACACTCCTATCACATGCCCACAACACTCCTATCACATGGCCACAACACTCATATCACATGCCCACAATACTCATATCACATGCCCACAATACTCCTATCACATGACCACAACACTCCTATCACATGCCCACAACACTCCTATCACATGGCCACAACACTCGTATAACATGCCCACAACACTCCTATAACATGCCAACAACACTCCTATAACATGCCCTCAACACTCCTATCACATGCCCACAACACTCCTATCACATGGCCACAACACTCGTATAACATGCCCACAACACTCCTATCACATGCCCACAACACTCCTATCACATGGCCACATCACTCCTATCACATGCCCATAACACTCCTACAACATGCCCACAACACTTCTATCACATGCCCACAACAATTCTATCACATGCTCACAACACTCCTATCACATGCCCACAACACTTCCATCACATGCCCACAACACTCCTACCACATGGCCACAGCACTCCTATCACATGGCCACAGCACTCCTATCACATGCCCACACTCCTATCACATGGCCACAACACTCCTATCACATGCCCACAACACTCCTATCACATGCCCACAACACTTTTATTACATGCCCACAACATTCCTATCACATGGCCACATCACTCCTATCACATGCCCACAATACTCCTATCACATGTCCACAACACTCCTTTCACATGCCCACAACACTCCTATCACATGCCCACAACACTCCTATCACATGACCACTACACTCCTATAACATGCCCACAACACTTCTATCACATGCCCACAACACTTCTATCACATGCTCACAACACTCCTATCACATGCCCACAACACTTCCATCACATGCCCACAACACTCCTATCACATGCCCACAACACTCCTATCCCATGCCCACAACACTCCTATCCCATGGCCACAACACTCCTATCACATGCCCTCAACACTCCTATCACATGCCCACAACACATCTATCAAATGACCACAACACTCCTATCACATGCCCCCAACACTCCTATTACATGCCCACAACACATCTATCACATGACCACAACACTCCTATCACATGCCGAGAACACGCCTAACATGCCCAGAACACTCCTATCACATGCCCACAACACTTCTATCACATGCCCACACCACTCCTATCCCATGCCCACAACACTCCTATCCCATGCCCACAACACTCCTATCACATGCCCACAACACTCCTATCACATGGCCACAACACTCCTATCACATGCCCACAACACTCCTATCACATGTCCACAACACTCCTATCACATGGACACAACACTCCTATCACATGGCCACAACACTCCTATCACATGCTCACAACACTCCTATCACAAGGCCACAACACTCCTATCACATGGCCACAACACTTCTATCACATGTCCACAACACTCCTATCACATGCCCACAACACATCTATCACATGGCCACATCACTCCTAACACATGCCCACAACACTCCTATCACATGCCCACAACACTCCCATCACATGCCCACAACACTCCTATCACATGCCCACAACACTCCTATCACATGGCCACAACACTCCTATCACATGCCCACACTCCTATCACATGGCCACAACACTCCTATCACATGCCCACAACACTCCTATCACATGACCACAACACTCCTATCACATGGCCACAACACTCCTATCACATGCCCACAATACTCCTATCACATGCCCACAATACTCCTATCACATGACCACAACACTCCTATCACATGCCCACAACACTCCTATCACATGGTCACAACACTCGTATAACATGCCCACAACACTCCTATAACATGCCCACAACACTCCTATAACATGCCCTCAACACTCCTATCACATGCCCACAACACTCCTATCACATGGCCACAACACTCGTATAACATGCCCACAACACTCCTATCACATGCCCACAACACTCCTATCACATGGCCACATCACTCCTATCACATGCCCATAACACTCCTACAACATGCCCACAACACTTCTATCACATGCCCACAACACTTCCATCACATGCCCACAACACTCCTACCACATGGCCACAGCACTCCTATCACATGGCCACAGCACTCCTATCACATGCCCACACTCCTATCACATGGCCACAACACTCCTATCACATGCCCACAACACTCCTATCACATGCCCACAACACTTTTATTACATGCCCACAACATTCCTATCACATGGCCACATCACTCCTATCACATGCCCACAACACTCCTATCACATGTCCACAACACTCCTATCACATGCCCACAACACTCCTATCACATGCCCACAACACTCCTATCACATGCTCACAACACTCCTATCACATGCCCACAACACTCCTATCACATGGCCACAACACTCCTATCACATGCCCACACTCCTATCACATGGCCACAACACTCCTATCACATGCCCACAACACTCCTATCACATGACCACAACACTCCTATCACATGGCCACAACACTCCTATCACATGCCCACAACACTCCTATCACATGCCCACAACACTCCTATCACATGCCCACAACACTCCTATCACATGCCCACAACACTCCTATCACATTCCCACAACACTCCTATCACATGCCCACAACACTCCTATCACATGGCCACAACACTCGAATAACATGCCCACAACACTCCTATCACATGCCCACAACACTCCTATCACATGACCACAACACTCCTATCACATGGCCACAACACTCCTATCACATGGCCACAACACTCGTATAACATGCCCACAACACTCCTATAACATGCCCACACTCCTATCACATGACCACAACACTCCTATAACATGCCCACAACACTCCTATCCCATGCCCACAACACTCCTATCACATGGCCACAACACTCCTATCACATACCCACAACACTCCTATCACATGCCCACAACAATTCTATCACATGCCCACAAAACTAATATCACATGCCCACAACACTCCTATCACATGCCCACACTCCTTTCACATGACCACAACACTCCTATAACATGCCCACAACACTCCAATCTAATGCCCACAACACTCCTATCGCATGCCCACAACATTCCTGTCGCATGCCCACAACACTCCTATCGCATGGCCACAACACTTCTATCGCATGCCCACAACACTCCTATCACATGTCCTCAACACTCCAATCACATGGGCACAACACTCCTATCACATGGCCACAACACTCCTATCACATGCTCACAACACTCCTATCACATGGCCACAACACTCCTATCACATGGCCACAACACTTCTATCACATGTCCACAACACTCCTATCACATGCCCACAACACATCTATCACATGGCCACAACACTCCTAACACATGCCCACACTCCTATCACATGGCCACAACACTCCTATCACATGCCCACAACACTCCTATCACATGCCCACAACAATTCTATCACATTCCCACAACACTCCTATCACATGCCCACAACACTCCTATCACATGCCCACAACACTCCTATCACATGCCCACAACAATTCTATCACATGCCCACAAAACTCCTATCACATGCCCACAACACTCCTATCACATGCCCACACTCCTATCACATGACCACAACACTCCTATAACATGCCCACAACACTCCATAACATGCCCACAACACTCCTATCACATGCCCACAACACTCGTATAACATGCCCACAACACTCCTATAACATGCCCACAACACTCCTATCACATGACCACAACACTCCTATCACATGACCACAACACTCCTATCACATGCCCACAACACTCCTATCACATGGCCTCAACACTCGTATAACATGCCCACAACACTCCTATAACATGCCCACAACACTCCTATCACATGCCCACAACACTCCTATCACATGCCCACAACACTCCTATCACATGGCCACAACACTTGTATAACATGCCCACAACACTCCTATCACATGCCCACAACACTCCTATCACATGACCACAACACTCCTATCACATGCCCATAACACTCCTATAACATGCCCACAACACTTCTATCACATGCCCACAACACTTCTATCACATGCCACAACACTCCTATCACATGCCCACAACACTCCTATCACATGCCCACAACAATTCTATCACATGCCCACAAAACTCCTATCACATGCTCACAACACTCCTATCACATGCCCACAACACTCCTATCACATGGCCACACTCCTATCACATGACCACAACACTCCTATCACATGCCCACAACACTCCTATCACATGCCCACAACACTCCTATCACATTGCCACAACAATCGTATAACATGCCCACAACACTCCTATCACATGCCCACAACACTTCTATTACATGCCCACAACACTCCTATCACATGCCCACAACGCTCCTATAACATGCCCACACTCCTATCACATGACCACAACACTCCTATCACATGCCCACAACACTCCTATCACATGCCCACAACACTCCTATCACATGGCCACAACACTCGTATAACATGCCCACAACACTCCTATCACATGCTCACAACACTCCTATCACATGCCCACAACACTCCTATCACATGCCCACAACACATCTGTAACATGCCCACAACACTCCTATCACATGACCACAACACTCCTATCACATGCCCACAACACTCCTATCACATGGCCACAACTCTCCTATCACATACCCACAACACTCCTATCACATGCCCACAACAATTCTATCACATGCCCACAAAACTACTATCACATGCCCACAACACTCCTATCACATGCCCACACTCCTATCACTTGACCACAACACTCCTATCACATGCCCAAAACACTCCTATCATATTGCCACAACACTCGTATAACATGCCCACAACACTCCTATAACATGCCCACACTCCTATCACATGACCACAACACTCCTATAACATGCCCAAAACACTCCTATCACATGCCCACAACACTCCTATCACATGGCCACAACACTCCTATCACATACCCACAACACTCCTATCACATGCCCACAACAATTCTATCACATGCCCACAAAACTACTATCACATGCCCACAACACTCCTATCACATGCCCACACTCCTATCACATGACCACAACACTCCTATCACATGCCCACAACACTCCTATCACATGCCCACAACACTCCAATCACATGCCCACAACACTCGTATAACATTCCCACAACACACCTATCACATGCCCACAACACTCCTATCACATGACCACAACACTCCTATAACATGCCCACAACACTCCTATTCTCATGCCCACAACACTCCTATCACATGGCCACAACACTCGTATAACATGCCCACAACACTCCTATCACATGCCCACAACACTCCTATCACATGACCACAACACTCCTATCACATGCCCACAACACTCCTATCTCATGACCACAACACTCCTATCACATGCCCACAACACTCCTATCACATGACCACAACACTCCTATCACATGACCACAACATTCCTATCACATGGCCACAACACTCCTATCACATGCCTACAACACTCCTATCACATGCCCACAACAATTCTATCACATGCCCACAAAACTCCTATCACATGCCCACAACACTCCTATCACATGCCCACACTCCTATCACATGCCCACAACACTCCCATCACATGCCCAAACCACTTCTATCACATGCCCACAACACTACTATCACATTCCCACAATACTCCTTTAACATGCCCATAACACTCCCATCACATGCCCACAACACTCCTATCACATGCCCACAACACTCCTATCACATTCCCACAAAACTCCTGTCACATGCCCACACTCCTATCACATGCCCACAACACTCCTATCACATGCCCACAACACTCCTATCACATGGCCACAACACTCATATCACATGCCCACAATACTCATATCACATGCCCACAATACTCCTATCACATGACCACAACACTCCTATCACATGCCCACAACACTCCTATCACATGGCCACAACACTCGTATAACATGCCCACAACACTCCTATAACATGCCCACAACACTCCTATAACATGCCCTCAACACTCCTATCACATGCCCACAACACTCCTATCACATGGCCACAACACTCGTATCACATGCCCACAACACTCCTATCACATGCCCACAACACTCCTATCACATGGCCACATCACTCCTATCACATGCCCCATAACACTCCTACAACATGCCCACAACACTTCTATCACATGCCCACAACAATTCTATCACATGCTCACAACACTCCTATCACATGCCCACAACACTTCCATCACATGCCCACAACACTCCTACCACATGGCCACAGCACTCCTATCACATGGCCACAGCACTCCTATCACATGCCCACACTCCTATCACATGGCCACAACACTCCTATCACATGCCCACAACACTCCTATCACATGCCCACAACACTTTTATTACATGCCCACAACATTCCTATCACATGGCCACATCACTCCTATCACATGCCCACAATACTCCTATCACATGTCCACAACACTCCTTTCACATGCCCACAACACTCCTATCACATGCCCACAACACTCCTATCACATGACCACTACACTCCTATAACATGCCCACAACACTTCTATCACATGCCCACAACACTTCTATCACATGCTCACAACACTCCTATCACATGCCCACAACACTTTCATCACATGCCCACAACACTCCTATCACATGCCCACAACACTCCTATCCCATGCCCACAACACTCCTATCCCATGGCCACAACACTCCTATCACATGCCCTCAACACTCCTATCACATGCCCACAACACATCTATCACATGACCACAACACTCCTATCACATGCCCCCAACACTCCTATTACATGCCCACAACACATCTATCACATGACCACAACACTCCTATCACATGCCGAGAACACGCCTAACATGCCCAGAACACTCCTATCACATGCCCACAACACTTCTATCACATGCCCACACCACTCCTATCCCATGCCCACAACACTCCTATCCCATGCCCACAACACTCCTATCACATGCCCACAACACTCCTATCACATGGCCACAACACTCCTATCACATGCCCACAACACTCCTATCACATGTCCACAACACTCCTATCACATGGACACAACACTCCTATCACATGGCCACAACACTCGTATCACATGCTCACAACACTCCTATCACAAGGCCACAACACTCCTATCACATGGCCACAACACTTCTATCACATGTCCACAACACTCCTATCACATGCCCACAACACATCTATCACATGGCCACATCACTCCTAACACATGCCCACAACACTCCTATCACATGCCCACAACACTCCCATCACATGCCCACAACACTCCTATCACATGCCCACAACACTCCTATCACATGGCCACAACACTCCTATCACATGCCCACACTCCTATCACATGGCCACAACACTCCTATCACATGCCCACAACACTCCTATCACATGACCACAACACTCCTATCACATGGCCACAACACTCCTATCACATGCCCACAATACTCATATCACATGCCCACAATACTCCTATCACATGACCACAACACTCCTATCACATGCCCACAACACTCCTATCACATGGTCACAACACTCGTATAACATGCCCACAACACTCCTATAACATGCCAACAACACTCCTATAACATGCCCTCAACACTCCTATCACATGCCCACAACACTCCTATCACATGGCCACAACACTCTTATAACATGCCCACAACACTCCTATCACATGCCCACAACACTCCTATCACATGGCCACATCACTCCTATCACATGCCCATAACACTCCTACAACATGCCCACAACACTTCTATCACATGCCCACAACAATTCTATCACATGCTCACAACACTCCTATCACATGCCCACAACACTTCCATCACATGCCCACAACACTCCTACCACATGGCCACAGCACTCCTATCACATGGCCACAGCACTCCTATCACATGCCCACACTCCTATCACATGGCCACAACACTCCTATCACATGCCCACAACACTCCTATCACATGCCCACAACACTTTTATTACATGCCCACAACATTCCTATCACATGGCCACATCACTCCTATCACATGCCCACAACACTCCTATCACATGTCCACAACACTCCTATCACATGCCCACAACACTCCTATCACATGCCCACAACACTCCTATCACATGCCCACAACACTCCTATCACATGCCCACAACACTCCTATCACATGGCCACAACACTCCTATCACATGCCCACACTCCTATCACATGGCCACAACACTCCTATCACATGCCCACAACACTCCTATCACATGACCACAACACTCCTATCACATGACCACAACACTCCTATCACATGCCCACAACACTCCTATCACATGCCCACAACACTCCTATCACATGCCCACAACACTCCTATCACATGCCCACAACACTCCTATCACATGCCCACAACACTCCTATCACATTCCCACAACACTCCTATCAAATGCCCACAACACTCCTATCACATGGCCACAACACTCGAATAACATGCCCACAACACTCCTATCACATGCCCACAACACTCCTATCACATGACCACAACACTCCTATCACATGGCCACAACACTCCTATCACATGGCCACAACACTCGTATAACATGCCCATAACACTCCTATAACATGCCCACAACACTTCTATCACATGCCCACAACACTTCTATCACATGCTCACAACACTCCTATCACATGCCCACAACACTTCCATCACATGCCCACAACACTCCTACCACATGGCCACAGCACTCCTATCACATGGCCACAGCACTCCTATCACATACCCACACTCCTATCACATGGCCACAACACTCCTATCACATGCCCTCAACACTCCTATCACATGCCCACAACACTTTTATTACATGCCCACAACATTCCTATCACATGGCCACATCACTCCTATCACATGCCCACAACACTCCTATCACATGTCCACAACACTCCTATCACATGCCCACTACACTCCTATCACATGCCCACAACACTCCTATCACATGCCCACAACACTCCTATCACATGCCCAGAACACTCCTATAACATGCCCACAACACTCCTATCCCATGCCCACAACACTCCTATCCCATGGCCACAACACTCCTATCACATGCCCTCAACACTCCTATCACATGCCCACAACACATCTATCACATGACCACAACACTCCTATCACATGCCCACAACACTCCTATTACATGCCCACAACACATCTATCACATGACCACAACACTCCTATCACATGCCCACAACACTTTTATCACATGCCCACAACACTCCTATCACATGCCAACAACACTCCTATCACATGCCCACAACACTCCTATCACATGCTCACAACACTCCTATCACATGCCCACAACACTCCTATCACATGGCCACAACACTCCTATCACATGGCCACAACACTTCTATTACATGCCCACAACACTTCTATTATATGCCCACAACACTCCTATTCCATGGCCACAACACTCCTATCACATGCCCACAACACTCCTATCACATTCCCACAACACTCCTATCACATGGCCACAACACTCCTATCACATGGCCACAACACTTCTATTACATGCCCACAACACTTCAATTACATGCCCACAACACTCCTATCACATGCCCACAACACTCTTATCACATGTCCTCAACACTCCTGTCACATGGCCACAACACTTCTATCACATGCCCACAACACTCCTATCGCATGCCGACAACATTCCTCTCGCATGCCCACAACACTCCTATCACATGGCCACAACACTCGTATCACATGCCCACAACACTCCTATCACATGACCACAACACTCCTATCACATGACCACAACACTCCTATAACATGCCCACAACACTCCTATCACATGCCCACAACACTCCTATCACATGGCCACAACACTCGTATAACATGCCCACAACACTCCTATAACATGCTCACAACACTCCTATCACATGCCCACAACACTCCTATCACATTCCCACAACACTCCTATCACATGCCCACAACACTCCTATCACATGGCCACAACACTCGAATAACATGCCCACAACACTCCTATCACATGCCCACAACACTCCTATCACATGACCACAACACTCCTATCACAAGGCCACATCACTCCTATCACATGCCCACAACACTCCTATTACATGCCCACAACACTTCTATCACATGCGCACAACACTTCTATCACATGCTCACAACACTCCTATCACATGCCCACAACACTTCCATCACATGCCCACAACACTCCTACCACATGGCCACAGCACTCCTATCACATGGCCACAGCACTCCTATCACATACCCACACTCCTATCACATGGCCACAACACTCCTATCACATGACCACAACATTCCTATCACATGCCCACAACACTTTTATTACATGCCCACAACATTCCTATCACATGGCCACATCACTCCTATCACATGCCCACAACACTCCTATCACATGTCCACAACACTCCTATCACATGCCCACAACACTCCTATCACATGACCACTACACTCCTATCACATGCCCACAACACTCCTATCACATGGCCTCAACACTCGTATAACATGCCCACAACACTCCTATAACATGCCCACAACACTCCTATCACATGCCCACAACACTCCTATCACATGCCCACAACACTCCTATCACATGGCCACAACACTCGTATAACATGCCCACAACACTCCTATCACATGCCCACAACACTCCTATCACATGCTCACAACACTCCTATCACATGCCCACAACACTTCCATCACATGCCCACAACACTCCTACCACATGGCCACAGCACTCCTATCACATGGCCACAGCACTCCTATCACATACCCACACTCCTATCACATGGCCACAACACTCCTATCACATGACCACAACACTCCTATCACATGCCCACAACACTTTTATTACATGCCCACAACATTCCTATCACATGGCCACATCACTCCTATCACATGCCCACAACACTCCTATCACATGTCCACAACACTCCTATCACATGCCCACAACACTCCTATCACATGCCCACAACACTCCTATCACATGACCACTACACTCCTATCACATGCCCACAACACTCCTATCACATGGCCTCACTCCTATCACATGCCCACAACACTCCTATCACATGGCCACAACACTCGTATAACATGCCCACAACACTCCTATAACATGCCCACAACACTCCTATAACATGCCCTCAACACTCCTATCACATGCCCACAACACTCCTATCACATGGCCACAACACTCGTATAACATGCCCACAACACTCCTATCACATGCCCACAACACTCCTATCACATGCCCATAACACTCCTACAACATGCCCACAACACTTCTATCACATGCCCACAACAATTCTATCACATGCTCACAACACTCCTATCACATGCCCACAACACTTCCATCACATGCCCACAACACTCCTACCACATGGCCACAGCACTCCTATCACATGGCCACAGCACTCCTATCACATGCCCACACTCCTATCACATGGCCACAACACTCCTATCACATGCCCACAACACTCCTATCACATGCCCACAACACTTTTATTACATGCCCACAACATTCCTATCACATGGCCACATCACTCCTATCACATGCCCACAACACTCCTATCACATGTCCACAACACTCCTATCACATGCCCACAACACTCCTATCACATGCCCACAACACTCCTATCACATGCCCACAACACTCCTATCACATGCCCACAACACTCCTATCACATGGCCACAACACTCCTATCACATGCCCACACTCCTATCACATGGCCACAACACTCCTATCACATGCCCACAACACTCCTATCACATGACCACAACACTCCTATCACATGACCACAACACTCCTATCACATGCCCACAACACTCCTATCACATGCCCACAACACTCCTATCACATGCCCACAACACTCCTATCACATGCCCACAACACTCCTATCACATTCCCACAACACTCCTATCACATGCCCACAACACTCCTATCACATGGCCACAACACTCGAATAACATGCCCACAACACTCCTATCACATGCCCACAACACTCCTATCACATGACCACAACACTCCTATCACATGGCCACAACACTCCTATCACATGGCCACAACACTCGTATAACATGCCCATAACACTCCTATAACATGCCCACAACACTTCTATCACATGCCCACAACACTTCTATCACATGCTCACAACACTCCTATCACATGCCCACAACACTTCCATCACATGCCCACAACACTCCTACCACATGGCCACAGCACTCCTATCACATGGCCACAGCACTCCTATCACATACCCACACTCCTATCACATGGCCACAACACTCCTATCACATGCCCTCAACACTCCTATCACATGCCCACAACACTTTTATTACATGCCCACAACATTCCTATCACATGGCCACATCACTCCTATCACATGCCCACAACACTCCTATCACATGTCCACAACACTCCTATCACATGCCCACTACACTCCTATCACATGCCCACAACACTCCTATCACATGCCCACAACACTCCTATCACATGCCCAGAACACTCCTATAACATGCCCACAACACTCCTATCCCATGCCCACAACACTCCTATCCCATGGCCACAACACTCCTATCACATGCCCTCAACACTCCTATCACATGCCCACAACACATCTATCACATGACCACAACACTCCTATCACATGCCCACAACACTCCTATTACATGCCCACAACACATCTATCACATGACCACAACACTCCTATCACATGCCCACAACACTTTTATCACATGCCCACAACACTCCTATCACATGCCAACAACACTCCTATCACATGCCCACAACACTCCTATCACATGCTCACAACACTCCTATCACATGCCCACAACACTCCTATCACATGGCCACAACACTCCTATCACATGGCCACAACACTTCTATTACATGCCCACAACACTTCTATTATATGCCCACAACACTCCTATTCCATGGCCACAACACTCCTATCACATGCCCACAACACTCCTATCACATTCCCACAACACTCCTATCACATGGCCACAACACTCCTATCACATGGCCACAACACTTCTATTACATGCCCACAACACTTCTATTACATGCCCACAACACTCCTATCACATGCCCACAACACTCTTATCACATGTCCTCAACACTCCTGTCACATGGCCACAACACTTCTATCACATGCCCACAACACTCCTATCACATGCCCACAACACTCCTATCGCATGCCGACAACATTCCTCTCGCATGCCCACAACACTCCTATCACATGGCCACAACACTCGTATCACATGCCCACAACACTCCTATCACATGACCACAACACTCCTATCACATGACCACAACACTCCTATAACATGCCCACAACACTCCTATCACATGCCCACAACACTCCTATCACATGGCCACAACACTCGTATAACATGCCCACAACACTCCTATAACATGCTCACAACACTCCTATCACATGCCCACAACACTCCTATCACATTCCCACAACACTCCTATCACATGCCCACAACACTCCTATCACATGGCCACAACACTCGAATAACATGCCCACAACACTCCTATCACATGCCCACAACACTCCTATCACATGACCACAACACTCCTATCACAAGGCCACATCACTCCTATCACATGCCCACAACACTCCTATTACATGCCCACAACACTTCTATCACATGCGCACAACACTTCTATCACATGCTCACAACACTCCTATCACATGCCCACAACACTTCCATCACATGCCCACAACACTCCTACCACATGGCCACAGCACTCCTATCACATGGCCACAGCACTCCTATCACATACCCACACTCCTATCACATGGCCACAACACTCCTATCACATGACCACAACACTCCTATCACATGCCCACAACACTTTTATTACATGCCCACAACATTCCTATCACATGGCCACATCACTCCTATCACATGCCCACAACACTCCTATCACATGTCCACAACACTCCTATCACATGCCCACAACACTCCTATCACATGCCCACAACACTCCTATCACATGACCACTACACTCCTATCACATGCCCACAACACTCCTATCACATGGCCTCAACACTCGTATAACATGCCCACAACACTCCTATAACATGCCCACAACACTCCTATCACATGCCCACAACACTCCTATCACATGCCCACAACACTCCTATCACATGGCCACAACACTCGTATAACATGCCCACAACACTCCTATCACATGCCCACAACACTCCTATCACATGCTCACAACACTCCTATCACATGCCCACAACACTTCCATCACATGCCCACAACACTCCTACCACATGGCCACAGCACTCCTATCACATGGCCACAGCACTCCTATCACATACCCACACTCCTATCACATGGCCACAACACTCCTATCACATGACCACAACACTCCTATCACATGCCCACAACACTTTTATTACATGCCCACAACATTCCTATCACATGGCCACATCACTCCTATCACATGCCCACAACACTCCTATCACATGTCCACAACACTCCTATCACATGCCCACAACACTCCTATCACATGCCCACAACACTCCTATCACATGACCACTACACTCCTATCACATGCCCACAACACTCCTATCACATGGCCTCACTCCTATCACATGCCCACAACACTCCTATCACATGGCCACAACACTCGTATAACATGCCCACAACACTCCTATAACATGCCCACAACACTCCTATAACATGCCCTCAACACTCCTATCACATGCCCACAACACTCCTATCACATGGCCACAACACTCGTATAACATGCCCACAACACTCCTATCACATGCCCACAACACTCCTATCACATGCCCATAACACTCCTACAACATGCCCACAACACTTCTATCACATGCCCACAACAATTCTATCACATGCTCACAACACTCCTATCACATGCCCACAACACTTCCATCACATGCCCACAACACTCCTACCACATGGCCACAGCACTCCTATCACATGGCCACAGCACTCCTATCACATGCCCACACTCCTATCACATGGCCACAACACTCCTATCACATGCCCACAACACTCCTATCACATGCCCACAACACTTTTATCACATGCCCACAACACTCCTATCACATGACCACTACACTCCTATCCCATGCCCACAACACTTCTATCACATGCCCCCAACACTTCTATCACATGCTCACAACACTCCTATCACATGCCCACAACACTCCTATCACATGCCCACAACACTCCTATCACATGCCCACAACACTCCTATCCCATGCCCACAACACTCCTATCCCATGGCCACAACACTCCTATCACATGCCCTCAACACTCCTATCACATGCCCACAACACATCTATCACATGACCACAACACTCCTATCACATGCCCCCAACACTCCTATTACATGCCCACAACACATCTATCACATGACCACAACACTCCTATCACATGCCCAGAACACTCCTATCACATGCCCACAACACTTCTATCACATGCCCACACCACTCCTATCCCATGCCGACAACACTCCTATCCCATGCCCACAACACTCCTATCACATGCCCACAACACTCCTATCACATGGCCACAACACTCCTATCACATGCCCACAACACTCCTATCACATGTCCACAACACTCCTATCACATGGACACAACACTCCTATCACATGGCCACAACACTCCTATCACATGCTCACAACACTCCTATCACAAGGCCACAACACTCCTATCACATGGCCACAACACTTCTATCACATGTCCACAACACTCCTATCACATGCCCACAACACATCTATCACATGGCCACATCACTCCTAACACATGCCCACAACACTCCCATCACATGCCCACAACACTCCCATCACATGCCCACAACACTCCTATCACATGCCCACAACACTCCTATCACATGCCCACAACACTCCTATCACATGGCCACAACACACCTATCACATGCCCACACTCCTATCACATGGCCACAACACTCCTATCACATGCCCACAACACTCCTATCACATGACCACAACACTCCTATCACATGGCCACAACACTCCTATCACATGCCCACAACACTCCTATCACATGCCCACAACACTCCTATCACATGGCCACAACACTCGTATAACATGCCCACAACACTCCTATAACATGCCCACAACACTCCTATCACATGCCCACAACACTCCTATCACATTCCCACAACACTCCTATCACATGCCCACAACACTCCTATCACATGGCCACAACACTCGAATAACATGCCCACAACACTCCTATCACATGCCCACAACACTCCTATCACATGACCACAACACTCCTATCACATGGCCACATCACTCCTATCACATGCCCATAACACTCCTATAACATGCCCACAACACTTCTATCACATGCCCACAACACTTCTATCACATGCTCACAACACTCCTATCACATGCCCACAACACTTCCATCACATGCCCACAACACTCCTACCACATGGCCACAGCACTCCTATCACATGGCCACAGCACTCCTATCACATACCCACACTCCTATCACATGGCCACAACACTCCTATCACATGCCCACAACACTCCTATCACATGCCCACAACACTTTTATTACATGCCCACAACATTCCTATCACATGGCCACATCACTCCTATCCCATGCCCACAACACTCCTATCCCATGGCCACAACACTCCTATCACATGCCCTCAACACTCCTATCACATGCCCACAACACATCTATCACATGACCACAACACTCCTATCACATGCCCACAACACTCCTATTACATGCCCACAACACATCTATCAAATGACCACAACACTCCTATCACATGCCCAGAACACTCCTATCACATGCCCACAACACTTTTATCACATGCCCACAACACTCCTATCACATGCCAACAACACTCCTATCACATGCCCACAACACTCCTATCACATGCTCACAACACTCCTATCACATGCCCACAACACTCCTATCACATGGCCACAACACTCCTATCACATGGCCACAACACTTCTATTACATGCCCACAACACTTCTATTATATGCCCACAACACTCCTATTCCATGGCCACAACACTCCTATCACATGCCCACAACACTCCTATCACATGCCCACAACACTCCTATCACATGGCCACAACACTCCTATCACATGGCCACAACACTTCTATTACATGCCCACAACACTCCTATCACATGCCCACAACACTCTTATCACATGCCCACAACACTCCTATCACATGCCCACAACACTCTTATCACATGTCCTCAACACTCCTGTCACATGGCCACAACACTTCTATCACATGCCCACAACACTCCTATCACATGCCCACAACACTCCTATCGCATGCCGACAACATTCCTCTCGCATGCCCACAACACTCCTATCACATGGCCACAACACTCGTATCACATGCCCACAACACTCCTATCACATGACCACAACACTCCTATCACATGACCACAACACTCCTATCACATGCCCACAACACTCCTATCACATGCCCACAACACTCCTATCACATGGCCACAACACTCGTATAACATGCCCACAACACTCCTATAACATGCCCACAACACTCCTATCACATGCCCACAACACTCCTATCACATTCCCACAACACTCCTATCACATGCCCACAACACTCCTATCACATGGCCACAACACTCGAATAACATGCCCACAACACTCCTATCACATGCCCACAACACTCCTATCACATGACCACAACACTCCTATCACAAGGCCACATCACTCCTATCACATGCCCACAACACTCCTATTACATGCCCACAACACTTCTATCACATGCGCACAACACTCCTATCACATGCCCACAACACTCCTATCACATGCCCACAACAATTCTATCACATGCCCACAAAACTCCTATCACATGCTCACAACACTCCTATCACATGCCCACAACACTCCTATCACATGGCCACACTCCTATCACATGACCACAACACTCCTATCACATGCCCACAACACTCCTATCACATGCCCACAACACTCCTATCACATTGCCACAACAATCGTATAACATGCCCACAACACTCCTATCACATGCCCACAACACTTCTATTACATGCCCACAACACTCCTATCACATGCCCACAACGCTCCTATAACATGCCCACACTCCTATCACATGACCACAACACTCCTATCACATGCCCACAACACTCCTATCACATGCCCACAACACTCCTATCACATGGCCACAACACTCGTATAACATGCCCACAACACTCCTATCACATGCTCACAACACTCCTATCACATGCCCACAACACTCCTATCACATGCCCACAACACATCTATAACATGCCCACAACACTCCTATCACATGACCACAACACTCCTATCACATGCCCACAACACTCCTATCACATGCCCACAACACTCCTATCACATGCCCACAACACTTTTATTACATGCCCACAACATTCCTATCACATGGCCACATCACTCCTATCACATGCCCACAACACTCCTATCACATGTCCACAACACTCCTATCACACGCCCACTACACTCCTATCACATGCCCACAACACTCCTATCACATGCCCACAACACTCCTATCACATGCCCAGAACACTCCTATAACATGCCCACAACACTCCTATCCCATGCCCACAACACTCCTATCCCATGGCCACAACACTCCTATCACATGCCCTCAACACTCCTATCACATGCCCACAACACATCTATCACATGACCACAACACTCCTATCACATGCCCACAACACTCCTATTACATGCCCACAACACATCTATCACATGACCACAACACTCCTATCACATGCCCAGAACACTCCTATCACATGCCCACAACACTTTTATCACATGCCCACAACACTCCTATCACATGCCAACAACACTCCTATCACATGCCCACAACACTCCTATCACATGCTCACAACACTCCTATCACATGCCCACAACACTCCTATCACATGGCCACAACACTCCTATCACATGGCCACAACACTTCTATTACATGCCCACAACACTTCTATTATATGCCCACAACACTCCTATTCCATGGCCACAACACTCCTATCACATGCCCACAACACTCCTATCACATGCCCACAACACTCCTATCACATGGCCACAACACTCCTATCACATGGCCACAACACTTCTATTACATGCCCACAACACTTCTATTACATGCCCACAACACTCCTATCACATGCCCACAACACTCTTATCACATGCCCACAACACTCCTATCACATGCCCACAACACTCTTATCACATGTCCTCAACACTCCTGTCACATGGCCACAACACTTCTATCACATGCCCACAACACTCCTATCACATGCCCACAACACTCCTATCGCATGCCGACAACATTCCTCTCGCATGCCCACAACACTCCTATCACATGGCCACAACACTCGTATCACATGCCCACAACACTCCTATCACATGACCACAACACTCCTATCACATGACCACAACACTCCTATCACATGCCCACAACACTCCTATCACATGCCCACAACACTCCTATCACATGGCCACAACACTCGTATAACATGCCCACAACACTCCTATAACATGCCCACAACACTCCTATCACATGCCCACAACACTCCTATCACATTCCCACAACACTCCTATCACATGCCCACAACACTCCTATCACATGGCCACAACACTCGAATAACATGCCCACAACACTCCTATCACATGACCACAACACTCCTATCACAAGGCCACATCACTCCTATCACATGCCCACAACACTCCTATTACATGCCCACAACACTTCTATCACATGCCCACAACACTTCTATCACATGCTCACAACACTCCTATCACATGCCCACAACACTTCCATCACATGCCCACAACACTCCTACCACATGGCCACAGCACTCCTATCACATGGCCACAGCACTCCTATCACATACCCACACTCCTATCACATGGCCACAACACTCCTATCACATGACCACAACACTCCTATCACATGCCCACAACACTTTTATTACATGCCCACAACATTCCTATCACATGGCCACATCACTCCTATCACATGCCCACAACACTCCTATCACATGTCCACAACACTCCTATCACATGCCCACAACACTCCTATCACATGCCCACAACACTCCTATCACATGACCACTACACTCCTATCACATGCCCACAACACTCCTATCACATGGCCTCAACACTCGTATAACATGCCCACAACACTCCTATAACATGCCCACAACACTCCTATCACATGCCCACAACACTCCTATCACATGGCCACAACACTCGTATAACATGCCCACAACACTCCTATCACATGCCCACAACACTCCTATCACATGGCCACATCACTCCTATCACATGCCCATAACACTCCTATAACATGCCCACAACACTTCTATCACATGCCCACAACACTTCTATCACATGCCACAACACTCCTATCACATGCCCACAACACTCCTATCACATGCCCACAACAATTCTATCACATGCCCACAAAACTCCTATCACATGCTCACAACACTCCTATCACATGCCCACAACACTCCTATCACATGGCCACACTCCTATCACATGACCACAACACTCCTATCACATGCCCACAACACTCCTATCACATGCCCACAACACTCCTATCACATTGCCACAACAATCGTATAACATGCCCACAACACTCCTATCACATTCCCACAACACTTCTATTACATGCCCTCAACACTCCTATCACATGCCCACAACGCTCCTATAACATGCCCACACTCCTATCACATGACCACAACACTCCTATCACATGCCCACAACACTCCTATCACATGCCCACAACACTCCTATCACATGGCCACAACACTCGTATAACATGCCCACAACACTCCTATCACATGCTCACAACACTCCTATCACATGCCCACAACACTCCTATCACATGCCCACAACACATCTATAACATGCCCACAACACTCCTATCACATGACCACAACACTCCTATCACATGCCCACAACACTCCTATCACATGGCCACAACTCTCCTATCACATACCCACAACACTCCTATCACATGCCCACAACAATTCTATCACATGCCCACAAAACTACTATCACATGCCCACAACACTCCTATCACATGCCCACACTCCTATCACTTGACCACAACACTCCTATCACATGCCCACAACACTCCTATCATATTGCCACAACACTCGTATAACATGCCCACAACACTCCTATAACATGCCCACACTCCTATCACATGACCACAACACTCCTATAACATGCCCAAAACACTCCTATCACATGCCCACAACACTCCTATCACATGGCCACAACACTCCTATCACATACCCACAACACTCCTATCACATGCCCACAACAATTCTATCACATGCCCACAAAACTACTATCACATGCCCACAACACTCCTATCACATGCCCACACTCCTATCACATGACCACAACACTCCTATCACATGCCCACAACACTCCTATCACATGCCCACAACACTCCAATCACATGCCCACAACACTCGTATAACATTCCCACAACACACCTATCACATGCCCACAACACTCCTATCACATGACCACAACACTCCTATAACATGCCCACAACACTCCTATTCTCATGCCCACAACACTCCTATCACATGGCCACAACACTCGTATAACATGCCCACAACACTCCTATCACATGCCCACAACACTCCTATCACATGCCCACAACACTCCTATCTCATGACCACAACACTCCTATCACATGCCCACAACACTCCTATCACATGACCACAACACTCCTATCACATGACCACAACATTCCTATCACATGGCCACAACACTCCTATCACATGCCTACAACACTCCTATCACATGCCCACAACAATTCTATCACATGCCCACAAAACTCCTATCACATGCCCACAACACTCCTATCACATGCCCACAGTCCTATCACATGCCCACAACACTCCCATCACATGCCCAAACCACTTCTATCACATGCCCACAACACTACTATCACATTCCCACAATACTCCTTTAACATGCCCATAACACTCCCATCACATGCCCACAACACTCCTATCACATGCCCACAACACTCCTATCACATTCCCACAAAACTCCTGTCACATGCCCACACTCCTATCACATGCCCACAACACTCAATAACGTGCCCACAACACTCCTATCACATGGCCACAACACTCATATCACATGCCCACAATTCTCATATCACATGCCCACAATACTCCTATCACATGACCACAACACTCCTATCACATGCCCACAACACTCCTATCACATGGCCACAACACTCGTATAACATGGCCACAACACTCCTATAACATGCCCACAACACTCCTATAACATGCCCTCAACACTCCTATCACATGCCCACAACACTCCTATCACATGGCCACAACACTCGTATAACATGCCCACAACACTCCTATCACATGCCCACAACACTCCTATCACATGGCCACATCACTCCTATCACATGCCCATAACACTCCTACAACATGCCCACAACACTTCTATCACATGCCCACAACAATTCTATCACATGCTCACAACACTCCTACCACATGGCCACAGCACTCCTATCACATGGCCACAGCACTCCTATCACATGCCCACACTCCTATCACATGGCCACAACACTCCTATCACATGCCCACAACACTCCTATCACATGCCCACAACACTTTTATTACATGCCCACAACATTCCTATCACATGGCCACATCACTCCTATCACATGCCCACAATACTCCTATCACATGTCCACAACACTCCTATCACATGCCCACAACACTCCTATCACATGCCCACAACACTCCTATCACATGACCACTACACTCCTATAACATGCCCACAACACTTCTATCACATGCCCACAACACTTCTATCACATGCTCACAACACTCCTATCACATGCCCACAACACTTCCATCACATGCCCACAACACTCCTATCCCATGCCCACAACACTCCTATCCCATGCCCACAACACTCCTATCCCATGGCCACAACACTCCTATCACATGCCCTCAACACTCCTATCACATGCCCACAACACATCTATCACATGACCACAACACTCCTATCACATGCCCCCAACACTCCTATTACATGCCCACAACACATCTATCACATGACCACAACACTCCTATCACATGCCGAGAACACGCCTAACATGCCCAGAACACTCCTATCACATGCCCACAACACTTCTATCACATGCCCACACCACTCCTATCCCATGCCCACAACACTCCTATCCCATGCCCACAACACTCCTATCACATGCCCACAACACTCCTATCACATGGCCACAACACTCCTATCACATGCCCACAACACTCCTATCACATGTCCACAACACTCCTATCACATGGACACAACACTCCTATCACATGGCCACAACACTCCTATCACATGCTCACAACACTCCTATCACAAGGCCACAACACTCCTATCACATGGCCACAACACTTCTATCACATGTCCACAACACTCCTATCACATGCCCACAACACATCTATCACATGGCCACATCACTCCTAACACATGCCCACAACACTCCTATCACATGCCCACAACACTCCCATCACATGCCCACAACACTCCTATCACATGCCCACAACACTCCTATCACATGGCCACAACACTCCTATCACATGCCCACACTCCTATCACATGGCCACAACACTCCTATCACATGCCCACAACACTCCTATCACATGACCACAACACTCCTATCACATGGCCACAACACTCCTATCACATGCCCACAATACTCATATCACATGCCCACAATACTCCTATCACATGACCACAACACTCCTATCACATGCCCACAACACTCCTATCACATGGTCACAACACTCGTATAACATGCCCACAACACTCCTATAACATGCCCACAACACTCCTATAACATGCCCTCAACACTCCTATCACATGCCCACAACACTCCTATCACATGCCCACAACACTCCTATCACATGGCCACATCACTCCTATCACATGCCCATAACACTCCTACAACATGCCCACAACACTTCTATCACATGCCCACAACAATTCTATCACATGCTCACAACACTCCTATCACATGCCCACAACACTTCCATCACATGCCCACAACACTCCTACCACATGGCCACAGCACTCCTATCACATGGCCACAGCACTCCTATCACATGCCCACACTCCTATCACATGGCCACAACACTCCTATCACATGCCCACAACACTCCTATCACATGCCCACAACACTTTTATTACATGCCCACAACATTCCTATCACATGGCCACATCACTCCTATCACATGCCCACAACACTCCTATCCCATGCCCACAACACTCCTATCCCATGGCCACAACACTCCTATCACATGCCCTCAACACTCCTATCACATGCCCACAACACATCTATCACATGACCACAACACTCCTATCACATGCCCCCAACACTCCTATTACATGCCCACAACACATCTATCACATGACCACAACACTCCTATCACATGCCGAGAACACGCCTAACATGCCCAGAACACTCCTATCACATGCCCACAACACTTCTATCCCATGCCCACACCACTCCTATCCCATGCCCACAACACTCCTATCCCATGCCCACAACACTCCTATCACATGCCCACAACACTCCTATCACATGGCCACAACACTCCTATCACATGCCCACAACACTCCTATCACATGTCCACAACACTCCTATCACATGGACACAACACTCCTATCACATGGCCACAACACTCCTATCACATGCTCACAACACTTCTATCACAAGGCCACAACACTCCTATCACATGGCCACAACACTTCTATCACATGTCCACAACACTCCTATCACATGCCCACAACACATCTATCACATGGCCACATCACTCCTAACACATGCCCACAACACTCCTATCACATGCCCACAACACTCCCATCACATGCCCACAACACTCCTATCACATGCCCACAACACTCCTATCACATGGCCACAACACTCCTATCACATGCCCACACTCCTATCACATGGCCACAACACTCCTATCACATGCCCACAACACTCCTATCACATGACCACAACACTCCTATCACATGGCCACAACACTCCTATCACATGCCCACAATACTCCTATCACATGCCCACAATACTCCTATCACATGACCACAACACTCCTATCACATGCCCACAACACTCCTATCACATGGTCACAACACTCGTATAACATGCCCACAACACTCCTATAACATGCCCACAACACTCCTATAACATGCCCTCAACACTCCTATCACATGCCCACAACACTCCTATCACATGGCCACAACACTCGTATAACATGCCCACAACACTCCTATCACATGCCCACAACACTCCTATCACATGGCCACATCACTCCTATCACATGCCCATAACACTCCTACAACATGCCCACAACACTTCTATCACATGCCCACAACAATTCTATCACATGCTCACAACACTCCTATCACATGCCCACAACACTTCCATCACATGCCCACAACACTCCTACCACATGGCCACAGCACTCCTATCACATGGCCATAGCACTCCTATCACATGGCCACAACACTCCTATCACATGCCCACAACACTCCTATCACATGCCCACAACACTCCTATCACATGCCCACAACACTTTTATTACATGCCCACAACATTCCTATCACATGGCCACATCACTCCTATCACATGCCCACAACACTCATATCACATGTCCACAACACTCCTATCACATGCCCACAACACTCCTATCACATGCCCACAACACTCCTATCACATGACCACTACACTCCTATAACATGCCCACAACACTTCTATCACATGCCCACAACACTTCTATCACATGCTCACAACACTCCGATCACATGCCCACAACACTCCTATCACATGCCCTCAACACTCCTATCACATGCCCACAACACATCTATCACATGACCACAACACTCCTATCACATGCCCCCAACACTCCTATTACATGCCCACAACACATCTATCACATGACCACAACACTCCTATCACATGCCGAGAACACGCCTAACATGCCCAGAACACTCCTATCACATGCCCACAACACTTCTATCACATGCCCACACCACTCCTATCCCATGCCCACAACACTCCTATCCCATGCCCACAACACTCCTATCACATGCCCACAACACTCCTATCACATGGCCACAACACTCCTATCACATGCCCACAACACTCCTATCACATGTCCACAACACTCCTATCACATGGACACAACACTCCTATCACATGGCCACAACACTCCTATCACATGCTCACAACACTCCTATCACAAGGCCACAACACTCCTATCACATGGCCACAACACTTCTATCACATGTCCACAACACTCCTATCACATGCCCACAACACATCTATCACATGGCCACATCACTCCTAACACATGCCCACAACACTCCTATCACATGCCCACAACACTCCCATCACATGCCCACAACACTCCTATCACATGCCCACAACACTCCTATCACATGCCCACAACACTCCTATCACATGGCCACAACACTCCTATCACATGCCCACACTCCTATCACATGGCCACAACACTCCTATCACATGCCCACAACACTCCTATCACATGACCACAACACTCCTATCACATGGCCACAACACTCCTATCACATGCCCACAACACTCCTATCACATGCCCACAACACTCCTATCACATGGCCACAACACTCGTATAACATGCCCACAACACTCCTATAACATGCCCACAACACTCCTATCACATGCCCACAACACTCCTATCACATTCCCACAACACTCCTATCACATGCCCACAACACTCCTATCACATGGCCACAACACTCGAATAACATGCCCACAACACTCCTATCACATGCCCACAACACTCCTATCACATGACCACAACACTCCTATCACATGGCCACATCACTCCTATCACATGCCCATAACACTCCTATAACATGCCCACAACACTTCTATCACATGCCCACAACACTTCTATCACATGCTCACAACACTCCTATCACATGCCCACAACACTTCCATCACATGCCCACAACACTCCTACCACATGGCCACAGCACTCCTATCACATGGCCTCAGCACTCCTATCACATACCCACACTCCTATCACATGGCCACAACACTCCTATCACATGCCCACAACACTCCTATCACATGCCCACAACACTTTTATTACATGCCCACAACATTCCTATCACATGGCCACATCACTCCTATCACATGCCCACAACACTCCTATCACATGTCCACAACACTCCTATCACATGCCCACTACACTCCTATCACATGCCCACAACACTCCTATCACATGCCCACAACACTCCTATCACATGCCCAGAACACTCCTATAACATGCCCACAACACTCCTATCCCATGCCCACAACACTCCTATCCCATGGCCACAACACTCCTATCACATGCCCTCAACACTCCTATCACATGCCCACAACACATCTATCACATGACCACAACACTCCTATCACATGCCCACAACACTCCTATTACATGCCCACAACACATCTATCACATGACCACAACACTCCTATCACATGCCCAGAACACTCCTATCACATGCCCACAACACTTTTATCACATGCCCACAACACTCCTATCACATGCCCACAACACTCCTATCACATGCCCACAACACTCCTATCACATGCTCACAACACTCCTATCACATGCCCACAACACTCCTATCACATGGCCACAACACTCCTATCACATGGCCACAACACTTCTATTACATGCCCACAACACTTCTATTATATGCCCACAACACTCCTATTCCATGGCCACAACACTCCTATCACATGCCCACAACACTCCTATCACATGCCCACAACACTCCTATCACATGGCCACAACACTCCTATCACATGGCCACAACACTTCTATTAAATGCCCACAACACTTCTATTACATGCCCACAACACTCCTATCACATGCCCACAACACTCTTATCACATGTCCTCAACACTCCTGTCACATGGCCACAACACTTCTATCACATGCCCACAACACTCCTATCACATGCCCACAACACTCCTATCGCATGCCGACAACATTCCTGTCGCATGCCCACAACACTCCTGTCACATGGCCACAACACTCGTATCACATGCCCACAACACTCCTATCACATGACCACAACACTCCTATCACATGACCACAACACTCCTATCACATGCCCACAACACTCCTATCACATGCCCACAACACTCGTATAACATGCCCACAACACTCCTATAACATGCCCACAACACTCCTATCACATGCCCACAACACTCCTATCACATTCCCACAACACTCCTATCACATGCCCACAACACTCCTATCACATGGCCACAACACTCGAATAACATGCCCACAACACTCCTATCACATGCCCACAACACTCCTATCACATGACCACAACACTCCTATCACAAGGCCACATCACTCCTATCACATGCCCACAACACTCCTATTACATGCCCACAACACTTCTATCACATGCCCACAACACTTCTATCACATGCTCACAACACTCCTATCACATGCCCACAACACTTCCATCACATGCCCACAACACTCCTACCACATGGCCACAGCACTCCTATCAAATGTCCACAGCACTCCTATCACATACCCACACTCCTATCACATGGCCACAACACTCCTATCACATGCCCACAACACTTTTATTACATGCCCACAACATTCCTATCACATGGCCACATCACTCCTATCACATGCCCACAACACTCCTATCACATGTCCACAACACTCCTATCACATGCCCACAACACTCCTATCACATGCCCACATCACTCCTATCACATGACCACTACACTCCTATCACATGCCCACAACACTCCTATCACATGCCCACAACACTCCTATCACATGCCCAGAACACTCCTATAACATGCCCACAACACTCCTATCCCATGCCCACAACACTACTATCCCATGGCCACAACACTCCTATCACATGCCCTCAACACTCCTATCACATGCCCACAACACATCTATCACATGACCACAACACTCCTATCACATGCCCACAACACTCCTATTACATGCCCACAACACATCTATTACATGACCACAACACTCCTATCACATGCCCAGAACACTCCTATCACATGCCCACAACACTTTTATCACATGCCCACAACACTCCTATCACATGCCCACAACACTCCTATCACATTCCCACAACACTCCTATCACATGCCCACAACACTCCTATCACATGCCCACAACACTCCTATCACATGCCCACAACACTCCTATCACATGGCCACAACACTCCTATCACATGGCCACAACACTTCTATTACATGCCCACAACACTTCTATTATATGCCCACAACACTCCTATTCCATGGCCACAACACTCCTATCACATGCCCACAACACTCCTATCACATGCCCACAACACTCCTATCACATGGCCACAACACTCCTATCACATGGCCACAACACTCTTATCACATGTCCTCAACACTCCTGTCACATGGCCACAACACTTCTATCACATGCCCACAACACTCCTATCACATGCCCACAACACTCCTATCGCATGCCGACAACATTCCTGTCGCATGCCCACAACACTCCTATCACATGGCCACAACACTTCTATCACATGCCCACAACACTCCTATCACATGTCCATAACACTCCTATCACATGGCCACAACACTCCTATCACATGGCCACAACACTTCTATCACATGTCCACAACACTCCTATCACATGCCCACAACACATCTATCACATGGCCACAACACTCCTAACACATGCCCACAACACTCCTATCACATGCCCACAACACTCCCATCACATGCCCACAACACTCCTATCACATGCCCACAACACTCCTATCACATTCCAACAACACTCCTATCACATGGCCACAACACTCCTATCACATGCCCACACTCCTATCACATGGCCACAACACTCCTATCACAGGCCCACAACACTCCTATCACAGGCCCACAACACTTCTATCATATGCCCACAACGCTCCTAACACATGCCCACAACGCTCCTATCACATGCCCACAACACTCCTTTAACATGCCCACAACACTCCTATCACATGCCCACAACACTCCTATCACATGCCCACAACACTCCCATCACATGCCCAAACCACTTCTATCACATGCCCACAACACTCCTATCACATTCCCACAATACTCCTTTAACATGCCCACAACACTCCTGTGATGCCCACAACACTCCTGTGAAATGCCCACAACACTCCTATCACATGCCCACAACACTCCTATAACATGGCCACAACACTCGAATAACATGCCCACAACACTCCTATCACATGCCCACAACACTCCTATCACATGACCACAACACTCCTATCACAAGGCCACATCACTCCTATCACATGCCCACAACACTCCTATTACATGCCCACAACACTTCTATCACATGCCCACAACACTTCTATCACATGCTCACAACACTCCTATCACATGCCCACAACACTTCCATCACATGCCCACAACACTCCTACCACATGGCCACAGCACTCCTATCAAATGTCCACAGCACTCCTATCACATACCCACACTCCTATCACATGGCCACAACACTCCTATCACATGACCACAACACTCCTATCACATGCCCACAACACTTTTATTACATGCCCACAACATTCCTATCACATGGCCACATCACTCCTATCACATGCCCACAACACTCCTATCACATGCCCACAACACTCCTATCACATGCCCACAACACTCCTATCACATGACCACAACACTCCTATCACATGACCACAACACTCCTATCACATGCCCACAACACTCCTATCACATGCCCACAACACTCCTATCACATGGCCACAACACTCGTATAACATGCCCACAACACTCCTATAACATGCCCACAACACTCCTATCACATGCCCACAACACTCCTATCACATTCCCACAACACTCCTATCACATGCCCACAACACTCCTATCACATGGCCACAACACTCGAATAACATGCCCACAACACTCCTATCACATGCCCACAACACTCCTATCACATGACCACAACACTCCTATCACAAGGCCACATCACTCCTATCACATGCCCACAACACTCCTATTACATGCCCACAACACTTCTATCACATGCCCACAACACTTCTATCACATGCTCACAACACTCCTATCACATGCCCACAACACTTCCATCACATGCCCACAACACTCCTACCACATGGCCACAGCACTCCTATCAAATGTCCACAGCACTCCTATCACATACCCACACTCCTATCACATGGCCACAACACTCCTATCACATGCCCACAACACTTTTATTACATGCCCACAACATTCCTATCACATGGCCACATCACTCCTATCACATGCCCACAACACTCCTATCACATGTCCACAACACTCCTATCACATGCCCACAACACTCCTATCACATGCCCACATCACTCCTATCACATGACCACTACACTCCTATCACATGCCCACAACACTCCTATCACATGCCCACAACACTCCTATCACATGCCCAGAACACTCCTATAACATGCCCACAACACTCCTATCCCATGCCCACAACACTACTATCCCATGGCCACAACACTCCTATCACATGCCCTCAACACTCCTATCACATGCCCACAACACATCTATCACATGACCACAACACTCCTATCACATGCCCACAACACTCCTATTACATGCCCACAACACATCTATTACATGACCACAACACTCCTATCACATGCCCAGAACACTCCTATCACATGCCCACAACACTTTTATCACATGCCCACAACACTCCTATCACATGCCCACAACACTCCTATCACATTCCCACAACACTCCTATCACATGCCCACAACACTCCTATCACATGCCCACAACACTCCTATCACATGCCCACAACACTCCTATCACATGGCCACAACACTCCTATCACATGGCCACAACACTTCTATTACATGCCCACAACACTTCTATTATATGCCCACAACACTCCTATTCCATGGCCACAACACTCCTATCACATGCCCACAACACTCCTATCACATGCCCACAACACTCCTATCACATGGCCACAACACTCCTATCACATGGCCACAACACTCTTATCACATGTCCTCAACACTCCTGTCACATGGCCACAACACTTCTATCACATGCCCACAACACTCCTATCACATGCCCACAACACTCCTATCGCATGCCGACAACATTCCTGTCGCATGCCCACAACACTCCTATCACATGGCCACAACACTTCTATCACATGCCCACAACACTCCTATCACATGTCCATAACACTCCTATCACATGGCCACAACACTCCTATCACATGGCCACAACACTTCTATCACATGTCCACAACACTCCTATCACATGCCCACAACACATCTATCACATGGCCACAACACTCCTAACACATGCCCACAACACTCCTATCACATGCCCACAACACTCCCATCACATGCCCACAACACTCCTATCACATGCCCACAACACTCCTATCACATTCCAACAACACTCCTATCACATGGCCACAACACTCCTATCACATGCCCACACTCCTATCACATGGCCACAACACTCCTATCACAGGCCCACAACACTCCTATCACAGGCCCACAACACTTCTATCATATGCCCACAACGCTCCTAACACATGCCCACAACGCTCCTATCACATGCCCACAACACTCCTTTAACATGCCCACAACACTCCTATCACATGCCCACAACACTCCTATCACATGCCCACAACACTCCCATCACATGCCCAAACCACTTCTATCACATGCCCACAACACTCCTATCACATTCCCACAATACTCCTTTAACATGCCCACAACACTCCTGTGATGCCCACAACACTCCTGTGAAATGCCCACAACACTCCTATCACATGCCCACAACACTCCTATAACATGGCCACAACACTCGAATAACATGCCCACAACACTCCTATCACATGGCCACAACACTCCTATCACATGACCACAACACTCCTATCACAAGGCCACATCACTCCTATCACATGCCCACAACACTCCTATTACATGCCCACAACACTTCTATCACATGCCCACAACACTTCTATCACATGCTCACAACACTCCTATCACATGCCCACAACACTTCCATCACATGCCCACAACACTCCTACCACATGGCCACAGCACTCCTATCAAATGTCCACAGCACTCCTATCACATACCCACACTCCTATCACATGGCCACAACACTCCTATCACATGACCACAACACTCCTATCACATGCCCACAACACTTTTATTACATGCCCACAACATTCCTATCACATGGCCACATCACTCCTATCACATGCCCACAACACTCCTATCACATGTCCACAACACTCCTATCACATGCCCACAACACTCCTATCACATGCCCACAACACTCCTATCACATGACCACTACACTCCTATCACATGCCCACAACACTCCTATCACATGCCCACAACACTCCTATAACATGGCCACAACACTCGAATAACATGCCCACAACACTCCTATCACATGCCCACAACACTCCTATCACATGACCACAACACTCCTATCACAAGGCCACATCACTCCTATCACATGCCCACAACACTCCTATTACATGCCCACAACACTTCTATCACATGCCCACAACACTTCTATCACATGCTCACAACACTCCTATCACATGCCCACAACACTTCCATCACATGCCCACAACACTCCTACCACATGGCCACAGCACTCCTATCAAATGTCCACAGCACTCCTATCACATACCCACACTCCTATCACATGGCCACAACACTCCTATCACATGCCCACAACACTCCTATCACATGCCCACAACACTTTTATTACATGCCCACAACATTCCTATCACATGGCCACATCACTCCTATCACATGCCCACAACACTCCTATCACATGTCCACAACACTCCTATCACATGCCCACAACACTCCTAACACATGCCCACAACACTCCTATCACATGACCACTACACTCCTATCACATGCCCACAACACTCCTATCACATGCCCACAACACTCCTATCACATGCCCAGAACACTCCTATAACATGCCCACAACACTCCTATCCCATGCCCACAACACTACTATCCCATGGCCACAACACTCCTATCACATGCCCTCAACACTCCTATCACATGCCCACAACACATCTATCACATGACCACAACACTCCTATCACATGCCCACAACACTCCTATTACATGCCCACAACACTCCTATCACATGCCCACAACACTCCTATCACATGGCCACAACACTCCTATCACATGCCCACACTCCTATCACATGGCCACAACACTCCTATCACATGCCCACAACACTCCTATCACATGACCACAACACTCCTATCACATGGCCACAACACTCCTATCACATGCCCACAATACTCATATCACATGCCCATAACACTCCTATCACATGACCACAACACTCCTATCACATGCCCACAACACTCCTATCACATGGTCACAACACTCGTATAACATGGCCACAACACTCCTATAACATGCCCACAACACTACTATAACATGCCCTCAACACTCCTATCACATGCCCACAACACTCCTATAACATGGCCACAACACTCGTATAACATGCCCACAACACTCCTATCACATGCCCACAACACTCCTATCACATGGCCACATCACTCCTATCACATGCCCATAACACTCCTACAACATGCCCACAACACTTCTATCACATGCCCACAACAATTCTATCACATGCTCACAACACTCCTATCACATGCCCACAACACTTCCATCACATGCCCACAACACTCCTACCACATGGCCACAGCACTCCTATCACATGGCCACAGCACTCCTATCACATGGCCACAACACTCCTATCACATGCCCACAACACTCCTATCACATGCCCACAACACTCCTATCACATGCCCACAACACTTTTATTACATGCCCACAACATTCCTATCACATGGCCACATCACTCCTATCACATGCCCACAACACTCCTATCACATGTCCACAACACTCCTATCACATGCCCACAACACTCCTATCACATGCCCACAACACTCCTATCACATGACCACTACACTCCTATAACATGCCCACAACACTTCTATCACATGCCCACAACACTTCTATCACATGCTCACAACACTCCGATCACATGCCCACAACACTCCTATCACATGCCCTCAACACTCCTATCACATGCCCACAACACATCTATCACATGACCACAACACTCCTATCACATGCCCCCAACACTCCTATTACATGCCCACAACACATCTATCACATGACCACAACACTCCTATCACATGCCGAGAACACGCCTAACATACCAAGAACACTCCTATCACATGCCCACAACACTTCTATCACATGCCCACACCACTCCTATCCCATGCCCACAACACTCCTATCCCATGCCCACAACACTCCTATCACATGCCCACAACACTCCTATCACATGGCCACAACACTCCTATCACATGCCCACAACACTCCTATCACATGTCCACAACACTCCTATCACATGGACACAACACTCCTATCACATGGCCACAACACTCCTATCACATGCTCACAACACTCCTATCACAAGGCCACAACACTCCTATCACATGGCCACAACACTTCTATCACATGTCCACAACACTCCTATCACATGCCCACAACACATCTATCACATGGCCACATCACTCCTAACACATGCCCACAACACTCCTATCACATGCCCACAACACTCCCATCACATGCCCACAACACTCCTATCACATGCCCACAACACTCCTATCACATGCCCACAACACTCCTATCACATGGCCACAACACTCCTATCACATGCCCACACTCCTATCACATGGCCACAACACTCCTATCACATGACCACAACACTCCTATCACATGGCCACAACACTCCTATCACATGCCCACAACACTCCTATCACATGCCCACAACACTCCTATCACATGGCCACAACACTCGTATAACATGCCCACAACACTCCTATAACATGCCCACAACACTCCTATCACATGCCCACAACACTCCTATCACATTCCCACAACACTCCTATCACATGCCCACAACACTCCTATCACATGGCCACAACACTCGAATAACATGCCCACAACACTCCTATCACATGCCCACAACACTCCTATCACATGACCACAACACTCCTATCACATGGCCACATCACTCCTATCACATGCCCATAACACTCCTATAACATGCCCACAACACTTCTATCACATGCCCACAACACTTCTATCACATGCTCACAACACTCCTATCACATGCCCACAACACTTCCATCACATGCCCACAACACTCCTACCACATGGCCACAGCACTCCTATCACATGGCCACAGCACTCCTATCACATACCCACACTCCTATCACATGGCCACAACACTCCTATCACATGCCCACAACACTCCTATCACATGCCCACAACACTTTTATTACATGCCCACAACATTCCTATCACATGGCCACATCACTCCTATCACATGCCCACAACACTCCTATCACATGTCCACAACACTCCTATCACATGCCCACTACACTCCTATCACATGCCCACAACACTCCTATCACATGCCCACAACACTCCTATCACATGCCCAGAACACTCCTATAACATGCCCACAACACTCCTATCCCATGCCCACAACACTCCTATCCCATGGCCACAACACTCCTATCACATGCCCTCAACACTCCTATCACATGCCCACAACACATCTATCACATGACCACATCACTCCTATCACATGCCCACAACACTCCTATTACATGCCCACAACACATCTATCACATGACCACAACACTCCTATCACATGCCCAGAACACTCCTATCACATGCCCACAACACTTTTATCACATGCCCACAACACTCCTATCACATGCCAACAACACTCCTATCACATGCCCACAACACTCCTATCACATGCTCACAACACTCCTATCACATGCCCACAACACTCCTATCACATGGCCACAACACTCCTATCACATGGCCACAACACTTCTATTACATGCCCACAACACTTCTATTACATGCCCACAACACTCCTATCACATGCCCACAACACTCTTATCACATGTCCTCAACACTCCTGTCACATGGCCACAACACTTCTATCACATGCCCACAACACTCCTATCACATGCCCACAACACTCCTATCGCATGCCGACAACATTCCTGTCGCATGCCCACAACACTCCTATCACATGGCCACAACACTCGTATCACATGCCCACAACACTCCTATCACATGACCACAACACTCCTATCACATGACCACAACACTCCTATAACATGCCCACAACACTCCTATCACATGCCCACAACACTCCTATCACATGGCCACAACACTCGTATAACATGCCCACAACACTCCTATAACATGCCCACAACACTCCTATCACATGCCCACAACACTCCTATCACATTCCCACAACACTCCTATCACATGCCCACAACACTCCTATCACATGGCCACAACACTCGAATAACATGCCTACAACACTCCTATCACATGCCCACAACACTCCTATCACATGACCACAACACTCCTATCACAAGGCCACATCACTCCTATCACATGCCCACAACACTCCTATTACATGCCCACAACACTTCTATCACATGCCCACAACACTTCTATCACATGCTCACAACACTCCTATCACATGCCCACAACACTTCCATCACATGCCCACAACACTCCTACCACATGGCCACAGCACTCCTATCAAATGTCCACAGCACTCCTATCACATACCCACACTCCTATCACATGGCCACAACACTCCTATCACATGACCACAACACTCCTATCACATGCCCACAACACTTTTATTACATGCCCACAACATTCCTATCACATGGCCACATCACTCCTATCACATGCCCACAACACTCCTATCACATGTCCACAACACTCCTATCACATGCCCACAACACTCCTATCACATGCCCACAACACTCCTATCACATGACCACTACACTCCTATCACATGCCCACAACACTCCTATCACATGCCCACAACACTCCTATCACATGCCCAGAACACTCCTATAACATGCCCACAACACTCCTATCCCATGCCCACAACACTACTATCCCATGGCCACAACACTCCTATCACATGCCCTCAACACTCCTATCACATGCCCACAACACATCTATCACATGACCACAACACTCCTATCACATGCCCACAACACTCCTATTACATGCCCACAACACATCTATCACATGACCACAACACTCCTATCACATGCCCAGAACACTCCTATCACATGCCCACAACACTTTTATCACATGCCCACAACACTCCTATCACATGCCCACAACACTCCTATCACATTCCCACAACACTCCTATCACATGCCCACAACACTCCTATCACATGCCCACAACACTCCTATCACATGGCCACAACACTCCTATCACATGGCCACAACACTTCTATTACATGCCCACAACACTTCTATTATATGCCCACAACACTCCTATTCCATGGCCACAACACTCCTATCACATGCCCACAACACTCCTATCACATGCCCACAACACTCCTATCACATGGCCACAACACTCCTATCACATGGCCACAACACTCTTATCACATGTCCTCAACACTCCTGTCACATGGCCACAACACTTCTATCACATGCCCACAACACTCCTATCGCATGCCGACAACATTCCTGTCGCATGCCCACAACACTCCTATCACATGGCCACAACACTTCTATCACATGCCCACAACACTCCTATCACATGTCCATAACACTCCTATCACATGGCCACAACACTCCTATCACATGGCCACAACACTTCTATCACATGTCCACAACACTCCTATCACATGCCCACAACACATCTATCACATGGCCACAACACTCCTAACACATGCCCACAACACATCTATCACATGGCCACAACACTCCTAACACATGCCCACAACACTCCTATCACATGCCCACAACACTCCTATCACATTCCAACAACACTCCTATCACATGGCCACAACACTCCTATCACATGCCCACACTCCTATCACATGGCCACAACACTCCTATCACAGGCCCACAACACTCCTATCACAGGCCCACAACACTTCTATCATATGCCCACAACGCTCCTAACACATGCCCACAACACTCCTATCACATGCCCACAACACTCCTTTAACATGCCCACAACACTCCTATCACATGCCCACAACACTCCTATCACATGCCCACAACACTCCCATCACATGCCCAAACCACTTCTATCACATGCCCACAACACTCCTATCACATTCCCACAATACTCCTTTAACATGCCCACAACACTCCTGTGATGCCCACAACACTCCTGTGAAATGCCCACAACACTCCTATCACATGCCCACAACACTCCTATAACATGCCCACAACACTCCTATGGATCTGGATTTGATATTGACAAAACCGCCCTTGCATGTATTTTTTCTAAAAAATAATAAAAACATCTGAAATCATATAATTTGGTCCTGTTTTTATTCCTACAGTATTATTAATCTCAATAATATTTATTTCCATCATTTCTTGTCAATTTTGACCACCTCACAGCTCATAATATTGATTTCATCCAGTTTAGGCCAAAAGGTTGCATCGTGCTAGCTGGCTGACTAAGTTAAGTGATAGCACTGGGCAGCACAAACATGTGGAAGTTCAACTTCCAACATGGCACTGCAGTGGTAGACTGGATGGTAGTTTAATAAACTATACTACCACATAGGAAGTTTAAAAACCAAGAATGTTTTTGTTAAATAAGAACTAGGTCAGAGGCCCGAGGGAGTTGGAGTATGTTTATGGACTAAAGACAGGTGAAAGACGAAAGGATTGATTAGTTTGTAAATTTATTTATTTAGTGTGATCAAGTTCTTCAGTCCCTGAAATACATCTTTGATCTGGAGGAAGTTTTTTATACATCTAATAGAAATATGGTGGCCTTGCTTGTGAAGGTGCTGCTAAATAGTACACACTGTAAACAGACGTTTACTTTGTGCTCAGGGAGGTTGTTAGGGATAATGGGACCAAGAATTGCTGTTTACATCAGAGGAAAGCAGTCTGTGGCTCTCCGGCTAATCTACAACTCCCAGCATCCATGCTGTTTACCGGGCCTGCTGGAAGTTGTTTGTCAACAATGGGTTGCGTGCCTCAGGTTACCTAAGCCTACTTCATGCTCAGTATGTTCCATGTAAATATGTATGTATAGTATGAAGAGAGAAACAAGGACTGCGCTGTCAGTCCCGTGAAGAATTAGTCATCTGATTAGATATAACGAATAGACAAATAGGAAATTAGCACAATCTAAAAATCAACAATTGGATAAGTAATAAATCATGTATTATAAATAAGTACTATAAAAGTAAATCAATGCAGTGGCAGATGAAATAAATAATAAAAAAGGTTTTAATATCTACACAATATATAAAAATCACATACAATCTTTCATGGAAAATGATGGCAATATAGTTGGTTATAAAAATCCCAACTAATGAAGGTAATGGTAAAAAGTTCAGAAAAACCATATAGTGTATGGTAAGCACATACCTCGGGAGGCTAATATGTGGTGCGCTGAAATGCTTAGAATAGTTGTAACCTAACCTGCAGGTAGGTGAAAGCCGCAGCTATGTCCAATAGATAGCTGTAATCCTTAGCACAGGTGGTATCCCTTGGTGTCCTGGAAAATATAAGCAACTTCGTGCAATCCTGTTCAGGGGTTCCAATAAATCCTGTAGTATTACAACTCAGTAGTTTAGGACAAGGGGGTTGCTTGTTGTTGGAAATAAAGCTCCAAAGTGCGCTGTAGTCAATCAGTCCGGGTTCTATGTGCAGAGGGAGATGTGTATCTATGTAACCAACACACACAACTCATTTTTGAATTAAACGTATTTGCACATTGTTGCACACATCCTGGCAGGAAGACGCTCTGTGCTGGTCTCTCACATGACACCCGCCATCTACATTATCCAGTTATTCTGCTGAGAGTTACCTACCATTATTTATAACAGCCTATCAATTCACCAGGGTCCTGGGGCAAATGGTTGGGGAGGAGGAGCAATTAAAAAAACTGGGTAAATTTAAAAATCTACCATGTTTTGTCCACCCAATCAAGTTGGTGGTTCAGATATGGTTTTTTAAATGAAAGGGGAATGCAGGAGATGCTGTCAGTGGCCATAACAATGTATGGACATTTTTGGCATTCAGCAACCACATGTTGAAGTCTGGGTCTGGGCACTCGTAAGCCCCAGGGAGCTTCCTGCACTGAAAGAGCAGGAAACTCTCCACTGACATCACTAATGATGTCAGTGCGGCCGCCCACAAAATGGTTAGATCAACATCGACAGCCGCCCCTTTTGTAGCAAGCTCCGGAGCAACAGAGTACAGCCTGCAGCATCACAGTGCTTATATGGATACACTGGGGTATGGCCTGCAGCATCACAGTGCTTATATGAATACACTGGGGTATGACCTGCAGCGTAACAGTGCTTATATGGATACACTGGGGTATGGGCTGCAGCATCACAATTCTTATATGGATACACTGGGGTATGGTCTGCAGCATCACAGTTCCTATATGGATAAACTGGGGTATGGCCTGCAGTGTCACAGTGCTTATATGTATACACTGGGGTAAGGCCTGCAGTGTCACAGTACTTATATGGATACACTAGGTTATGGCCTGCAGCGTCACAGTACTTATATGGATACACTGGGTTATGGCCTGCAGCATCACAGTACTTATATGGATACACTGGGTTATGGCCTGCAGCATCACAGTACTTATATGGATACACTGGAGTACGGCATGCAGCGTCACAGTGCTTATATGTATACATTGGGGTACGGCCTGCAGCGTCACAGTGCTTATACAGATACACTCGGGCACGGCCACAAGCATCACAGTACTTATATGGATACACTGGAGTATGGCCTGCAGATTCACAGTGCTTAAATGGATACACTGGGGTATGGCCTGCAGCATCACAGTGCTTATATGGATACACTGGGGTATGGCCTGCAGCGTCACAGTAATTATATGGATACACTGGGGTATCGTCTGCAGATTCACAGTGCTTATATGGATACACTGGGGTATGGCCTGCAGTGTCACAGTACTTATATGTATACACTGGGGTATGGCCTGCAGCATCACAGCACTTATATGGATACACTGGGTTATGGCCTGCAGTATCACAGTGCTTTTATGGATACACTGGGGTATGGCCTGCAGTGTCACAGTGCTTATATGGATACACTGGGGTATGGCCTGCAGTGTCACAGTGCTTATATGGATACACTGGGGTAAGGCCTGCAGCATCACAGTGCTTATATGGATACACTGGGGTATGACCTGCAGCGTCACAGTGCTTATATGGATACACTGGGGTATGGCCTGCAGAATCACAGTGCTTATATGGATACACTGGGGTATGGCCTGCAGTGTCACAGTACTTATATGTATACACTGGGGTATGGCCTGCAGCGTCACAGTGCTTATATGGATACACTGGGGTATGGCCTGCAGTATCACAGTTCTTATATGGATACACTGGGGTATGGCCTGCAGCGTCACAGTACTTACATGGATACACTGGGGTAAGGCCTGCAGCATCACAGTGCTTATATGGATACACTGGGGTATGGCCTGCAGCATCACAGTACTTATATGTGTATACTGGGGTACAGCCTGCAGCATCACAGTACTTATATGGATACACTGGGGTATGGCCTGCAATGTCACAGTACTTATATGTATACACTGGGGTATGGCCTGCAGCGTCACAGTGCTTATATGGATACACTGGGGTATGGCCTGCAGCATCACAGTACTTATATGGATACACTGGGGTATGGCCTGCAGCATCACAGTACTTATATGTGTACACTGGGGTACGGCCTGCAGCTTCACAGTACTTATATGGATACACTGGGGTATGGCCTGCAGTGTCACAGTGCTTATATGGATACACTGGGTTATGGCCTGCAGCGTCACAGTACTTATATGGATACACTGGGGTATGGCCAGCAGCATCACAGTGCTTATATGGATAAACAGGGTTATTGCATGCAGCATCACAGTACTTATATGGATACACTGGGGTCTGGCCTGCAGCATCACAGTACTTATATGGATACACTGGGGTATGGCCTGCAGTGTCACAGTGCTTATATGGATACACTGGGTTATGGCCTGCAGCGTCACAGTACTTACATGGATACACTGGGGTATGGCCAGCAGCATCACAGTGCTTATATGGATACACAGGGTTATTGCCTGCAGCATCACAGTACTTATATGGATACACTGGGGTCTGGCCTGCAGCATCACAGTGCTTATATGGATACACTGGGGTATGGCCTGCAGTGTCACAGTGCTTATATGGATACACTGGGGTACGGCCTGCAGCGTCACAGTGCTTATATGGATACACTGGGGTATGGCCTGCAGCATCACAGTACTTATATGGATACACTGGGATATGGCCTGCAGCATCACAGTACTTATATGTGTACACTGGGGTACGGCATGCAGCTTCACAGTACTTATATGGATACACTGGGGTATGGCCTGCAGTGTCACAGTGCTTATATGGATACACTGGGTTATGGCCTGCAGCGTCACAGTACTTATATGGATACACTGGGGTATGGCCAGCAGCATCACAGTGCTTATATGGATAAACAGGGTTATTGCATGCAGCATCACAGTACTTATATGGATACACTGGGGTCTGGCCTGCAGCATCACAGTACTTATATGGATACACTGGGGTATGGCCTGCAGTGTCACAGTGCTTATATGGATACACTGGGTTATGGCCTGCAGCGTCACAGTACTTACATGGATACACTGGGGTATGGCCAGCAGCATCACAGTGCTTATATGGATACACAGGGTTATTGCCTGCAGCATCACAGTACTTATATGGATACACTGGGGTCTGGCCTGCAGCATCACAGTGCTTATATGGATACACTGGGGTATGGCCTGCAGTGTCACAGTGCTTATATGGATACACTGGGGTACGGCCTGCAGCGTCACAGTGCTTATATGGATACACTGGGGTATGGCCTGCAGCATCACAGTGCTTATATGGATACACTGGGGTATGGCCTGCAGTGTCACAGTGCTTATATGGATACACTGGGGTATGGCCTGCAGCGTCACAGTACTTATATGGATACACTGGGTTATGGCCTGCAGCGTCACAGTTCTTATATGGATACACTGGGTTATGGCCTGCAGCGTCACAGTACTTACATGGATACACTGGGGTATGGCCTGCAGCATCACAGTGCTTATATGGATACACAGGGTTATGGCCTGCAGCGTCACAGTACTTATATGGATACACTGGGGTATGGCCTGCAGCATCACAGTTCTTATATGGATACACTGGGGTATGGCTGCAGCGTCACAGTACTTATATGGATACACTGGGGTATGGCCTGCAGCATCACAGTTCTTATATGGATACACTGGGGTATGGCTGCAGCGTCACAGTACTTATATGGATACACTGGGGTATGGCCTGCAGCATCACAGTACTTATATGGATACACTGGGGTATGGCCTGCAGCATCACAGTTCTTATATGGATACACTGGGGTCTGGCCTGCAGCATCACAGTACTTATATGGATACACTGGGGTATGGCTGCAGCGTCACAGTACTTATATGGATACACTGGGGTATGGCTTGCAGCATCACAGTACTTATATGGATACACTGGGGTATGGCCTGCAGTGTCACAGTGCTTATATGGATACACTGGGTTATGGCCTGCAGCGTCACAGTACTTACATGGATACACTGGGGTATGGCCAGCAGCATTCACAGTGCTTATATGGATACACAGGGTTATTGCCTGCAGCATCACAGTACTTATATGGATACACTGGGGTCTGGCCAGCAGCATCACAGTGCTTATATGGATACACTGGGGGTATGGCCTGCAGTGTCACAGTGCTTATATGGATACACTGGGGTACGGCCTGCAGCGTCACAGTGCTTATATGGATACACTGGGGTATGGCCTGCAGCATCACAGTGCTTATATGTATACACTGGGGTATGGCCTGCAGCATCACAGCACTTATATGGATACACTGGGTTATGGCCTGCAGTATCACAGTGCTTTTATGGATACACTGGGGTATGGCCTGCAGTGTCACAGTGCTTATATGGATACACTGGGGTATGGCCTGCAGTGTCACAGTGCTTATATGGATACACTGGGGTAAGGCCTGCAGCATCACAGTGCTTATATGGATACACTGGGGTATGACCTGCAGCGTCACAGTGCTTATATGGATACACTGGGGTATGGCCTGCAGAATCACAGTGCTTATATGGATACACTGGGGTATGGCCTGCAGTGTCACAGTACTTATATGTATACACTGGGGTATGGCCTGCAGCGTCACAGTGCTTATATGGATACACTGGGGTATGGCCTGCAGTATCACAGTTCTTATATGGATACACTGGGGTATGGCCTGCAGCGTCACAGTACTTACATGGATACACTGGGGTAAGGCCTGCAGCATCACAGTGCTTATATGGATACACTGGGGTATGGCCTGCAGCATCACAGTACTTATATGTGTATACTGGGGTACAGCCTGCAGCATCACAGTACTTATATGGATACACTGGGGTATGGCCTGCAATGTCACAGTACTTATATGTATACACTGGGGTATGGCCTGCAGCGTCACAGTGCTTATATGGATACACTGGGGTATGGCCTGCAGCATCACAGTACTTATATGGATACACTGGGGTATGGCCTGCAGCATCACAGTACTTATATGTGTACACTGGGGTACGGCCTGCAGCTTCACAGTACTTATATGGATACACTGGGGTATGGCCTGCAGTGTCACAGTGCTTATATGGATACACTGGGTTATGGCCTGCAGCGTCACAGTACTTATATGGATACACTGGGGTATGGCCAGCAGCATCACAGTGCTTATATGGATAAACAGGGTTATTGCATGCAGCATCACAGTACTTATATGGATACACTGGGGTCTGGCCCTGCAGCATCACAGTACTTATATGGATACACTGGGGTATGGCCTGCAGTGTCACAGTGCTTATATGGATACACTGGGTTATGGCCTGCAGCGTCACAGTACTTACATGGATACACTGGGGTATGGCCAGCAGCATCACAGTGCTTATATGGATACACAGGGTTATTGCCTGCAGCATCACAGTACTTATATGGATACACTGGGGTCTGGCCTGCAGCATCACAGTGCTTATATGGATACACTGGGGTATGGCCTGCAGTGTCACAGTGCTTATATGGATACACTGGGGTACGGCCTGCAGCGTCACAGTGCTTATATGGATACACTGGGGTATGGCCTGCAGCATCACAGTACTTATATGGATACACTGGGGTATGGCCTGCAGCATCACAGTACTTATATGTGTACACTGGGGTACGGCCTGCAGCTTCACAGTACTTATATGGATACACTGGGGTATGGCCTGCAGTGTCACAGTGCTTATATGGATACACTGGGTTATGGCCTGCAGCGTCACAGTACTTATATGGATACACTGGGGTATGGCCAGCAGCATCACAGTGCTTATATGGATAAACAGGGTTATTGCATGCAGCATCACAGTACTTATATGGATACACTGGGGTCTGGCCTGCAGCATCACAGTACTTATATGGATACACTGGGGTATGGCCTGCAGTGTCACAGTGCTTATATGGATACACTGGGTTATGGCCTGCAGCGTCACAGTACTTACATGGATACACTGGGGTATGGCCAGCAGCATCACAGTGCTTATATGGATACACAGGGTTATTGCCTGCAGCATCACAGTACTTATATGGATACACTGGGGTCTGGCCTGCAGCATCACAGTGCTTATATGGATACACTGGGGTATGGCCTGCAGTGTCACAGTGCTTATATGGATACACTGGGGTACGGCCTGCAGCGTCACAGTGCTTATATGGATACACTGGGGTATGGCCTGCAGCATCACAGTGCTTATATGGATACACTGGGGTATGGCCTGCAGTGTCACAGTGCTTATATGGATACACTGGGGTATGGCCTGCAGCGTCACAGTACTTATATGGATACACTGGGTTATGGCCTGCAGCGTCACAGTTCTTATATGGATACACTGGGTTATGGCCTGCAGCGTCACAGTACTTACATGGATACACTGGGGTATGGCCTGCAGCATCACAGTGCTTATATGGATACACAGGGTTATGGCCTGCAGCGTCACAGTACTTATATGGATACACTGGGGTATGGCCTGCAGCATCACAGTTCTTATATGGATACACTGGGGTATGGCTGCAGCGTCACAGTACTTATATGGATACACTGGGGTATGGCCTGCAGCATCACAGTTCTTATATGGATACACTGGGGTATGGCTGCAGCGTCACAGTACTTATATGGATACACTGGGGTATGGCCTGCAGCATCACAGTACTTATATGGATACACTGGGGTATGGCCTGCAGCATCACAGTTCTTATATGGATACACTGGGGTCTGGCCTGCAGCATCACAGTACTTATATGGATACACTGGGGTATGGCTGCAGCGTCACAGTACTTATATGGATACACTGGGGTATGGCTTGCAGCATCACAGTACTTATATGGATACACTGGGGTATGGCCTGCAGTGTCACAGTGCTTATATGGATACACTGGGTTATGGCCTGCAGCGTCACAGTACTTACATGGATACACTGGGGTATGGCCAGCAGCATTCACAGTGCTTATATGGATACACAGGGTTATTGCCTGCAGCATCACAGTACTTATATGGATACACTGGGGTCTGGCCAGCAGCATCACAGTGCTTATATGGATACACTGGGGTATGGCCTGCAGTGTCACAGTGCTTATATGGATACACTGGGGTACGGCCTGCAGCGTCACAGTGCTTATATGGATACACTGGGGTATGGCCTGCAGCATCACAATGCTTATATGGATACACTGGGGTATGGCCTGCAGTGTCACAGTGCTTATATGGATACACTGGGGTATGGCCTGCAGCGTCACAGTACTTATATGGATACACTGGGTTATGGCCTGCAGCGTCACAGTTCTTATATGGATACACTGGGTTATGGCCTGCAGCGTCACAGTACTTACATGGATACACTGGGGTATGGCCTGCAGCATCACAGTGCTTATATGGATACACAGGGTTATGGCCTGCAGCGTCACAGTACTTATATGGATACACTGGGGTATGGCCTGCAGCATCACAGTTCTTATATGGATACACTGGGGTATGGCTGCAGCGTCACAGTACTTATATGGATACACTGGGGTATGGCCTGCAGCATCACAGTTCTTATATGGATACACTGGGGTATGGCTGCAGCGTCACAGTACTTATATGGATACACTGGGGTATGGCCTGCAGCATCACAGTACTTATATGGATACACTGGGGTATGGCCTGCAGCATCACAGTTCTTATATGGATACACTGGGGTCTGGCCTGCAGCATCACAGTACTTATATGGATACACTGGGGTATGGCTGCAGCGTCACAGTACTTATATGGATACACTGGGGTATGGCTTGCAGCATCACAGTACTTATATGGATACACTGGGGTATGGCCTGCAGCATCACAGTACTTATATGGATACACTGGGGTATGGCCTGCAGCATCACAGTACTTATATGGATACACTGGGGTCTGGCCTGCAGCATCACAGTACTTATATGGATACACTGGGGTATGGCTGCAGCGTCACAGTACTTATATGAATACACTGGGGTATGGCTTGCAGCATCACAGTACTTATATGGATACACTGGGGTATGGCCTGCAGCATCACAGTACTTATATGGATACACTGGGGTATGGCTGCAGCGTCACAGTACTTATATGGATACACTGGGGTATGGCTTGCAGCATCACAGTACTTATATGGATACACTGGGGTATGGCCTGCAGCATCACAGTACTTATATGGATACACTGGGGTATGGCTGCAGCGTCACAGTACTTATATGGATTCTGGATACACTGGGTACAGCCTGCTGTGTCACAGTGCTTAAATGGATACATTGGTTGGGGGTACATCCTACAACATCACAGTACTTATACAGATACACTGGGGTATAGCCTGCAGCATCACAGTACTTATATGGATACACTGGGATATGGCTGCAGCGTCACAGTACTTATATGGATACACTGGGGTATGGCTTGCAGCATCACAGTACTTATATGGATACACTGGGGTATGGCCTGCAGCATCACAGTACTTATATGGATACACTGGGGTATGGCCTGCAGCATCACAGTACTTATATGGATACACTGGGGTCTGGCCTGCAGCATCACAGTACTTATATGGATACACTGGGGTATGGCTGCAGCGTCACAGTACTTATATGGATACACTGGGGTATGGCTTGCAGCATCACAGTACTTATATGGATACACTGGGGTATGGCCTGCAGCATCACAGTACTTATATGGATACACTGGGGTATGGCTGCAGCGTCACAGTACTTATATGGATACACTGGGGTATGGCTTGCAGCATCACAGTACTTATATGGATACACTGGGGTATGGCCTGCAGCATCACAGTACTTATATGGATACACTGGGGTATGGCTGCAGCGTCACAGTACTTATATGGATTCTGGATACACTGGGTACAGCCTGCTGTGTCACAGTGCTTAAATGGATACATTGGTTGGGGATACATCCTACAACATCACAGTACTTATACAGATACACTGGGGTATAGCCTGCAGCATCACAGTACTTATATGGATACACTGGGGTATGGCTGCAGCGTCACAGTACTTATATGGATACACTGGGGTATGGCTTGCAGCATCACAGTACTTATATGGATACACTGGGGTATGGCCTGCAGCATCACAGTACTTATATGGATACACTGGGGTATGGCCTGCAGCATCACAGTACTTATATGGATACACTGGGGTCTGGCCTGCAGCGTCACAGTACTTATATGGATACACTGGGGTATGGCTTGCAGCATCACAGTACTTATATGGATACACTGGGGTATGGCCTGCAGCATCACAGTACTTATATGGATACACTGGGGTATGGCTGCAGCGTCACAGTACTTATATGGATACACTGGGGTATGGCTTGCAGCATCACAGTACTTATATGGATACACTGGGGTATGGCCTGCAGCATCACAGTACTTATATGGATACACTGGGGCATGGCCTGCAGCATCACAGTACTTATATGGATACACTGGGGTATGGCTGCAGCGTCACAGTACTTATATGGATTCTGGATACACTGGGTACAGCCTGCTGTGTCACAGTGCTTAAATGGATACATTGGTTGGGGGTACATCCTACAACATCACAGTACTTATACAGATACACTGGGGTATAGCCTGCAGCATCACAGTACTTATATGGATACACTGGGGTATGGCTGCAGCGTCACAGTACTTATATGGATACACTGGGGTATGGCTTGCAGCATCACAGTACTTATATGGATACACTGGGGTATGGCCTGCAGCATCACAGTACTTATATGGATACACTGGGGTATGGCCTGCAGCATCACAGTACTTATATGGATACACTGGGGTCTGGCCTGCAGCGTCACAGTACTTATATGGATATACTGGGGTATGGCTTGCAGCATCACAGTACTTATATGGATACACTGGGGTATGGCCTGCAGCATCACAGTACTTATATGGATACACTGGGGTATGGCTGCAGCGTCACAGTACTTATATGGATACACTGGGGTATGGCTTGCAGCATCACAGTACTTATATGGATACACTGGGGTATGGCCTGCAGCATCACAGTACTTATATGGATACACTGGGGTATGGCCTGCAGCATCACAGTACTTATATGGATACACTGGGGTATGGCTGCAGCGTCACAGTACTTATATGGATTCTGGATACACTGGGTACAGCCTGCTGTGTCACAGTGCTTAAATGGATACATTGGTTGGGGGTACATCCTACAACATCACAGTACTTATACACATACACTGGGGTATAGCCTGCAGCATCACAGTACTTATATGGATACACTGGGGTATGGCTGCAGCGTCACAGTACTTATATGGATACACTGGGGTATGGCTTGCAGCATCACAGTACTTATATGGATACACTGGGGTATGGCCTGCAGCATCACAGTACTTATATGGATACACTGGGGTATGGCCTGCAGCATCACAGTACTTATATGGATACACTGGGGTCTGGCCTGCAGCGTCACAGTACTTATATGGATACACTGGGGTATGGCTTGCAGCATCACAGTACTTATATGGATACACTGGGGTATGGCCTGCAGCATCACAGTACTTATATGGATACACTGGGGTATGGCTGCAGCGTCACAGTACTTATATGGATACACTGGGGTATGGCTTGCAGCATCACAGTACTTATATGGATACACTGGGGTATGGCCTGCAGCATCACAGTACTTATATGGATACACTGGGGTATGGCCTGCAGCATCACAGTACTTATATGGATACACTGGGGTATGGCCTGCAGCATCACAGTACTTATATGGATTCTGGATACACTGGGTACAGCCTGCTGTGTCACAGTGCTTAAATGGATACATTGGTTGGGGGTACATCCTACAACATCACAGTACTTATACAGATACACTGGGGTATAGCCTGCAGCATCACAGTACTTATATGGATACACTGGGGTATGGCTGCAGCGTCACAGTACTTATATGGATTCACTGGGGTATGGCCTGCAGCATCACAGTACTTATATGGATACACTGGGGTATGGCCTGCAGCATCACAGTACTTATATGGATACACTGGGGTATGGCTGCAGCGTCACAGTACTTATATGGATTCTGGATACACTGGGTACAGCCTGCTGTGTCACAGTGCTTAAATGGATACATTGGTTGGGGGTACATCCTACAACATCACAGTACTTATACAGATACACTGGGGTATAGCCTGCAGCATCACAGTACTTATATGGATACACTGGGGTATGGCTGCAGCGTCACAGTACTTATATGGATACACTGGGGTATGGCTTGCAGCATCACAGTACTTATATGGATACACTGGGGTATGGCCTGCAGCATCACAGTACTTATATGGATACACTGGGGTATGGCCTGCAGCATCACAGTACTTATATGGATACACTGGGGTCTGGCCTGCAGCGTCACAGTACTTATATGGATACACTGGGGTATGGCTTGCAGCATCACAGTACTTATATGGATACACTGGGGTATGGCCTGCAGCATCACAGTACTTATATGGATACACTGGGGTATGGCTTGCAGCATCACAGTACTTATATGGATACACTGGGGTATGGCTTGCAGCATCACAGTACTTATATGGATACACTGGGGTATGGCCTGCAGCATCACAGTACTTATATGGATACACTGGGGTATGGCCTGCAGCATCACAGTACTTATATGGATACACTGGGGTCTGGCCTGCAGCGTCACAGTACTTATATGGATACACTGGGGTATGGCTGCAGCGTCACAGTACTTATATGGATACACTGGGGTATGGCTGCAGCATCACAGTACTTATATGGATACACTGGGGTATGGCCTGCAGCATCACAGTACTTATATGGATACACTGGGGTATGGCTGCAGCGTCACAGTACTTATATGGATACACTGGGGTATGGCTTGCAGCATCACAGTACTTATATGGATACACTGGGGTATGGCTTGCAGCATCACAGTACTTATATGGATACACTGGGGTATGGCCTGCAGCATCACAGTACTTATATGGATACACTGGGGTATGGCTGCAGCGTCACAGTACTTATATGGATACACTGGGGTATGGCTGCTGCATCACAGTACTTATATGGATACACTGGGGTATGGCCTGCAGCATCACAGTACTTATATGGATACACTGGGGTATGGCTGCAGCGTCACAGTACTTATATGGATACACTGGGGTATGGCCTGCAGCGTCACAGTACTTATATGGATACACTGGGGTATGGCTGCAGCGTCACAGTACTTATATGGATACACTGGGGTATGGCTGCAGCATCACAGTACTTATATGGATACACTGGGGTATGACCTGCAGCGTCACAGTACTTATATGGATACACTGGGGTATGGCCTGCAGCATCACAGTACTTATATGGATACACTGGGGTATGGCTGCAGCATCACAGTACTTATATGGATACACTGGGGTATGGCTGCAGCATCACAGTACTTATATGGATACACTGGGGTATGGCTGCAGCGTCACAGTACTTATATGGATACACTGGGGTATGGCTGCAGCGTCACAGTACTTATATGGATACACTGGGGTATGGCTGCAGCATCACAGTACTTATATGGATACACTGGGGTATGGCTGCAGCGTCACAGTACTTATATGGATACACTGGGGTATGGCTGCAGCATCACAGTACTTATATGGATACACTGGGGTATGGCTGCAGCGTCACAGTACTTATATGGATACACTGGGGTATGGCTGCAGCGTCACAGTGCTTATATGGATACACTGGGGTATGGCTGCAGCATCACAGTACTTATATGGATACACTGGGGTATGGCTGCAGCGTCACAGTACTTATATGGATACACTGGGGTATGGCTGCAGCATCACAGTACTTATATGGATTCACTGGGGTATGGTCTGCAGCTTCACAGTACTTATATGGATACACTGGGGTATGGCTGCAGCATCACAGTACTTATATGGATACACTGGGGTATGGCTGCAGCGTCACAGTACTTATATGGATACACTGGGGTATGGCTGCAGCGTCACAGTACTTATATGGATACACTGGGGTATGGCTGCAGCATCACAGTACTTATATGGATACACTGGGGTATGGCTGCAGCGTCACAGTACTTATATGGATACACTGGGGTATGGCTGCAGCATCACAGTACTTATATGGATACACTGGGATATGGCTGCAGCGTCACAGTACTTATATGGATACACTGGGGTATGGCTGCAGCGTCACAGTGCTTATATGGATACACTGGGGTATGGCTGCAGCATCACAGTACTTATATGGATACACTGGGGTATGGCTGCAGCGTCACAGTACTTATATGGATACACTGGGGTATGGCTGCAGCATCACAGTACTTATATGGATACACTGGGGTATGGCCTGCAGCATCACAGTACTTATATGGATACACTGGGGTATGGCTGCAGCATCACAGTACTTATATGGATACACTGGGGTATGGCCTGCAGCATCACAGTACTTATATGGATACACTGGGGTATGGCTGCAGCATCACAGTACTTATATGGATACACTGGGGTATGGCTGCAGCGTCACAGTACTTATATGGATTCACTGGGGTACAGCAAAAAAAAAATCTTTTTTTTTTACTTTTTTTACTTATTTTTTTACATTTTGTAAACTTTTCTTGACTTTTTTTATAGCCCCTGTATGGACGGTAGACCCCTGGATGGACAGCACACCCCTGGATGGACAGCACATCATGCTCCTGGATGGACAGCACACTGGATGGACAGCACACTGGACGGACAGCACACCCCTGGATGGACAGCACACTGGATGGACAGCACACTGGATGGACAGCACACTGGATGGACAGCACACTGGACGGACAGCACACCCCTGGATGGACAGCACACCCCTGGATGGACAGCACACTGGATGGACAGCACACTGGACGGACAGCACACCCCTGGATGGACAGCACACCCCTGGATGGACAGCATATCCCTGGATGGACAGCACACCCCTGGATGGACAGCACACCCCTGGATGGACAGCACACCCCTGGATGGACAGCACACCCCTGGATGGACAGCACACCCCTGGATGGACAGCACACTGGATGGACAGCACACTGGATGGACAGCACACCCCTGGATGGACAGCACAATGGATGGACAGCATATCCCTGGATGTACAGTACATTGGTTGCACAGCACAGCACATCCCTGGATGGATAGCACACCCCTGTATGGACAGCACAGCACACCCCTGTACGGACAGCACAGCATATTCCTGGATGGACAGCACAGTACAGCCCTAGATAGATGGGACTCAGCAAGGAAATGTCACCGATCACAGCGGGAAGGGACTTATATACAATCCAAAACCCACACGTTTCCGATGTGGGATTGATGATGTTTTGCCTTTTGTGGGTCCAAATCAGGTGGGAAAACCCTGAGCCGGACTGGGATCCAACTCAGAATTACCATGTTTGGACATGTCCAGTTCTCATGGAACCAGACCTGCACATCTCTAATTAGGACATAGGTAAACTATTATATTTTTATATAGATTTTATATAAATATATTGTATGGATAATACAATGGTAATAAAAACTACTGATAATGGGATGGGTGTTTGTACAGGATCACCAATCATTTACAGAAGGCAAAACAAATATTGGATGACATTAATACTTATGAAACATTGGCTAAAGATCAAAAAAGTTACAGTAGTTGTGTTTGTGCTACTAGGAGGCATAATATTAAGTACATCTGTGAGTGAGGTACTGAGAAACCAACTAAAAGGTTATCAATGACTAATAGTTATATCTTTTTCAAATGAATCCTTAAAATTATCATCAGAGTCCTACTGAAATATATCCATAGAAAGATTTATGTACAAAACCGTCCCATAAAAATGTGAATGAGCACATATGGAGATAAATTTCCACAGTGAAGTCCTATTGTGGAATGGCTGGGATTTCAAGTGCTCATTAATTGAGTCCACAACTTTTAGGTGGTTTAGCGATTGGCATAACATTTAACATGTTATTATCAGAGCAGAATACATATAGAAATACTCATAGATGAATAATATATAACATGGAAACCACTCCAGTAGTTCATTTAGCCACACTATCTATACATATATATCTGATACATTAGTAACAATTAAGGATGATATACAATCACAGTACACCAGGAGTGGATAGTAAGGAGGCAGTGGATAGTATAAAAAAAACAGAAAGGATACACTGAGCACAAAACAAATTAGGTAAAGAGTCAATAGTCTGAAAGTCTCATAAATTAGTCCAGGTATCAGAAACTCCTATGGTATTAGGAAAATGTTACTTGAAATTCTCCAAAGGATCTTTAATGGACAGCCAACTTTCATAGATTCTTCTTTTGTCTCTTGAATTTATGTGCAGTCCAAACAGAGTAGCTCTCAACCCCTGACAGGGTGAGCACAGGCTTTCCGCTGCCCAGCCGCTACGTGAACTGTATCAGCTGGGCTGTGTAGTGCGGTAGTAAGATCCAGATGAATTCACCAGTGTGTCTATCTTTTTGCGGTAAGCTGTCCCCTCAATGGTGCATCCCAGCTCGGCTCAGCAGTATAGTTGGCAGTGAGTCAGCATGAGTAAGGATGATCAAAGGAGCTGTCAGAGCAATCTCTCCATCCTTGACACGTTTATCTGGGTATTGGAGTCCCGGTATCTTCAGGTCTTCAGAGGTGTCCTTTTCTATCTTTGATGCATTGATGGCAAACATGCACATGCTAGTTGCCTAGCACGTGCACGCGATGGTATACCAGGTCGCTGCAGCGTTCGCACCATGCAATCCTATGGATCATGGGTGTAAATATAGGATGTGTAAGTTTAATTGCAACTCGTGGCAAAGATACGAGGACACATCTGTAGCATAACATTTATTTAGCAACACAACTATATTAGACTTGATAATTTTATGTGCAAAAGCAAGGAACTGCCATGGGCACAACATTTGCTCCATCCTATGCAAATGTACTTATGGGAGAGTGGGATCATAAATTTGTTTATTGAAAAAAAAGGAAAAGGAACATATAGATGATATATTGATGCCATTATTATAATTTGGAAAGTGGTTAAAAGAAGTATTGAAATCTTTATGACATCTAATAGTCAAAATGATTAAAACTGAAAATTTACATTGAAGCATAATGGTAATGCAATCAATGGGCACAATAAAATTGTCATAAAAACCTAAAAAAGGTTCTTATGACAACTACGAAGCATATAGTTTGATCCCTTAAAATAGTCGTTACCTCTCATCCTGGATAGAGAATTTCTATATTACCAATTTTTAATACATAAAAAAATTGTACTGTAGACAAAAAAATTCTGGACTAATCCAAAATCTTCAGCAATAGATTTCTGGAGAGTGGTTATGTAGAAAACACCATTGTAAAGGCCAGAAATTGATCATTCAACAAATAAAACAAGTATCAAAAGATAAAGTAATAGGATATACTGTACATCAGAAAACAAAAATGTGTTTAAGAGGCATTTTATAAATCAATGCAACAAGACTATAGGAAAATAGACAGAATCCTATAAAAGTGCACAATGTCATATGCCCATAGTGTCAGCTTCTGCTGGAGGCCAGAGGCTGTGTGAGAGGAATCGATAGAGCTCTCTCCTGCTTGTAAGTCTCCATAGGATTAAATCAGTTTAAACCATCTACAGGTGTAAACTACTAGTGCCAAACTTCAAATAGATTTGTTTCTTTGTTACATATGGCAGAGATTGCAGGTCCCATTGATAATAATTTAGAATGTGATTTGCAGTGCTAATTAGCACTCTGCTTGAAATTTCTGTGATTTTCTTTTTTACCACTGTAAAAGATTGGTTCTTGATTTTAGATGGCCTGACTTAAGCCCTGTATGCCCTTGGGCATTGGCTTTAGTAAATGATGTAGATGGACTAGTATCGTCATGACTGGTGGCACTGGCAGCAGCTCCAGCACTAGTATGTGGTTCCTACTCTCCTCTCAAGATCGTTCTCCTTATCAACAAACACTAATGAAGTACAGCACACACGTCAATTTGCACCAATTTTAAATATTACACTGTGTTATCAATTACCTACAGTATCACAAGATTTTTTATGAATAAGAAAAGAATAACACTCTCTGCTGCCACTTACAGTGTCACAAGATTATTTATTAATAAGAATAACACACTAATCTTCCACTTAGTGCCACAAGATTAATTATTTAGGAATAAGAACAGTACACTGCGCTACCACTTACAGTGATCTCATTATGTTTTCTATATAAAAGATGTTATTTAGAACTTTGTTGTAGTCAGCGTGTATAGTAATAATTTATTCACAATTGAGGAAAGAAGTGAAAAGTTGAATGTTAGACTGCGAAACCACTTACAGTGTTAAAAGATTAATTATTTATGAATAAGAATAACACACTGCGCTACCACTTACAGTGTCACAAGATTAATTATTTACACTGCGCTACCACTTACAGTATCACAAGATGTATTATTTCTGAATAAGTATAACACACTGTGCTACGACTTATAATGTCACAATTTGTGGATGATAAACTGCAGTCTAGCCTGCAGTGTCACCAAACAATAATAGTGCAGCTAAGTTACTAAAGCACACACACACACAAAAAAAAAATATATTTTTTTGTATATTGATATTGATATTATTAATTTCATTTCACTTTTATTTTTTTCACACTGGGGAAGAGCACCCCTGTGATTTTTTATTATGTGTTTTACTATTTGTCTATATGAGTATAAGATGTCCTGATTATACAAGTGATATGTATTAGTTTGTGTTTTATTATCACTTCTCCTTTTTAATGATAAAGATCTATGAATATACAGTAATTATATTGAAATATCCGTTCCTTTATATTTCCTAGACCGTCACTTAGCACAGTGTGTTTTTCTTCTTTATATAAACACAGACAGCACCCCTTTTTGATGGACAACAAAGCACCCCTGCCGAGTGTGGACAGACCACCTGCAGAGTCTCAAATACATCTGCGATAAACTGTGGCAGTATCACGGTACAATAATAGTGCAGCTAAGTTTCTAGCGCACACACACAAAAAATATATATATTTTTTGTGGATTTATATATTGTTATTATTAATTTAATTTAACTTTTATTTTTTTCATACTGGGGAAGAGCACCCCTGAATGAGGCAGCAGCCCATTGATAAATAACACAGACAGCACCACTTTTTGATAGACAACAAAGAACCCCTGCCGAGTGCGGACAGACCACCTGCAGAGTCACAAATACATGGATTATAAACTGCGGCAGTGTCACCATACAATAATAGCGCTGCTAAGTTGCTAATGCAGACATACAAAGAAAAACACTTTTTTTTACACTGGGGAAGAGCACCCCTAATTGACAAAGCACCCCTCCTGGACAACACAGCACTCCTTTATTGACTGCAACCCTAGCCTGATTGACAGAACAAAAACACAGGAGCAGCCATAGTTAATTGACAGCAAAAGTGACACAGCAGCTGCAGCACCCACTGAAGGAAGTCCCCCTTTATATACTGCAGCTTAAAGCTGGCCACACACTAGACCAACTTACATCCAAACAGCCAACTTGTTGATTGGTTGGAATGAAATCTGGTAATGTATGGGGATAACTGATGATCAGCAATTTGCTCCTAAATGCCAGAAAACAGATGAAAATGGTCGTTCAGACAAGTTTGTTAAATGTTTGATCCAAACAATTTGTTCAAGCAGCAGTTTTGGTCCATTTTCCACCATTTGGGAGCAAATTGCTGATTGTATTCCTTACCAGATTTTCATTTCAACCAATCAACTAGTTGGCTGGTTGGACAGATCGTCTTTAGATGTGTGGCCAGCTTAAGCCTCTTTATGGACAACACAGCAGCAGCCTTTAGGCAAAGATCTGACTGGACAGACACACTGACTGACTGACAGTGACTGACTACATCTGCTAACTTCTCTCTCTACAGCCGGAGTGAAAATGGCACTGATCGCGGGGACCTTTATGGAATCCAAAACCCGTGAGAATCCGACAGCAGGAGGATGATGTTTTGCCTCGTTTTGAGATCCGAGTCATGCGGTAAAACTTGAGCCTAGATCTGGAAGTTCGGGTGGGTCCGATTCTCAGAGAATCTTACCTGCTCATCTCTATCATGAACCCCAAACAATTTCTGCATTATAGGAAGGCAAAACAATTATTGATTTAGCTGGTATTAACTAATACTAATTTGTAGACGTAACTAGTTACAGAATTTAATAAGTGTATTTTTTAGATAAGTGCAGTGCATAACTCAATAAGATGTAGTAATTTACAGCAATTTTAAGCACACATTTTAACTTATCAAAAGCATCAGTTGCTATCATGTGTAAAAAAACTAATTCTTCGCTAAAATGAGTGTTATGGAAATATTCTATACTGTACTTTACATATTTTATGTCTAAATATATATTATGAAAATGTACTATGTTATAATAATTGATATAAAGATGTCCTATAGAAAAATATATTTGGTGAATTATGATGTGTATAAGAAAAGTATATAAATAATGAAGCACCTTATTACCTTTCACAAAGCCGCAGCCCTGAAGAAGTAGTCTGCAACAAAACGCATTGGATGATAAGGGTGACATTTACTGCCTGTACTACTAAAGCATCACACACGGCTGCTAAGCACTCGCACCCTTATTAGGTATACCTAACATCTTTTGTGACTGGTGGTCAGTTATATGCGCACAAGTATTTAATTTTATATAAGTGTATTACAGCTGTTTTTAATAAGTTTATTAAGTTACGATTGTACTACACAATTAATGGCTTTTGGCCTTGTTATTGGCTACCTTTGGTGAAAGGGTTTTCCCTTAGTATCAACCTTCATACTACGAGATCCTTATCTGTGAATCCATCATATGGTAAGAGTGACTATAATATAACAGTGACTATGATATAATTTTAGAAGAGAGATCCAGACATGAAGGACTCAATTAAAAGGTCATACAGATAAGCTTTATTTAATTAAATTTTGTAGACAGCTCATGAGGGACGACATGGTCCCGGGTGTTTGTACCTGCTCTTCATCTATTGTTCCTAAGTAGACTTTTCTTTAAGCACACAACTGCAAGGCAAGTAAGACTTGTATTCTGCAGCTTTGGACTGTATGATGTGTAGAGTGTAGCTCATTGCTCTCTCTTAGCAGTCGAGAGGTAGAGTATTTATGGTAAAGCACTGTACTGGGAACATCTTGCTGAATAGGATACAATGGTTGTTTCACTGAAAGAGAGAAAAACTGTTTCCTCTCAAATATTAAGCATCATTGTCCTTAATGTTTTCTCACTATTATTCAACCAGGCCCATAAGCTGACAGTGGAGGCCAGGACTGATGGGGAGACCAGGAGAGGTACAGGGGATATGTAGCATATGTAAAATCACTTAGTGATAAGGTCATATGATGGGGTTACTCCTCAACCAAATATTAGTCCACACAAGAGAGGAAAAGACAGTTCATATACTTAATTTTTGCACTTTAGATGATGTGAGGTTTTATTTGCACATTTGCACTTTAAAACAAAATTATTTCTGAATGTTAAGCAGGATGCAATGTTTATATGTTGTATATTGTGCACATTCTATGCTCATTGTCTCATGGTTTTGCTGGGCTACACCAATGCACTTTGATTATGTACTACATTTCCATGGATATTTTACACACAATATATACATATATTGCATACCCTAACACAAACATTTATATAGTTATGCAGATATAAATAAATAGATATATAACTCAAGATAAATTTCATATGAAAATCCTACTATATATTAAGCACTAATTAGGCAGCTTATCTTTACTCATGAAGTTGCAGTATCTGTCAATCCAGTAGATGGCACACCAAAACAATACTACATTTCATAGAGTTGCTGCTTATGTTACTTGCAACCTTTTCAGTGTTACTGTAGGTTAAGTGGCTTGCTCAGGAGTTAGTAGCCCCAAGCATCTTTTTGCGTTAATACATGAAGGAAAAACTGAAATTTACAAAGATATTCTGTGATCAATATCAACAATACAAAATATACCGTACATTACAATATTAGAGACCACTACTATTTTTGTAAAATTAGGGCTGCTGAGCAATAACAGTCATCCAAGCTAACAAATCTGCTGGCAAAAGTTAGTATAGAATAAAAAATCTACCTGATGATATATGAAGTAATTCTATAGATTTCTATATACACTAGCAGATGAAATAGGGATACCCTGTGAGGAAACTAGAAGTGACTGGAATTAGTGCATGGTAATGCAGAACACTGGAAGAACAATTCATTATTACACCTTAAAATCTGCCAAGTTTTAGTTCCATAATTTCCAGCAACTAAGTAGGACTATTGCACCTGTCCTCCTTGAGAGTCTTTCTGGATGAGTGCAGAGTACACATTAGTCTACAACTACAGTATACTTTCAGCACTGAACATCTGCATTTAATGATTGGTTTACTAAATGTAACTTATGCTCAACATTTTTCAGTGTTAACATTGAAGAGTACAGGAGCATCCTGGCATTTATCTTTGCTGTTGATGACATTAACAAGGACCCCGACCTTCTCCCCAATGTTACTCTGGGCTATCACATATATAACACATGTAAAGATCCAAAGAAATCCTTAAGCTATGTCCTGCAGATATTGTCTGGAGAAAGGAAGGAGGCTCCTAATTATTTATGTAGGGAACACGGGGAAGTAGCTGGTTTTATTGGTGATTCCGGTTTCCATACAAGTCATGCGATGGCCCAATTACTGAGTCTGTACCAGTACCCACAGGTAAGTGGTCTTTGTATACTATATGTAGGGGCGGATTGGGAATTTAAAGTGGCCCTGGAAAAAAAATGTGGAAGAGGCCCTACAGTATGTGTGTGCGCCTGGAAAAGTGGGCGGGGCCTAATTACAAGGGGTGTGGTCTAATGAGAAATGCCATGCCCACAAGCCATGCCCCAATTTTTTCATGCTGGGGGCATGCCCACAGCTCCAGGAGATGATAGCCATGCCCCCAATCCCTCTCTCCAGTGAATAAGCACAGAAAGCATGTGCATGAATATTTTCTTACCTATATGATTTCTCTGTAGCTGGGAACCTCTGAAAAAATTGATCCTTCTTGGACAGGCAGTTTCTTGAGTCATTATTCATGCTGAGATCACATGGTCCGGAAGCCACCTGTTTGTGTAGCAATAAATCCAATGTCATCATTATGCAACAGAGGTTTAACCAGATAATACATAGTAACAGATGGTTTGGGGCAGGATAAAATGGGAGTTTCCTATATTGAACAATGTATGATTAATAAAATATATTTGCTCATTTGATTCTCTTTGCATTAGAATATGGTTTCATTAGAATTGTTATCTTACAAAAGATTACTGTGCCCCAGTGTTTTCTTCTAATAATACCAGCGTTCCTACCGTCCTATATGTGTGTCTCCAGCACCATCACCTTGGTGTGTCTCCAGCCTATCCCCTCTCTTGTGTTTCTTCAGTGCTATCCCCCTGCGCCTCTCCAGTGCCACCCCCAATTCTCTCCGGCACCATCCACCTGTGTCTTCCCACAGTGCCATCCTCCTGCATCTCCTAGGCGCTATCATCCTGCGTCTCCTCAGTGGCATCTAGCACAGAATAGCCCTTCTGTCTCACACTCAGGTCATCTCCCCTTAGCACAGAATACCCACCTCCCCCACAGATCATCATCTCCCCCACCCCTAATATAGCAAATCCCTCTCCCCCAGACAGGTCATCTTCCACACCCCTAGTATAGCACACTCCCCCTCCCCCACAGACAGATCATCATCTCCCCCACCCCTAATAAAGCAGAGCCCCCCTCCACACAAACAGATCAACTCCCCTGCCCCAAGTATAGCAGACCCCCATCCCCAGACAGATCATCATCTCCCTGCCCATTTATAGTAGACCCCCGTCCCCACAGACACATCATCATCTCCCCCACCCCTAATATAGCAGATCCCCCCTCCCCACAGACAGATCTTCTCCACCTAGTATAGCAGACCCCCCACAGAAATATCATCTCCCCTTAGAACAAAATGAACCCACCCCAGCCCACAGACAGATCATCTCAGTATAGCAGCCCCCCTCCCCCACAGAAATACCTTCTCCCCTTGGCACAAAATAACCCCACAGACAAAATGACCCCAAATAAGGATCCACCCTAGTATAGAAGACCCCCTTCCCTCCACAGAAAGACTGTCTCCTACTTGTTCAGCATCTCCCCTGCAGATATCTTTCCCTTAAACAGATCAACTCCCCTCTCCCTTAGACAGATGATCTCATTCTCCCCTGAGCAGGGCCCCCACCCCAGACATCCTGAGTCCAGTCTCCATCTCCCAGCCCCATTGCCCTACTGCACTGCTGCAGCTAGCCAGATGTCTCCTCTCCGCTCTGCCCTCTCCCCAGGATGTGAAATTAAACTTGACACTTTACAGCCTGGGGAGGGAAGAGTAGAGAGGAGACGTTCATGCTAACAGACTGCCTGGGCAGCCCCCCACTCCCGCCACAACTTACCTACCTTACGGTCATGCCGATGGCTGCTGTCACCCACGGGCCACACCACTTCCCATCTTGAGTCCTCCGTGGTGTGTGATGCTGACAGCATGCTGGGTGGGGCTTAATTAGGCTGCCGCTGGCCTCTCTTCTTATGAGAAAGAGGCTAAGGCACAGCCAGAAAGATCTAACAGGCAGTCAGTTGCCTGTGAAAATGAGTCTGTACAGGAGCCGGCGGGTGATGCAAATAAGGGGACGGGGTCTCAACAGAATAGCGGACCCACAACCAATCAACCCACCAGGATTTTTCCCACAGAAAATACCTGCTAATCCACCCCTGACTATCTGTATTTAACTATCCCTGCCAATAATCTCTAATGTCCCTGCAAATAATTGCTAACAATGCTCAGAAATGTTTTTTGAAATGGGGATGATCCAAGAGCAATGCTCTCTTCGTCTTTTTGTCTGTTCATCAAGTGTATAAACATATCAGTATGAAGAATTGCTGATTATAATGAATTAGTACACAGTGGCCCTGATACAGAGATGTACGTAGAACCTGATGGTTTCCATACATCGCCATTATTTGGGTGTGTGCATGCGCAGAACGAGTCCTGTGTGTTAGCATGCAGTACCCCCAAGCTGCAGCATGGCTGATATGCTATGGCCTTTGGGGGTGGGGAGGGGGTGTCACCAACCTCACTCCTGGAAACCTCTGTCTACCCCATGGGATTGCAGAGGCCAGGGTCTGCTTCATCCAATACAGACTTCCTGCCCTCGGCTATGGAGCTGCGAGGGCCAATCTGAGTAACATCAGGATTACTGAGATGGCCAATGGTGGTGCCCTCGGCTATGGAGCTGCGAGGGCCAATCTGAGTAACATCAGGATTACTGAGATGGCCAATGGTGGTGCCCTCGGCTATGGAGCTGCGAGGGCCAATCTGAGTAACATCAGGATTACTGAGATGGCCAATGGTGGTGCCCTCGGCTATGGAGCTGCGAGGGCCAATCTGAGTAACATCAGGATTACTGAGATGGCCAATGGTGGTGCCCTCGGCTATGGAGCTGCGAGGGCCAATCTGAGTAACACCAGGATTACTGAGATGGCCAATCGTGGTGCCCTCGGCTATGGAGCTGTGAAGGCCAATCTGAGTAACATCAGGATTACTCAGGTGGTCAATGGTGGTGCCCTCGGCTATGGAGCTGCGAGGGCCAATCTGAGTAACATCAGGATTACTCAGGTGGCTAATGGTGGTGCAGAAGATGTAATTGTGCATCTTAGGACAAAGCAGTCAGATCTGCAATGCTATCCGGAGGCGTCTCTCTCCTCAGACCCCTCCTGCTGCATTAGCATGTGTTAGCGTCCAAAGACACAGAGGTGATGCTAATTGTGTCCATCTGATGTCATACAGTGTCTTACACCAGGTATAGCTAATAGCTGATGGTGCTGACCGCTATTTCCACAGGTGGCTGGACAGAGACGGGGCAGCTGCGTGGAAACATGTGTCACTGCATACAGGTGATTACCCGCAATTCCATCTAACCTGCATGCAACTCTAAATAAACTCCTAAGCGAGTAAGTTAGTAAGTATGTACATAAGAAAATAAGCAAAAACTTTGAAAATATACCTAAAAAGTATATAAGTATTTAAGTCAGTAAGTAAATGTAACACATACTGTATGTAAATAAGTCAGAATATAAACATCTAAGTATATAGAGTATACCACTAGAGCTCACCATTGTGGGAAACCTCAAAGACGAAATAAAACAGTTGCCCAGCCACCACCAATTCGCATAAACCACCATATGCAAAGGGTTGGGACATGATAGGAGGAACTCAGCGGAGCTGGTATAGTTGTCCCCCTTGCCATCATAGGACATGATGAGGAACAACTCCCAGTTGTCCACCATGTGCCACACTATTCACTCACACAACTCTCTAGCCATTAGCACTCAAAAACTCAATTGCCATGTTCAAAATCCAAATCTCAATTCGGGTGTAGTACCATATTTGAAATCAAATCAAGTGAATTTTGTGTATGAGGACACATCTGTAATCAGAAGTTATTATATGTTTTCAATGAATCCAATTTAAATAGCACTAAGTTTTCAGGATTCACTGGAATTATGTAGTTTTCTGTGTCATCACATGCTGGAAACAACCCTGGGGCAAACAGTCTTATGGCATACTGGTTTTCACCAAGGATGCCCATAAGGGAATTTGGGCTTCAAGGCAGTATCCCTGAAGACCATGCCCCCTTGAGCAGTACTCCGGAGTAACTAGCAGGTAGCTTGTCACAGGTATAAACAAGGATACAGTATGGAGAGAATGGGGATGGCAGGAGATCACAATAATGGCTGTTAGAGAACTGATGCTGCACGAAAGAATAAAAAAAATAATTCAGTTGGTGTGTGAGAAAGAAGAATGTTTCTGTAGACTGTGAGGAAAGAAGTTAATCCTCAGGAGGAATGGAAGTGGATATTGTGGATGAATTCGGCCAAGGTTGTAAATCCAACCAGTCATTCTGAATAGCTGAGTCATTCTGGTAAGTCATTCTGAGTAAGGGCCAAAGGAAAGATTTGAGCTCTTGATTTCACTCTTTATGTTGCACCATTAGTTTGTGGGTGGTAGAAGTCAAGTTTTTAGGCTTTTACAGTATATAGAACTCACCAAAATTCTCCGTGATCAGAGATAATTTCTTTTGGGCAGCCATGTAGATGAAATATTTTTTTTAATAAACAATTTTGCCAATGAAGGGAAAGAAGGTAGACCTGCCAGTGGAACGAAATTAACCATTTTAGAAAACCAGTATATTAAGACCCAAAAGTGTCAAATCTTCCTAATTTGGAAATGTACATAATGAAATCCATAGTGAGATGAGTCCAAGATTTGGTAGGAATTGGCAAAAGTCAGAGTTCCAGAGAGTGACTGAAGTGAAATTTTGTGTTGTGCACAATTTCACCAGAGAAGCTTTAGAGGAATGTGCCCAAGAAAGTAATTGTTATGTAGTTTAGAGGGAACAACGTTTTTCCCTGAGGTGTATTTGAATGTGAAGTAGCAGAGACAAGACATGTACACGTAGGCTACAGAATGGGTCAAGGCAAAAAAAGTTTCTGAAATCCTGGGAAGAAAAGCTCTACTTAAAGCATCAATTCTGTGATTTTTAGTACCTGGTCAGAAGGTGACAATTAGATTGAAGTAAGAGAAAAAGACTAGCTTAGGGTTCAAACACTGAGCAGCTTGCAGGTTTCAGGTGCAAGGGCTTTTCATGATCAGTGTAGATGGTCACTAAAACCTTGGCACCCTCTAGGAGATGCCTCCATTCTTCCAAAGCTAAACGCATGGCCAATAACTCTTTATCTCCAATTGTATAATTTCTATCTAAAAAATTTAAACTTTTTGGAAAAGAAGCAAACTCCCGGAAGAATGGAAGAGATACATACAGTTGAAGAAGTATTGGAACTGAAGAGAAGGTTTCATTCAATGTTTGAAAAGCTGTAAAAGCCTATGGAGACCAATTTTTAGTATTGGCTTGCTGTTTGGTTAAGCTGTGATGGGGGCTGCTAAATTATAATAGACTTGAATGATTTGCCTTCAAATCTTGCTGTCACAAAGCTGGGACTTAGTCATTCTTACTCTGTATGGCAGTGCTTTATCAAGGTAGGCCACTCTGTTGAGCACTATCAAATTATTCCTAAGGCTCATGGGTGCAGCTATGTTGGCTCTGATCAGGTGAACAGCAGTATCCAGTCTCTATCAGTTTTTAGCACTCACATGACCACCTCCTATCTTTGGCAAGAGTGCCCTATTTAAGCCTGCATCTGCTACTAGCAAATTGTTTGCACAATGTGGTTCTTACCAGTGATTTCACTTATTTGTGAGCAATTACTACCTCTGATCCACTACCTGAACCTGTGTTGCTGCCTACTTTTGTCCCCTTCTGTCTGGCTGCTGCTCTCTCTGGTTCCATTTCAATTAAAGCATGTAGTTCCACTATAGCTGGCTGTTATTCTCTCTGGTCCCATTTTGGTTCAAGTCTGCAGTTCCACACCAGCTACACTGCTGTTTCCTCCGATCCCACTCTGGTTCAAGGCTGTGGTTCCACTCTGGCTAAGCTGCTGTTATCTCCAGTCTTAGTCTGGCTCAAGTCTTTGGTTCAATGTCTGCTACCTCTCGTCCCAATCCGGGTTAAGTAAGGTCCAAGCCAGTGACTTATCCCTTTTTCCAGCCTGCATAGTTGTCTGAAGTCTGCTGGGCATCATATAGGCTTTCCTAGAGCTTCTAAGGGACAAGTCTCCTGCATATGGTGACCCTGACTTCAAGAAAGTCTTCTGAGTACAACTCTCCTGCTCATTGCAGGTTCAAGTGGACTGTTCTTTTACTGTACATCAGATTACCATTCTGCTCTGTAAATTAATTTGCTTCCTCATAGCATCACAGTTCATGTCCTACTCTGCTACTCTGAGTGCTTCTACCCACTATACCATTGGCATCTCTATTGGTGGCTGTTGCCATGAGGGTCCTCTCTTAGGGGTATATTTACCAATGTGAGAGTTTTTATAAGTGGAGATGTTGCCCATAGCAAATAATCAGATTCTAGCTTATCTTTTAGAGGGTACTAGTTAAAAGTTAAGTAGAATCTGATTGGTTGCTAAGGGCAACATCTCCAGTTCTAAAAACTCTCACTTTAGTAAACATACCCTCTAGAGTGTTAGGGTTCATGATGAGATTCTGCTTCAGTGTTCAGTCCAGTTGCAGGGGACTGGGTGCTGGATTGGATTCCTCTCTGAGGGTCCAGACTCCAGTGACCCAGCTCTGGTAATAAGTTTAAGCATCTGTTAGCAGATTTCAGGCAGGTTACCAATTACCTGTATTACTCTTCTCTGTTCCCTGAGTTCTCAAACACTGGTTCTGGCACTTATTCCTGTATTCAGGATAAGCGTTTAAGTTACACTAAGTTGGTTCCAGGAACAGGCAGGGAGCCTTCCAAGTGTCACTGACCTCTCTGAAAGCATCTGGTTTTTACTGCATGGGTCTCACTCCATAAGTAGACCTCTGATTCAGTCTCCCCTATTCCGCTCTGACCCATCAACCCAGTCCACGGGTCCTGACTCAAAGTGATATGGGTCACTGAGGCAGATGGATGAATAAAGCTTTGTTGGAGATTTCCTTGAATATAGCCAGACATTGCTTGAGTCTCTAAAAGTGAGAGTGGATAGAAATGACCTCAAGGAAGTACGTTCTCAGGCATTTGGTCAATAGTGCTGTCTCAAGGATGGTGTGGAGAAAGAACTTTTGCTTGTTGTTTACTGAAAACTTTTAGAAAAGACAGGTAGCAAATGTTTAATTAGAACCTTGCCTTGTGTTGAGTCTAGGATCACAGGGAGGGAGTATTTTGCTAAGGCAGTGATCAAAACAGGAAGGTCCCCAAGACAAAATTTGGAAAATTGTCAAATCCAGTTTTGGGGAATGAAGCTGGAGTCAACGAAGACCTTTTACTAATGATGCTGAGGACTGAGGTAAATCAGGAAGGAAATTAATTTAGAATGTAATACTCCTATTTGCAGATAGACAGGTGTGGTCTGAAAGCAAACGGTTCTCTCTGGAATGCAGCTTCCATCAATGGAGGTGAGGATTAGATGTATTTCTAATAGATGAGATGGAACATTGAGTTTGTTGACCATAGTAGAGGCAATAAAATTCACAGGAGCACCAGCATGCAGGAGAGCAGCCAGACTGACAGATCCAGAATGATCTACACCGAGAGAAAAGGTTATCAATATGGGTTTTTAAAAAGTTTTGTACTTCTCCTAAGTTGGCCTCTCAATTAAAATTTCCATTACCACAGAAACTGAAGGCAAGCTGCCAGTAGATGGTCAGAGGAAGCAAACTATAGAAACAATTTATTTTTTAACCTTCTCTCCCATTCCAGAGGGGTTAGATAAGAGTGCCCAAATTACAAAGGTTGCTCTTGAGTTTGAACAGGGGCCTGAAACTGGGGGGCTAGATGGATCTTAGATTGGAAGGGACTCCTTTTCCCTATAGATATCTCTCAAAGGTTTTAATCAATCTTGTGCACAGAGAGATGTATTCATCAAGGGAGGACAGGAGTAATTGTGCAGCTAGCTAATACTTGATGCAGTCTGCCAAACTTTGAGATAAAAACAGAAACCAGAGCCTCATTGTTCCACTGCAGTTCGGGGTACAGACGTGAACTGCATGATCCCTGAAGTAACTTCAGAAGACTTGAGGTGACAGGAACCACCCATCACTTGAGTCATCAAATATTTCACAAAAAGCTTTCAGGAAATTAGCAAAATTAAATATTTTGGGATCATTCCATTCCCATTGGGGAGAGGCCCAGATGAGGGCTTGACCTGAGAGAAAAGAGAACATATGCATCAAGCCACTTTGGCTCTATCAATTGGGAAATTTGCCAGCTGTAGCTAGATAGAGACTGCCACCTACTGGGACCTTGTGAGGGATACCATCTAAATTAGGGGAAGGCTATTTACCATCTATCCTTCCATGCTTGAAACATGTCTTACTTAAGGCCCACAGAGGTGCATATTAATCTTGACTTCAGGTGGCTGTTTTAACCATGTTTTATTTTAATAAATTGTAAAACTTTTTTATGCTATGAGAGGCATATGTTTCTAATTTTTTTCAGAGGTTCCATTTGTTTACTTATTTATATCCAAATAAAGATAGTGAAGGACCAAACAAGCTGATCTACAATAACATGTTATGTGAGTAAGATAATTACACCCTATATCTTAGATATGTCTACACATGAATGGTCTTTCTATCATCTGGAAAGGAGATAACTATGGGGCAGGTTGGGTACAGGATGCCGGTGCTTGGAAACTCGGTGGTCAGAATCCTGATGCCGGCATCCCGATAGGTGGTAGAATACCGACACTTATCGGTCAGTATTCTAACCCTCGCCCTCTCCCTACACTAGCCCTCTCTCCCCAGTGCCTGACCCTTATCCCCAACTTGTGCCTAAACCTAACCTCCCTGCACCCTAAATCTATCCCTCCCCCTTAGTGTCTGACCCTCCCCTAGAGCCTAACCCCTAACTTATAACCCTCTCTCTAACTATCGGGATGCTGTCGTTCGGGATTCCAGCACCAGGATTCTAAATGCCGGCATCCTGTCTGTCAGGATTTTTACTGGATCCCCTATGGGACAATCCTAAACAGAAATTGTCATCTCTATTGCAAAACATCCTTATTTATTATTTGCTTTTCATTTACCCTGATAAATGAGTGCCTGGCCATGAGTTACATAAATATTATATTACATAATGTCAAAGTTTATAATAAAAATACCAATTCAGGTGATTGTACATACTCTATAAATAGGCATAGGGTCATTTATCCAACCCACTCTTCACTGCCTTTAGGAGTAGGGTAATAGTTTGGAGTAGGGTAATAGTTTGGAGTAGAGTAATAGTTTGGAGTAGGGTAATAGTTTGGAGTAGGGTAATAGTTTGGAGTAGGGTAATAGTTTGGAGTAGGGTAATAGCTTGGAGTAGGGTAATAGTTTGGAGTAGGGTAATAGTTTGGAGTAGGGTAATAGTTTGGAGTAGGGTAATAGTTTGGAGTAGGGTAATAGCTTGGAGTAGGGTAATAGCTTGGAGTAGGGTAATAGTTTGGAGTAGGGTAATAGTTTGGAGTAGGGTAATAGCTTGGAGTAGGGTAATAGTTTGGAGTAGGGTAATAGTTTGGAGTAGGGTAATAGTTTGGAGTAGGGTAATAGCTTGGAGTAGGGTAATAGCTTGGAGTAGGGTAATAGTTTGGAGTAGGGTAATAGTTTGGAGTAGGGTAATAGTTTGGAGTAGGGTAATAGTTTGGAGTAGGGTAATAGCTTGGAGTAGGGTAATAGCTTGGAGTAGGGTAATAGTTTGGAGTAGGGTAATAGTTTGGAGTAGGGTAATAGTTTGGAGTAGGGTAATAGCTTGGAGTAGGGTAATAGTTTGGAGTAGGGTAATAGCTTGGAGTAGGGTAATAGTTTGGAGTAGGGTAATAGTTTGGAGTAGGGTAATAGTTTGGAGTAGGGTAATAGTTTTAGTATATTGCATAAGGAAATATTCTGCCCTCACCAACCCCAGTTTATTATTCTACTTGGCCGCATATTATCCAGTTCACATATATGCTTCATATGTACAATGAGATCATTTATATTTCATATGTGTCAGTGTTTACGGTCCATGGCGAATTTGTTAATACTCCACAATTACACAATAAACACATATTGAAATCTTAATCCTGTTGTTTTGTACCTGTCTATCTGAGTAATTCTGGAGGCTGTTCTGACATAAAAAATATGCAGTAAATAATTAAATTCCATATTTAAAATTTTGTCCACTCATCATTCTTTAAATCTATTTTGTGTTGACTAAAATATATTTACAGTATTTCCTAGTATATTTTCTTCACCTAGATCAATTACGGAACCAGTGACCCTGTCCTAAGTAACAGACAATTATACCCAACCTTTTACCGTATTGTCCCAGAGGATTGGGGGCGATTTGCAGCTATTGTGAAATGTCTGCAACATTTCGGATGGAATTGGGTTGGAGTCATTACACCAAGTGACGGTAGTGGGGACATGGAACTACGAGAACTGAGTACAATGATGACCCAGCATGGGATCTGCATTGAATTTATCATTAAGCTTTCTAGTAATGAAGAAATTAATAGAAGGAAAGTTAAGGATATTAAAAATTTTGCTGCTCGAGTTATAATAATATGTGGACTTTTTTCTATATATTATATAGAATTTTTTCATGAATCTGAAGCTCTGAATGAAAATATCACACTAATCCTCCATGAATCATGGACTAATATAAAATATATGGAAGATGTATTTTATCCATCTGTAAATTGTAGCTTAGTTTTTTTATTTCCTCCCAAAAAATTCCCCAATATTAATAATTTTATTAACAATGTAAATCCCTCTAATAGACCCTCTGATCCAGTATTGGAAGATATCTGGCTCCAGTGTTATCATTGTCTTTCCGCAAACATGTTCAAAACTGTTGTGTTTCAACACATACATAACTTTTCTGCTACTAACTGCACTGGCAGCGGTCATCTTCCTTCAACAATTCATGGCGTTACAGACTCAAAGCCCCATTATGCTTACATGGCGGTATATGCTCTGGCTCACGCTCTGCATAATTTGAATTTACATAAAAATAATGCACAAACATATGGATTAAAGCGAACAGTAAGTTGTGTTTATGTAAAGAGAATAAAGAGATACCGTAACTGTCAGTTGACCCTTTTGGTACCTTCAGTCCCATTTTTTTTGCCACAAAGTCAAATGCCCAACATGCCAGTACTGAAGGCCTAAGGAGAGCAATAAATAAACAAAACAAATGAATCTGTTTGACAGACCAGCAATCCTTCTCACCTAGCATTATGCATATGAAGAATACTTATGTAATTGTAACATCTAGCTTGTGTTTGTCTTTAGCTGTGAACTACTGGAAATACTGTATCGCTAGAAATTCTTTCCCATTAAAGTGACATGCTGTGTGAAACAGAGTAAAAAAGATTGAGAATTAAATTATGTCCCTCATAGAGGTCTACCCCTTCAGGCACTACCCCAACACAATACTGAATCATTGCAGGATTACTTGAAGCTGTACAACCTTTGTATCTCTTGGCAATTATCTGACTCCTTGGGTAGGGACTACTTCTTCTACTCCCCTCCAAAAAGCTCCTATTCATAATTGACCTGACCTTTCTCAACTAAGACATCACTCTGAAATTCATTAATTTTGGAATCCATCCCATACCATGGCTGATCATGCTCCAGATGCCTCTTACCTCTCCTCCCTGGCCCTTCAGCCTCCCCAAGGCAACATGGTAGATTTATGAATGCCTATCACATGATCACACCACCACCCATCTCTCGTACCTTTTACTTGAGTGTATCAAGACTAATGATACAGGTGATGTCTTCCTGATGACTCTATGGGACACCAATTAGACAGTCATCAAAGGACACCTTATTGCTCTCACTTCCAAAATTATGTGGTATAGGATGACCAAAGTAATGATCTTGACACATAGTCTGCATGTAATGGAACTATAACATAAATCTTCTTCTGACTGTGCCATCCTCCATAAACTGTTGGCTACCAGAATACCAGAATATAACTTAACAATTTTTTATCTCATCAGGTAGCTGACAAACTAAAGTGGCTCTTTCGGAAGGGTTGGGTATGATACATTGACATTCATAATGTCAACATGGCCATTGACCATGTTGACATTCATCATAAAGACACTGATAAAATGTTGCCATGTTGAAATGTCAACATATGGTTTCTTGTGGCTCAGCTGTCACTTACCTCGTCCCATTGGCTGTAGCGGCTCCAGCGTGGATTCTAGGTGCCAGCAGTCATGTGACTGTGACTTCTGGGGCAGGCCTCTGACCCTTCAGCATTTTCAGAAAGCATTCCCTAACTCTAATCCCCACCCCTAACAACCCTCTAGTGCCTAACCCTGACCCTCCTGCCCACACCCCAACCCTTATGTTGACATTCTGACGATGTTTCTAATTCACATGTCAGCATTATGAGAATTACAACACATTACTTGTTGACATTTAGTAATGTTGACATCATAGCTATTGACTTTGTGGTGTCGACATTATGAATGTCAATGTTGTAAATGTCGACGTAATTACTATATCTCCATCCATGTGCTACCTATGGGAGTGATAGAAAGTATTTAGCCTTATTCTGAGACAATGCTCTGGTGTTGATTCTTCAGTAACCCAGAATGTCTCTCCTGCCTCTTTTTAAACTTCTAGATTTCTAGATTACTATTGTTTGAAAGCCCTGTTGTTTAACCTCTGCCCCCATAATGCACCCAGGATGACTTCCCAATTTAACTTTAAGTGACAAAATGTAAACTTTAAATACCTAGAGGTATTTATTACTTAAACCAATAACACCCTCTATAGTGATAATTTCCCTGGCCTGTTTGTCAAAAGTAAATCAGACATCTTGTCTTACAGTCATGCCCTCCAGTAACTGAGTGGCTGGGGAGGGACACGGCGGGTAAAATGAATATACTCCATAAACTTTTCTGCCTGTTCCAGACCCTCCCACATTTGGAACTCTCGAACAATTTCTGACTAAATTTAAATCCACATCTCATGTTTCCTTCACTATGATTGGCCTCTGGACTTACATCCTCCTCCATATATGGTCTAACTGATTACTAGGCTAATCCACCTTATTACTCTAGACCAGGCCTGGCAAACCTGTGGCTCTCCAGCTGTTGTAAAACTACATATCCCAGCATGCCCTGCAATCATTTTTGCATTCCCTAATAACAAAACTGTGGCAGGGTATGCTTGAATTTGTAGTTTTACAACAGCTGGAGAGCCATAGGTTGGCCAAGCCTGCTCTAGACTATCCCCACCTGTCCTTCCTAGCTTAAGTTTTGCATTTTGTCTGTGCTGAATTTTTGGTATGAACATGTTTAATTTACTGATGTTATTCCAATATCACATGTCATATTTTTATTACTTGCTTTTGAATAACAAAATCAAGAAGGGAATGACGTAACTATGAAGAAAGATCAGGACTACGAGGATCAGAATTTTCAGTGTGGTCACGCACTGCACTAATAAAATATAATATTTCATTGCCTTAAAATCTTTACACAGTGCTTTTGTTATTAATTTAACATGAATTTTTATTTCCATATGAAAACAGCGATATATGAAAAATCTTCATTACATAGATCCCACTGGGGAAGATATGTCCTTTAATGAGAGAGGATATCTGCCCTCTAAGTGGTCTATGGCAAACTGGGTCATTTCCAGAACAGACACTGGATTTAAATTTGTGGTAAAGTCTGTGGCCACCTTTGGAGAATCACTAGAAGATGACCAGGATTACCATATAGAACCAGGAGATATCACATGGAAAAATGGCTCGGTGAGAGATAATGAAATATACTGTATCATATAGGAGCTTAGCGAGTTCATGTGTCAGAATTATTTATTGCATAGAGAAATATTATTATTACCTTCCATTTGAAATATTTTGATTAAGCTGAGATAAATCTGTAAGACCCCTACAGAGATTGGTCAGAGACCCCCTGGGTGCAGCCTCTTCTGATGGCTCAGACACAAGATACCACCTTCATGGCAAGTTGACAAAGGCACATTGTGCAGTGATAACACAAAAGATCTTATAATGAGTCATGCCAGTTACATTGAGATTTGCGAATAACTAAAGGTAGTGTGTTATATATTGTTAGACAGCAAAGATTTGTGACAATTTTGTGATGAAAGCAACACATTATTGACTATTATTACTTATTATTATTATTATTATTATTATTATTATTATTATTATTATTATTATTATTGTAGTATAAGAAGTATATTTTATCTATACAGTGCCAGCGTTGTACTCAGCACTGTACACTGAGAAGGTGATAATACAAACTAATAAAAGACAATGACATGACACCGTCTTCCACCATTTGGTAATTTCAGGTGCATTCCTGGCACTGGGTATAGCTGCCTTACTGTAATTCATAAGCATTGCAATTTTTTATAAAAAAGGCTTTTTCTTGTTTAACATGTCATTGCTTTTATTTATTATTCACAACTTGACAAATTGGTATACTTCTGTTTTTTTCCTGTTGTGATGATCATACAGTAGTTTGCAATAAATAAATTAAATATATATGGAGAGAGGGGGAGAAGGACAACCTGTAATATATTAAGTACCAATTAATCTCAGCAAAATATTCCAATATATATACATACCATGTATACACTCGGTTAAGTGTATATAGCAGTCTTTAGCAGTCAGGGTATCCCATCAGGGTAGCCTTGGAAATCTGTTCACCACCAGACAGTATCACAGCTACCTTATTTAAGGAAAATAAATTGCCTCCATAGTTTGGTATTATTAAATGATTACATTTATTCACAAAAATTCCTCACACAAGTAAAAATGAAAAAAGGTGCTTATCTTAGTAGTGGTAGATTCCAATGGAGATGCGTTGTAAGACATATGCAAATAATTCCATACAGGAACATGAAGGGTAACCAAGTGGCAGAGGTTAGATAAGGAGCAAGGGACCCAACGCATTTCACCAGTTCTCTGGCTTCCTCAATATATATATATATATATATATATATATATATATATACACAGTGCAGCCAGAAAGTATTCACAATGCTTCACTTTTTCCACATTTTGTTATGTTACAGCCTTATTCCAAAATGGAATAAATTAATTTTTGTCCTTGAAATTCTGCACAATACCCCATAATGATAATGTGTAAAAATGTAATAAAAAAACACTAAGAAATTACATGTACATAAGTATTCACGGCCTTTGCCATGAAGCTCAAAATTGAGCTTAGGTGCACCCTGTTTCCACTGATCATCCTAGAGATGTTCCTACAGCTTAATTGGAGTCCACCTGTGGTAAATTCAGATGATTGGACATGATTTTGAAAGGCATACACCTGTCTATATAAGGTCCCACACTTGACAGTGCATGTCAGAGCGCAAACCAAGCATGAAGTCCAAGGAATTGTCTGTAGACCTCTGAGACAGGATTGTCTGGAGGCACATATATGGGGAAGGGTACAGAAAAATATCTGCAGCTTTGAAGGTCCCAATGAGCAAGGTGGCCTCCATCACCCATAAATGTAAGAAGTTCGGAACCACCAGGACTCTCCCTAGAGTTGGTTGGCCATCTAAACTGAGCTATCGGGGGAGAAGGGCCCCAGTCAGGGAGGTGACCAAGAACCCGATGGTCACTCTTTCAGAGCTACAGCATTCCTCTGTGGAGAGAGGAGTACCTTCCAGAAGGACAACCATCTCTGCAGCAATCCACCAATCAGGTCTGTATGGTAGAGTGGCCAGTTGGAAGCCACTCCTTAGAAAAGCACATGGTAACCCACCTGGAGTTTGCCAAAATGCACCTGAAGGACTCTCAGACCATGAGAGACAGAGATTGCACTCTTTGGCGTGAATGCCAGGCATTGTGTTTGGAGGAAACCAGGCACCGCTCATCACCAGGCCAATACCATCCCTAGAGTGAAGCATGGTGGTGGCAGCATCATGCTGTGAGGATGTTTTTCAGCAGCAGGAACTGGGAGACAAGTCAGGATAGAGGGAAAGATGAAAGCAGCAATGTATAGAGACATCCTGGATGAAAACCTGCTCCAGAGTGCTCTTGACCTCAGACTGGGGTGATGGTTCATCTTTCAGCAGGACAATGACCCTAAGCACACAGCCAAGATATCAAAGGAGTGGCTTCAGGACAACTCTGTGAATGTCCTTGAGTGGCCCAGCCAGAGCCCAGACTTGAATCTAATTGAACATCTCTGGAGAGATCTGAAAATGGCTGTGCACCGACGCTTCCCATCCAACCTGATGGAGCTTGAGAAGTGCTGCAAAGAGGAATGGGCGAAACTGCCCAAAGATAGGTGTGCCAGGCTTGTGGCATCATATTCAAAAAGACTTGAGGCTGTAATTGCTGCCAAAGGTGCATCAACAAAGTATTGAGCAAAGGTTTTGAATACTTATGTACATGTGAATTCTTAGTTTTTTTAATTTTAATTAAATTTGCAAAAATCTCAAAAAAAACTTTTAAACGATGTCATTATGTGGTATTGTGTGTAGAATTTTGAGGACAAAAACTTATTTTTACCATTTTTGAATAAGGCTGTAACATAACAAAATGTGGAAGAAGTGAAACATTATGAATACTTTCCAGATGCACTTTATGTATATATATATATATATATATATATATATATATATATATATATATATATATATATATATATATATATATATATATAAAATATATATATATATTCTTTAGGAAGCTTCATTTTTAGCTCAAGACAGTACTTGTATGCCCAACAATATGCAAGAATTGAGTGTTGGATAGAGGTTGGATAAAGGTTGGATGAAGGTTGGATAAGGGTTGGATAAAGGTTGGATAAAGGTTGGATAAGTGTTGGATTAAATTTGGATAAAGGTTGGATAATGCTGCATATACACGGGATGATTTTCCTGAATGATATGAATGGTAATGATATTGTTGAACGACATATCGTACATTTTTACGCAGTGAATGGTTGACTAACAACCAACAATGTGCATTTCTGCAAGGATGATAAAGATATTTTTCATCGTCCATGCATGCAGGCCAACTTGGATGATATTGTCAATTTTCCCTGGTCAAAGATGTGGCAGTATGACTCACTCAAAGATATCTATGAATAATCTTTGAATGATTTTTGATTGATCTATGAATGATATCTTTGAAAGATATCTTTGAAAGATATCTTTCAAGTCATTGGTGGTACACATCGTCCCTTGTGTATGCACCTTAAAGGTGCGTACACACTGTCCAAAACTAACTTTTACCAGGTGTTCCATTGTTGCCTAAAGTAATAGACTCCAGTCCAATACACTTAAGAATTTGTAATTTATTAATTAATTAAATAAATAGATCTAGCCCTTAACTGGGAGCGCATATCCCCCAGGGTTATAATGGAACAATAACAATGATTAACTTAATTACAGGGTTTTTTATATCTTTCTATTACAATCTTCATTTAATACGCACCCTTACATCCTAGAGCATCCTACATTATTCCACATTATACAAGCATATAACGACATTTGGCATATTCAAATATAACATTCATCAGATTGGACAATGTTTATTCTTGTTGCCTCGATCCTTTGGCAATCAAATAGAAAATAGATTCCTTTATATATTTATTTATTATTTATTTATTACAAGTTATTTATATAGCGCACACATATTCCTTTATGAGATGCTCTATCACTATATTTGGTCCGTATCTTTCTCTTAGCCCAGAATTATACATAAATGGTCAAGTTCTTGTATACTTCTTCAGATAAACACTTTCACAGGGAGTTGTCCTTAAAGACTCTCAACTCATTACTTAGATATAACTAAGTTTCATTATGCAAAAGCCATATTGAATTGCATGAGCTGTATTCTCATATGTAATTATGTAAAATATAATGTTTCATATAAACTAATCTTCCACAATTCGTAACGATTTTTGAACGATTTATCATTAACGACATTGTTATCATTAAGTCCTTTAAAAAATTGTTCAGTTTCAGGGCCAGAACGATGAACGATAACTACCAATGAGCGCTCCCATTTGTAGTTTTTAATTATCATTCATCGTCCATTCTGACTGTCCAACATGATTATTTCAGCCAAGCACAGCCATCTTCATTGCTGAAATCATTGACAAAATCGTAACCCATAACCCAAATCATTTTATTTTTCAAGGGGAAATCTGACGGTAAATCGTTAACAAAAATCGTTGCATACACAAATCGTTACGTGTGTATGCACCTTAAGTGTTGGATAATGGTTGGATAAAGGTTGGATAAGGGTTGGATAAGGGTTGGATAAAGGTTGGATAAGGGTTGGCTAATGCTGCATACACATGGGACAATTTTCCTGAACAATAATGATATAATTGAACGATATATCGTTCATATTGTTCAATTTTAGGCAGTGAACGATCGAACAATGACCAACGTTGCGCGTTCCCACATGGATGATAAAGATATCTTCCATCGTCCATGCATGCAGGCCAACTTGGATGCTATCATCAATTTTCCCTGTTCAGAGATGTGGCAGGATGACTCACTGAAAGATATCTTTGAAAGATCTTTGAACGATTTATGAACGATATATTTGAAAGATATATTTCAAGTCGTTGGTGGTACAGATCATACCGTGTGTATGCACCTTAAAGGTTGGATAAAGGTTGGATAATGGTTGGATAATGGTTGGATAAAGGTTGAATAAGGGTTGGATAAAGGTTGGATAAAGGTTGGATAAGGGTTGGATAAGGGTTGGATAAAGGTTGGATAAAGGTCGGATAATGGTCAGATAAAGGTTGGATAAAGGTTGGATAAAGGTTGGATAATGGTTGGATAAAGGTTGGATAAAGGTTGGATAAGGGTTGGATAAAGGTAGGATAAAGGTTGATGTCAGCCATAGCTACACGGATTGGGATATTTCTCTCCTCTAAAAACAATCATAAATTATGTTTGTTTTTTATTTATATCTCTGATCATTCCAGAGTCACCTCTACCATCCTTGCAACTCCAATTAGAAAATAATAGGGAAAATATAATGAACTAATGGCCTGATTCAGCACGGAGTGCACGCACATGCTAGCTGCAAAAATCTGCTAATTGGTTGCACGACCACCCCCCATCACCACCCACAGATCCTGTCAATCACTGAGTACTGGGTTTGCGTACTGCCTGTGATCGCTTGCACACTGCATCTTATATGCATTTGCAGAATGCAAACTATTGTCCGGGTACGTGTGCGAACACAGCCTTGCGATCCAACCTGAATCAGGCCCTAAATCCTCTGTACTGCGCAATAGCCAGCCAACTAGTTTTCCTTTACCTCTCGGGAATATTACTAGCGATGTGCGTTTTGATTTTTATTTTGGTTCTGGATTCATCTTCATGTTTTGGTTGTGGTTTAGGATTTGTATAAAATCAATTAAAATAAAAAAAGGCTAAAATGTCCAAAACCTAAACCCGAGTCCGGTTTTTAAATCCGAGATCCAATCCAGCAACGGATCTGAAACGGCACTCGATTTGGACCAGCTCACAAAAGTGAATCCAAACCTTGACCCGGTTCTAGTCGGAACCTCTAAATTTGGCTGTGTTTGGATATCAGAAATCCAGCTCCGCACATCTCTGAATATTACATTTGACTTTGTAACTAGATCCATGTTCCAGGCTGCAGGAACAATAACAGATGTGACTGATATGGAAACAGTCATTATTGGGACATCATTGGTTTTGCTTTTAATTAATGTTATTATTCTTAGATGGTTTCAAAAGAAAAGGGAATAATGGTTGTAGTGATGAGAAAGCAGATTTATTAATGTATTTAGAAGGGGTGAGCGGGCTCGGATTTCTGAAATCCGAACCCCCCCGAGCCCCCCCGATCAGAGGCCGATCCGAGTCAGGCTCGACTTTTCCCGCATGACTCGGATCTGAAATCGAGGCAAAATGTCATCATCCCGCCTTCCGGGTCTCGCGGGTTTTGGATTCTATATAAGGTACCCGCGTCAGCGCCATTTTCTCACTCGGCTGTGGAGAGTGAAGAGGGAGGGTGGGAGTTAGGGCTGTGTAGTGTAGTGTAGTGTAGTGTTGTGCTGTGCTGTGCTGTGCTGTGCTGCTGTTGTCCATAGGGGCTGTGTCCACTCCAAAGTCCTGTGTAGTGTCCCAGTCCTAAAGAGGTGCTGTAGTGTTGTCCAGGAGGTGCACTGTCCATCACGGGTGCTCCCCACAAGTGCAAAAAAAATAAATATTTTTTCTGTGTTTGTGAATTGTGTGCGCAGTAGCCGCACGTGCATCAACAAAGTAGTGCCAAGCGTGCGCCTGTGTCATAAGTAAAGGGCCAGCTGGCTTGATCTTTAAAGGTTGCTGTAACCCAGAAAATGGCACTCCAAACAAAATAAAAATATATTTCCTGTGTTTGTGAATTGTGTGCACTGTGGCTGCACGTGCATTAACAAAGGAGCAGCACCAAGCTTGCGCCTGTGTCCCATAAGTTAAGGGCCGGCTGGCTTGTCCATTAAAGGGTGCTGTAACCCCCAAAGGGCACTCCAAACAAAATAAAAAAAAAATATTTTTGTTTTTGTGAATTCTGTGCGCAGTAGCCGCACTTGCATCAACAAAGTAGTGCCAAGCATGCACCTCTGTCATAAGTAAAGGGCCAGCTGGCTTGACCATTAAAGGGTGCTGTAACCTCCAAAGGGCACTCCAAACAAAATAAAAAAATATTTTCTGTGTTTGTGAATTGTGTGCACTGTGGCTGCACGTGCATCATCAAAGGAGCAGCGCCAAGCATGCGCCTGTGTCCCATAAGTAAAGGGCCAGCTGGATTGTCTGTTAAAGGGTGCTGTAACCCCCAAAAGTCACTCCAAACAAAATGAAAAAAATATTTTCTGTGTTTGTGAATTGTGTGCACTGTGGCTGCACGTGCATCAACAAAGGAGCAGCGCCAAGCATGCGCCTGTATCCCATAAGCAAAGGGCCGGCTGAATTGTCTGTTATAGGGTGCTGTAACCCCCAAAAGGCACTCCAAACAAAATAAAAAAAATATTTTCTGTGTTTGTGAATTGTGTGCACTGTGGCTGCACGTGCATCAACAAAGGTGCAGCGCCAAGCGTGCGCCTGTGTCCCATAAGTAAAGGGCCAGCTGGCTTGTCCGTTAAAGGTTGCTGTAACCCCCAAAGTACACTCCAAACAAAATAAAAAAATATTTTCTGTGTTTGTGAATTGTGTGCACTGTGGCTGCACGTGCATCAACAAAGGAGCAGTGCCAAGCGTGCTCCTGTGTCCCATAAGTAAAGGGCCAGCTGGCTTGTCCGTTAAAGGTTGCTGTAACCCCCAAAGTACACTCCAAACAAAATAAAAATATATTTTCTGTGTTTGTGAATTGTGTGCGCTATGGCTGTACGTGCATCAACAAAAGAGCAGCGCCAAGCGTGTGCCTGTGTCCCATAAGTAAAGGGCCGGCTGGCTTGTCCTTTAAAGGGTGGTGTATCTCCCAAAGGGCACTCCAAACAAAATAAAAAAAAATGTTTTTGTGTTTGTGAATAGTGTGCGCAGTAGCCGCACGTGCATCAACAAAGTAGTGCCAAGAGTGCGCCTGTGTCCTATAAGTAAAGGACCTGCTGGCTTGCCTGTTAAAGGGTGCTGTAACCCCCAAAAGGCACTCCAAACAAAATAAAAAAAAAAATTCTGTGTGTGAATTGTGTGCAATGTGGCTGCACGTGCATAAACAAAGGAGCAGTGTCAAGCGTGCCTCTGTCTATTAAAGGGTGGTGTAACCCCCAAAGTGCACTCCAACAAAAATAAAATATTTTCTTATGTGTTTGTGAATTGTCTGCACTGTACGTGCAATCCCAAAGCAGCAGCGCCAAGCGTGCGTCTGTCTGTTAAAGGGTGGTGTAACCCCCAAAGTGCGCTCCACAAAGAATAAAAAATTCTTCTTTTTTTTCTGTCTTTGTGAATTGTGTGGGCTGTAGCTGCACGTGCATCAACAAAGGAACAGTGCCAAGCGTGCGCCTGTGTCCCATATGTAAACAGCCGGCTGCCTCATTTCTTAAAGGGTGGTGAAACCCACAAAGTGCACTAGTCTCCAACAAAATAAAAAATTATTTTCTGTGTTTGTGTGCGCCTTAACTGCACTTATATATCAATATAACATAAATGGAGGACCAAACTTTCTCCGATAAAAATAAAATAGGGAAAGGTCAAGAACCACTTCCTCCTAGTGCTGAAGCTGCTGCCACTAGTCATGACATACATGATAACATGCCATCAACGTCGTCTGCCAAGGCCGATGCCCAATGTCATAGTAGAGGGCACATACAATCCCAAATGACAAAGTTCAGGAAAACGACCTTGAAAAAAACATTTAAATTATCTAAAGAGCTAGGGGTGTGCACCGTCAACTTTTCGTGTTTTGTGTTTTGGTTTTGGATCTGGATCTTTCTTCGTGTTCAGGATCTGGATTGGTTTTGCCAAAACCACCCTTCCGTGTTTTGGGTTCTGGATTTTGTGTTTTGGATCTGTATTTTTTTTAAAAAAAAACCTAAAAACAGCAAAAATCACAGAATTTGTGAGTTTCTCTGCTTCTATGCTATTATTAACCTCAATAACCTTAATTTCCACTCATTTCCAGTCTATTCTGAACACCTCACACCTCATAATAGTGTTTTTATGTCCAAAAGGTTGCACCGAGGTAGCTGGATGACTATGCTAAATGACACGAGTGGGCGGAACTAACACGTGGCCCATCTAGGAGTGACACTGCAGTGGCAGACAGGATGGCAGTTTGAAAAACTAGGCCCCAAACAGTACATAATTCAAAGAAAAAAAAGAGGTGCAAGATGGAATTGTCCTTGGGCCCTCCCACCCACCCTTATGTTGTATAAACAGGACATGCACACTTTAACAAACCAATCATTTCAGTGCCAGGGTCTGCCACACGACTGTGGCTGAAATTATTGGTTCGTTTGGGCCCCAAAAAACAAGCTGGCAATTAATCTGTCCCTGCACAAACTGGCTCTACGGAGGCAAGATGCCGTCCAAATCCTCCTCATCCACCGATTCCTTGGATAAAACAGGAAAAAGGGATTTAGGTGTCCCTGGACTGCTTATGGTCTTAGCCAAAGTTTCTGAACTTGACAGTAACTTTTTATGAATGCACTACAGGTGCCGTATAAGGGAGGATGTTCCCAGGTGGTTAACGTCCCTACCCCTACTTATTTCACCTTTACATATGGTACATATGGCAAGACAGTTGTTGTCCGGATTTGAATAGAAATATTGCCAGACCAAAGAGGTGGAATGTTTGGTCTTCTGCCCAGGCATGACCGTGATGGGCTTTTTCATCCCACAGACAACAACTGTCTCCCCCGGAGCCTGATTTAAACAAACCACATCACCATCAGAATCCTCCTCGCCAACTTCCTCCTCAGCGCCAGCTACACCAGTATCCTCATCCTGTTGTACTTCAACAGTGACATCTTCAATTTGCATATCAGCAAGTGGACTGTGGGTGCTCCTTTCAGCAGTTGCAGGGGGCATGCAAATGGTGGAAAGAGCCACCTCTTCCCGTCCAGTGCTGGGAAGGTCAGGCATCGCAACTTGGACTCTCCTTGGGGATTTGTGATATCTTCTTAGAACGCACAGTTCTTCGCTGTGCTTTTGCCAGCTTAACTCGTTTGATTTTTTTAGCGGGAGGAGGGCTTCCATCGTCATGTGAAGCTGAACCACTAGTCATGAACATAGGGAAAGACCTTAGCCGTTCCATGCCACTCCGTGTTATAAATGGCATATTGTCAAGTTTACGTTTCTCTTCAGATGATTTAAATGTTTTTTTCAAGGTCATTTTCCTGAACTTTGTCATTTGGGATTGTATGTGCCCTCTACTATGACATTGGGCATCGGCCTTGGCAGACGACGTTGATGGCATGTTATCGTCTATGTCATGACTAGTGGCAGCAGCTTCAGCACTAGCAGGAAGTGGTTCTTGACCTTTCCTTATTTTATTTTTATCGGAGAAAGTTTGGTCCTCCATCTATGTTATATTGATATATACGTGCAGTTAAGGCGCACACAAACACAGAAAATAATTTTTTATTTCGTTGGAGAGTAGTGCACTTTGTGGGTTTCACCACCCTTTAAGAAATGAGCCAGCCGGCTGTTTACATATGGGACACAGGTGCACGCTTGGCACTGCTCCTTTGTTGATGCACGTGCAGCTACAGCCCACACAATTCACAAAGACAAAAAAAAGAAGAATTTTTTATTCTTTGTGGAGCGCACTTTGGGGGTTACACCACCCTTTAACAGACAGACGCACGCTTGTCGCTGCAGCTTTGAGGCTGCAAGTACAGTGCAGACAATTCACAAACACATAAGAAAATATTTTATTTTTGTTGGAGTGCACTTTGGGGGTTACACCACCCTTTAACAGACAGACGCATGCTTGATGCTGCTCCTTTGTTTATGCATGTGCAGCCACATTGCACACAATTCACAAACAGAAAATATTTTTTTATTTTGTTTGGAGTGCCTTTTGGGGGTTACAGCACCCTTTAACAGACAAGCCAGCCGGTCCTTTACTTATGGGACACAGACGCACTCTTGGCGCTACTTTGTTGATGCACGTGCGGCTACTGCGCATGCAATTCACAAACAAAAAAACATTTTTTATTTTTTTTTGTTTGGAGTGCCCTTTGGGGGTTACAGGACCCTTTAACAGAAGAGCCAGCCGGCCCTTTACTTATGGGACACAGGCGCACGCTTGGCGCTGCTCCTTTGTTGATGCACGTGCAGTCACAGTGCACACAATTAACAAACACAGAAAATATTTTTTTATTTTGTTTGGAGTGTACTTTGGGGGTTACATCACCCTTTAACGGACAAGACAGCTGGCCCTTTACTTATGGGACACAGGTGCACGCTTGGCACTGCTCCTTTGTTGATGCACGTGCAGCTACAGTGCACACAATTAACAAACACAGAAAATATTTTTTTATTTTGTTTGGAGTGCCCTTTGGGGGTTACAGCACCCTTTAATGGTCAAGCCAGCAGGCCCTTTATTTATGACAGAGGTGCACGCTTGGCACTACTTTGTTGATGCAAGTGCGGCTACTGCGCACACAATTCACAAACACAGAAAATATTTATTTTTTTTGCACTTGTGGGGAGCACCCCTGATGGACAGAGCACCCCCTGGACAACACTACAGCACCCCTTTAGGACTGGGACACTGCACAGGACTTTGGAGTGGATACAGCCCCTATGGACAACTGACTGCACAACGCAGTACAGCCAGCCCCTATGGACTTTGGAGGAGTGGGCACAGCCCCTATGGACAACAGCAGCACAGCACAACACAGCCAGCCCCTATGGACTTTGGAGGAGTGGACACAGCCCCTATGGTCAACAGCAGCACAGCGCAGCACAGCACAGCACAACACTACACTGCACTACACTACACTACATAGCCCAGCCAGCCCTATCTCCCACCCTCCCTCTTCACTGTCCACAGCCGAGTGAGAAAATGCAGCTGACGCGGGTACCTCATATAGAATCCAAAACCCGAGAGACCCGTAAGGCGGGATGATGACGTTTTGCCTCGATTTCAGATCTGAGTCAGGTGGGAAAAGTCGAGCCTGACTCAGATCGGCCTCGGATCGGGGGGGCTCGGGGGGACTTCAGAAATCCGAACCCGCTCACCCCTAATTTTGCCGCATACGCATGTGCAGACGGGAGACAGTCACCCATAGTGTATGTCCACGGCTTAGCGTCCGGGTCTGAATCGGGTCCTGAATTTGATAACCACTGCTGTAGAGAATCCTAGGACTTGTGTATTCCAAGCCTGGTGGCAGCTATATTGTATGTTCCAAATGTACTACAAATTACAAATCAATCAGGATAAACTGCATATTCCTGTGGTATAGAGAAAGACTGCTGAACATTTGTCAAATGATCTGGTGATATTATCAATGACATGATACCAGTGGCATCACTTACCTTATTTGCACCTGGTGTGGTAGTCGATCTGGGGTGCTTGTTGCGAAGCCATGGCCACTTGTGATTAACACTGTTGGGGGCGTGACCGCATGTTACCTCCCCCGTCCTCTGCACTCAATGGCCAGGGGAGAGGCCAGGGCCATCTCTTCCTTTGGGCTTGTTGGGCAGTTACCCAAGGGCCCGAAGCTTGTAGGGGCCAACCAACCCGCTCCCCACCAGCTGCGGCCAGTTGGTAAATTTGTGATATTTTTATAAACCGGCCGCCGGTGCACTGTATTCTGATCTAACCTCCCCTACCCCATCCCCCCCCACCCCTCGGTGACGAGTACTCACCTCAGTCCCAGTTTCACTTCATCCGCCGGCTTCAGACCAGCCTCTCTGCATGTGTGGGAGGTCTGATGGGCATGCAGGAGGGTTTAATTTTACTGACCATTTACATTTTTTCCTGTGAATGTGTTGGTAGGGGCCCCAGTGCATTGCTTTGCCCAGGGCCCACACTGCTGTTAAGACAACCCTGGGAGAGGCTAGGGGCTGCCCAGTAATTGCTGTGCTGCCCCGCTGAGTTAGCCCTGCCCAGCGCAGCAACTGCTGGACAGCCAACAGCCTCTCACTGCAGTGTGGCAGCTCGGAGGGGGTGACACCAAAATAGCAGAGCAGCTTGGATGGTGTCACCCGGTGCGGCCCGCACCCCACGCCCCCCCCTTGAGACGCCAGTGCACGATACTAACTTTATAATAATTAAGGATGTGAACAGAAATTAATCAACACCATTGATAATTAATCTATTTTTTTATAAAAAAAAGGAAGAGATAAAATAAAAATAAGAAACTCTCTGGGGCACTAAAATAAATCTATACAATTAGTATGCAGCAAGTTTTTGCTAAATAGATCAACATGTTCATATGAGACCAATCATATTCAGTTGTAAAAAAAAAACATTTGCGTACGATACTGTACAGCTATGAGCCCCAGTATTGATGAGTATTTCACCTACAGCAATTATAGTTCCCATAGCATGCCCTGTGTTCACCAGAACTTGCTGTTCCCAGGGATTAAGCTCTAAAGCTGGGTACACACTAATTGACTGGCCTGACGATTGATAAATGCATACTAACTTACCAGTCGTCGGCACCATTTAAATTTTCCCGTCTAATTGAGCTGTCGCTCATTGGTGGGTCCCTGCATCGGCGGATCACCCGTGCTTACCAGAATATTATCTTTCAGATATATCAGCCATCTGCTGTGCTGCAGAACCAATCCAATATGTCTGTGAACAATGTCATTCACAGACATATCGGGTGTACACACCGACCGATGTACTATAGATATATCGGGTGTTCCATGGAACGGCCGATATATCTATCAGTGTGTACCCAAGTTGTGATAACTTATCAGGTGAAGTATCTCATGAGATTGGTATAAATAATGAAATTACATGTATGTGCCAGTCCACGTTATCAGAGAAGACAACTCAGATGAAACACCAATGTAATCATCAGGCATTGTACAGGTTGGTATGTAGGAGATTGTTAGGCCACCGCATAAACAACCCAGCAGTCAAGTTGCATGAAGGATGTAATACAGCAATACAGCCAGTAGAGATGTGCGCCGACCCCCGTGTTTTGGTTTTGGATCTGAATTGGTTTTGCCAAAACCTCACCTTTTGTGTTTTGGTTTTGGATCTGGATTTTTCTTAAAAAATCATAAAACATCTAAGATCACATAATTTGGGCCTGTTTTTGTTCCTACAGAATAATTAACCTCAATAACATTTATTTCCAGTAATTTCATATCAATTTTGACCACCTCAGAATACTATTTGCTTCATCTAGTTAAGGCCAAAAGGTTGCATCCAGCTAGCTGGCTGACTAAGCTAAGTGACACATTGGGCGGCACTAACATGTGGCAGTTCAGCTTCTAATTTCCAACATGAATACAGTGTGGGTTGGATACACCAATAGTGCACTTACTGTGACAGCAGTGTCAGCAGAGTGAGGGTTGCTTGCGGTGTCCTCAGTACATGGAGTTGCAGTGCTGTGGTGCTGGCAGTGTTCTCAGTGAATGGTACCAGCGGTGTTGGCAGAGTGGGGTGCCAGTGGTGTCCTCAGTGCAGGTTTCCTGACTGTGTTGGCAGTGCAGGGGTGTTCTCAATGCAGAGTGCCGGCGGTGTCAGCAGAGCATGTGTGCTGACAGTGTCGGCAGTGCAGGGGTGCTGGTGGTGTCCTCAGTGTGGGAGTGTTGGCAGTGTGGGGGTTGCAAACGGTGTCCTCAGTATGTGGGGCAGCAGTGCAGGGGTGTCAGCAGTGTCAGCAGCAGTGGTGTCGGCAGTGGGGGGTGCTGCCAGTGGGGGTGCCGGTTTTGTCAGCAGTGGGGGGGGTGCGGCAGTGTAAGGCGGCGGGGGATAGCGGGCGCCATCTTCTTCTTCAGTGTTCATTTTCAAAGGGCTAATCGCTGATTGGCTGAGAGCCGTGACAGATGGCTCTATCAGCCAATCAGCGTTAAGCCTGCACAATACAAAACCTTGTGACCCGACAACGGGGTCACAAGGTTTTGCTCGGGTGAGGGGTCCGGGGCAGGCAGGGAGATCCGAGCATTGCTCGGATCGCCCCGGATCCCTGAAATTCGTGTGGGTTCGGATCTCTGAGATCTCTGTAAGTTTATTACATTTTTTGCAAAAAGATAGTCACAATGCCTCAAACAGTGCATAATGTAAAGAAAAGAGGTGCAAGATGGAATTGTCCTTGAGCCATCCCACCCACCCTTATGTTGTATATTAAAAAGGACATGCGCAGTTTAAAAAAAAACAATCACTTCAGTAACAGGGACTACCAATTATGTGGCTGAAGTAATTAGTTTATTTGGGCCCCCACAAAACAAGCTACCAATGGGCATATGGCAGCTAACAGTGTTTTTGTTAATGATGGGTTTAAAGCAGCTAAGCTAACAGTGCTGTCAATGATCTCTAGAGTGGCAAGATGTCATCATCATTTTCATCCTCACCCTCATCAGTGATTACATCATCTTTACACAATATTAATTTATCTCTGCGAAAATCCACCATTACAGAAGTCTCTGTACTTTGATGTAATTGGTGGTAGAGGTCTTCCTCTTGGAATTTATAGTCCATTTTGATGAACATCATCTTTTCCACATGTTGAGGAAGTAACCTCCTATGCAGATCACTGACAGGATCCAAGCTGTGCTGAAAACTCTTTCATAGTACACACTGGAGGGTCGACAGCTTAAGTAAAATAAAGCCAGTTTATGCAAGGGCCTCCAAATTGCCTTTTTTCCCTCCCAATAGTCAAAGGGACTGCCTGAAATGCCTATTGTACACTGTCATTAAAACAATCCTCCACCATTCTATGAATGGTGACCATATCAGATTGCATTACAATAGAGGTGTCACTATTTTTTGGCAATTTTTTTAGACTTTTGTTTTGACTAATGCGCATCACCATTGGGTCTCATGGGAAAGCTCAGTTATATTTGCTGGCAGCCATAGTTGCCAGAAAAAGAGGATATATAATTGTGTCATCTGCCACTTGAGATAACAACTTGCTCACCAGGAGCTCTTTGCATCTCTTAAGATCTGTATCAGTTGGAAAGAAAGACATAATGTATGACTTAAACCTGGGATCAAGCATGATTGCCAAAATGCAGTGATCCAATTTTAAGATGCTGATGACCCTTGAATTCTGGAGAAGTGAATAAATGACTTGATCTAAAAGTCCAACATCTCCTCCTTCAGTTTCTCATGCAACTTTTCCTAAAGTCTAATTAGGGGAAATCACTTGACTCAATCTGACAATGTCTGAACTAATTTCATAGGTGACTCTTCAAATGGTTTCATCACTTTGCACAACATGGAAAGTATTCTCCACTGCATTGTATTACGGTACATTCCCCTTCCTCTCCCTATGTCATGATTTGTTCTGTAGGTTTGAATGGCTTGTTGCTGTTCCTCCAATTGCTAAAGCATATAAAGGTTGGAATTCTACCTTGTTACTACCTTTTGCTTCAATTGGTGGCAGGGAAAATTTTACTTGTCTTGTAGCCGCTGCAAACTTCTACACGCAGTTGCTAAATGGCGAAAAAGTTTTCAGGCCACAGACATTATCTCCTGCAAGTCACCTTTTAAAAAAAAAAAAAATTCTGCACCACCAAGTTGATTGTGTGAGCATAACATGGAATGTGTTTGAATTTACCTATCTGTAATGCTCTCACAATATTTGTGGTGTTATCAGAAATTACAAATCCTGGGGAGAGTCCAAGCAAGGTAAGCCATTTTTATATTACATCACTAAATTTTTCTAACAGGTTGACCCAAGTATGTCTCCTAGTGAAGCTGGTGATACAGGGAGTAGCCTTCCTAGGAATGAACTGTGCTACCAACTGCTGATACTGTTGAAGGTGATTCACCCTCCTAGTGAGCTGTCACAATCATGTAATCTTTTGTTTGTCCATTACCACTTGACCACATATATGTGGATAAGTGGACAGTGGGTACAATGACATTTTGTAGGCCCTACTACATGCTGTCATGAGTTATACAGGGCATGACTGGAGGGGGTGGTCTGCCTGTATTGTCTGTCATCAATAGTCCTGTTCTTGTCCATCACACAGGATAATACATGAAGCCCCATCACCTGCTGTCATGTGTTATACAGGGCATGACTGGAGGGGGTGGTCTGCCTGTATTTCCTGGCATCAATAGTCCTGTTCTTGTCTATCACACAGGATAATACATGAAGCCCCATCACCCGCTGTCATGTGTTATACAGGGCATGACTGGAGGGGGTGGTCTGCCTGTATTGCCTGTCATCAATAGTCCTGTTCTTGTCTATCACACAGGATAATACATGAAGCCCCATCACCCGCTGTCATGTGTTATACAGGGCATGACTGGAGGGGATGGTCTGCCTGTATTGTCTGGTATCAATAGTCCTGTTATTGTCCATCACACAGGATAATACATGAAGCCCCATCACTTGCTGTCATGAGTTATACAGGGCAAGACTGGAGTGGATGGTCTGTGTGTATTTCATAGCATTAGTAGTCCTGTTCTTGTCCATCACATAGGATAATACATGAAGCCCCATCACCTGCTGTCAAGCTTTATACAGGACATGACTGGAGGGGATGGTCTGCCTGTATTGTCTGGTATCAATAGTCCTGTTCTTGTCAGTCAACTGGAAATCTCAGCCAAGTGGGAGAAAAAGAGTTGTGAAAATGATGAAATATATTAGAATCCTGGACTGAAAGTGAATGAAAAAAAAAAATAAATCAAAAATATTTACACCAATTCTGAGTGTCTCAGTCTAAAATTTCACTTCAAAGAATTGTTAAAAATTTACAGGTAGTATGATGTATAACTAAGTTTTATAATAAGAATTACATGTTTTGGTTGATGTTGTACATTATAAACCAGTGGGTGTCCTGATGTTTGATATGATCCATTTACACTTTTCCGACCTGTGTAAAAATGTGGACAACACACTGTTGAATGAAAAATCAATGCCTTCAGCAGTATGGAGAGGGTATACAATCGGGAAGCCGGCCGCCGGAATACCGACAGCCGGCTTCCCGACTGCTTTATCCCAGTGTGGGATAAATGACTGGTGTCATTTCCCCGATGCGAGCGGACAGCCACGGGGGGGGGGAGGGTTAGGTTTAGGGCACCCGGGGGGGGACTTAGGGTTAGGCAACCCCCTGGGAAGGTTAGGGTTAGGCTAGGGGAGGGAGGGTTAGGGTTAGGCACCCCCATGGGGGACTTAGGGTTAGGCACCCCCTGGGGGACTTAGGTTTAGGCAGTGGGGAAGGGGGGGTTAGGCACTTACAGGGGGGATAAGGGTTAGGCACTTGGGGGGAGGCACCCCTAAGGAGGGTTAGGGGGTTAGGTTAGTTTCTACTTACCTTAGCGACGATCGGGATTTCCAGCGCTGTCAGGCTTCCGGTACCGGGAACTCTGCTTTTGTCGGCCAGGCGCTGCTGGGAATCGAACCATACCGATTCCATGGAGAGCTGCCCCAGACTGTTGGAGGCATTAGAAGCCTGTAGATGAGGGTGAACATCGGACCTTAATGAAGAAATATTCTATGATTATGTATTCTCCCAATTTAGACACCAAAATAAAATGTTATGAAAAGTGTTATTATATAAAAATATACAATATAATAAACAAATGTGAAAACTCTATTTTATTTTTTTCCAAACCTTTTATTGTCTGTTATTAATCTGGATGAAAGCTCACCATGAACAGTGACAAATATACAGTATGATATAAATAACTACTAAAGGTGCATGCACACGTAACAATGCTTTGAACGATTTAACGATAACAGCGTCGTTATCGTTCAAAAAATCGTTGATTTTCTGAGTTATAACAATGAACGATAATCATTCATGCGCGTTCCCGTTTGTAGTTTGTAGTTGGTAGTTCATCGTCAATTTCTGACTGACCAACTTAACTATTTTCATTAAGGGAAGGTACATTTTTTGTTCATCATTGAAAAAATCATTAAAAAAATCGTTCACTTTTTCAAAGGAAAAATTGCATGAAAATCGTTCACTAACAAAATCGTTACGTGTGTATGCAGCATCACTGTCTGATCAATGTGGTGTCAAATGTTTACTAATAATTTAATGGCAGTATACAGACATACTGTATATAAATCAGGTCTTATGGTAATACAGATTGTGTCTCCCATATCCAAATATGCCAAAATACAGAATTTTCTGAGCGCGACTGAGATAGTGACATCATTGCTTTCTGATGTTTCTTTGTTCACAAACTTTGTTTAATATACAAAATTATTAGAAATATTGTATAAAAATTACCAGCAGGCTGTGTGTATAAGGTGTATAGAATGAGCTGCAGGCTGTGGGCTTCATTCTGAGCAGCTCGTAAGCGGCCGCTCGTTCGTTCTGAGCGATGGTCGCACATCTGCGCACCAAAAATCGTGTGCTCGCAATATAGCGAATGCCTGCTAATTTGAGTGACAGGATGAGGCGTATGTGGGTGGTAACATGGGAAGGTGTTTGAAAACGGGGAGTGGAAATCAGAACGCAGGCGTGCTTAAAGGTCAAAACGGGTGTTTTAAGGGTGTGCATAATTAACAAAGCAGCGTCATCGACCACGTCAGTGGGGTGTTTTGTAGTCAGAACTGCTCGCATGATTGCGGTAGGAAAATCCAACCACAAGAATAGCGAGCAGTTCATACACTGTTCGATGTACTCGATTAATCTAATAAATAGTGGACATGACGTATGATGCGAGCGACCAGGGGGCGTATTTTTTAAAAAAAACGACCGCATGTTTTGTTCGCTCGTTCAGACATAGAGGCGTGAACAGACCGCAAAGAGCGAATGGTTTATTTAAATAGCCAGCCCCTATTTCTGAACGAGCGAGCGCAAATAGCGTCCGGGTCTGAATCAGACCCTGTGTGTATAAAGTGTATAGAATGACCTGCAAGCTGTGTGTGTATAAGGTGTATATAATGACCTGCAGGCTGTGTGTATAAGGTGTATATAATGACCTGTAGGCTGTGTGTATAAGGTGTATAGAATGAGCTGCAGGCTTTGAGTATAAGGTGTATATATTGAGCTGCAGGCTGTGTGTGTATAAGGTTTAAATAATGAGCTGCAGGCTGTGTGTGTATAAGGTGTATAGAATGATCTGAGGACTGTGGACCTCATTCAGAGCCGATGCTATTTGCGGACGGTCGTTCTGATAAAAGGGCCGGATATTTAAATTAAGCGCTCGCTCTTTGCGGTCTGTTGACACCTCTATATCTGAATGAGCGAACAAAACATGCGGTCGCTATTTTGGAAAAAACGCCCCCCGGCCGCTCGCACCATACATCATCTCCGCTATTTATTAGATTAATCGAGTACATCGAACGGCGTCTGAACTGCTCGCTATTCTTGTGGTAGCATTTTCCTACCGCAAACATGCGAGCAGTTCAGACTAAAAGACAACCAAGTGACGTGGTCAATGACGCTTCTTTGTTAATTATGCACACCCTTAAAATGCCCGTTTTGACCATTTGGCATGCCTGCATTCTGATCTCCACTCCCCGTTTTCAAGCACCTTCCCCTGTTACCACCCATAAACGCCTCATCCTGTCACTCAAATTAGCAGGCATTCGCTATTTTGCGAGCACACGATTTCTGACCGCACTGACTGGTCGCGCATGCGTATTACAACTAGGGATGTGCAGGCTCGGATAGGTTCGAGTTTGCTCGCTGAGTTCGCATTTTTCCCTCCAAAAAAATGGAACTGTCATCTTGCATGGACAAACATCATCATTCCTGAATTTTTGGCCAGGATTGATGATGTTTGTCCATGCAAGATGACGTCTTGCCTCTTTCTGAGTTCCGTTTTTTTGGAGGGAAAAATCCGAACTCAGCATGCAAGCTCGAACCTATCCGAGCCTGCACATCCCTAATTACAACCCATACACATGCGCAGATGTGTGAACATCGCTCGGAGTGAGCGAGCGGCCGCTTACGAGCGGCTCTGAATCAGGCCCTGTGGGTATAAGGTGTATAGAATGAGCTGCAGGCTGTGTGTGTATAAGGTGTATAGAATGAGCTGCAGGCTGTGTGCGTATAATGTGTATAGAATGACTTGCAGGCTGTGTGCATATAATGTGTATAGAATGAGCTGCAGGCTGTGTGTGTCTAAGGTGTATAGAATGAGCTGCAGGCTGTGTGTGTGTATAAGGTGTATATAATGAGCTGCATGCTGTGTGTGTATAAGGTGTATATAATGAGCTGCAGGCTGTGTGTATAAGGTGTATATAATGAGCTGCAGGCTGTGTGTGTATAAGGTGTAGATAATGAGCTGCAGGCTGTGTGTGTATAAGGTGTATATAATGAGCTGCAGGCTGTGTGTATAAGGTGTATAAAATGACCTGCAGGCTGTGTGTGTATAAGGTGTATATAATGACCTGCAGGCTGTGTATGTATAAGGTGTATAGAATGAGCTGCAGGCTGTGTGTGTATAAGGTGTATATAATGACCTGCAGGCTGTGTGTGTATAAGGTGTATAGAATGACGTGCAGGCTGTGTGTGTATAAGGTGTATAGAATGAGCTGCAGGCTGTGGGTATAAGGTGTATATAATGACCTGCAGGCTGTGTGTATAAGGTGTATAGAATGACCTGCAGGCTGTGTGTGTATAAGGTGTATATAATGACCTGCAGGCTGTGTGTATAAGGTGTATAGAATGACCTGCAGGCTGTGTGTGTATAAGGTGTATATAATGACCTGCAGGCTGTGTGTAAGGTGTATAGAATGAGCTGCAGGCTGTGTGTGTATAAGGTGTATATAAAGACCTGCAGGCTGTGTGTGTATAAGGTGTATAGAATGACGTGCAGGCTGTGTTTGTATAAGGTGTATAGAATGAGCTGCAGGCTGTGGGTATAATGTGTATATAATGACCTGCAGGCTGTGTGTATAAGGTGTATAGAATGACCTGCAGGCTGTGTGTGTATAAGGTGTATATAATGACCTGCAGGCTGTGTGTATAAGGTGTATAGAATGACCTGCAGGCTGTGTGTGTATAAGGTGTATAGAATGACCTGCAGGCTGTGTGTAAGGTGTATAGAATGAGCTGCAGGCTGTGTGTGTGTATACGGTGTATAGAATGATCTGCAGGCTGTGTGTATAAGGTGTATTTATTGAGCTGCTGGCTGTGTGTATAAGGTGTATAGAATGAGCTGCAGGCTGTTTGTATAAGGTGTATATAATGAACTGCAGGCTGTGTGTGTATAAGGTGTATAGAATGAGCTGCAGGCTGTGTGTATAAGGTGTATATAATGACCTGCAGGCTGTGTGTAAGGTGTATAGAATGAGCTGCAGGCTGTGTGTATAAGGTGTATAGAATGAGCTGCAGGCTGTGTGTATAAGGTGTATATAATGAGCTGCAGGCTGTGTGTATAAGGTGGATAGAATGAGCTGCAGGCTGTGTGTGCATAAGGTGTATATAATGAGCTGCAGGCAGTGTGTATAAGGTGTATAGAATGAGCTGCAGGCTGTGTTTATAAGGTGTATAGAATGAGCTGCAGGCTGTGTGTGTATAAGGTGTATATAATGAGCTGCAGGCTGTGTGTGTATAAGGTGTATATAATGAGCTGCAGGCTGTGTGTGTGTATAAGGTGTATAGAATGACCTGCAGGCTGTGTGTGTATAAGGTGTATAGAATGAGCTGCAGGCTGTGTGTGTATAAGGTGTATAGAATGAGCTGCAGGCTGTGTGTGTATAAGGTGTATAGAATGAGCTGCAGGCTGTATGTGTGTATAAGGTGTATTGAATGAGCTGCAGGCTGTGGGTGTATAAGGTGTTTAGAATGAGCTGCAGGCTGTGTGTATAAGGTGTATAGAATGAGCTGCAGGATGTGTGTGTGTATAAGGTGTATAGAATGAGCTGCAGGCTGTGTGTGTATAAGGTGTATAGAATGAGCTGCAGGCTGTGTGTATAAGGTGTATAGAATGAGCTGCAGGCTGTGTGTGTATAAGATGTATAGAATGAGCTGCAGGCTGTGTGTATAAGGTGTATAGAATGAGCTGCAGGCTGTGTGTGTATAAGGTGTATAGAATGAGCTGCAGGCTGTGTGTGTATAAGGTGTATAGAATGAGCTGCAGGCTGTGTGTGTGTATAAGGTGTATATAATGAACTGCAGGCTGTGTGTGTATAAGGTGTATATAATGAGCTGCAGGCTGTGTGTGTATAAGGTGTATAGAATGAGCTGCAGGCTGTGTGTGTATAAGGTGTATATAATGAGCTGCAGGCTGTGTGTATAAGGTGTATAGAATGAGCTGCAGGCTGTGTGTGTGTATAAGGTGTATAGAATTAGCTGCAGGCTGTGTGTGTATAAGGTGTATATAATGAGCTGCAGGCTGTGTGTGTGTATAAGGTGTATAGAATGACCTGCAGGCTGTGTGTGTATAAGGTGTATAGAATGAGCTGCAGGCTGTGTGTGTATAAGGTGTATAGAATGAGCTGCAGGCTGTGTGTGTGTATAAGGTGTATATAATGAGCTGCAGGCTGTGTGTGTATAAGGTGTATAGAATGAGCTGCAGGCTGTGTGTGTGTATAAGGTGTATATAATGAACTGCAGGCTGTGTGTGTATTAGGTGTATAGAATGAGCTGCAGGCTGTGTGTGTGTATAAGGTGTATAGAATGAGCTGCAGGCTGTGTGTGTATAAGGTGTATATAATGAGCTGCAGGCTGTGTGTGTATAAGGTGTATATAATGAGCTGCAGGCTGTGTGTGTGTATAAGGTGTATAGAATGACCTGCAGGCTGTGTGTGTATAAGGTGTATAGAATGAGCTGCAGGCTGTGTGTGTATAAGGTGTATAGAATGAGCTGCAGGCTGTGTGTGTATAAGGTGTATAGAATGAGCTGCAGGCTGTATGTGTGTATAAGGTGTATTGAATGAGCTGCAGGCTGTGGGTGTATAAGGTGTTTAGAATGAGCTGCAGGCTGTGTGTATAAGGTGTATAGAATGAGCTGCAGGATGTGTGTGTGTATAAGGTGTATAGAATGAGCTGCAGGCTGTGTGTGTATAAGGTGTATAGAATGAGCTGCAGGCTGTGTGTATAAGGTGTATAGAATGAGCTGCAGGCTGTGTGTGTATAAGATGTATAGAATGAGCTGCAGGCTGTGTGTATAAGGTGTATAGAATGAGCTGCAGGCTGTGTGTGTGTATAAGGTGTATAGAATGAGCTGCAGGCTGTGTGTATAAGGTGTATAGAATGAGCTGCAGGCTGTGTGTGTGTATAAGGTGTATAGAATGAGCTGCATGCTGTTTATGTATAAGGTGTATATAATGATCTGCAGGCTGTGTGTATAAGGTGTATATAATGACCTGCAGGCTGTGTGTATAAGGTGTATAGAATGACCTGCAGGCTGTGTGTGTATAAGGTGTATAGAATGAGCTTCAGGCTGTGTGTGTGTATAAGGTGTATAGAATGACCTGCAGGCTGTGTGTGTATAAGGTGTATAGAATGAGCTGCAGGCTGTGTATGTATAAGGTATATAATGACATGCAGGCTGTGTGTGTATAAGGTGTATAGAATAAGCTGCAGGCTGTGTGTATAAGGTGTATATAATGATCTGCAGGCTTTGTGTATTAGGTGTATATAATGACCTGCAGGCTGTGTGTATAAGGTGTATATAAAACATATATGCATTCTGTGTATAAACTGGGGTCCTATTTCTAAGATCTCATTATGGTATGTGAATATTCCAAAATACAGAAACATCCATTATCCAAAATACCCCTGGTCCCAAGCATTTTGAATATGGGAGACACAACCTGTAGTCACATACTGTAAGCTAGTCTACTAATTATGGTAAGATTGTAGGGTATGTGCGCTCCTTGGTTGTGTGTTTGTGTATTGGTGGGGATAGGGAGGAGGGAAAAAAATGGGGGGAGGTTGAGGGGAGCAGATGGCTGTGTGTTGTGGTGGATGTGTTGTGGTAGAACAGAAATACTGGAGGCTGGATGGATGGTGGAAGAAACAAATACGTTTATTAGTGATTTTTTCATGTTATATTAAACAATTTTTTTTTATTCTATATGCGCTCCCTTGTTCTGTATTTTACTAGTTTTATATAGCTATAGAAGACTTCCCAGCACTTTAAGTGGTAGCTGTATTACAGCTATTAATTAACCATAATTTTAATTGTGTTCAGTTTGCGCCTGATATATACATAGGTTACCTTGTATTTGTTTTTCACTCTCTGATAATAGCCAGACTTAATTTATTAGTGCCTTATTCCCAATTATAAGGCACAATGGAATCTGCTGGTGTTTTATAAGTAATTATTGTTATTATTATTATTATTATTATTTTATTATTATTAGTGATAATTATAATAATAATAATAATAATAATAATAATAATACTAATAATAATAATAAAAAAAATTAAATAATAATAATTATAATTAACACATATAAATGTAACCAGGTTTAGAGCTTATCCCAAGTAAAAAAATAATTATTCAAAAAAGTAATATATATAAAAAAAAACAGATTCACACTTTACATTTTACTCTCTGTATAAGATCCCCAGATCCCGATGCAATGACAGATGTTCTCCTGGCTACAGAAAAGCTTCTAATGGAGGATTCCATGTCTGCTGCTATGACTGTGTGCCGTGTGCTGAGGGGGAAATGTCCAATGTTACAGGTAGGGATGTGTCACACACAGGAAGAATCATCATATGAGAGTAATTGAGGATAGAATTATTATGGGTTATGTGGTCAGGATAGTATACATAATAGAATTAAATTAATAGACAAATAAAATACAACAATAATATTTATGTAACCAGTTCATTAAGGGGCCTATTCATCAACACTAAAATGGATGTTATCCCTGCGCAAACGCTATTTTCCGCATATATAAGGTAACAGGCCATTCATTATTGCGAACACCATCTTCAAATGGCATTTGCTCTCGTAGCCTCGCTCCTTCCTTTGGCAAGGAGTTCCGGGGATGTGAAAAGTGATCCGAGCAGATCTGTCCACCGCCGCCTCACTGCCTCCCCAGCGACTTTGTGCATGTATGACCTCAGGTCATGCATGGGCAGAGGCTGGCAATTGGGACAGGTAAGTAATGCTTCTGTAGCAGTGATACTAATCGCGGGGACAAATGATTTTCGGATAAGTGTCCCCCGTGGCGTGTTGGATACTTAATCATCAACAGCTATATGGACCCGGATAATGAATAGGCCCCCGAGTGAAAAATAAAATTGTGTCCTCACACTAGTGTAATAATGAGGACACTGCTAATGATTTACTACAATGCAACTACTAAATACATATTGTGGTAATGCTGGAAGTGTTTACAATTAGTGACCACTGCTTGTTACAAGTCAGCAGTGACACATTCTACCCATCTGAGAGGAATCAGTATGTAATGCCGGTGGCTCATTAATCGCCAGATGAAATACCAACGCCGGAAGCCTAAACGGTCTACATCCCAGCAGGGGTTCGTAAGTGCCCTAACACTTCCCTGTCCCCCCCTAACCCTCTCTTAGGGTTGCCTAATCCTAACCTACCCCCAATGGTGCCTAACCCTAACCTCCCTGGTGGTGCCAAACCCTAACCTCTCCGGTGGTGCCTAACCCTAACCTCCCCCGGTGATGCCTAACCCTAACCTTTCCAGTGGTGCCTAACCCTTACCTCCCCGGTGGTGCCTAACCCTAACCTCCCCCTTCCTGCACCTTAAACATAAACCTCCCGGGGGTGCCTAACCCTAACCTCCCCCAGTGGTGCATATCCCTAACCCCCTGTTTAAACTAGCTTAACTCTAACCCTCCCCGAGGAGTGCCTAACCCTAAGTCTCACAGAGGTGCCTAAACCTATGCCCCCCCCCTCCCCCTCTGCACGGGTAACAGCTAGAAAGCCTGGCTTACCTTCATTCAGGATGCTGGCTGTCAGGATTTCGGTGTGGGCCAAAGATAGGTGTAGGGACTTAGATGCCTATCTTTAGTCCCAGGTCGGGCTTTCATTGTCATGATTCTGACGGCTGGCATTCCGGCCGGCGGTAATCTAACTACATCCCATCTGAGAGATACAGGTATTACATCTATATTACTTATAGTCTAATACCAATCAATAGTGCACCTACCCCACAAAATATTTATAGGTTGAAATACGTCTGAAATTCCCATTTCTGAGAAAATGAATGAAAGATTATTTTTGTAGATTTATATTGAAGTATTATGTTGTTGAATTGTTTTATTATAAACAGAAATACTGAGCAAACAGTAGCACAGATGGTGTAGTGGTTAGTGTTACCGCCTCACAGCACTGAGGTCGTTGGTTCGATACCCACTACGGCCCTAACTGTGTGGAGTTTGTATATTCTCCCTGTGCTTGCGTGGGTTTCCTCTGGGTACTCTGGTTTCCTCCCACACTCCAAATATATACTGGTAGGTTGATTGGCTGCTAACAAAATTACCCCTAGTGTGTATGTGCATGTGTTAGGGAATATAGATTGTAAGCTCCTCTGGGGCAGGGATGGCTGTGAATGGCCGAATATTCTATGAAAAGCGCTGTGGAATATGTGTGCGCTATATAAATAACTGATAATAATAATAGTATGTGTTATTTTATATTCAATTACAGACAGTGAGAGCTGCCATAGATGTCCTGATGAAGAATGGCCAGATGAGAGAAAAGTGAGCTGTATTCCAAAATCGTACGACTTTCTGTCATATGAGAAGGACATTGTGGTGCTTATTTCTGCAGTAACAGCTTCATCTTTTTCTACCATAACATTATTTATATTAGGGAACTTTATTTATTACTGGGACACTCCCATTGTGAAAGCCAATAATCGGGCTGTAAGCTTCATTCTCCTGGTCTCCATCTTGCTGAGCTTCCTCTCTGTGTTCTTGTTCCTCGGTCGGCCAGTGGATATAACCTGCAGGCTGAGACAGACGTCATTCGGGATCTTCTTCTCCACAGCTGTCTCTTCTGTACTGGCCAAGACGGTCACTGTCTGCATTGCTTTCAAAGCCACCATACCTGGCAGTCCCTGGAGGAAGTGGGTCACACTCAAAGTGTCTAATTGTGTAGTGATTGTGTGCTCCTCTGTCCAAGCTCTGATCTGTGGTATCTGGCTGTCTGTTTCTCCTCCCTACCAGGAGTATGACCACCACTCCTATCAGGGAATGATCATCATTCAGTGTAATGAAGGGTCGGTGATTGGGTTTTACTCTGTGTTGGGTTACATGGGGATCCTGGCGGCTGTGAGCTTTGTTCTGGCTTTCATGGTGAGGACATTACCGGACAGTTTTAATGAGGCCAAGTACATTACCTTCAGCATGTTGGTGTTCTGCAGTGTCTGGATTGCAATGATCCCGGCCTATCTGAGTACCAAAGGAAAGGACACAGTGGCTGTGGAGATATTCGCCATATTGTCCTCATGTGCTGGAGTTCTGGGCTGTATATTTTTCCCAAAGATGTATATTCTGATAATAAGACCTGAACTTAACTCCAGGAAAATAATCCTGGAAAACAACAATGTATAAAACATCAGATACTAAACTATTATGCAATACAATAACTTTTGTGCTCTCCGACCTTTGTTTCATTAAACTTATCTGCATTGTAAAATTATTTATGTAAATAGGTATAGATGCACCTAAGGGAATAAAGTTACATGACCAATACATTGGGCATGACATACCTACAATTCTACTTCTCGCAGAGTTACACAACTACTGTAGTCTCCTATTCTATGTTATTCTTTGTGTCATAATGATTTATGTACTTATCACAAAATCGGATGCATTTGCGCAACAGTAGGGTTATGACATCACAACAGAGGGATTGCTATTATACACAAATAGTCTGTATGTATTATTCTTGTCTGCCATTAAAAGATACAGTGACTCCTCACCATAATCATTACTCGGATGTTTACCTTAAGATGGTTTACATGCTGTATTTTCTGCATGCTGACAGCTGCTTAAAATAAGACAGAGGGGCCTATTCATCATCGGGAGCTGTATGACCCCAATGATAAAGTATGCACCTCACCGCAGGGGACACTTTACCAGTGCCATAACCAGAATTTTTGGTGCCCTATGCCAGAAAGAGCTTTGGCATCCCCGCCATTATTTCTCAATTAGGGACGTAAGAAATGTACCTGAAAAAGGGCCATGGTCTCATGGGGAAGGGCCAGGGAAGAGATAGGGGAGGCCAGGAGATGCTGGGGATAAATAAGGACATAATAAACTGAACCTGAGAGAGGGCCATGGCCTTGTGGGGAAGGGCCAGGGAAGAGATAGGGGAGGCCAGGAGATGCTGGGCATAAATAGGGTCATAATATAGTGCACCTGAGAGAGGGCCATGGCCTCATGGGGAAGGGCCAGGGAAGAGATAGGGGAGGCCAGGAGATGCTGGGGATAAATAGGGACATAATATAGTGCACCTGAGAGAGGGCCATGGCCTCATGGGGAAGGGTCAGGGAAGAGATAGGAGAGGCCTGGAGATGCTGGGAATAAATAGGGACATAATATAGCGCACCTGAGAGAGGGCCATGGCTTCATGGGGAAGGGCCAGGGAAGAGATAGGAGAGGCCAGGAGATGCTGGGGATAAATAGGGACATAATATACTGCACCTGAGAGAGGGCCATATCCTAATGCGGAAGGGTCAGGGAAGAGATAGGAGAGGCAAGGAGATGCTGGGGATAAATAGGGACATAATATAGTGCACCTGAGAGAGGGCCATGGCCTGATGGGGAAGGGCCAGGGAAGAGATAGGAGAGGACAGGAGATGCTGGGGATAAATAGGGACATAATATAGTGCACCTGAGAGAGGGCCATGGCCTCTTGGGGGAAGGGCCAGGGAAGAGATAGGAGAGGCCAGGAGATGCTGGGGATAAATAGGGACATAATATAGCGCACCTGAGAGAGGGCCATGGCCTCATGGGGAAGGGCCAGGGAAGAGATAGGGGGGGCCAGGAGATGCTGGGGATAAATAGGGACATAATATAGTGCACCTGAGAGAGGGCCGTGGCCTCATGGGGAAGGGCCAGGGAAGAGATAGGGGAGGCCAGGAGATGCTGGGGATAAATAGGGACATAATATAGTGCACCTGAGAGAGGGCCGTGGCCTCATGGGGAAGGGCCAGGGAAGAGATAGGGGAGGCCAGGAGATGCTGGGGATAAATAGGGACATAATATAGTGCACCTGAAAGAGGGGGAGTAGAGTCCGCACAGTTTCACAAGTGAATGGATATATTTTTATTTAATTACAATCACAGAAACCAACATAAAGGTCTTATTATATATATTTTTGGAATAATGAAATGACACTGTGTTGGTGGTGCGCCCATAAAATTTGTGCAATACACAATGAAGAAAAGTGGAGAATTTTTTTGTATAGGACAAAAAAATCCAATTTGAAGACAAATATGTCTATATGGGGCACTCTTAAGAAACAAATAAATTAGCAAGGAGTAAAGGTGGGGTAAATGATGAAATTTAAAACTTAACGTTTAATTCATAACTTAAAATGAATTATCTCGTTTGAAGCATATAGCAATGTAGAATTTATGCTAAATAGGCAATATATAGATAAATATTAAAAGAAATAGACATATAATGACAGAAATAGTCAAAATTGTGGCGAAAATACAATAAATACAACTGATCTCACACAGAAATTAATCAGATGTAATGTTCTGGGAGATAGTTGTAGAGCGTCAAAATATATAGAGCTACAGTACTGAAATGCACTCTTCCAGAGACATATACGATAAAGATGTACTGCAGTCAAATAATCAAGATCTCAAAATTAGGATCCAAATCTAAGTATATTCTGAACAGAAATTCATGAACATATAAATAGACAGGACCTAAAATAAGTTATTTTTTGGAATCAATCTCAGGCTGTGAATTGAAACAATCAATGTCATAGGGTTCATTCAGACCCACTCGTGAGCGGCAGTACGCTTGCAAGTGAGTCGATGGTCCCCACTGCGCATGCGCACGACCGAGGGAGCGAAGGACTTTCCATCGCTCCGGGTCTTGCACCAAAGGGGGCGTGCTGTCGATGTTGATTGACAACACGCCCCTTTGGTGGGCGTTCCGGGTGCATGCCTGCCAGACGGAGGCGTTCCCATGGGAACGCCTACCGTCTGAAGCCGGCCCCACTGACATCACTAGTGATGTCAGTGGGAGTGATTTTGGCTCTGATAGAGCCAATATCACTCCTGGCCTTGCAGCAGGGAAACCCGACCGCAGGGTTTCCCTCGCAATTCCGATGGTCACGATGGTCAAGACCATCGCGACCATCTTTTTGCACGCTCGTATATGTTGTGGGTGGTGACCCACAGCTATATGAGCGTCCAGGAGGACGCTCCATATTAATGGAGGAGGGCCCTTATTCAGAGCGAGCGCTCTGGTCAGAGCGTCCGGCTCTGAATCAGGGCCATAGTTCTCATGTCTTGACAAATAGAATGCACTAAGTCACATATGTAGTGAATAATATAAATTTGATGACATCCTAAATAAGAGAATTATCCATAATAATCAGCAATACAAAACAGTGACATGTGCATCTGCATAACATAGTTAATAAATACAAAAGATATTAATAGCATTAGAATTAAATAAGATGGAAGTAAGTTTGGGGTATAGGAAATGTGTGATCACTTCTACTGTCCCCCATCAAATAAAACGGGGGATGAGAGAGTGAAAAACAGCGTGTTACCCCAAATGAAACAACAGCCAGCGCTTCTGCTGTTTGAGATAGGGCAGAGTCTCTCCCCTGTTACTATAAAAGCATTGCAGGGGGAGTCATCTGCTTGTGCACTCAGATGAGAGTGACCAAGCCCTGTTGGCGAAACACGCGTCCTGCTTTGTTTATTGCTGATTACCAGCCGGATACCACACACTGCACTGCAGCTCCGTACAATCTCTTGTCAGGTACTTCTCTATCACTCAGGGAGCTCTCTCATGACAGAAACTGCGATCCCCGCTCACCGGACCGCCCGACACAGGAGCAACAGGATGAATGCTCAGCTCCTCCCACATCACCGCGCCAGCCGCCCGACTGCCTGGGAAGTCAGAGGAAGCCGGCGGGATGGTAAGGGATAGCCAATCCCCGGCTGAGCTATGACACCACCAGGGCCAGGCTGAAGGAGACTTGAGGCCATCACTTTTATTCCCTGCATCAGTACTTCTGACTTCTAACCAAGATCATCTCTGTTGGAGGACCTGGAGATGCCACTCTCACAGATAGAACATGTCAGGGGTGTGATAACTACAGATGTGTCCTCACTGACTGTGGCTACAGTCGCACCAAGCAGCTCCTCTCTCTTCACACCAGATCCCACGAGACTCAGTTCAACATCTTTTTCACTTCAAATGTGCATTCTACTCGCGTAAATAAAACAACTGAAAGTGACAAAACTACTTTGCTAACTTACACTGATCAATATGATGTGCGACATTTGTACATATGTGTGCGACAGTGCCTGACTCTGTATATGAAGTGCTATGGTGCAGCGCCCACGGATTTTTCTCACTCCAAGTTCCCTTAATCTGCAACCTTCTACGAGTTTAAAACACATTCCAGTGTTGGTAATGTCACAGACGGGTGTCTGTAGAGTCCTGTGACCAGTGTTGGTAATGTCACAGACGGGTGTCTGTAGAGTCCTGTGACCAGTATTGGTAATGTCACAGATGGGTGTCTGTAGAGTCCTGTGACCAGTATTGGTAATGTCACAGACGGGTGTCTGTAGAGTCCTGTGACCAGAGGTGGTAATGTCACAGACGGCTGTCTGTAGAGTCCTGTGACCAGTGTTGGTAATGTCACAGACGGGTGTCTGTAGAGTCCTGCGACCAGTATTGGTAATGTCACAGACGGGTGTCTGTAGAGTCCTGTGACCAGTGTTGGTAATGTCACAGACGGGTGTCTGTAGAGTCCTTTGACCAGTGGTGGTAATGTCACAGACGGGTGTCTGTAGAGTCCTGTGTCCAGTGTTGGTAATGTCACAGACGGGTGTCTGTAGAGTCCTGCGACCAGTGTTTGTAATGTCACAGACGGGGGTCGGTAGAGTCCTGTGACCAGTGTTGGTAATGTCACAGACGGGTGTCTGTAGAGTCCTGTGACCCGTATTGGTAATGTCACAGACGGGTGTCTGTAGAGTCCTGCGACCAGTGTTGGTAATGTCACAGACGGGTGTCTGTAGAGTCCTGCGACCAGTGTTGGTAATGTCACAGACGGCTGTCTGTAGAGTCCTGCGACCAGTGTTGGTAATGTCACAGACGGCTGTCTGTAGAGTCCTGCGACCAGTATTGGTAATGTCACAGACGGGTTTCTGTAGAGTCCTGTGACAAGTATTGGTAATGTCACAGACGGGTGTCTGTAGAGTCCTGTGACCAGTGTTGGTAATGTCACAGACGGGTGTCTGTAGAGTCCTGTGACCAGTGTTGGTAATGTCACAGATGGGTGTCTGTAGAGTCCTGTGACAAGTATTGGTAGTGTCACAGACGGGTGTCTGTAGAGTCCTGTGAACAGTATTGGTAATGTCACAGACGGGTGTCTGTAGAGTCCTGCGACCAGTACAGGTGTCTGTAGAGTCCTGCGACAAGTATTGGTAATGTCACAGACGGGTGTCTGTAGAGTCCTGCGACCAGTGTTGGTAATGTCACAGACGGGTGTATGTTGAGTCCTGCGACCAGTATTGGTAATGTCACAGACGGGTGTCTGTAGAGTCCTGCGACCAGTGTTGGTAATGTCACAGACGGGTGTATGTAGAGTCCTGTGACCAGTGTTGGTAATGTCACAGACGGATGTCTGTAGAGTCCTGTGACCAGTGGTGGTAATGTCACAGACAGGTGTCTGTAGAGTCCTGTGACCAGTGTTGGTAATGTCACAGACGGGTGTCTGTAGAATCCTGTGACCAGTGGTGGTAATGTCACAGACGGGTGTCTGTAGAATCCTGTGACCAGTGGTGGTAATGTCACAGACGGGTGTCTGTAGAGTCCTGTGACCAGTGTTGGTAATGTCACAGACGGATGTCTGTAGAGTCCTGTGACCAGTGGTGGTAATGTCACAGACAGGTGTCTGTAGAGTCCTGTGACCAGTGTTGGTAATGTCACAGACGGGTGTCTGTAGAGTCCTGTGACCAGTGTTGGTAATGTCACAGACGGGTGTCTGTAGAATCATGTGACCAGTGGTGGTCATGTCACAGACGGGTGTCTGTAGAGTCCTGTGACCAGTGTTGGTAATGTCACAGACGGGTGTCTGTAGAGTCCTGTGACCCGTATTGGTAATGTCACAGACGGGTGTCTGTAGAATCATGTGACCAGTGGTGGTAATGTCACAGACGGGTGTCTGTAGAGTCCTGTGACCAGTGGTGGTAATGTCACAGACGGGTGTCTGTAGAGTCCAGTGACCAGTGGCCTAAGTTTAGGTTACATTGTTTTTTTTTGTAGTATTGCACTGTTCTTGTTCTATATTATTATGTAAGCAAATACCACAGCCGCACGGTTTCATTTTCCTAGCACAGCGAACTTATGCAGGATACGCTACTCACACTGGTATGCGCTCAGCTCCGCGTCAGTGACTTCATTCTGTATGAAGCTCTGAAACCCCTTTTTGTGTTTATCAAAGCTCATCCTGGACAAATCACAGATAAATAAGGAAATAAAGAAATCTGTACGATAGTAATAACACAATCAAATATAGATATTATTTTTGAAGTTGCCATTATTATAATTGTTTATCATTCTGCAGCTGTCGCTCTGAGTCTTATCAGTCCCAGATAATGTATATAAGCTCCTGTACTGAGGACCTGCAGGGCTGTCAGTGACTATAGATGAATGAGAAGATCCTGTATGGGACATGAATTGGTCTCCTGTACACTCTGCCTCCTATCAGTGGTTACTTATCCTGCCGCTAACATGTTATGGGATTATAAAGCAGAATTCTGCCATTCACTGTAACCTGGCCGCACAAAGACCGGTGTTTGAGTATAAATATTACCAAGATGGAGACGTCATTATCGGAGGATTAATATCTGCTCATTCCAGAACTGTAGAGCATAATTCTCATGATGGGATATCTGTATTACACAATATATGTGCACAGTAAGTCTGTATCAATGTATGTGCTGTGCCTTTTATAACTGCTTTATTGTGTGTTGTCCTATTTACAGGATTATTTCTGTATGATTTGTTCTCTTGGAAGAAATTATTAAAGTAGTTAAAGAGTGAGCACACATCCTGTTACATACATGTACTAAGAGAGACACAGCACAACATGTGTGCAGCTACAACCAGGTATTTCTACAGATGGGATAGTGACTGAAGTTGTGACAATTTTGCAGATTGCTATGGTGTAATAACAGGTGATAGTGTCACACATTGCTGTATAGATCACACACGCTGTGTAACACACATTGTATAATGATCAGTGACAGGTATATATGATGAGACATTAGCAGGGAACATCGGTGCAGCCTGATAGATCTGGAGTGAGTATTATACTATAATGACTGTGATCTGTACATGAGAGGGTTATGGTGTAATAACAGGTGATAGTGTCACACAATGCTGTATATATCACACACGCTGTGTAACACACACTGTATAATGATCAGTGACAGGTAATTATGATGAGACATTAGCAGGGAACATCGGTGCAGCCTGATAGATCTGGAGTGAGTATAACACAATAATGACTGTGGTCTGTACATGAGAGGTTTATGGTGTAATGACAGGTGATAGTGTCACACATTGCTCTATATATCACACACGCTGTGTAACACTCATTGTATAATGATCAGTGATAGGTATATATGATGAGACATTAGCAGGGAACATCGGTGCAGCCTGATAGATCTGGAGTGAGTATTACACTATAATGACTGTGGTCTGTACATGAGAGGGTTATGGTGTAATGACAGGTGATAGTGTCACACATTGCTGTATATATCACAGACGCTATGTAACACACACTGTATAATGATCACTGACATATATATATGATGAGACATTAGCAGGGAACATCGGTGCAGCCTGATAGATCTGGAGTGAGTATTACACTATAATGACTGTGGTCTGTACATGAGAGGGTTATGGTGTAATAACAGGTGATAGTGTCACACATTGCTGTATATATCACACACGCTGTGAAACACACATTGTATAATGATTAATGACAGGTATATATGATGAGACATTAGCAGGGAACATCGGTGCAGCCTGATAGATCTGGAGTGAGTATTACACTATAATAACTATGGTCTGTACATGAGAGGGTTATGGTGTAATAACAGGTGATAGTGTCACACATTGCTGTATATATCACACACGCTGTGTAACACACACTGTATAATGATCAGTGACAGGTATATATGATGAGACATAAGCAGGGAACATCGGTGCAGCCTGATAGATCTGGAGTGAGTATTACACTATAATGACTGTGGTCTGTACATGAGAGGGTTATGGTGTAATAACAGGTGATAGTGTCACACATTGCTGTATATATCACACACGCTGTGTAACACACATTGTATAATGATCAGTGACAGGTATATATGATGAGACATTAGCAGGGAACATCGGTGCAGCCTGATAGATCTGGAGTGAGTATTATACTATAATGACTGTGGTCTGTACATGAGAGGGTTATGGTGTAATAACAGGTGATAGTGTCACACATTGCTGTATATATCACACACACTGTGTAACACACACTGTATAATGATCAATAACAGGTATATATGATGAGACATTAGCAGGGAATATCGGTGCAGCCTGATAGATCTGGAGTGAGTATTATACTATAATGACTGTGGTCTGTACATGAGAGGGTTATGGTGTAATAACAGGTGATAGTGTCACACATTGCTGTATATATCACACACTCTGTATAACACACACTGTATAATGATCAGTGACAGGTATATATGATGAGACATTAGCAGGGAACATCGGTGCAGCCTGATAGATCTGGAGTGAGTATTACACTATAATGACTGTGGTCTGTACATGAGAGGGTTATGGTGTAATAACAGGTGATAGTGTCACACATTGCTGTATATATCACACACGCTGTGTAATACACACTGTATAATGATCAGTGACAGGTATATATGATGAGACATTAGCAGGGAACATCGGTGCAGCCTGATATATCTGGAGTGAGTATTACACTATAATGACTGTGGTCTGTACATGAGAGGGTTATGGTGTAATAACAGGTGATAGTGTCACACATTGCTGTATATATCACACACGCTGTGTAACACACACTGTATAATGATCAGTGACAGGTATATATGATGAGACATTAGCAGGGAACATCGGTGCAGCCTGATAGATCTGGAGTGAGTATTACACCATAATGACTGTGGTCTGTACATGAGAGGGTTATGGTGTAATAACAGGTGATAGTGTCACACATTACTGTATATATCACACACTCTGTGTAACACACACTGTATAATGATCAGTGATAGGTATATATGATGAGACACTAGCAGGGAACATCGGTGCAGCCTGATAGATCTGAAGTGAGTATTACACTATAATGACTGTGGTCTGTACATGAGAGGGTTATGGTGTAATAACTGGTGATAGTGTCACACATTGCTGTATATATCACACACGCTGTGTAATACACACTGTATAATGATCAGTGATAGGTATATATGATGAGACATTAGCAGGGAACATCGGTGCAGCCTGATAGATCAGGAGTGTGTATAACACTATAATGACTGTGGTCTGTACATGAGAGGGTTATGCTGTAATAACAGGTAATAGTGTCACACATTGCTGTATATATCACACACGCTGTGTAATACACATTGTATAATGATCATTGACAGGTATATATGAAGAGACATTAGCAGGGAACATCAGTGCAGCCTGATAGATCTGGAGTGAGTATTACACTATAATGACTGTGGTCTGTACTAGGGGTGTGCACCGGCCACTTTTCGTGTTTTTTGTTTTGGTTTTGGATCTGGATCTTTCTTCGTGTTTTGGATCTGGATTGGTTTTGCCAAAACCACCCTTCCGTGTTTTGGGTTCTGGGTTTTGTGTTTTGGATCTGTATTTTTTTTAAAAAAAGCATAAAAACAGCTAAAATCACAGAATTTGTTGGTTTCTCTGCTCCTATGCTATTATTAACCTCAATAACCTTAATTTCCACTCATTTCCAGTCTATTCTGAACACCTCACACCTCACAATAGTGTTTTCATGTCCAAAAGGTTGCACCGAGGTAGCTGGATGACTATGCTAAGCGACACGCGTGGGCGGCACAAACACGTGACCCATCTAGGAGTGACACTGCAGTGGCAGACAGGATGGCAGTTAGAAAAACTAGGCCCCAAACTGTACATAATGCAAAGAAAAAAAAGAAGTGCAAGATGGAATTGTCCTTGGGCCCTCCCACCCACCCTTATGTTGTATAAACAGGACATGCACACTTTAACAAATCAATCATTTCAGCGCCAGGGTCTGCCACACAACTGTGGCTGAAATGATTGGTTCGTTTGGGCCCCCACAAAACAAGCTGGCAATTAATGTGTCCCTGCACAAACTGGCTCTACGGAGGCAAGATGTCATCCTCATCCTCCTCATCCACTGATTCCTCACCCTCTTCAGTGTGTACATCCTCATCCTCACAGAGTATTAATTCGTCCCTGCTGGAACCACAGGTCCCTCTGTACGTTCTGGAGGCTGGTCTCCCTGGAAGAGTTGATAATTCATTTTATGAACATCATCTTCTCCACATTTTGTGGAAGCAACCTCCTACGCCTTTCGCTGACAAGGTTCCCGGCTGCACTAAACACTCTTTCGGAGTACACACTGGAGGGGGGGCAACTCAGGTAAAATAGAGCCAGTTTGTACAGGGACCTCCAAATTGCTTCTTTTTCCTGCCAGTACAGGTACGGACTGTCTGACATGCCTACTTGGATGCTGTCACCGATGTAATCCTTTAACAGACAGACGCACGCTTGTCGCTGCTGCTTTGAGGATTCAAGTGCGGCTACAGCCCACACAATTCACAAAGACAGAAAAAAAAAATTATATTTTTATTGTTTGTGGAGCACACTTTGAGGGTTACACCACCCTTTAACAGACAGACGCACGCTTGTCGCTGCTGCTTTGAGGATGCAAGTGCGGCTACAGCCCACACAATTCACAAAGACAGAAAAAAGAAGAAGAATATTTTAATTGTTTGTGTAGAACACTTTGAGGTGTCACCACCCTTTAACAGACAGACGCATGCTTGTCGCTGCTGCTTTAAGGATGCAGGTGCGGCTACAGCCCACACATTTCACAAAGACCGAAAAAAAAAGAACAATATTTTAATTGTTTGTGTAGAACACTTTGAGGTGTCACCACCCTTTAACAGACAGACGCACGCTTGTCGCTGCTGCTTTAAGGATGCAGGTGCGGCTACAGCCCACACAATTCACATAGACAGAAAAAAGAAGAAGAATATTTTTATTGTTTGTGTAGCACACTTTGAGGGTGTCACCACCCTTTAACAGACAGACGCACGCTTGTCGCTGCTGCTTTAAGGATGCAGGTGCGGCTACATCGCACACAAGTCACAAACACATTAAAAAAATAGTTTTTTATTTTTTGGAGCACTTTGAGAGTTACACCACCCTTTAACAGACAGACGCACGCTTGTCGCTGCTGCTTTAAGGATGCAGGTGCGGCTACAGCCCACACATTTCACAAAGACCAAAAAAAAAAGAACAATATTTTAATTGTTTGTGTAGCACACTTTGAGGGTGTCACCACCCTTTAACAGACAGATGCACGCTTGTCGCTGCTGCTTTGAGGATGCAAGTGTGGCTACATCGCACACAAGTCACAAACACATTAAAAAAATAGTTTTTTATTTTTTGGAACACTTTGAGAGTTACACCACCCTTTAACAGACAGACGCACGCTTGTCGCTGCTGCTTTAAGGATGCAGGTGCGGCTACAGCCCACACATTTCACAAAGACCGAAAAAAAAAGAACAATATTTTAATTGTTTGTGTAGAACACTTTGAGGGTGTCACCACCCTTTAACAGACAGACGCACGCTTGTTGCTGCTGCTTTAAGGATGCAGGTGTGGCTACAGCCCACACATTTCACAAAGACCAAAAAAAAAAGAACAATATTTTAATTGTTTGTGTAGCACACTTTGAGGGTGTCACCACCCTTTAACAGACAGACGCACGCTTGTCGCTGCTGCTTTAAGGATGCAGGTGCGGCTTCAGCCCACACAATTCACAAAGACAGAAAAAAGAACAATATTTTAATTGATTGTGTAGCACACTTTGAGGGTGTCACCACCCTTTAACAGACAGACACACGCTTGTCGCTGCTGCTTTAAGGATGCAGGTGCGGCTACAGCCCACACAATTCACAAAGACAGAAAAAAGAACAATATTTTAATTGTTTGTGTAGCACACTTTGAGGGTGTCACCACCCTTTAACAGACAGATGCACGCTTGTCGCTGCTGCTTTAAGGATGCAGGTGCGGCTACAGCCCATACAATTCACAAAGACAGAAAAAAAAAGAACAATATTTTAATTGTTTGTGTAGCACACTTTGAGGGTGTCACCACCCTTTAACAGACAGATGCACGCTTGTCGCTGCTGCTTTGATGATGCAGGTGGAATCTAGACGGGATTTGGAACCGAGGACACACTACCTCCATCAATTGTCTAAATCCCACTGCACTAATGTCGGATACCGGATGCACGTCTAACACCAACATAGCAGTCAAGGCCTCAGTTATACGTTTTGCTTCAGGATGACTGCTGTCGTACTTCATCCTCATCGCTAGGGACTGTTGGAGGGTCAATTGTTTAGTAAAAGTAGTGATGTTCCTACTTCCTCTCTGGGATGATGAACAACTCCGAGCAGCAGCAACAGCACTAGGAGGAAGAGGTTCTTGATCTTTCCCTATTTTATTTTTATCGGAGAAAGTTTGGTCCTCCATTTATGTTATATTGATATATATACGTGCGGCTAAAGCGCACACAAACACAGAAAATATTATTTTATTTTTGCTGGAGAGTAGTGCACTTTGTGGGTTACACCACCCTTTAAGAAATGAGCCAGCCGGCTCTTTACTTATGGGACACAGGCGCACGCTTGGCGCTGCTCCTTTGTTGATGCACGTGCAGCCACAGTGCACACAATTCACAAACACAGAAAATAATTTTTTTTTTGGTTTGGACTGGAGTGTACTTTCGGGGGTTACAGCACCCTTAACGGTCAAGCCAGCCGGCCCTTTACTTATGACACAGGCGCACGCTTGGCACTACTTTGTTGATGCACGTGCGGCTACTGCGCACACAATTCACAAACACAGAAAATAATTTTTTTTTAGGCTTGGACTGGAGTGTACTTTCGGGGGTTACAGCACCATTAACGGTCAAGCCAGCCGGCCCTTTACTTATGACACAGGCGCACGCTTGGCACTACTTTGTTGATGCACGTGCGGCTACTGCGCACACAATTCACAAACACAGAAAATAAATTTTTTTTGGTTTGAACTGGAGTGTACTTTCGGGGGTTACAGCACCCTTTAACGGTCAAGCCAGCCGGCCCTTTACTTATGACACAGGCGCACGCTTGGCACTACTTTTTTGATGCACGTGCGGCTACTGCGCACACAATTCACAAACACAGAAAATAATTTTTTTTTGGTTTGGACTGGAGTGTACTTTCGGGGGTTACAGCACCCTTTAACGGTCAAGCCAGCCGGCCCTTTACTTATGACACAGGCGCACGCTTGGCACTACTTTTTTGATGCACGTGCGGCTACTGCGCACACAATTCACAAACACAGAAAATATATTATTTTTTTAGCACTTGAGGGGAGCACCCCTGATGGACAGAGCACCCCCTGGACAACACTACAGCACTCCTTTAGGACTGGGACACTGCACAGGACTTTGGAGTGGACACAGCCCCTATGGAGAACTGACTGCACAACACAGTCCAGCCAGCCCCTATGGACTTTGAAGTAGTGGACAACAGCAGCACTACACTACACTACACAGCCATAACTCCCACCCTCCCTCTTCACTGTCCACAGCCGAGTGAGAAAATGGCGCCGACGCGGGTACCTTATATAGGATCCAAAACCCGCGAGACTCGGAAGGCGGGATGATGACGTTTTGCCTCGATTTCAGATCCGAGTCAGGCGGGAAAAGTCGAGCCTGACTCGGATCGGACTCGGATCGGGGGGGCTCGGGGGGGTTCGGATTTCAGAAATCCGAACCCGCTCACCCCTAAATAACAGGTGATAGTGTCACACATTGCTGTATATATCACACACCCTGTGTAACACACATTGTATAATGATCAGTGACAGGTATATATGATGAGACATTAGCAGGGAACATCGGTGCAACCTGATAGATCTGGAGTGAGTATTACACTATAATGACTGTGGTCTGTACATGAGAGGGTTATGGTGTAATAACAGGTGATAGTGTCACACCTTGCTGTATATATCACACGCTGTGTAACACACACTGTATAATGATCAGTGACAGGTATATATGATGAGACATTAGCAGGGAACATCGGTGCAGCCTGATAGATCTGGAGTGAGTATTACACTATAATGACTGTGCTCTGTACATGAGAGGGTTATGGTGAAATAACAGGTGATAGTGTCACACATTACTGTATATACCACACACGCTGTGTAACACTCATTGTATAATGATCAGTGACAGGTATATATGATGAGACATTAGCAGGGAACATCGATGCAGCCTGATAGATCAGGAGTGAGTATTACACTATAATGACTGTGGTCTGTACATGAGAGGGTTATGGTGTAATAAAAGGTGATAGTGTCACACATTACTGTATATACCACACACGCTGTGTAACACACATTGTATAATGATCAGTGACAGGTATATATGATGAGACATTAGCAGGGAACATCGATGCAGCCTGATAGATCAGGAGTGAGTATTACACTATAATGACTGTGGTCTGTACATGAGAGGGTTATGGTGTAATAACAGGTGATAGTGTCACACATTGCTGTATATATCACACACACTGTGTAACACACATTGTATAATGATCAGTGACAGGTATATATGATGAGACATTAGCAGGGAACATCGGTGCAGCCTGATAGATCTGGAGTGAATATTATACTATAATGACTGTGGTCTGTACATGAGAGGGTTATGGTGTAATAACAGGTGATAGTGTCACACATTGCTGTATATATCACACACGCTGTGTAACACACATTGTATAATGATCAGTGACAGGTATATATGATGAGCCATTAGCAGGGAACATCGGTGCAGCCTGATAGATCTGAAGTGAGTATTATACTATAATGACTGTGGTCTGTACATGAGAGGGTTATGGTGTAATAACAGGTGATAGTGTCACACATTGCTGTATATATCACACACGCTGTGTAATACACACTGTATAATGATCAGTGACAGGTATATATGATGAGACATTAGCAGGGAACATCGGTGCAGCCTGATAGATCTGGAGTGAGTATTACACTGTAATGACTGTGATCTGTACATGAGAGGGTTATGGTGTAATAACAGGTGATAGTGTCACACATTACTGTATATATCACACACGCTGTATAACACACACTGTATAATGCTCAGTGACAGGTATATATGATGAGATATTAGCAGGGAACATCGGTGCAGCCTGATAGATCTGGAGTGAGTATTACACTATAATGACTGTGGTCTGTACATGAGAGTGTTATGGTGTAATAACAGGTAATAGTGTCACACATTGCTGTATATATCACACACACTGTGCAACACACACTGTATAATGATCAGTGACAGGTATATATGATGAGACATTAGCAGGGAACATTGGTGCAGCCTGATAGATCTGGAGTGAGTATTACACTATAATGACTGTGGTCTGTACATGAGAGGGTTATGGTGTAATAACTGGTGATAGTGTCACACATTACTGTATATACCACACACGCTGTGTAACACACATTGTATAATGATCAGTGACAGGTATATATGATGAGACATTAGCAGGGAACATCGGTGCAGCCTGATAGATCTGGAGTGAGTATTACACTATAATGACTGTGGTCTGTACATGAGAGGGTTATGGTGTAATAACAGGTGATAGTGTCACACATTGCTGTATATATCACACACGCTGTGTAACACACACTGTATAATGATCAGTGACAGGTATATATGATGAGACATTAGCAGGGAACATCGGTGCAGCCTGATAGATCTGGAGTGAGTATTACACTATAATGACTGTGGTCTGTACATGAGAGGGTTATGGTGTAATAACAGGTGATAGTGTCACACATTGCTGTATATATCACACACGCTGTGTAACACACACTGTATAATGATCAGTGACAGGTATATATGATGAGACATTAGCAGGGAACATCGGTGCAGCCTGATAGATCTGGAGTGAGTATTACACTATAATGACTGTGGTCTGTACATGAGAGGGTTATGGTGTAATAACAGGTGATAGTGTCACACATTACTGTATATATCACACACACTGTGTAACACACACTGTATAATGATCAGTGACAGGTATATATGATGAGACATTAGCAGGGAACATCGGTGCAGCCTGATAGATCTGGAGTGAGTATTACACTATAATGACTGTGGTCTGTACATGAGTGGGTTATAACAGGTGATAGTGTCACACATTGCTGTATATATCACACACTGTGTAACACACACTGTATAATGATCAGTGACAGGTATATATGATGAGACATTAGCAGGGAACATCGGTGCAGCCTCATTGATCTGGAGTGAGTATTACACTATAATGACTGTGGTCTGTACATGAGAGGGTTATGGTGTAATAACAGGTGATAGTGTCACACATTGCTGTATATATCCCACACACTGTGTAACACACACTGTATAATGATCAGTGACAGGTATATATGATGAGACATTAGCAGGGAACATCGGTGCAGCCTGATAGATCTGGAGTGAGTATTACACAATAATGACTGTGGTCTGTACATGAGAGGGTTATGGTGTAATAACAGGTGATAGTGTCACACATTGCTGTATATATCACACACGCTGTGTAACACTCATTGTATAATGATCAGTGACAGGTATATATGATGAGACATTAGCAGGGAACATCGGTGCAGCCTGATAGATCTGGAGTGAGTATTACACTATAATGACTGTGGTCTGTACATGAGAGGTTTATGGTGTAATAACAGGTGATAGTGTCACACATTGCTGTATATATCACACTCGCTGTGTAACACACACTGTATAATGATCAGTGACAGGTATATATGATGAGACATTAGCAGCGAACATCGGTGCAGCCTGATAGATCTGGAGTGAGTATTACACTGTAATGACTGTGGTCTGTACATGAGAGGGTTATGGTGTAATAACAGGTAATAGTGTCACACATTGCTGTATATATCACACACGCTGTGTAACACACACTGTGTAATGATCAGTGACAGGTATATATGATGAGACATTAGCAGGGAACATCGGTGCAGCCTGATAGATCTGGAGTGAGTATTACACTATAATGACTGTGGTCTGTACATGAGAGGGTTATGGTGTAATAACAGGTGATAGTGTCACACATTGCTGTATATATCACACACGCTGTGTAACACACACTGTGTAATGATCAGTGACAGGTATATATGATGAGACATTAGCAGGGAACATCGGTGCAGCCTGATAGATCTGGAGTGAGTATTACACTATAATGACTGTGGTCTGTACATGAGAGGGTTATGGTGTAATAACAGGTGATAGTGTCACACATTGCTATATATGTCACACACACTTCAGATGGCTCTTGTTCTCGTAGACCCACTCCTTCCTATGTGAAAGAGTTCTGGGGATGTGAGAAGGGATCTCAGCGGATCCCTCCACCATCTCCTCACTTCCCCCCTGGCGGCATTGCGCATACATTACCTTAGGTCACACATTTGCAGAAGGCAGCGATGTGGGGAGTTTATGCTGCTTCTTGTGTGTCAGTGTCACTTATAGTTAGGACATCTGCATTTTGGAGCAGCTGTCTCCAGACTCGAGCAATAATGTTTTGCTCTGGTGTTATGTATCTCCTGCGTTGAGGTGAATACTTCATCATTGAGGGCCATACGACCTTGGATGAAGAATAAAAAAAGAAGACCTGTTTCCTATTATTAAAAATAATTGCAAAAAACATAACATAGCATATTTATTTTATCTGTAGTCTTTTTATAAAATATTTTGAAAAGTATTTCAATAGTCTGTGTCTTGGAAAGGCAGCATATATTACTGCACATAATTTTGGTGTTGATGGGTTTGGTTAGCTGCACCCCAAAAAGATAATTAGAGTGGACAAGAGACATTTTTTATTATCTGGTGTAAAAAAATATAATTAAATAGTATTTCAAGAGTGTGTGTATTTGAAAATTAGCATATATTACTGTACTTATTCTGGGTGTTGGTAGGTCTCCATTAGCTGCGCCCCAAAAAATAATGAAAGTGTAAAAGGAAAACTGCAGTCTTTTATGAAAACTGCATGGTAAAGGTAATAGTCACTATCTCATTGTATGTTCACTTGGTGTGGTGGCAGTTAAATAACAGCTTTACTCCTGTCCTTGTATAAAAAAAATTTTGTATATTTCATGGATCAATTAATAGCAGAGCAGGAGCAACCCAGTACAATGTATTTCTTTACAAGTGGTGGTCCTGCCACTGCTGCTTCTTGCACTAGAATGCTCTGGCCAAACACAGTGTGGCATCTTCTGTAAACTCACTTGTGCTACCTTCTCACTAGAAGTGTCACCTTTAAAACAGACAAATTAGTGCACAAAAACAACACTAAGGCTGAAGAACAAAGTATGTTAACAAACCTAACAGATTCTTGATGAGAGTCTAAGGATGTCCACATGCACTATGGGTGAGTCTAACATTCCTGTATTTCCAGAGAAGTCTCCTTCCACCATTTTTTAATTATCTTCAATTGTGAAGATGAGTAGCAGTAAAAGTAACGATGGTGGCATAGAAATTTTGGATGCTACTATGGAAGTGCAACAGGAAGAGGGTGATAATTCTGTAACTGACACTAATGAGGATTTTGGTGATGAATGTGTTGGACAAGAACAAGTTGATAACATTTAGGAGGAGGATGTTGTTTGTGTCAATGTAAGTCAGCCACCAGTGCAGCAATTATTGCCAGTTATAACAAGAAAGAGAATGTCATGGGTAAAAGACCAACAATGCCACATTTACCAAGGAATTTGTAGCATTTGTGAGGCCAAGGAAAATGGAGGTATAGATATTAACCATCTAGGCACCTCCTCACTGTTACATCATGCGCAACGAATTAATGCAAATTATTTATCAAAATCTGGACAGATCACTGCACATGTTATCTCCACTGCCAACACCTTCATCATTATCCTCCTCAATAATAATCGGAGGTAGTCCTACTGCACCCACTTTCGAAAGGTACCTGACTCCTCCCTTGTCCAGGATGCCCAAGAAAAATCCTTCCATGCTAGGGCTCCTGCTGCTTGGGGTGAATCTTCATCACAGAACAGGTCTAAGAAAACTAGAAGGTTCAAACAATTGGCTGTGAAACAATCATTTGCAAGAGGAACCAAGTACAGTATGACAGCTGCTATCCTCTTGCACAGCGGATCACTGAAGCCATGACGGTTATGTTAGCAGTAGATCTGCATCCAATATCAACAAGCAATGCTTCTGGTCTTAGCCGACTAGTTGATGTCATGTGGCCGCACTTAAAAATTCCATCTCAATTCTTTTTTACCAGAACAGCAATTCCTCTCCTGTACCAGGATGTTAAAAATATTATCATTTGCCTTGTAAATCCATTGTCCCTACAGTACTATCCAATTAAGTACAGATATTTGGACCATCTGTAATGGTCAAACTAAAGGTTACATGACTGGCAGCACACTGGGTGGGTGTATCACATTCAGCAGCGTCATCTAACACCAGCCCATTCGCAGGCAAACTATGTTCTGTATCATTGGCTTCACTAGGATGCATACTGGTGTCAATCTGTTGGGAAAACTCAGGGATGTGATAGCTAAGTGGCTTACCCCACGAAGACCCTCCTCAGGATTTGCTGTTTCTGATAACAGTAACTTAGAGACTGTCTCAGAAATGATGGTTTACATACATACAGTACCAGCATATGAGGGTGGAGTGCCGGCACATGCACAGAACTAGTCTTACGTGATCGCACACATTGCTCCAAGCCGCAGCTTCATTGACATGCCATTTAGGGATGGGGAAAGGGTGGTGGCAGCCTGCGTTCCCGGAAAGGGGTTGTGCTGAGTGCTGAGGCCAGGGTCTGCGATGGGCAGGACTGGACAGGAGGCATACAGTCTGATATATGCAAAAAAAGTTTTTTAGGCAAGTCCGCACAAAGGAAAAAGTAAAGGGGGAAGCTGCACTCTTGCCTTTGAGTTACTAAGATAAGCACCTTTGAACTCATCTCTGTTTTTAGAACCTTACTCTCAGTTCATTTGTTTTTTATTTATATTATTGGGCTTGTGCAATACTTACCATTTTCCAATTTGCACTTTATTCCAACACTGTGGTGTTGAGATTTATTTATCTGCTTTTTAACTCAGTCATTTAATATTATTAATATCTTTGCTCCTTCATTTTTTTAGATATTAGCTTGACATTTAAAGTCATATGTAATATGTGCGTTTTTATTTCATGTATTCATGTTAGTGTGTCCTTTTGAACCTTTGATTAAATTTTTTTTTCTATATATTTATTGCACTGTGCACTTTCTAAGTGACGCCTGTCACTGTATCATTCACTTCTTCCACGAAAACGTAAAGGGTATTACAAAAAATTCACCTTGATTAGGATTTAAGATTTGAAATTCTCCTGAAACTGACCAAAGAAATCACTAAAAATTGTAATTTGAACAGAACTACCTTTATATAAAAATATATGTTGGTAGTAATTCTGCTTGGTCAATGGTGCTCCCCCGAGTCATGTATAGTCATCATGGTAAAGAAAAAGTAGAAAAAGGACTCTGTGTGGGGGCACACTTATAGGGAGAAAATATAGTTAAAACGTAGGCCCTCATTCAGAGCCGTACGCTCTGAGCAGAGCGCACGCTCTGAATGAGGGCCGCCCTCCATAAAAATGGAGCGTCCTCCTGGGTCACCACCCACAGCCTATACGAGCGTGCATTTTGATGGCCGCGATGGTCGTGACCATCGCGACCATCGAAACTGCGAGCCGGAGCCTGCGGTTGAGGTTTTCAACCGCAAGCTCCGGAGTGATTTTGGCTCTATCAGAGCCAAAATCACTCCCACTGACATCACTAGTGATGTCAGTGGGCCGGCTTCTGACGGGAGGCGTTCCCGAGGGATCGCCCCCGTCAGGGAGGCACGCCCCCGGCACACCCACCAAAGGGGGCGTGCTGTCAGTCAACATCGACAGCACGCCCCCTTTGAAGAGACTCTACGAGCGAAGGAAAATCCTTCGCTCGTCGCATCTGGCGCATGCGCACGACGGAGCTCCCTCCGTCGTGCGCATGCTCAGTGCAGAACATCGACCCACTTGCGAGTGGACAGCCGCTCGCGAGTGGGTCTGAATCAGGCCCTTAGCTTTTAATATATAATACTAATAAAATAAAAGGAGTTAGTATAAAATACACCTAAAATAAATGACTGCTGCACAAATGCGAAATATTGACTAAATCAAATCATCAAGCAGTATAATACTGCAATTATTCTGCCGGTTATAGACAACGCTCTCTAATGAATCGTAAGTATTCAAGAAAAGAATTTCCTAATTAGTAAAACCTCCCACTCGATCCGCTGTGTAACACTTAGATGAACAATAAGGTATGCTCCTACAAAAGAATTTTACTGTGTGTATGCCAACTTAATTTATTCCAATCGATATAGTTGAAAAGTGGGCATACTATTCACACCAATAATCACAAATATAACACTTAGTTGAACAATAAGGGATGCTCCTACAAAAGAATATCGCTGTGTGTATGCCACCAGGGGCGCCGAGACGGGGGGGAGCGGGTACAGTTTACCCGGGCCCAGGCTTCCAGAGGGGCCCGGGTCCGGCGCCCCCCCCACTTCCTCCCTCCCCTCCTCCCTCTGCTGTGTGCTGGGCTGCAGCGGGAGATTGCTTGCGACTGCTAAGTAACAGCCACAGCAATCTCCTATGCCTGAAGGGGGGAGCAATCACACTGATCGCACCCCCCACTGGCTTAACACTGGGCTGAGGGGCTCACAGCGCCCCCTCCCCGGCGCGCGGCGCTGCAAAACTTTTTTTTTCTTCAAGGGGGCGTGACCACGTCTTCTGAAATTAGGCCATGCCCCCTCTTTACAAGGGCCCGGCGTGGCTCTCTACGCCCCTGTATGCCACCTTAATATTATTCCAATCGATATAATTGAAAAGTGGGCATACTATCCACACCAATAATCACAAATATAATCATCAATCATCAGCAGTGCTATTACTTAACAGTAGGTCGGTGTAAGTATAATGGTTCCATGCATAACATAACAGGTTGATATATGCAAAAAATGCAGTATAGCCAGTATGTGTTAGACACTCCCAATGAACCCCTTATTGGCAACAGACAAACATACAATCATCATATAGCATATATAAACAGTGAATCAATGAATACCAACATAAAAATAAAAATACATATGTGTGTATATGCTGGGTGCACCCTTATTAGTAACTGGGAACAGTTATCCTAAAGTGGATAGTACCCTAATATGATAACTATGTTGACAGCTGTATTAAAGCAATTTGCATGTAGGTTGTTGCTTTGTATATATTTAGCACTTTTTCTGCAACATTGCAATATTCATAGAAAAGAGTAGCACCCTGATTGCAGAACCTGTTAATTGCTTTCTATATAGGCATTGGCATGTGTGTTGTTATTATTGGACATCATTTTTTTCAATATTGCAGTATGCATAGGTTGTTGTTATTCCAAATGGATATGCTGTCCATATATTGAGGTTTTGAATATTGAGTCTATAAGTATATTTATCAACACAGTATGTTATTAAGTTGACAATTGGCCATATGCTTTCTTAGTTGTATAAATATATATCCTCTGGTATTGAAAACATATATAATAGTCCCAGATTAACATATATAATAGTCCCAGATTTTGGTAATCTGTCTCCTATTGTAGTTATAGTTCAATATAGCATTATAAAGGTAACTCCGGTCTTTATATATAGATCCTGAAGATGTCCTTGGAAAAATTACTGTCCACTGATTTAGAAACAATGTCCTTTTGTACAAGAATATTCATATATATACACAGAGCTGTATTCCATATAGGTTTTAAAGTATATTTGCAATATGTCTAGAACACCAATGTGTATTTTGGCTGTATTGTCTCGACCCAACAAGGTCTCAATATGACTTGTATCTCCAACTGTCTCTCTGCTATCTCTTCCTGGATGTCCCAGCAATTTCTTAAACTTAATATGTCTAAGACAGAGCTGATCATCTTCCCACCCTCCCACATCACCTCACTTCCCACTATTTATTTATCAATTGATGGAATAACTATCTCATCTAGTCCCAAGGTGCGCTGTCTTGGAGTTATTCTGGACTCATCCCTCTCCTTCAAACCACATATCCAGAACCTTTCACAGTCCTGTCGTTTCCATCTCAAAAATATTTCTAAGATCAGACCCTATCTCCCCCAGGATGCTACTAAAACACTCATACACTCACTGGTCATCTCCAGATTGGACTATTGTAACCTCCTCCTATCTGGCCTCCCCAAATCCCATCTCTCTCCTCTCCAGTCTATCCTTAATGCTGCTGCACGGCTTATCTTCCTCTCCAAATGCTCTACATCTGCCTCCCCTCTCCTACAAGCTCTCCACTGGCTCCCCTTCCCTTTTAGAACCCAATTTAAGGTTCTCACACTCACTTACAAAGCCCTCACCTAATCATCCCCATATACATCTCTGATCTCATCTCCCTTCACGCTGCTCTCCAGCCTCTTTGCTCAACTAATGCATGCCGCCTTTCATGCCAGCTGATTACTTCCTCCCACTCCCGCCTCCAAGATTTTGCCCGCACTGCTCCCCACCTCTGGAACTCTCTCCCACTCCCCATCAGACTCTCCACCTGTTTGCAATCCTTCAAACGGGCTCCCAAGACCCACTACTTCATCACAGCCTTCCAGCTCTCATTCTAACTCCTTGCTACAAGCTCCTTTGTCCCCATCTACCCCATCTGTGTCAACCCAGTTTGTCTTCCCCTCCCTTTTTAAATTGTAAGCTCTCACAAGCAGGGCCATCTACCCTCTTGTGCTTCTCCTTACTATAGTGTCATTTACTTCTTACTCACCACTAGGGCACCTAACACTTGGTTGCTTATGCTCTGTTGCTTATCTGGGTGATATGATCGCTAATGTAGCAATATATATTATCCATGTCCTGTATTGTATTGTTCTGTAAGTCACTTGTATACAATTTGTTTTGGTACTTTGAAAGGTGCTGCGGAACACTTGTGGCGCCATATAAATAAATGATAATAATAATAATAATAATAATAAACAGCCCAAATATCAATCAAGACAACATATATCATAGACAGAAAAAGAAGTGCCGATGTCTAATAAACTGGCCCCCTTCTGCTGTTTGCTATCATAGGATATGCCCTAGAGGATAGAAAATGAGAGAGGGGACTGTATGCATCGTGAAAGGTTAAAGGAAGCAGATATGCAGGAAGGAGTACTGGCAGTCCTCCCTGATATCCCTAAGGTAGCGGAGGGATGTCAACACCACTTACCTGTCCATCGCTGCTGTCCCGAGTGACAGAGAGAAGGGAGAGAGGAGCAAGTTGGCAGCATGTCTCTGCAGGGAGTAGAGCGTTTTCCGGCTTGCCGGTCACGTGTGCGCACCATGTGACCGCTTGGCTGTGTACTGATGCGCGTTTCGCTGTGCTTGATCACAGTGCAGCTTCTGTGTTTCCATTTTCGGGCTCTCCTGATACACATAGGAAAAGCCAATCAGGGCATCCATAGTTAGATTGGCATTTGATACAGCCAATGATGAGGCTTTATTGTTTAGTCAATCGCAAGTGTCTCTGGCTTTGATTGAGATTTATCCTATCCAATCCTATCACAGGAATTGCTTGTTTGACTGATATATAGTGTATCCAATCCCTACATTGTTATGTCCACTATTATTATCAATCAGGGTGCTGTATCAGGAGAATCGTTATTGATAAATGCCCATAAGTGATCCTCATTTGCGCTTTAATGCAATGTCAGTATATTTCTCCATATATGAGTACTCATTCATACACCATATATGTCTATTCATAAATAAAATCTTAATATCAATATTCAGTTGTATAGTTATTTAAAGATTCACCAAAAGCATAATCATATATTATAATTGTCTACTTCTGCTGCTATTATAATTATTGTCAAAAAGTTTTTTAATTACTATATTGTTAATAAAGGATTATTATTATTATAATCATTCAGTTGTTATTAATTGTATAAAACAATCAGTGTCTCGCACCTAATAATTTCATATAAGGTAATAAATAGAAAAGTACATATCTTGCATCTAAGCATATCACATATATAGATTAATACAAAAACTTTCTTTATATCCACATCTGCTAATTTCAGGAAATGTAAGATGAATATCATACCACTATTAATTCAATACATCCACAAAAGTTTGAACGTATAAACATATGTATCTGTATGTATGCAGATCCATGTACATTCATGCAGATACCCATCCCCCAGTTTATCTCAAATTAAGTGAAGAATCATGATCCGCAAGTGTGTATATATATATATATATATATATATATATATATATATATATTATCACACACAATAACATATATGTGTCATGTCCATACTATCCCATATATGTATGTATATAATATCTACATATTCCACCTTTCATTGTATATTTCTTAGGGAAATAAAGGGGAAGAAGAATGTGGGGTCAAAAATATATTTAATTTCATATTATTCTATTTTATTTCATTATATTATATTAGAGGAAGAGGAGTGTTGATCTAGCATAGTTGTAAGTGTATTACTGAATTTTTCTTCTTACATGCAAGTGTGATGCATTGTTCAAAATTATATTGTATCTCAAAAAAACTATAACCATACCCATGAAAATTAAATTAATCAACATATACATAAATATACACATACATACACCTATACATATGCTAACATACACATACATATATATGCACACACAACTATACATATACACACAAGCATAAACATACCTACATATATAACCACACAATTATATAAACCCCATTTGACAAATATGCTGAATAAACTAGTAACAATTAATCAGTGAATAAATAGGTAACTACTGATAATCATGAAAATCAATATATATATATATATATATATATATATATATATAATATATACAAATATAAATAATAATAAATATTAATATGAATAAAAATAAATTAATTGTAAGTAAATAATAATAAAAATAATAAAAATAAAAAACGGAAAGAGTAAAAAAATATTGTTATAATATAGTAATAATGTGACATATTAGTGAAGAAAATATGTTGAAAAAAATATATATATTAATATTATAAGGATGAACATGGGTTAATAATCTAATATAATTAAAATTGATTATGTAAATACCCATGTAGTACAAAAGTGATATCATAGGTGTAAAAATATCTCATAAATTCATATGTGCTAAATCCTAACCCGTGAAAAAAGTAATTGCAATTCAATGATGACTATTCACTCAAAAGATCATGAAGGGTAATGATAATATCCTCAAGTTGTTAAAAAGACTCCATAATTCATATACTCATTCATTCCCTTTGGAGCCACTGAGCCCAATTTGAATGTCCATTAACTTTCCTTCCTCAACAATGCATTAGTCATATCTCCTCCCCTTATTCCAAGTTTAATTCTCTCTAGTCCACAGACTTTTAAGTCCTTACTTGAACCAGCATGGTGATAGAGAAAATGACGCACCACTGTTGTAAGCTGTCTCATTTTTGATAAATCTGTTGCAACATTCTGAATAGAACCAATATGTTCAAGGACGCATTGTTTAAGAGAACGTGTGGTCATCCCGACATATTTAAGATTACAGCTGCACATAAGGCAATATACAACTCCTTCTGTTTTACAATTAATGTGATCTCTTATTTTAATCAAGTTTTTGTACTTGTCCTCAATTTCTTCCATTCTGATGATGTGTTTACAAATTTTACATGTACCACATGGGAATGTGCCTACTGTATCATTTTTTCTTGATGTGTTTTTAGTATGACATGTGACAAGTTGATTCCTCAGATTTCTAGACCTTCGCCAACTCATGGAAACTTTTGATCCTATCCTTTTTGACAGGTCTGTATCAGAGATTAACATTCCCCAATGTTTTTGAATGGCATTCTTTAATTCTCGCCATTCATGGCAAAAGTTAACCACAAATCTAATGTTGTCTTTCTTTTGTTTCTGTTGTTCTTTTTTGCTTTTGCCAAAAATCAGGTCTTCCCTCTTCACCTGGTTCATTGGTCTTGAGGCTTTTTTTATTGATGTATTACTATAGCCCCTCTCTTTTAATCTTCTTGAAAGGTCCAGACTTTGTTCTTGAAAGGAGATATCATCTGAACAATTTTGTCATAGCCTCAAGTATTCTCCTTTGGGGACATTTTCTATCGTAGGAGGAAAATGAGAGCTTGTTTGATGTAACAGACTGTTTGTTGAGGTTTCCTTTCTATAGAGATCTGTGGCAATCATATTATCCTGGTTTCTATAGATCATTAGATCTAGAAAAGGTATTTTGTCTTGACTAATATCGTACACTAGATGGATATTGAGATCATTGTCATTCAATTTTGTAATGAATAACAGTAGAAGTTATATGTCTCCCTCCCAAATGAGGAAGATGTCATCAATATACTTACTCCACATATTGATGTAAGATGTCAGATGTTCATTGTCTTCATTGAAGACCTTCTATCTTTCCCACCAACCTAGAAATATATTATCATATGTGGGGGCACATGCTGCCCCCATTGCCGTACCTCTTATTTGTAGAAAGAATTTGTCATCAAATGTGAAAAAGTTGTACCTCAATACAAAATTCAATAATTTTCAAATGAGAATTCCTGAAAACCCTCAAACTCCTCCATCATCATGAAAAATTTAACTGCCTCCACCCCTTTCTAATGGCTGATGCTGGAATATAGGGCTTCAACATCAAGTGTAACCAAGAATTGGCCTTGTTCTAGTTTAATGTCGTCCAATTTATGCAGTACATTTGAAGTGTCTTGGACATAGGAGGGCAAGCTTAAGACATGATGTCTTAGATGGAGATCCAAAAAAATACTGGCTTTTTCAGTTAACCCTCCTATGCCAGACACAATAGGTCTACCTGGTGGTGTAGACGTATTCTTATGTACTTTAGGAAGCATATAGTATGTCGGTATCCATGGGTTTTGAGTTTTAAGATATCCATGTTCTTGTGTGGTAATTATCAAATCCTTTAAAGCTCTATCAATAATCCTCTGATATAGTATCTTATAATTATCTATAGGGTTTAAAAGGATTTTCTTATAGCAACTTAGATCTTCTAGTTGTCTATATGCCTCTTTTAAGTACATTTCTCTAGGCCATATAACCACATTTCTGCCTTTGTCTGATGGCTTAATCAGGAAATCTTGCCAATTTTGAATTTCTCTCAAGGCTTTCCTGACTATAGGTGTCATATTTCCATGATGCGTATTTCTTAGTATGTTTTTGTGGTATATCTTGTCAAATTCACTGGCCACCATATTCATATGTATCCTAATCTCAGGACAAATATTATCTGGTGTAAAAAATTTAGATTTCTTTATACAAGTAGGTCTCTTTCCTTTTTCCCATGTGGTCATATCTGATGTCTTTGATTCTCCACTAAGATCTTCTAGATTTTTGAGTGCCTCCAATTCAATATCTGAAAGGGATAGAGAATCATGAGTTTGTTGTAATGTTAGATTCTGTACTCTTTTGTGACTGTGCTCCCTCAAATATTCCCTCCTTGTTAGCATAGAATTTGGTGAGTAGGAGCTTTCTACCAATTAAGCCGAGGTCTTTTTCCAATCAAATCTGTTAAATTGTTGTGTAGGGGAAAATGATAGACCTTTGCTCAGAACTATTTCTTGGATTTCTGTTAATGTGTGTTTTGAAAGATTAGTAATCATGAGTTTGGTTGATGAAATTAGTGACCCCGTGTCATTCTTGTTTGATATCTGTTGGGAGGTAGTGTGTCCCATTTTTCATAGCATATCATATTCTATTTTATTTAATTATATTATATTAGAGGAAGGTGAGTTTTGATCTAGCTTAGTTGTAAGTGTATTACTGAATATTTCTTCTTACATGCAAGTGTGATGCATTGTTCAAAATTATATTGTATCTCACAAAAACTATAATCATACCCATGAAAATTTAATTATTCAACATATACATAAATATACACATACATACACTTATACATATGCTAACATACCCATACATATATATGCACACACAACTATACATATTCACACAAACATAAACATACCAACATATTTAACCACACAATTATATAAATCCTGTGTGACAAAGATGGTGAATAAACTAGTAAAAATTAATCAGTGAATAAATAGGTAACTACTGATAATCATGAAAATAAAATATATATATATATATATATATATATATATATATAAATAAATATATACAAATATAAATAATAATAAATATGAATATGAATAAAAATAAATTAATTGTAAATAAATAATAATAAAAATAATAAAAAAAGGGAAAGAGTATAAAAATATTGTTATAATATAGTAATAACGTGAAATATTAGTGAAGAAAATATGTTGAAAAAAATATATATATTAATAATATAAGGATGAACATGGGAAATTATCTAATATAATTAAAATGATTTATGTAAATACCCATATAGTACAAAAGTGATATCATAGGTGTAAAAATATCTCATAAATTCATATGTGCTAAATCCTAACCCGTGAAAAAAGTAATTGCAATTAAATGTCAACTATTCACTCAAAAGATCATGAAGGGTAATGATAATATCCTCAAATTGTTAAAAAGACTCCATAATTGATATACTCATTCATTCCATTTGGAGCCACTGAGCCCAATTTGAATGTACATTCACTTTCCGTCCTCAACAATGCATTAGTCATATCTCCTCCCCTTATTCCAAGTTTAATTCTCTCTAGTCCACAGACTTTTAAGTCCTTACTTGAACCAGCATGGTGATAGAGAAAATGACGTGCCACTGTTGTATGCTGTCTCATTTTAGATAAATCTGTTGCAGCATTCCGAATAGAACCAATATGTTCAAGGATGCATTGTTTAAGAGAACGTGTGGTCATATTTAAGATTACAGCTGCACATTAGACAATATACATCTCCTTCTGTTTTACAATTAATGTAATCAGTTATTTTAATCAAGTTTTCGTACTTGTCCTCAATTTCTTCCATTCTGATGATGTGTTTACAAATTTTACATGTACCACATGGGAATGTGCCTACTGTATCATTTTTTTCTTGATGTGTTTTTAGTATAATGACTGTGGACAAGTTGATCCCTCAGATTTCTAGACCTTCGCCAACTCATGGAAACTTTTGATCCTATCCTTTTTGACAGGTCTGTATCAGAGAGTAAAATTCCCCAATGTTTTTGAATGGCATTCTTTAATTCTCGCCATTCATTGCAAAAGTTACCCACAAGTCTGATGTTGTCTTTCTTTTGTTTCTGTTGTTCAATTTTGCTTTTGCCAAAAATCAGGTCTTCTCTCTTCACTTGGTTCATTGAACTTGAGGCTTTTTTTATTGATGTATTACTATAGCCCCTATCCTTTAGTCCTCTTGAAAGGTCCAGACTTTGTTCTTGAAAGGAGATATCATATGAACAATATCGTCGTAGCCTCAAGTATTCTCCTTTGGGGACATTTTCTATTGTAGGAGGAAAATGAGAGCTTGTTTGATGTAACAGACTGTTTGTTGAGGTTTCCTTTCTATAGAGATATGTGGCAATCATATTATACTGGTTTCTATAGATCATTAGATCTAGAAAAGGTATTTTGTCTTGACTAATATCATATGTTAGATGTTTATTGAGGTCATTGTCATTCAATTTTGTAATGAATAAAAGTAGAAGTTGTATGTCTCCCTTCCAAATGAGGAAGATGTCATCAATATACCTAATCCACATATTGATGTAAGATGTCAGATGTTCATTGTCTTCATTGAAGACCTTCTCTCTTTCCCACCAACCTAGAAATATATTAGCATATGTGAGGGCACATTCTGCCCCCATTGCCATACCTCTTATTTGTAGTAAGAATTTGTCATCAAATGTGAAAAAGTTGTACCTCAATACAAAATTCAATAATTACAATAAGAATTCCTGAAAACCCTCAAATTCCTCCATCATCATGAAATATTTAACTGCCTCCACCCCTTTCTAATGGCTGATGCTGGTATATAGGGCTTCAACGTTAAGTGTAACCAAGAATTGGCCTTGTTCTAATTTAATGTTGTCCAATTTATGCAGTACATTTGAAGTGTCTTGGACATAGGAGGGCAAGCTTAAGACATGATGTCTTAGATGGAGATCCAAAAAAATACTGGCTTTTTCAGTTAACCCTCCTATGCCAGACACAATAGGTCTACCTGGTGGTGTAGACCTATTCTTATCTATGTTAGGAAGCATATAATATGTCGGTATCTGTGGGTTTTGAGTTTTAAGATATCCATGTTCTTGTGTGGTAATTATCAAATCCTTTCAAGCTCTATCAATAATCCTCTGATATACTATCTTATAATTATCTATAGGATTTAAGATGATTTTCTTATAGCAACTTAGATCTTCTAGTTGTCTATATGCCTCTTTTAAGTACATTTCTCTAGGCCATATAACCACATTTCCACCTTTGTCTGACGGCTTAATCAGGACATCTTGCCAATTTTGAATTTCTCTCAAGGCTTTCCTGACTATAGGTGTCATATTTCCATGATGCAGATTCCTTAGTCTGTTTTTCTGGTATATCTTGCCAAATTCACTGGCCACCATATTCATATATATCCTAATCTCAGGACAAATATTATCTGGTGGAAAAAATGTTGATTTCTTCATACAAGTAGGTCTCTTCCCTTTTTCCCATGTGGTCATATCTGATGTCTCTGATTCTCCACTAAGATCTTCTAGATTTTTGAGTGCCTCCAATTCAATATCTGAAAGGGATAGAGAATCATGAGTTTGTGAAATGTTAGATTCTGTACTCTTTTGTGACTGTGCTCCCTCAAATATTCCCTCCTTGTTAGCATAGAATTTGGTGAGTAGGAGCTTTCTACCATATAAGCGGAGGTCTTTTTCTCAATCAAATCTGTTAAATTGTTGTGTAGGGGAAAATGATAGACCTTTGCTCAGAACTATTTCTTGGATATCTGCTAATGTGTGTTTTGAAAGATTAATCATTTTGAGTTTGTTTGACGAAATTAGTGACCCCGTGTCGTTCTTGTTTGATATCTGTTGGGAGGTAGTGTGTCCCATTTTTGATACCCTTTTTATTTTTTTGAGGCTCCTCCTTGTTTTCCTCTTTGCCTTCCCCTGGATCCTCGTGGATCCCCTAAAAAAAGAGGAAGGCCTTGATTAGGTGTTTCTCCCCTATGGTAGGGAGCTGTTGAGTTAGAAGATGAATACTCCTGAGTATCCTCAGTTCCAGAGGATTCTGGGTTCTTATTCCACCTAAAGATGTTTCCCGTAGTGAAATCTTTTTTGTCCCTTGTGAACTTATTCCTTTTACGGTCAATTATCATTTGTTCATAAGTAACTAGATCTTCTTTAGTTTCCCATGGGAAACATGTCTTAACAAATGCTCACAAGACCTTATGAGCACATTGGTGAAACACAACCATTTGATCTTAGAAGAATGTGAAAAAAATACTGATGAGTTGGGTAAGAAATTGGAACAGTCGGAATGAGATCAACAATTCCAATGATGTTTTGAAAAAACTAAAGAAGATCTAGATACTTATGAACAAATGATAATTGACCATAAAAGGAATAAGTTCACAAGGGACAAAAAATATTTTGCTACGGGAAACATCTTTAGGTGGAATAAGAACCCATGAAATAGGGGCCCCTCTAAACATACGGATCTAGATCAATACACTTCATCTGAGGCAGAATCCTCTGGAACTGAGGATACTCAGGAGTATTCATCTTCTAACTCAACAGCTCCCAAACATAGGGGATAAAAAGCTAATCAAGGCCTTCCTCTTTTTTTAAGGGATCCACGAGGATCCAGGGGAAGGCAAAGAGGAAAACAAGGAGGAGCCTCAAAAATAGAAAATGATGTCCTATGGGAACGCCTCCGTCTGGCAGCCACGCCCCTGGCACGCCCACCAAAGGGGGCGTGCTGTCACTCACCATCGACAGCACGCCCCCTTTGGTGCGAGACCCCAAGCGACGGAATCCCCGTCGCTCGCTGGGTCTCGCACATGCGCACGACGGAGCTCCCTCTGTCGTGCGCATGTGCATTAGGGCACCATCGACCCACTTGCAAGCATCCTACGCTCGTGAGCAGGTCTGAATCAGGCCCATAGATATATATCAAGGTTACAATCCCATGGTACATTGATCTATATCAAGGTTTCTGTACCATGGTGCATAGATCTATATCAAGGTTACTATCTCCTTGTACATAAATCTATTCCAAGGTTACTATCCCATGGTACATAGATCTATATCAAGATTACTATCCCATGGTATGTAGATCTATATCAAGGTTACTATCCCATGGTACATAGATCTATTCCAAGGTTACTATCCCATGGTACATAGATCTATATCAAGGTTACTATCCCATGGTACGTAGATCTATATCAAGGTTACTATCCCATGGTACATAGATCTATTCCAAGGTTACTATCCCATGGTACATAGATCTATATCAAGGTTACTATCCCATGGTACATAGATCTATATCAAGGTTACTATCCCATGGTACATAGATCTATATCAAGGTTACTATCCCATGGTAAGTAGATCTATATCAAGGTTACTATCCCATGGTACATAGATCTATATCAAGGTTACTATCCCATGGTATGTAGACCTATATTAAGGTTACTATCCCATGGTGCAGAGATCTATATCAAGGTTACTATCCAATGGTATGTAGATCTATATCAAGGTTACTATCCCATGGTACATAGACCTAAATCAAGGTTATTATCCCATGGTGCATAGATCTATATCAAGGTTACTATCCCATGGTACGTAGATCTATGTCAAGGTTTCTATCCCATGGTACGTAGATCTGTATCTTGGTTACTATCCCATGGTATGTAGATCTATATCAAGGTTACTATCCCATGGTACGTAGATCTGTATCAAGGTTACTATCCCATGGTACATAGATCTATGTCAAGGTTACTATCCCATGGTACATAGATCTATATCAAGGTTACTATCCCATGGTACATAGATCAATATCAAGGTTACTATCCCATGGTATGTAGATCTATAACAAGGTTACTATCCCATGGTACGTCGATCTATATCAAGGTTACTATTCCATGGTACATAGATGTATATCAAGGTTACTATCCCATGGTATTTAGATCTAAATCAAGGTTACTATCCCATGGTGGGTAGATCTATATCAAGGTTACTATCCCATGGTACATAGATCTATATCAAGGTTACTATCCCATGGTACATAGATCTATATCAAGGTTACTATCCCATGGTAAGTAGATCTATATCAAGGTTACTATCCCATGGTACGTAGATCTATATCAAGTTTGCTATCCCATGGTATGTAGAGCTATATCAAGTTACTATCCCATGGTATGTAGATCTATGTCAAGGTTATTATCCCATGGTACGTAGATCTATATCAAGGTTACTATCCCATTGTACATGGCGGGTCATTCAGACCCGCTCACGAGTGGCAGGACACTCGCAAGCGGGTCAATGTTCCCACACTGCACATGTGCACGATGGAGGGAGTTCCGTCATGCGCTTGCTCGAGACCCGGCGAGCGACGGCCTCTCCATCGCTCCGTGTCTCGCACCACAGGGGGCGTGCTGTTGATGTTGAGTGACAGCACGCCCCCTTGGTGTGCGTGCCGGGGGCGTGCCTGCCACACAGAGGCATTCCTGTGGGAACTCCTACCATCTGAAGATGACACCACTGACATCACTAGTGATGTCAGTGGGAGTGATTTTGGATCTGATAGACCCAAAATCACTCCAGGGCTTGTGGCAGCGAGACCCTACCGTAGGGTCTCCGTCACAAGCCCAATGGTCGTGATGGTCAAGACCATCGCGACCATCATAATGGACGCTCGAAATTGCTGTGGGTGGTCACCCACAGCTATGCGAGCAGCCTGGAGGCTGCTCCATTTTCAGGGAGGAGGACCCTGATTCAGAGCGGGCACTCTGGTCAGAGTGTTCAGCTCTGAATCAGGCCCATAGATCTATGTTAAGGTTACTATCCCATGGTATGTAGATCTATATCAAGGTTACTATCCCATGGTACGTAGATCTATGACAAGGTTACTATCCCATGGTATGTAGATCTATATCAAGGTTACTATCAAATGGTACATAGATCTATATCAAGGTTACTTTCCCATGGTACATAGATCTATATCAAGGTTACTATCCCATGGTACATAGATCTATATCAAGTTACTATCCCATGGTACATAGATCTATATCAAGGTTACTATCCCATGGTACATAAATCTATATCAAGGTTACTATCCCATAATATATAAATCTATATCAAGGTTACTATCCCTTGGTACATAGATCTATGTCAAGGTTAATATTGCATGGTACATAGATGTATATCAAGGTTACTATCCCATGGTACATATAGCTATATCAAGGTTACCAAGCCATGGTATGTAGATTTATGTCAAGGTTACTATCCAATAGTACATAGATGTATATCAAGGTTACCATCCCATGGTATGTAGATCTATATCAAGGTTACTATCCCATGGTATTTAGATCTATATTAAGGTTACTCCCATGGTACATAGATCAATGTCAAGGTTACTATCCCAAGGTACATAGATCTATATCAAGGTTACTATCTCATGGTACATAGATCTATGTCAAGGTTACTATCCCATGGTACATAGATGTAGATCAAGGTTACTATCCCATGGTACATAGATCTATATCAAGGTTACCATCCCATGGTATGTAGATTTATGTCAAGGTTACTATCCCATTGTACAAAGATTTATATCAAGGTTACTATCCCATGGTACATATAGCTATATCAAGGTTACCATCCCATGGGATGTAGATTTATGTCAAGGTTACTATCCCATGGTGCATAGATGTATATCAAGGTTACTATCCCATGGTACATATAGCTATATCAAGGTTACCATCCCATGGTATGTAGATTTATGTCAAGGTTACTATCCCATGGTGCATAGATGTATATCAAGGTTACTATCCCATGGTACATAGATCTATATCAAGGTTACTATCTCATGGTACATAAATCTATATCAAGGTTACTATCCCATGGTACATAGATATATGTCAAGGTTACTATCCCAATGTATGTAGATCTATATCAAGGTTACTATCCCATGGTACATAGATCTATATCAAGGTTACTATCCCATGGTACATAGATCTATACCAAGGTTACTATCCCTTGGTACATAGATGTATATCAAGGTTACTGTCCCATGGTACATAGATCTATATCAAGGTTACTATCTCATGGTACATAAATCTATATCAAGGTTACTATCCCATGGTACATAGATATATGTCAAGGTTACTATCCCAATGTATGTAGATCTATATCAAGGTTACTATCCCATGGTACATAGATCTATATCAAGGTTACTATCCCATGGTACATAGATCTATACCAAGGTTACTATCCCATGGTACATAGATATATAGATATATGTCAAGGTTACTATCGCATGGTACATAGATGTATATCAAGGTTACTATCCCACGGTACATATATCTATATCAAGGTTACCATCCCATGGTATGTAGATCTATGTCAAGGTTACTATCCCATGGTACATAGATGTATATCAAGGTTACTATCCCATGGTACATAGATGTATATCAAGGTTACTATCCCATGGTATGTAGATCTATATCAAGGTTACTATCCCATGGTATATAGATCTATATCAAGGTTACTATTCCATGGTACATAGATCTGTATCAAGGTTACTATCCCATGGAACATAGATCTATATCAAGGTTACTATCCCATGGTAAATAGATGTATATCAAGGTTACCATCGCATGGTACATATATATATATATATATCAAGGTTACCATCCCATGGTACATAGATCTATATCAAGGTTACTATCCCATGGTACATAGATCTATATCAAGGTTACCATCCCATGGTACATAGATGTCTATCAAGGTTACCATCGCATGGTACATAGATGTCTATCAAGGTTACTATCCCATGGTACATGGATGTATATCAAGGTTACCATCCCTTGGTACATAGATCTATGTCAAAGTTACTATCCCATGGTACATAGATCTATATCAAGGTTACTATCCCATGGAATTGAATATATAAAGATGACTTCATCTGTGGAAAAGGTATTAATAATGGAGCCTTTATGGGTAATTGGGAGACTGAGTATTGAAGTTCTAAGGTGACATGCTGCTGCAACACATAACAATAAATTATATCTTTGTATTGTCGTGTTTTTGCCTTTTACTTATTTTCTAAAAGACTGTTATAATCCTGCTGACCATCATACAGATGTGTCCACATACATACTACCTCTGTCTGCAAAAAGTAAAGTTAAACATAAAGTGTGAGCATAAATTTGTGCGACTTTTACCTTCAAAATCATCTTATTTGCACAGTGATGTGAATAGGACGCACGAGCAGCTTCTGTGGAATAAAATAATATGCGGCATGCCTATATTCTGTGTGTGTGACTGCGGGTGTATATGCATGCCGATAATCTGTGTGTGACTGCGGGTGTATCTGTATGCCTATATTCTGTGTGTGTGCTGCAGGTGTATCTGCATGCCTATATTCTGTGAGTGTGACTGCGGGTGTGTCTGCATGCCTATATTCTGTGTGTGTGACTGCGGGTGTATCTGCATGCCTATATTCTGTGTGTGACTGCGGGTGAATCTGCATGCCTATATTCTGTGTGTGACTGCGGGTGTATCTGCATGCCTATATTCTGTGTGTGACTGCGGGTGTATCTGCTTGCCTTTATTCTGTGTGTGTGACTGCGGGTGTATCTGCATGCCTATATTCTGTGTGTGACTGTGGGTGTATCTGCATGCCTATATTCTGTGTGTGTGACTGTGGGTGTATCTGCATGCCTATATTCTGTGTGTGACTGCGGGTGTATCTGCATGCCTATATTCTATGTGTGACTGCGGGTGTATTTGCATGCCTATATTCTGTGTGTGACTACGGGTGTATCTGCATGCCTATATTCTGTATGTGTGACTGCGGGTGTATCTGCATGCCTATATTCTGTGTGTGACTGCAGATGTATCTGTATGCCTATATTCTGTGTGTGACTGCGGGTGTATGTGCATGCCTATATTCTGTGTGTGACTGTGGGTGTATGTGCATGCCTATATTCTGTGTGTGTGACTGCGGGTGTATCTGCATGCCTATTTTCTGTGTGTGACTGCCGGTGTATATGCATGCCTATATTCTGTGTGTGACTGCGGGTGTATCTGCATGCCTATATTCTGTGTGTTACTTTGGCTGTATCTGCAATCCTATATTCTGTGTGTGACTGTGGGTGTATCTGCATGCCTATATTCTGTGTGTGACTGCGGATGTAACTGCATGCCTATATTCTGTGTGTGACTGCGGCTGTATCTGCATGCCTATATTCTGTGTGAGACTGCGGGTGTATGTGCATGTCTATATTCTGTGTGTGTGACTGCGGGTGTATCTGCATGCCTATATTCTGTGTGTGACTGCGGCTGTATCTGCATGATTGTATTTTGTGTGTGTGACTGCGGAAGTGTATGCATGCCTATTTTCTGTGTGTGACTGCGGGTGTATATGCATGCCTATATTCTGTGTGTGACTGTGGGTGTATCTGTATGCCTATATTCTGTGTGTGTGACTGCGGGTGTTTCTGCATGCCTATATTCTGTGTGTGACTGCGGGTGTATCTGCATGCCTCTATTCTGTGTGTGACTGCTGGTGTATCTGCATGCCTCTATTCTGAGTGTGAGTGTGGGTGTATCTGCATGCCTATATTCTGTGTGTGTGACTGCGGGAGTGTCTGCATGCCTATATTCTGTGTGTGTGACTGCGGGCGTATCTGCATGCCTATATTCTGTGTTTGACTGCGGGTGTATCTGCATGCCTATATTCTATGTGTGACTGCGGGTGTATCTGCATGCCTATATTCTGTGTGTGACAGCGGCTGTATCTGCAATCCTATATTCTGTGTGTGACTGTGGGTGTATCTGCATGCCTATATTCTGTGTGAGACTGCGGGTGTATGTGCATGTCTATATTCTGTGTGTGTGACTGCGGGTGTATCTGCATGCCTATATTCTGTGTGTGACTGCGGCTGTATCTGCATGATTGTATTTTGTGTGTGTGACTGCGGAAGTGTATGCATGCCTATTTTCTGTGTGTGACTGCGGGTGTATATGCATGCCTATATTCTGTGTGTGACTGTGGGTGTATCTGTATGCCTATATTCTGTGTGTGTGACTGCGGGTGTTTCTGCATGCCTATATTCTGTGTGTGTGACTGCGGGTGTTTCTGCATGCCTATATTCTGTGTGTGTGACTGCGGGTGTATCTGCATGCCTATATTCTGTGTGTGACTGCTGGTGTATCTGCATGCCTCTATTCTGAGTGTGAGTGTGGGTGTATCTGCATGCCTATATTCTGTGTGTGTGACTGCGGGAGTGTCTGCATGCCTATATTCTGTGTGTGTGACGGCGGGCGTATCTGCATGCCTATATTCTGTGTTTGACTGCGGGTGTATCTGCATGCCTATATTCTATGTGTGACTGCGGGTGTATCTGCATGCCTATATTCTGTGTGTGACTGTGGGTGTATCTGCATGCCGATATTCTGTATGTGTGACTGCGGGTGTATCTGCATGCCTATATTCTGTGTGTGACTGCGGGTGTATCTGCATGCCTATATTCTGTGTGTGACTGTGGGTGTATCTGCATGCCTATATTCTGTGTGTGACTGCAGATGTATCTATATGCCTATATTCTGTGTGTGACTGCGGGTGTATGTGCATGCCTATATTCTGTGTGTGACTGTGGGTGCATGTGCATGCCTATATTCTGTGTGTGTGACTGCGGGTGTATCTGCATGCCTATATTCTGTGTGTGACTGCGGGTGTATATGCATGCCTATATTCTGTGTGTGTGACTGCGGGTGTATCTGCATGCCTATATTCTGTGTGTGACTGCGGCTGTATCTGCATGATTGTATTCTGTGTGTGTGACTGCGGATGTGTATGCATGCCTATTTTCTGTGTGTGACTGCGGGTGTATATGCATGCCTATATTCTGTGTGTGACTGTGGGTGTATCTGTATGCCTATATTCTGTGTGTGACTGTGGGTGTATCTGTATGCCTATATTCTGTGGGTGACTGTAGGTGTATCTGCATGCCTATATTGTGTGTGTGACTGCGGGTGTATCTGCATGCCTATGTTCTGTGTGTGACTGCGTGTGTATTTGCATGCCTATATTCTGTGTGTGTGACTGCGGGTGTATCTGCATTCCTATATTCTGTGTGTGACTGCGGGTGTATGTGCATGCCTATATTCTGTTTGTGACTGCGGGTGTATCTGCATGCCTATATTCTGTGTGTGACTGCGGGTGTATCTGCATGCCTATATTCTGTGTGTGTGACTGCGGGTGTATCTGCATGCCTATATTCTTTGTGTGACTGCAGGTGTATCTGTATGCCTATATTCTGTGTGTGTGACTGTGGATGTAACTGCATGCCTATATTCTGTGTGTGACTGCTGGTGTATCTGCATACCTATATTCTGTGTGTGGCTGCGGGTGTATCTGCATGCCTATATTCTGTGTGTGACTGCGGCTATATCTACATGCCTATATTCTTTGTGTGACTGCAGGTGTATGTGAATGTCTAAATTCTTTGTGTGTGACTGCGGGTGTATCTGCATGCTTATATTCTGTGGGTGTGACTGCAGCTGTATCTGCATGATTGAATTATGTGTGTGTTACTGCGGATGTGTATGCATGCCTATTTTCTGTGTGTGACTGCGGGTGTATCTGCATGCCTTTGTTCTGTGTGTGACTGCGGATGTATCTGCATGCCTATATTCTGTGTGTGACTGCAGGTGTATCTGTATGCCTATATTCTGTGTGTGACTGTGGGTGTATCTGCATGCCTATATTCTGTGTGTGACTGCGGGTGTATCTGCATGCCTATATTCTGTGTGTGACTGTGGGTGTATCTGTATGCCTATATTCTGTGTGTGACTGCGGGTGTATCTGCATGCCTATATTCTGTGTGTGTGACTGTGGCTGTATCTGCATGCCTATATTCTGTGTGTGTGACTGTGGGTGTATCTGCATGCCTATATTCTGTGTGTTACTGCTGCTGTATCTGCATTCCTATATTCTGTGTGTGACTGTTGGTGTATCTGCTTGCCTATATTCTGTGTGTGACTGCGGGTGTATCTACTTGCCTATATTATGTCTGTGTGACTGAGGGTGTATCTGCCTGCCTATATTCTGTGTGTGTGACTGCAGGTGTATCTGCATGCCTATATTCTGTGTGTGACTGTGGGTGTATCTGCATGCCTATATCCTTTGTGTGTGACTGCGGGTGTATCTGCATGCCTATATTCTGTGTGTGACTGCAGGTGTATCTGTATGCTTATATTCTGTGTGTGACTGTGGGTGTATCTGCATGCCTATATTCTGTGGGTTACTGCTGGTGTATCTGTATGCTTATATTCTGTGTGGGACTGCGGGTGTATCTGCATGCCTATATTCTGTGTGTGACTGCGGGTGTATGTGCATGCCTATATTCTGTGTGTGTGTCTGCGGGTGTATCTGCATGCCTATATTCTGTGTGTGACTGCGGGTGTATCTGCATGCCTATATTCTGTGTGTGACTGCAGGTGTATCTATATGCGCATATTCTGTGTGTGACTGTGGGTGTATCTGCATGCCTATATTCTGTGTGTGACTGCAGGTGTATCTGTATGCCTATATTCTGTGTGGGACTGCGGGTGTATCTGCATGCCTATATTCTGTGTGTGACTGCGGGTGTATCTGCATGCCTAAATCCTGTGTGTGTGTGACTGCGGGTGTACCTGCATGCCTATTTTCAGTGTGTGACTGTGGGTGTATCTGCATGCCTATATTCTGTGTGTGACTGCAGGTGTATCTGTATGCTTATATTCTGTGTGGGACTGCGGGTGTATCTGCATGCCTATATTCTGTGTGTGACTGCTGGTGTATGTGCATGCCTATATTCTGTGTGTGTGACTGAGGGTGTATCTGCATGCCTATATTCTGTGTGTGACTGCGGGTGTATCTGCATGGCTATATTCTGTGTGTGACTGCGGGTGTATCTGCATGCCTATATTCTGTGTGTTACTGCGTGTGTATCTGCATGCCTATATTCTGTGTGTGTGACTGCGAGTGTATCTGCATGCCTATATTCTGTGTGTGTGACTGCGAGTGTATCTGCATGCCTATATTCTGTGTATGACTGCAGGTGTATGTGCATGCCTATATTCTGTGTGTGTGACTGAGGGTGTATCTGCATGCCTATATTCTGTGTGTGACTGCGGGTGTATCTGCATGGCTATATTCTGTGTGTGACTGCGGGTGTATCTGTATGCCTATATTCTGTGTGTGACTGTGGGTGTATCTGCATGCCTTTATTCTGTGTGTGACTGCGGGTGTATGTGCATGCCTATATTCTGTGTGTGTGACTGCGGGTGTATCTGCATGACTATATTCTGTGTGTGACTGTGGGGGTATCTGCATGCCTATATTCTGTGTGTGACTGCGGGTGTATCTGCATGCCTATATTCTGTGTTTTACTGCGGCTGTATCTGCATTCCTATATTCTGTGTGTGACTGTGGGTGTATCTGCATGCCTATATTTTGTGTGTGACTGCGGATGTTTCTGCATGCCTATATTCTGTGTGTTACTGCGGCTGTATCTGCATGCCTATATCCTGTGTGTGACTGCGGGTGTATGTGCATGTCTATATTCTGTGTGTTTGACTGTGGGTGTATCTGCATGCCTATATTTTGTGTGTGACTGCGGCTGTATCTGCATGATTGTATTCTGTGTGTGTGACTGCGGATGTGTATGCATGCCTATTTTCTGTGTGTGACTGTGGGTGTATCTGTATACCTAAATTCTGTGTGTGACTGCAGGTGTGTCTGTATGCCTATATTCTGTGTGTGACTGCGGGTGTATCTGCATGCCAATATTTTGTGTTTGTGACTGCGGGTGTTTGCGCATGCCTATATTCTGTGTGTGACTGTAGGTGTATCTGCATACCTATATTTTATGTGTGACTGCGGGTGTTTCTGCATGCCTATATTCTCTGTGTTACTGCGGCTGTATCTGCATGCCTGTATTCTGTGTGTGACTGTGGGTGTATCTGTATGCCTATATTCTGTGTGTGACTGTGGGTGTATCTGCATGCCTATATTCTGTGAGTGTGACTGTGGCTGTATCTGCATGCCTATATTCTGTTTGTGTGATTGTGGGTGTATCTGCATGCCTATATTCTGTGTGTGACTGTGGGTGTATATGTATGCCTATATTCTGTGTGTGACTGCGGGTGTATCTGCATGCCTTTATTCTGTGTGTGTGACTGCAGCTGTATCTGTTTGCCTGTATTCTGTGTGTGTGACTGCGGGTGTATCTGCATGCAATTTGCAACATAACAGTGTAAGCAGCTGTAATACTGTAAGACAACATTTTGCATGAAGATGCACCTGACATTAATCACAGAAAATAGGCATGCAGTTGCACCCGCAGTCACACACAGAATATAGGCATGCAGATACATCCGCAGTCACAAACAGAATATAGGCATGCAGATACACCCACAGTAACACTCAGAATATAGGCATGCAGATACACCCGCAGTCACACACAGAATCCAGGCATGCAGATTCACCCGCAGTCATACACTCAGAATAAAGGCATGCAGATACACCCGCAGTCACACACACAGAATATAGGCATGCATACACACCCACAGTCACACACAGAATATAGGCATGCAGATACACCCACAGTCACACACAGAATATTAGGCATGCAGATACACCCACTGTCACACACAGAATATAGGCATGCAGATACACCCGCAGTCACACACAGAATATAGGCATGCAGATACATTGCAGTCACACACAGAATACAGGCATACAGACACAGCAGCTGTCACACACGCAGAATATTGGCATGCAGATACACCCACAGTCACTCTTAGAATATAGACATGTAGATTCACACGCAGACACACACACAGAATTCAGGCATACAGAAACAGCCGCAGTCACACACAGAATATAGGCATGCAGATTGATACACCCGCAGTGACACACACAGAATATAGTCATGCAGATACACCCGCAGTCACACACACAGAATATAATCATGCAGATACACCTGCAGTCAAACACACAGAATATAGGCATGCAGATACACCCGCAGTCACATAAAGAATATAGTCATGTAAATTCACCTGCAGACACACACACAGAATTCAGGCATACAGATACAGCCGCAGTCACACACAGAATATAGGCATGCAGATACACCCACAGTTACACACAGAATCTAGGCATGCAGATACACCCACAGTCACACACAGAATATAGACATGCAAATTCACCCGCAGACACACACACAGAATACAGGCATACAGATACAGCCGCAGTCACACACACAGAATATAGGCATGCAGATACTCCCGCAGTCACACACACAGAATATAGGCATGCATACACACCCACAGTCACACACAGAATATAGGCATGCAGTTACTCCCTTTGTCATACACACAGAAAATAGGCATGCAGATACTGCCGCAGTCACACACAGAATACAGGCATGCAGATACACCCGCAGTCAAACACACAGAATATAGGCATGCAGATACACCCGCAGTCACACACACAGAATATAGGTATGCAGATACACCCGCAGTCACACACAGAAGATAGGCATGCAGATACAGCCGCAGACACAAACACACAATACAGGCATGCAGATACACCTGCAGTCACACAGAGAATATAGGAATGCAGACACACCTGCAGTCATACACAGAATATAGGCATTCAGACAAACCCACAGTCACACACAGAATATAGGCATGCAGTTACACCCATTGTCACACACACAGAATATAGGCATGCAGATACACCCGCAGTCACACACAGAATATAGGCATGCAGATACACCCATAGTCACACACAGAATATAGGCATGCAGTTACACCCGTTGTCACACACACAGAATATAGGCATGCAGATACACCCACAGTTACATACAGAATATAGGCATGCAGATACACCGCAGTCACACACAGAATACAGGCATTCAGATACAGCCGCGGTCACACACAGAATATAGGCATGCAGATACACCCTCAGTTACACACAGAATATAGGCATGCAGATACACCCACAGTTACACACAGAATATAGACATGCAGATTCACCTGCAGATACACACACAGAATATAGGCATGCAGATACACCCGCAGTCATACACACAGAATATAGGCATGCATACACACCCACAGTCAGACACAGAATATAGGCATGCAGATACACCCACTGTCACACACAGAATTTAGGCATGCAGATAAACCCACAGTCACACACAGAATAAAGGCATACAGATACATTGCAGTCACACACAGAATACAGGCATACAGACACAGCAGCAGTCATACACACAGAATATAGGCATGCATTTACATCCACAGTCACTCATAGAATATAGACATGTAGATTCACCCGCAGACACACACACTGAATTCAGGCTTACAGATACAGCCGCAGTCTCACACAGAATATCGGCATGCAGATAGATACACCCGCAGTGACACACACAGAATATAGGCATGCAGATACACCCGCAGTCACACACACAGAATATAAGCATGCAGATACACCCACAGTCAAACACACAGAATACAGGCATGCAGATACACCCACAGTCACACATAGAATATAGACATGTAGATGCACCTGCATACACACACACAGAATTCAGGCATACAGATACAGCCGCAGTCACACACAGAATATAGGCATGCAGATACACCCACAGTTACACACAGAATATAGGCATGCAGATACACCCACAGTCACACACAGAATATAGACTTGCAAATTCACCCGCAGACACACACACAGAATACAGGCATGAAGATACACCGACTGTCACACACAGAATATAGGCATGCAGATACAGCCGCAGTCACACACAGAATACAGGCATGCAGATACACCCGCAGTCAAACACACAGAATATAGGCATTCAGATACACCCGCAGTCACAGAGACAGAATATACGTATGCAGATACACCCGTAGTCACACACAAAGAATATAGGTATGCACATACACCCGCAGTCACACAGAGAATATAGGCATGTAGATACACCCGCAGTCACACACAGAATATAGGCATGCAGATACACCCGCAGTTACACACAGAAAATAGGCATGCAGATACAGCCGCAGACACACACACACAGAATACAGGCATGCAGATACACCCGCAGTCACACAGAGAATATAGGCATGCAGATACACCTGCAGTCACACCGAGAATATACGAATGCAGACACACCCACAGTCAGACACAGAATATATGAATGCAGTTACACCCATTGTCACACACACAGAATATAGGCATGCAGATACACCCACAGTTACATACAGAATATAGGCATGCAGATACACCGCAGTCACACACAGAATACAGGCATTCAGATACAGCAGCGGTCACACACAGAATATAGGCATGCAGATACACCCACAGTTACACACATAATATAGGCATGCAGATACACCCACAGTCACACACAGAATATAGACATGCAGATTCACCCGCAGACACACACACAGAATACAGGCATACAGATACAGCCGCAGTCACACACACAGAGTATAGGCATGCAGATACACCGCAGTCACACACAGAATACAGGCATACAGATACAGCAGCAGTCACACACAGAATATAGGCATGCAGATACACCCAAAGTTACACACAGAATATAGATATGCAGATTCACCCGCAGACACACACACAGAATACAGGCATAAAGATACAGATGCAGTCACACACACAGAATTTAGGCATGCATACACAACCACAGTCACACACAGAATATAGGAATGCAGTTACACCCGTTGTCACACACACAGAATATAGGCATGCAGATACAGCCGCAGTCACACACAGAATGCAGGCATGCAGATACACCCACAGTCACACACCCAGAATATAGGCATGCAGATACAACCACAGTCACACACACAGAATATAGGCATGCAGATACACCCGCAGTCACACACACAGAATATACGTATGCAGATACAGCCGCAGACACACACACAGAATACAGGCATGCAGATACACCCTCAGTCACACACAGAATATAGACATGCAGTTACACCCGTTGTCACACATACAGAATATAGGCATGCAGATACACCCGCAGTCACACACAGAATATACGTATGCAGATACAGCCGCAGACACACACACAGAATACAGGCATGCAGATACACCCACAGTCACACACAGAATATAGGCATGCAGTTACACCCATTGTCACACATACAGAATATAGGCATGCAGATACACCCGCAGTCACACACAGAATATAGGCATGCAGATACATCCGCAGTCACACACAGAATATATGCATGCAGTTACACCCGTTGTCACACACAGAATATAGGCATGCATATACACCCTCAGTCACACACAGAATCTAGGCATGCAGATACACCCACAGTCACACACACAGAATACAGGCATACAGACACAGCAGCAGTCACACACACAGAATATAGGCATGCAGATACACCCACAGTCACTCATAGAATATAGACATGTAGATTCACCCGAAGACACACACAGAATTCAGGCATACAGATACAGCCGCAGTCACACACAGAATATAGGCAAGCAGATAGATACACCCACAGTCACACACACAGAATATAGGCATGCAGTTACACCCGCAGTCACACACACAGAATATAAGCATGCAGATATACCAGCAGTCAAACACACAGAATATAGGCAAGCAGATACACCCACAGTGACACACAGAATATAGGCATGTAGTTACACCTGTTGTCACACACACAGAATATAGGCATGCAGATACACCCGCAGTCACACACACAGAATATAGGCATGCAGATACACCCACAGTCACTCATAGAATATAGACATGCAGATACACCCACAGTCACACACACAGAATTCAGGCATACAGATACAGCCGCAGTCACACACAGAATATAGGCAAGCAGATAGATACACCCACAGTCACACTCACAGAATATAGGCATGCAGTTACACCCGCTGTCACACACACAGAATATAAGCATGCAGATATACCCGCAGTCAAACACACAGAATATAGGCAAGCAGATACACCTACAGTCACACATAGAATATAGACATGTAGATTCACCTGCAGACACACACACAGAATTCAGGCATACAGATACAGCCGCAGTCACACACAGAATATAGGCATGCAGATAGATACACCCGCAGTCACAAACACAGAATATAGGCCTGCAGATACACCCGCAGTCACACACACAGAATATATGCAAGCAGATACACCTGCAGTCGAACACACAGAATATAGGCATGCAGATACACCCACAGTGACACACAGAATATAGGCATATAGTTACACCTGTTGTCACACACACAGAATATAGGCATGCAGATACACCCGCAGTCACACACACAGAATATAGGCATGCAGATACACCCACAGTCACACACAGAATACAGACATGCAGATTCACCCGCAGACACACACACAGAATACAGGCATACAGATAAAGCCGCAGTCACACACACAGAATATAGGCAAGCAGATACACCGCAGTCTCACACAGAATACTGGCATACAGATTACAGATACAGCCGCGGTCACACACAGAATATAGGCATGCAGATACACCCACAGTAACACACAGAATATAGGCATGCAGATACACCCACAGTCACACACAGAATATAGACATGCTGCATATTCACCCGCAGACACACACACAGAATACAGGCATACAGATACAGCCGCAGTCACACACACAGAATATAGGTATTCAGATACACCCGCAGTCACACACACAGAATATAGGCATGCATACACACCCACAGTCACACACAGAATATAGGCATGCAGTTACACCCGTTGTCACACACACAGAATATAGACATGCAGATACAGCCGCAGTCACACACAGAATACAGGCATGCAGATACACCCACAATCACACACACAGAATATAGGCATTCAGATAGAGCCGCAGTCACACACACAGAATATAGGCATGCAGATACACCCGCAGTCACACACACAGAATATAGGCATGCAGATACACCCGGAGTCATACACAGAATATAGGCATGCAGATACAGCCGCAGACACACACAGAATACAGACAATGCAGATACACCCGCAGTCACACAGTGAATATAGGCATGCAGATACACCCGCAGTCACACACAGAATATAGGCATGCAGACACACCCACAGTCACACACAGAATATAGGCATGCAGTTACACCAGTTGTCACACACACAGAATATAGGCATGCAGATACACCCGCAGTCACACACAGAATATAGGCATGCAGATACACCCGCAGTCACACACAGAATATATGCATGCAGTAACACCCGTTGTCACATACACAGAATATAAGAATGCAGATACACCCGCAGTCACACACAGAATCTAGGCATGCAGATACACCCGCAGTCACACACACAGAATATAGGCATACAGATACAGCCGCAGTCACACACAGAATATAGGCAGGCAGATAGATACACCCACAGTCACACACACAGAATATAGGCATGCAGATACACCCGCAGTCACACACACAGAATATAAGCATGCAGATATACCCGCAGTCAAACACACAGAATATAGGCATGCAGATACACCTACAGACACACTTAGAATATAGACATGTAGATTCACCTGCAGACACACACACAGAATTCAGGCATACAGATACAGCCGCAGTCACACACAGAATATAGGCATGCAGATAGATACACCCGCAGTCACAAACACAGAATATAGGCATGCAGATACACCCGCAGTCACACACACAGAATATAAGCAAGCAGATACACCTGCAGTCAAACACACAGAATATAGGCATGCAGATACACCCACAGTCACACACAGAATATAGGCATACAGTTACACCTGTTGTCACACACACAGAATATAGGCATGCAGATACACCGGCAGTCACACACAAAGAATATAGGCATGCAGATACATCCGCAGTCACACACAGAATATAGGCATGCAGATACACCCACAGTCACACAGACAGAATATAGGCATGCAGATACACCCGCAGTCACACACACAGAATATAGGCATGCATACACACCCACAGTCACACACAGACTATAGGTATGCAGATAAACCTACTGTCACACACAGAATATAGGCATGCAGATACACCAAAAGTCACACACAGAATATAGGCATGCAGATACACCCGTGGTCATACACAGAATATAGGCATGCTGATACACCGCAGTCACACACAGAATACAGGCATACAGATACAGCCGTGGTGACAAACAGAATATAGGCATGCAGATACACACACAGTTACACACAGAATATAGGCATGCAGATACACCCACAGTCACACACAGAATACAGACATGCAGATTCACCCGCAGACACACACACAGAATACAGGCATACAGATACAGCCGCAGTCACACACACAGAATATAGGTATTCAGATACACCCGCAGTCACACACACAGAATATAGGCATGCATACACACCCACAGTCACACACAGAATATAGGCATGCAGTTACACCCGTTGTCACACACACAGAATATAGACATGCAGATACAGCCGCAGTCACACACAGAATACAGGCATACAGATAAAGCCGCAGTCACACACACAGAATATAGGTAAGCAGATACACCGCAGTCTCACACAGAATACTGGCATACAGATACAGCCGTGGTCACACACAGAATATAGGCATGCAGATACACCCACAGTAACACACAGAATATAGGCATGCAGATACACCCACAGTCACACACAGAATATAGACATGCATATTCACCCGCAGACACACACACAGAATACAGGCATACAGATACAGCCGCAGTCACACACACAGAATATAGGTATTCAGATACACCCGCAGTCACACACACAGAATATAGGCATGCATACACACCCACAGTCACACACAGAATATAGGCATGCAGTTACACCCGTTGTCACACACACAGAATATAGACATGCAGATACAGCCGCAGTCACACACAGAATACAGGCATGCAGATACACCCACAGTCACACACACAGAATATAGGCATTCAGATAGAGCCGCAGTCACACACACAGAATATAGGCATGCAGATACACCCGCAGTCACACACACAGAATATAGGCATGCAGATACAGCCACAGTCACACACACAGAATATAGGCATGCAGATACACCCGCAGTCACACACACAGAATATAGGCATGCAGATACACCCGCAGTCACACACAGAATATAGGCATGCAGATACAGCCGCAGACACACACAGAATACAGGCAATGCAGATACACCCGCAGTCACACAGTGAATATAGGCATGCAGTTACACCCGCAGTCACACACAGAATATAGGCATGCAGACACACCCACAGTCACACACAGAATATAGGCATGCAGTTACACCAGTTGTCACACACACAGAATATAGGCATGCAGATACACCCGCAGTCACACACAGAATATAGGCATGCAGATACACCCGCAGTCACACACAGAATATATGCATGCAGTAACACCCTTTGTCACACACACAGAATATAGGAATGTAGATACACCCGCAGTCACACACAGAATCTAGGCATGCAGATACACCCGCAGTCACACACACAGAATATAGGCATACAGATACAGCCGCAGTCACACACAGAATATAGGCAAGCAGATAGATACACCCACAGTCACACACACAGAATATAGGCATGCAGATACACCCGCAGTCACACACACAGAATATAAGCATGCAGATATACCCGCAGTCAAACACACAGAATATAGGCATGCAGATACACCTACAGTCACACATAGAATATAGACATGTAGATTCACCTGCAGACACACACACAGAATTCAGGCATACAGATACAGCCGCAGTCACACACAGAATATAGGCATGCAGATAGATACACCCGCAGTCACAAACACAAAATATAGGCATGCAGATACACCCGCAGTCACACACACAGAATATAAGCAAGCAGATACACCTGCAGTCAAACACACAGAATATAGGCATGCAGATACACCCACAGTGAAACACAGAATATAGGCATTCAGTTACACCTGTTGTCACACACACAGAATATAGGCATGCAGATACACCCGCAGTCACACACACAGAATATAGGCATGCAGATAAACCCGCAGTCACACACAGAATATAGGCATGCAGATACACCCACAGTCACACAGACAGAATATAGGCATGCAGATACACCCGCAGTCACACACACAGAATATAGGCATGCATACACACCCACAGTCACACACAGAATATAGGTATGCAGAGAAACCTACTGTCACACACAGAATATAGGCATGCAGATACACCCGCAGTCACACACAGAATATAGGCATGCAGATACAGCCGCAGACACACACAGAATACAGGCAATGCAGATACACCCGCAGTCACACAGTGAATATAGGCATGCAGTTACACCCGCAGTCACACACAGAATATAGGCATGCAGACACACCCACAGTCACACACAGAATATAGGCATGCAGTTACACCAGTTGTCACACACACAGAATATAGGCATGCAGATACACCCGCAGTCACACACAGAATATAGGCATGCAGATACACCCGCAGTCACACACAGAATATATGCATGCAGTAACACCCGTTGTCACACACACAGAATATAGGAATGTAGATACACCCGCAGTCACACACAGAATCTAGGCATGCAGATACACCCGCAGTCACACACACAGAATATAGGCATACAGATACAGCCGCAGTCACACACAGAATATAGGCAAGCAGATAGATACACCCACAGTCACACACACAGAATATAGGCATGCAGATACACCCGCAGTCACACACACAGAATATAAGCATGCAGATATACCCGCAGTCAAACACACAGAATATAGGCATGCAGATACACCTACAGTCACACATAGAATATAGACATGTAGATTCACCTGCAGACACACACACAGAATTCAGGCATACAGATACAGCCGCAGTCACACACAGAATATAGGCATGCAGATAGATACACCCGCAGTCACAAACACAAAATATAGGCATGCAGATACACCCGCAGTCACACACACAGAATATAAGCAAGCAGATACACCTGCAGTCAAACACACAGAATATAGGCATGCAGATACACCCACAGTGAAACACAGAATATAGGCATGCAGTTACACCTGTTGTCACACACACAGAATATAGGCATGCAGATACACCCGCAGTCACACACACAGAATATAGGCATGCAGATAAACCCGCAGTCACACACAGAATATAGGCATGCAGATACACCCACAGTCACACAGACAGAATATAGGCATGCAGATACACCCGCAGTCACACACACAGAATATAGGCATGCATACACACCCACAGTCACACACAGAATATAGGTATGCAGAGAAACCTACTGTCACACACAGAATATAGGCATGCAGATACACCAAAAGTCACACACAGAATATAGGCATGCAGATACACCCGCGGTCATAAACAGAATATAGGCATGCAGATACACCCACAGTTACATACAGAATATAGGCTTGCAGATACACCACAGTCACACACAGAATACAGGCATGCAGATACACCCACAGTTACACACAGACTATAGGCATGCAGATACACCCACAGTCACACACAGAATACAGACATGCAGATTCACCCGCAGACACACACACAGAATACAGGCATACACATAAAGCCGCAGTCACACACACAGAATATAGGCAAGCAGATACACCGCAGTCTCACACAGAATACTGGCATACAGATTACAGATACAGCCGCGGTCACACACAGAATATAGGCATGCAGATACACCCACAGTAACACACAGAATATAGGCATGCAGATACACCCACAGTCACACACAGAATACAGACATGCAGATTCACCCGCAGACACACACACAGAATACAGGCATACAGATACAGCCGCAGTCACACACACAGAATATAGGCATGAAGATACACCCGCAATCACACACACAGAATATAGGCATGCATACACACCCACAGTCACACACAGAATATAGGCATGCAGATACATCCGCAGTCACACACACAGAATATAGGCATGCAGATACAGCCGCAGTCACACACAGAATACAGGCATGCAGATACACCCACAGTCACACACACAGAATGTAGGTATTCAGATACAGCCGCAGTCACACACACAGAATATAGGCATGCAGATACACCCGCAGTCACACACACAGAATATAGGCATGCAGATACACCAGCAGTCACACACAGAATATAGGCATACAGATACACCCACAGTCACACACACAGAATGTAGGTATTCAGATACAGCCGCAGTCACACACACAGAATATAGGCATGCAGATACACCCGCAGTCACACACACAGAATATAGGCATGCAGACACAGCCGCAGACACACACAGAATACAGGCAATGCAGATACACCCGCAGTCACACAGTGAATATAGGCATGCAGATACACCCGCAGTCACACACAGAATATAGGCATTCAGACACACCCACAGTCAAACACAGAATATAGGCATGCAGTTACACCAGTTGTCACACACACAGAATATAGGCATGCAGATACACCCGCAGTCACACACAGAATATAGGCATGCAGATACACCTGCAGTCACACACAGAATATAGGCATGCTGTTACACCCGTTGTCACACACACAGAATATAGGCATGCAGATACACCCACAGTTACATACAGAATATAGGCATGCAGATACACCGCAGTCACACACAGAATATAGGCATGCAGATACAGCCATGGTCACACACAGAATATAGGCATACAGATACAGCCGCAGTCACACACACAGAATATAGGTATGCACATACACCCACAGTCACACACAGAATATAGGCATGCATACACACCCACAGTCACACACAGAATATAGGCATGCAGTTACACCCGTTGTCACACACACAGAATATAGGCATGCAGATACAGCCGCAGTCACACACAGAATACAGGCATGTAGATACAACCGCAGACACACACACAGAATACAGGCATACAGATACAGCCGCATTCACACACACAGAATATAGGCATGCAGATACACCCGCAGTCACACACACAGAATATAGGCATGTATACACACCCACAGTCACACACAGAATATAGGCATGCAGTTACACCCGTTGTCACACACACAGAATATAGGCATGCAGATACAGCCGCAGTCACACACAGAATACAGGCATGCAGATACACCCACAGTCACACACACAGAATATAGGCATGCAGATACACCCACAGTCACACACACAGAATATAGGTATGCACTTACACCCGCAGTCACAAACAGAATATAGGCATGCAGATACACCCGCAGTCACACACAGAATATCGGCATGCAGATACAACCACAGACACACACAGAATACAGGCAATGCAGATACACCCGAAGTCACACAGAGAATATAGGCATGCAGTTACACCAGTTGTCACATACATAGAATATAGGCATGCAGATACATCCGCAGTCACACACAGAATATAGGCATGCAGATACACCCGCAGTCACACACAGAATATAGGCATGCAGTTACACCCGTTGTCACACACACAGAATATAGGCATGCAGATACAGCCGTAGTCACACACAGAATACAGGCATGCAGATACACCCGCAGTCACACACACAGAATATATGCATGCAGATACAGCTGCAGTCATACACACAGAATATAGGCATGCAGATACACCCGAAGTCACACACAGAATATAGGCATGCACATACACCACAGTCACACACAGAATATAGTCATTTATATACACCCGCAGTCACACACACAGAATATAGTCATGCTGCATATTATTGTAATCAGATGCATTTTAAGGTAAAAAGTTGCACGAAAAGACAATCAGCGCTATCAAGTCTCGTCCATGCATGGTGTGACTAGAAGGGCTGTGATACACGCAAGGTTGAATTACTGTGTTGGATTAGCTTTTACAGGATCTGAATGTGTTGGTTCAGCCTTCCGGGGCCCTGAATGTGTGATCATATTCTGACTTTAAGTATTACTTCTGTTAACATTTGAAGAAGGAATAGAATGTTCCAAGAATCTGCATTAACCCCCATGCACCAGCAGCTGTTTAGGCAATGTATGTGATATTCCTTGCTGAGTACTACAAGTGCCAGAATCTGCATTAACCCCCATGCACCAGCAGCTGTCTAGGCAATGTATGTGATATTCCTTGCCATCCTGCAAACCACAACTCCTAATCTATATTTGCACTAATGCAAAATTAGCTGGGTATTTAAAGTATGTGTATAATTTTGTACATGTTTGTAATTGGTTTTGTTTAAATGTATGGCAATCTTTTATAACTTCCTAGAAATAGTCATTACCTGTGTTTGGATGGAGATCACTGAAGCATAGTTTATAGTGCCATACTGCCTGTTTACTTAAACTTGGAGTGATGTATGTCCACTGATCAATTTGCATTTCAATCAACTGAAAAATTGGCTCAGATGAGGCCAGTGTCTTAATCAGGCATACTATTTCTTAACATTCAGACTTAGGGCAGCTTGCTGAGGGTAGCAGCTTGATGTGGTTATGCATTAAGTGTGGTTAAAATCAAGTGTGCTTTCTGAACAGTTAAAAAAACAGTTGAACAACATCTAATACCAGGTAATTATAAACCCATTACTTAACTTTTTTATATTTTTGCCTAATGTAAAAAACACAATGTATCAAAAACTTCTGTTTCTTATCTCACTACATTGAATCATCTCTAAGGCTACTACATCCTTTACTCTCCCTGCAGCTCATCCTTCTGTACATTTTGCTGCCTCATTAATCTTCTCTCCTCTTACAAACACACATGAGCGTTTAAATTATCTATACACACTGACAATAACATCCACAGGGCCGGACTGGCCATCGGGCACTTCTGGCAAATGCCAGAAGGGCCAATGGCCACGTGGGCTGGTGTGGCTGAGCGAACGCTCACCCGTCAGCAGAGCCTCCCAGGCGGCAGCATACTCGGCTAGTGGTTTGATGTTTGGCCGCGCGTCACGTCGCGGCCGTGTATGAGAAGTGCAGTGGGGTGGGGGGAATCCAGACGGATGCCAATCTGACAGCTGCTTTGAGCTAGTGCAGGGCTGCCCGGCAGCACCGCCTCCGTGACGGCACTGTGCTCAGGTTGGGGACATGTGCATGAGTGTCATGATGTGATGACGCGGCCCGATGGTCTGGTGTGAGAAGCGCAGCAGGGGAGGAGTGGTGCACAGCTACCTGGCTGCACTGAGGTCTCTTTGGATCTTCTAGCTCTCCCAGTGTGGACCACATCAGGCACGTGCAGAGCCCAGAGTGGAAGCAGGTAAATTCCTTGGGGGGGGTTTGGGCAGCGGCATTGTGTTTTTAATGGTTAATACAGTGGTCAATACTGTGTGGCAATGTTTTTGGGGCATTACTGTCTGTGATTACTTTTTGGCATGATGTCTTATTGGGAGGGGGGCCGTTTACTTTTTGGCATGATATCTTCTTGGAGGCATTGTATGGCATGATGTCTTCTGGGGCATAACAGTGTGGCATGGTGTCTTCTGGGAGGTATTCCTGCATTTCATAATGTGAATTAAGGGCATTACTACTGTGTGGCATAATTTGTATTCGGGGTACTATTGTGTGGTCGTGCCCCTTCCCAGCGAGACCACATGCTTTTTTTCGGCGTGCTCTCTCCCTTCTTTGGTTGTGGATGGGGGCTCCAATGCTCTTTATGTACACATGGCACAACAATATGGTGACAGCTCTCATTTGGTGGCACAGATGTGTCCTCCTCTGTGTTCAGCACCCATGCCCTAAAAAAATCCTACAGTGAACACTATCTAATCCTCAACAATTTCTAAGCTAGGGCTTGGTCAGTTGGTGCCTTTTCTTTGTGTGTGTGACCTTGACCATTGTAGTGCCAGGTTTACCTAACAGAACCAACCAAATACCAAATGTCTGATTATGGCGCATGTATCAATCCCCTACAGGATGAGCTCTGTAGTGTGAGTATTTTAATACAGAAAATGATGTACACTTTTTTGTTGTTCTAAGATTATATTTGTATAGTCTAAAGTGGGAGGAGTCAGAAATAGTAAGGGGAGGAGTCTGTGCCTGGAGCCAGGTGTTGACGGGAGGTGGGCCTGTGTGCTGTAAATGCCAGGGCCTATTTTTAGGCCTTGTCCAGCCCGGAACATCCACAAGCTGTCGTCATATAAATCAATCATACAAATCCCACCAATATATTTATATCTCTCTCCTTCTGCTTCTATTAGCTGGTAACATATCACCAAATCCAGGCCCAACACACATGCCACACCCATAAATCCAGCTAACCTCATAAACATTGCGTGCCTCCCTTCACCCTTCAAGTCACTAACATGTGCCTTACAGAATGCACGCTCTGTCTGCAACAAACTAACATCCATCCATGACCTCTTTATTTCAACTAACCTCAACCTTCTGGCGATAACAGAAACATGGCTCACACAATCAGACACTGTCTCTCCTGCTGCACTTTCATATAGTAATCTACACTTCTCACACACCTCTAGGCCTGGTAATTGTAAAGGAGGTGGGGTAGGAATATTACTGTCCCAATCATTTACATGCTGTACACAGTTCTTCCACAGCTACCTTCACTCACATTTACATCATATGAAGTACATTCTATCTGGACTTTCACCCCTTTCTCTCTGCGAGTTGCTGCTATCTATCACCCACCTGGGCCACCTCACAATTTCTGGAACATTTTTCTGCCTGGCTCCCTCACTTCTTATCCTCAGACATCTCCACCATCGTTATGGGTGATTTCAATATCCCCATTGACAGTCCACAATCTCCTCATGCCTCCAAACTACTCTCTTTAACCTCCTCTCTTGGCCTCTTCCAATAGACTGACTGATCTTGTATTCACCAGACTATGCTCAGTTTCTGATTTCACTAATACTACTTTCCCTCTCTCAGATCACAATCTTATCACCTGCACACTCTCCTCCATTACATCAACATCATAGAAATTAACCAAACCTAAACCTAAAACCCGCAGAAATATTAATGCTATTAACTTTCAACAACTATCTACCACTCTACAACAACGACTCTCACCAATTTCTACATTCACTTCTCCTGAGACTGCTGCATCACACCTAAACCAGATTCTAGAAAAAGTTCTTGATGAAGTAGCTCCAGCTATCCATCACACACCATGTAGAGTTAGAAGTCAACCGTGGCATTCTAACTAAACAAGGCATCTACAAAAAGAACATCAGTGGCAAAAGTCTCATACTCCAACTGGCTTCCTCACATATAAGACTATCTACAACTAATATTGTACTGCTCTGGACACTGCCAAATAAACATATTTCCAATCTCTTATCTCTGCTCAAGCCTCTAACCCCAAGCGACTTTTTAATACATTTAAACTGCTTCTTACCCCTCCCTCACCCAAACCACCTGCTACACTCTGATTTTGCTTCTTATTTTAGGGACAAGATTGATGAGATCCAAAATGAAATGGTATGCTCTTCCTCAGCTAGTGACCTGCTCAATTCCCTACCTGAATCCTCTGTCACATTCTCTTCATTTGATCTCACAAACGAAGATGAAGGATCTTTCCTCTTCTCATCCTCCTACTGTGTTACCTCTCGATCCTATACCCTCACAAATCAGTAAAGCTCTGTCTCCTGTGCTTATCCCAACCCTAACTAAAATATGTAATCGCTCTCTTTCTACTGGCAACTTTCCATCACTGTTCAAGCATGCAGTGATTACTCCTATTTTGAAAAATACAAAACTCTGACCTCAACACTCTCTCAAATTACCGTCCTATCTCCCAGCTCCCATGCCCCTCCAAGCTACTTGAGAGACTTGTCTACACCCGCCTCACACAGTTTCTTAACTCACACAACTTATTGGACCCAATTCAGTCTGGCTTCTGTTCCCAAAACTCCACAGAGACAGCACTGACTAAGGTAGTAAATGATCTGGTCACTGCCAAGGCTAAAGGCCATTACTCACTCCTAATTCTTCTAGATCTCTCTGCTGCTTTTGACACTGTTGACCACTCTCTTCTCATACAAACATTACAATCCTTAGGTCTTAAGGACATGGCTCTTTCTTGGTTCTCTTGCTAAATATCTGATCGCTCTTTTACTGTTTGTTTTTCTGATTCTGCCTCCAAGGCTCTGTCTTAGGGCCTCTGTTATTCTCAATCTATACCTCCTCTCTTGGCAAACTAGTCAGCTCTTTTGGATTTCAGTACCATCTGTATGTTGATGATACTCAAATCTACCTATCTTCCCCAGATTTATCACCAGCTGTACTGGTCCATGTCATTGAATGTGTTTCTGGCATTTCATCTTGGATGTCATCTCGCCACCTGAAACTTAATATTTCTAAAACAGAATTAATTATATTTCCACCAGCCAGTAACAGTTACCAACCTGATCTCTCTATCACTGTTGATAACTCGACAATCCACCCTGCCTCACAAGCCCGCTTCCTTGGTGTCATCCTTGACTCTGAACTGTCCTTTGTTCCCCACATTCAATCTTTCTCAAAATCATGTTACATACATCTAAAAAACATATCCAAACTTCGACCATATCTCACACAAGACACTGCAAAAACTCTAATTCATGCACTTATTATTTCCCGCATTGACTATTGCAATAGCCTCCTTTCTGGTCTTCCCAAAAACAGGCTATCACCATTACAATCCATTATGAATGCAGCTGCAAGGCTTATCTTCCTTGCCAAATGTTCATCGTCTGCTGCCCTGCTCTGTCAGTCCCTCCATTGGTTGCCAGTTTTCTACCATATTCAATACAAAATACTCTTACTTACACATAAGGCTATTAACCAAACCACACCAACATAAATCTCTTCACTCATCTCAAAATATCTCACTACCCGACCTCTCTGATCAGCACAAGATCTGCATCTCTCATCCCCATGCATTACTTGCTCCCACTCAAGGTTACAGGACTTTCTTTGGGCTGCACCCACTCTATGGAATGCCATACCAAGCACAATATGACTTTCCTCTAGTCTCCATTCTTTGAAGCGATCCCTGAAAACTCACCTCTTTAGGCAAGCTTATCAGATCACAGAACTGCCCACATAACCTTCATAGCTTCCATATCTAATTACATCCCCTTTCACAGTCCACACATAACTTCACACATCGTCATTCTCTCACATCCTCCTGACATTTGGCCGACATTCCTGTGTGACTGGATCATGCAGCCACCAAGAAACTCTGCATTCTGGCTGGACCAAAATGCGATATATAGCACCTATCCTTGTGTATCAATGCCTATTTCCCTATAGATTGTAAGCTTGCGAGCAGGGCCTTCCTACCTATATATACATCTGTTATACCCAGTTTTGTTCTATTAATGTTTACAATTGTAAAGCGCAACAGAATATGCTGCGCTATATAAGAAACTGTTAATAAATAAATAAGTCCTAAGTGAACACACATAATTAATAACACTGTAAGGCCATAGATAGCAGTGTGTGAAACATGTGTGAGAGAATAAGGTGGTTAACAAGGATGGTTTAATGTAAATGTTTTAATTTTGATAAAAAAGTTCTTATCAGATAGTGACCCTATCAGTATATATCATCGGGTGTCATACAGAGACTTGTGTCAGTAAGGATGTACAGTAGAGCATTCCTATATTGCTAACTCTTGTTAGCTCACATTCTAGGCTGTCACTGGTCTCAAACAAACACATCACAGTAACAGGTCATATCAGAGTGGTCACACCTAAGAGCGCTGTAGGGTCGGTACAAGCCAACGCACATTTCACTGATTAACTTTATCAAAGCAAACCTTGATATTGATAATAATAGGCATTTGAGAAATACAAACGCACAGCTTGGACAGCGGGGATTATAAGTACAGTATATCCCTGTCATTAATACGACATCGAAGTGCCACTAAGGTGCGCAATATATGAAATGAATTGGGACTAGGGACCTAACATAATCTGCTCATTGACAAACATGACATACTGCAAGATCCTACAGATGATATATATTTAAAGACAGTGTTCTGGACGTGCAAGTGCACCTTGATATTATTTAATTTGTATCAACAGATACCTGTGCTAAATTTAATTTGTTAATGTGATTTAAACACAGGAGACCAATATTTGGAGAATGCTTCATCAATCACTTGGAGCTATTAGAACTATTCACAATTAAAGCATTTACTTACATATAATTTACAGTGTATATAACATCTCAAAACAACAGAACCTGATTTTATATATATATATATATATATATATATATAATTGTGAGTAAGGATATAGATCCTCACAATTGATGGATGTAATACACATGTGAATAATTCATATCTAGGGGTACATTCCCCTGATATCAGTCTGACAGAGATGTGTTTCCAATGATGAGGGCAATGCTTCATTGTAATCCTCTTTGAAACCACTAGTATGGAACTCTGAACCTGATTTTTACCATCTCTCAACACACTCATTCTGCAGAGGATATTTTCATTACACCATTTTTAGGGAAAGGAAAGACGCTGTTCACAGAATATAATGGTTTATTAGCAATATGATTTGTATCATGGACCCATAAATGAATACACTGAAAAATAAAGATTCATATATTGTTATTTGGGAAATATTTATTTATAACTAGACATCCAATTATTTTTTCTGATCATATATAAAAAACATAATCACAAAGAGATATAAATGATACAAGGTCACTGTACGAGCCCCAGGCGATTTGGTTGTATTTTTTTATTACACTTCATTTCTTTCTTCAAACGCACTTTCTCTCTTTATTATATTTAACTGTTTTATCTATTTACATATGGATTTTTTAAAAGGGAATAATGAAAGTTACCGTATATTTTAATGTGAGTGCATCTACAAATGACAATTCTTTCTTCTTTGTGGCAATATAAGTGGGAAGGCCCATGGACAATTCCATCTTGCACTCTTTTACATTATAGGTTTTGGTTATATCTGCCTAGAATTGGTCTCTTACTTTAGGCAGTTAATTAGGATTTTTCCACCTGTCCTCCTTGGATTAATGTCCTGGAGGCTGCTAACTGCACATTGCGTTACAGAAACTGAACATCTGAAGTTAATGATTGTTTACTAAAAGCAGCACGTTCTCAACATTTTTCAGTATTAACGTTGAAGAGTACAGAAGCATCCTGGCATTTATATTTGCTGTTGATGAAATTAATAAGGACCCCGACCTTCTCCCCAATGTTACTCTGGGTTATCACATATATAACACTTGTGGGGATCCAAAGAAGACCTTAGACTATGTCCTGCAGATATTGTCTGGAGAAAGGAAGGAGGCTCCTAATTACTCATGTATAGAACACGGGGAAGTAGCTGGATTTGTCGGTGATTCTGGTTTCCATACAAGTCATGCGATGGCCCAGTTACTGAGTCTGTACCGGTACCCACAGGTAAGTGGTCTCTGTATTTTATCAGTATTTTATTATACCTGCAAATATTCTCTAATGTCTTCCTTTAAATGGGACTTTCTCTCAGTGGCTGCTGTTCCTCTCTACCCCTCTTGTGACTCTGCAGATGTCCCATCCTCTGAATAGTCCTGCAGGAGTTATTGTCCTCCACCCCCTGTTCTTTTTCTGTTTATGTAATTGGGGGAAGGGGATATTGCGAAAACTTCTGCAGTAGTAGATATCTCTAAAAATTCATATGTAGCCCCAAATTATTACTTATGACATATAATCATGTGTCTGGCTCATGTGAGGGTGCTGATAGACAAATGTGGTTATACAAAGGAAAAAAAGAAAAGGATTGTGTCTTTGTTTGGCGCACTATAATATCATCATGTAAATATAACCTTTATTTCATTCATTAAAACTGTGTACCGTACCAGTGAAATATTAAAACCAATAATTCATATTAAAGATAAAATGAAGTAATACAATTTGCAAAGTTGTGAAATAAACAGATATTAATTCCTGGTGTCGCCTTACTCTCAGTTTTATATGCTACAATAATACAGGTAATTATTGCCTTATATTGTGGGATGGGGGAATTCCCTCTTATTGATGAATGCACTTGCACACAATTAAAGGGGGGGATGTATCAATTCATTGTTACCACAATTGTATCTCAATTCAGTAACTACTTATATTGTTATTAGAGATGAGCGTGTTCGGTTCTCAGAGAATCGAACCCACCCGAATTTAGCATAACTGAGTCGAATCCAAGCAGGCTCGGAGGTTCCCGCCTTACTTGGTTCTCGAAACCGAGGCAAAACCATACAAATGGAAATCTCGTGGTTCGCGAGCTTTCGTCTCTATGATCAATGTAGTATATAAGGGACCACGTGACAGATTCCATTTCCACTCCGGCTGTGTAAAGTGAACAGGGAGGATGGGTCGTGTAGGGCTGGGAGAGTACTGGTGCTATCTGCTGTGTCCTGGGCTGGTGACTGATGATCCATTCTGGTCTCTGGTCACGGTGCTGTCACTATCACTGTGCTATCTGTGCTGATCCATTCTGGTCTCTGGTCACGGTGCTGTCTGGTGATCCATCTGGGCTTGTGCTGTGTCCATCTCTGGGCCCAAGTTCTGGACTCCAAAAAAAAAAGTAAAAAAAAAAGTGTGTTTTTAAGTTTTCATATTTTTCTGTGTGTACATGCGTGTTAGGCTTAACCACAGTAGCGCATGAGAGCCAGCCAACAACGCACGTTGCACTTGCAAACTTGTGCTGCCTGACTCCAGTCAATCTTAAAAAAAAAACAATACAAGTGTCACTGTCATATATGTTTTTCTTCTGTGTGTGTGTGTGGGTGTTAGGCTTAACCACATTAGCGCACAAGAAGATCCAGTGACTACAGTACAGTCGTGTTCAATCAAAAAAAAACAATACAAGTGTCACTGTCTTATATATTTTTTTCTTCTGTGTGTGCGAGGGTGTTAGGCTTACCCACATTAGCGTACAAGATACAGTGACTACAGTCATGTTCAATTAAAAAAAAATCAATTAAAGTGTCATATTTTTTTCTTGTTTGTGTGGGTGGATTTTCGGCTTAACCGTAGCAGAGGACAAGATTCAGAAAGTAATGCAAGTTGCAACCTTGTGCTGACAGACTCCAATCGTTCTTAAAAAAAAAAATACAATTAAAGTGTCATATTTTTTTCTTGTTTGCGTGGGTGGGTTTTTGGCTTAACCCCATTAGTGGACAAGATCCAGCCAGCAACACAAGTTGCAACCTTGTGCTGATAGACTCCAGTCGTGACCAATCGTTACTCTGGGGCCAAGTTCTTCTGGAGCTGACAAAAAATATAAATAACTATTTGTCGTTTTTTCTAATATTTTTGTGTGCGCACGACTGCACGTGTGTTAATTTTGTAATTTTGTAAATATGGAGGGCTGTCACATGACAAGAGAGCAAGGCATAGAACCACATGTTGTAGCTGCCACCAGCAGTCATCATGATTATACAAGGTTGTCAACTTCCTTGTTCTCTGTGAAGGCCCATGCCTTCAATCCTCAAGGGTATCCCAACCATCATCTTTGCACAGTCCTCAACTCTATTAATAATTATATCAATCAGTTTTGACCCACAAGCTGGTTGCAACCTTTTGGCCATTTAACTAGATGGAAAAAAATCAATATTGTGAGCTGTGAGGTGGTCAAAATTGACTGGAAACGAGTGGAAATAAAAGTTATTGAGGTTATTAATACTGTAGGAACAATAAAAGGCCCATTTTAAGTGATTTTAGCTGCTTTTTTGATTTTTTAAGAAAAAATCCAGATCCAAAACCAAAACAAGAAAAAAAAACACAGAGGTGAGGTTTTGGCAAAACCAATCCAGATCCAAAACCAGGGGAGATTCAGATCCAAAACCAAACACAGGGGTCGGCACACATCTCTAATTGTTATCAGTATGCTGAGCACTTTATCAGGTTACCAATATATGAATATAATAGTGAGAATGTAGTAACTGACCCTATTTATTATGGACCGAGACAATTGGCACTCATTTATATCATTTAGATTATTCTGGTTTATCATGCAACCATATTCTCCTATAATGTTCTTTTAGATATTATAATTCCAATAATTTGTTTATTATCAGTATTACTGACTTACACTGTTGTGCAGAGATTGGTATTTACAGACGTGAAGTACTTAAGTCCGCTTAGTACCACTGTGTTTTCCAATAGCCTCAAAGGTCTGAGGAAGATTATTAGAAAATCTGCAATATCCTACAATAATACTGCTATGGTGGCACTGATCTGGATTATTCCTTGCTCGGCGCTGTTCACACTGCACACGGGTGCAGGGAACACTTCACCCTGCACTTGTAGATGACATCATCTTCAAGAGCCGAGAAACCCAGAAGTCCCCATGATGTAAATGGGACCTGAGTCGGATGACTACTTACACTATCAACCCGCCACCCACTGCCCAGGGTGCTAGGGGTGCCCTGAAGATGGGGACCCCATTATTGGGGGGCCCCAACTACCCTGGGATCCCTGGCCTGGGCTGACTAGTGGTCAGTGCTGATGCTGCGGCTGGGGGCCTGGTGATAGGGCTCCCCTGGCTGTGCCATCAGCCCCCCCTCTAGAAAGGTCCAGTGCTAGTTCTGGAGATTACAGGGGGACCCTACGCAATTTTTTCCCCTGTAATTCCAGAAACAGTGCTGGTTGTGCTAAGTACAGTGGAACTCTATGCTTTTTTTCCCTGTACTTAGACAACCGGGACTGGCTATGAAAAGTCTGGGGCTGATTCTGTTATAGGGGAGGACCCCACATAATTTTTTTTAAAAATGTAGCTCTTTCTAAGCTTGTTACAGTAAGATACATGAAGGCATCTCACTGATGTATGCATGTATCTTTGTGAAAACAAACTGCTCGTGCTGAAAGTGAAAGCATGAAACAATTCTATTCAGTTGGGATTTGCAGTTCATTTTGAAGTGGGATTTGCTGTTTGATTTGTACATGAACATGCCAAATCAAACAGAAAATCACTGTCCAAAACCGACCCAAATCAAATTCAATTTAGAAAATGCTTCTAAAATCGAATTTTAGTAAATGAGGGATTTGAAGAGGGATTTGTACTTTCGATTAATTCGGTTTGAGGTGAGCTAAATCGCACATCAAATCAAAAGAAAAATTGAATTTTGAAAAATATACCTCTAAGCCTCAAAAAATAGCCCAGATACAATATGGGTCTTAGAGGATCTAACAAATCCCCTTTCAAGGTTCTCCTAAATACAGTGCATCCAGAAAGTATTCACAATGCTTCACTTTTTCCACTTTTTTTTATGTTACAGCCTTACTCCAAAATGGAACAAATTCACTTTTGTCTTCAAAATTCTACACACAATACCCCCTTATGACAATGTGAAAAAAAAAATTTTGGTGATTTTTGCAAATTTAATAAACAAAAAAAATGAAGAAATGACATGTACATAAGTATTCACAACCTTTGCTCAATATTTTGTTGATGCAACTTTGACAGCAGTTACAGCCTGAAGTCTTTTTGAATATAATGCCACAAGCTTGGCACACCTATCTTTGGGCAGTTTTGCCCATTCCTCTTTGCAGCACCTCTCAAGCTCCTTCAGGTTGGATGGGAAGCGTCTGTGCACAGCCATTTTCAGATCTCTCTAGTGATTTTCAATTGGATTAAAGTCTGGGCTCTGGCTGGGCCACTCAAGGACATTCACAGAGTTGTCCTAGCCACTCCTGTGATATCTTGGCTGTGTGCTTAGGTTCGTTGTCCTGCTGTAAGATGAACCGTCACCCCAGTCTGAGGTCAAGAGCGCTCTGGAGCAGGTTTTCATCCAGGATGTCTTTGCACATTGCTGCATTCATCTTTCCATCTATCCTGACTAGTCTCCTAGTTCCTGCCGCTAAAAATATCCCCACAGCATGATGCTGCCATCACCATGTTTTACTGTAGGGATGGTGTTGGCCTGGTGATGAGCGGTGCCTGGATTCCTCCAAACATAATGCCTGGCATTCATACCAAAGAGTTCAATCTTTGTCTCGCATTGTCTAAGAGTCCTTCAGGTGCATTTTGGCAAACTCTAGGTGGGCTGCCATGTGCTTTTTACTAAGGAGTGGCTTCCATCTGGCCACTCTACCATACAGGCCTGATTAGTGGATTGCTGCAGAAATGGTTGTCCTTCTGGAAGGTTCTCCTCTCTCCTCAGAGGAATACTGTAACTCTGACAGAGTGACCATCGGGTTCTTGGTCACCTCCCTGACTAGGGCCCTTCTCCCCCGATTGCTTAGTTTAGATGGCTGGCCAACTCTAGGAAGAGTCCTGGTGGTTCTGAACTTCTTCCATTTATAGATGATGGAGGCCACTGTGCTCATTGGGACCTTCAAAGCTGAATAAATTTTTCTGTACCCTTCCCCAGATTTGTGCCTCCAGACAATCCTATCTCGGAGGTCTACAAACAATTCCTTGGACTTCATGCTTGGTTTGTGCTCTGACATGCACTGTCAAGTGTTGGACCTTATATAGACAGGTGTATGCCTTTCAAAATCATGTCCAATCAAATGAATTTACCACAGGTGGACTCCAATTAAGCTGTAGGAACATCTCAAGGATGATCAATGGAAACAGGATGCACCTGAGCTCAATTTTGAGCTTCATGGCCAAGGCCGTGAATACTTATGTACATGTGATTTCTTAGTGTTTAAGTTTGCAAAAATCTCAAAAAAACTTTTTACACTTTGCCAGTATGGGGTATTGTGTGTAGAATTTTGTGGACAAAAATTATTTTATTCCATTTTGGAATAAGGCTGTAACATAATAAAATGTGGACAATGTGAAGCGTTGTGAATACTTTCCAGATGCACTGTATATTCCTCAACTGAATTTAATTCAACATTGATAACGAGAAACATCATATTTTAGGTAGTTGAGATCCAGGCACCAATTCAGTATTAATATCCTGGGGTGGCAGAGAGTCAGCAGTCTTTTTGCAAAACACATCTGAATAGTCCCAATAGGGTTCTGGAATACCATTGATGGGTTCAGTTTTATGAGCAGTTTGATGCACTTTCTGGTGCAGTCTTCACCCTACTTAAGTACATGACCCTGCTTCCAGTCGACTGAATGATTATGTTTGATCAGCCATGGAAATCATTGAATTAATAGATATGTAAATAATTTAAATTACTAACATGGAGATAGATGTAGAGTGCAAGGAATGTACTCTTAAGTAATAGGGGAAGTCTGACATTTAATCATTCCAACAGACAGCCAATTATTGTCCAATACAGAAATTAAATATGCCTGCTCTCGGTTTAACCATATTTTACATTGTTCCAGCTCCATGTCAGTATTAATGCAATATATGTATACAAAACAGAAATACATTTGCTATCAGCGCTTACAATAATAAACTGCAATCAAAAGCATGGGGCTTTTGTTCATACTTTAATCAAAACATATAAGCTTGCAGCCCGTCATCAAGAGACCCCAATTATCTGCAATTCCTATACTCAACATAGATATAGCATGTTATGCTCAACATACCATTACATTGCAGTTAAATACTTCTCAGGTCCAGGGGGTCACTTGACCAGGGGCTGCAAGCTCAAATGTTTTGATGAAAATATGAACAAAATCCCTGTGCTTTTATTTGCTAGATACACACAGATTTGTAGTATATTATTGAAGCAAAGTTCTTTTACATTATTACACAAAATAACAATAGAAATAGGAGTCTTCAGAGGCACAACTTGAAGTGCCTCTGAAGACTCGCTATCAAGTATTGTTGTTATTATTATTATTATTATTATTATCATCATTTATTTATATGACTCCACAAGTGTTCCGCAGCGACTTACAAAGTACATAGACAAATTGTAGACAAGCAACTTACAGAACAATACAATACAGGACCAGGACAGGGTAATATATATTGCTACATTAGCAACCATAAACCCAGATGAGCAACAGAGCATAGGCAACCAATTGTTAAGTGCCCTAGTGGTGAGTAAGAAGTAGATGAAACTAAAGTAGGGAGAAGCACAAGAGGGTAGAGGGCCCTGCTCGTAAGAGCTTACATTCTAAAAGGGAGGGAAAGACAAATAGGTTTGACACAGATGGGGTAGATGGGGAGGAAGGAGCACAGTCTTGGTAGAGGAGTATACTTGAAGAGGAATTTGAAGGGCATCTAAAGAAATTATAACTGTATTACCTGAGATTACCATCCCATAAGTGTTCAAACTTTCCAATTTGTCATTAGGACAATTCTGGATTAGATTATTTTTTTTTCTCATCACAAAACAGTTAGAGCCCTCTTAGATGTCTCCTGGTTCTCTTAGCAGAAGAAAGTCAGGATGTATCTATCTGCTTTGACTCAAGAAGCAACAATGGTCCTCAATCAACTGATTAGACTACAGTTGTGGTTCCCAGATTTGTCCTGACACTGTTGCCAAATCTATGTTCAATTTGGATGGCCAAGTGCATTAATTACTCAAGAGACCAAAATGAGGTCTGAATCTAATGTAAAAGTTGCAGTTCAATTTTACAGTAACTTATGGAAAGTTCTTCAGTCTCCAGAAAACTTGTCTGGCAAACTAATCTTATCCTCCACTGGTGGTGCAGCAGATCCAGCGAAAAGTCACACAGTTAGCTCCTAAGCAAACACTCATTAGGATAGCACCACTACAGTGAGCATTTGAATTTGATTCACCAAGTCTTGTTCCATGCTGTCAGGCTCACATTGATTCAGTGGGGGCATTGTTATGAATCACTAAACTTGTTGGTGGCTCAGCAGAGTCACCAGTCTATTTTGGCACTGCTTATGCTAATTTAGTCTAAACATGGCACAGTAGTCAAGAACCAGCCTTGCCCTAGGGATTGTGCTTTATCTTGGAGGGGGTCCAGGCCAGGGAGCTCTCAGACTGTGCTTTTGACAGGTTTCCAATGTGGAGGTGGTCTCAGGGGCCTGGAGCTATGGTGGAATTCCCACTGGATCCATACACTGGGCGCGTCATGGTGGGTCCACTCAGCTGACTGCATGCTGTCAGGCTTCCAGCATGGTAGTGGCCTCAGGAAGCTCAGAGCTCTGGTGGCATTCCTGTTGGCTCCAGAAATTGGGCACCACCATATTGGTTCTGGTCAGCTGATCGCAAGTCTCTACTGTGAGCTAAACCACTGTCCACCTGACCACAGGAGCCAATCTCTGTGACACTCAGGGTATAAGAGCCCTGCACTGACAGCAGTCAGTGCCTGAGCTTTGTCACTGTACATGTCTTAAGCTATGCTCCTGGCTAGTAACTCTTAGGCTCCTTTGCAATTCCACTTCGGCTCCATTGTGCATTCCCGTCTAGTCCCATTCTGGATCCACTCTATGTTCTAGTCTGGTCCCATTCTGGATCCAGTCTATGTACTTCAAGTCCAGGTCCATTCAGGCTTCAGTGTACATTCCAAGTCTGGTCCTATTCCAGATCCAGTTGTGATTCAAGTCCAGGTCCATTCAGGCTCCAGTGAATAATCAAGTCTAAGCCCATTCTGGATTCAGTTCATATACAAAGCTACCTCTATTCAGACTCAGGTGTAAGTTTTGAGTTCAGTCCCTCTCCAGTTCCATTTTATTTTAGTCAGGTCCTGCTCTGGCTACAGACTTTATTTCTAGTCCAGTCATGATCCGGTCCAGCCTAGTTCTATTATTGTTTAATGCACCTTCCTTTACAATACTGTCTTGCTGAATTTCTAATAGTACAATAACATCTATGAGGAGGAGTTATATTGGACCTTCCCTACTCTAAACCTCCCATACCGTCACTGAGCAGGTATCCAGGTCTCTCCTGGGCAATCGAGAGTCCCCAGACCTGACAACAGGTTTTCACTACTAATCCCTGCAAGGGGATATGGTCTATTCTGCTGTTTGCACAGGTCACTGTCTTCCAGGCATGCACCAGATATGACAATGAAGGTAAGAGTAGTACATCATGTCATAAAAACACAGGAGACAGAGGCATATTCAAGCAACTGTAGATAGGTAATGCAGATGGCAGTCAAATAAATATTAGAATATATGGTCTTAGGTTAGAGTTGGTGATAGCAGATCAAATAGGACACAATATGGGTTTTGGGGCAGGCAGCTAATGAATACAAGTCCAGAAACAGTTCCAGGTCACAATTGATGAGGCCAGAGTAGTCAAAGCAGTCCAGGGACAATAACAGTGATATGCAGATGAGCAGTAGCAAGTTCTGCCACAGTTTAAAGGACATTCATTATCACCAGCACTGGATGTGTACACTTCCTGCCTTATATACCCACAACTTGTAGGATAATGTCTGTGACCAGGAAGTAGATGAAGAGCAGGGGTTGTTTTGAAAGCTTGAGCATACTAGAAGCAACTGGATGGGGCACTGATCTCAAATTCACAAGGTGCTATGTTAAAATCCAGCTAAATGCAACAGTGATTTACATTTATGGTACCATAACACTATGCTTCTACAGGTTTTCTCTATATCTCTAGATCAATTATGGAGCCACTGACCCTGTCCTAAATGATGGAGTATTATATCCAACTTTCTCCCAGATTGTCCCAGATGATCGGGGCCATTATGCAGCTATTGTGAAGTGTCTACTACATTTTGGATGGAACTGGATTGGAGTCATTGCACCAAGTGATGGTAGTGGGCACACAGAATTACGAGAATTGAGTACAATGATGTCCCAGCATGGGATCTGCATTGAGTTCATCATTAAATGTACAAATGATGAAGACATTAATAAAATAAAAATTTATGAGATAAAAAAATTTACGGCTCGAATTATAGTAATATGTGGTCTTTTTTCCATAAATTATATTCATCATTTTGATGAGGCAGAATCTATTAATTAAAATTTTACATTAATCCTCCATGAATCATGGACTAATTTAAAATATATGCATGATATCTTCTACCCATCCATAAATTATAGCTTAATTTTTATTTTACCTCCTAAAAATTTCCCCAACATTAATCATTTTATTTACAATGCAAACCCATTCAATAGACCAAACGATCCAATGTTGGAAGATATTTGGCTCCGGATTTATTATTGTCTTTCAAAAAACATTTTCAAAAATGCTGTTTATCAACTTATGTATAACTTTTCTGGAGACGACTGCACTGTCAAAAATGTTCTTCCACCTACATTTCATGGCATTGTAGAATCAAAGCCCCACTATGCTTACATGGCGGTTTATGCTCTGGCTCATGCTCTGCATAATATGAATCTGTATAAAAAGAAATCTGAAACATATGGATTAAGAAGACCAACTGTAAGTTGTGTGTATGTAAAGAATGAAGAGAGAGATGTCAATATTGAGTATCTTCATTTGTTTTGATAATACTTGTGCCATAGTGTCAGGTTCACATTGATTGGCTGGGGGCATTATTATGAATCACTAACCTAGTTGGTGACTCAGCAGACTCACCAAGGTATTTTGGCACTGCTTATCCTAAGGGGAATGAAGTCTAAAGGTCGAACAGGTTTTCACAACTGATCCCTGCAAGGGGATATGGTCTTTACATGTGGTGTCTCCAGCATTGGGGGCTGCACTGCAGACCAAAGTTCAAATAGAGGAGTCACACTAACTGCCAGTGAGTCCTGGCTGGAGATGTTTGGCAGCTTTTGCAAGGGCAGTTGGTGTGGCTCCCCTATTTGAATTTTGGACTGTGCTGCAGCCTCACCTCTGGAGCCGCCACTGGTCTGTACTGCTGTTTGTGCATCTCACAGTCAACCAGGTAAGCTCCATATGTGACAAACAAGTGATGAATAGAATACCATGTTATAAAAATTCAGCTGGCAGAGGCATAGTCAAGCTATATACTGTAGGTAATGCAGCTGGCAGTTGTCTAAATATGGTTTCAGGTCAGATATGGAGATAACCAAGCAAATGGGAAACAATCTGGGTTTGGAGCATGCAGCTAATGAAGTCTAGAAACAGTCCAAGGTCAGGAATGTAGAGACCAGAATAGTCAAATTGGTCAGAGTCAATAACAGTGATATTCAGATTAGCAGTAGACGGTTCAGCCACTATCCAAAGGACAGGCACTGTCACCAGCATAGGATGTGTGAACTTCCTGCCTTATACTATATACCCACAGTCTGTAGGAGAGTGACTGTAGCCAGGTAATTGGTGGAGAGCAGAAGTTGTTCCAAAAGCTCAATCATACTAAAAGCCACTGGCTGGAGCACTGGTTTAAAATTCATAGAAACATAGAATTTGATGGCAGATAAGAACCACTTGGCCCACCTAGTCTTCCCCATTTTTAAACATATTGTCACCTCAACCCTTATTGATTCTTACTTCTTCTGAAGGATATCCTTATGTCTATCCCATGCATGTTTAAATTGCTCTACTGTCTGAGCCTCTACCACCTCTGATTGGAGGCTATTCCACTTGTCCACTACCCTTTCTGTGAAGTAATTTTTCCTCACATTTCCCCTGAACCTACCACCCTCCTGTGTCAGTACATGTCCTCTTGTTCTAATACTTCTATTTCTTTGAAGAATGTCTCCTTCCTTTACCTTGTTAAAACCCTTTATATATTAGAATGGTTCTATCATGTCCCCCCTCTCCCTTCTCTGCTCCAATGTATACATATTATGATCTTTTAGTCTTTCCTGGTATGTTTAGTGTTGTGGAACTTGCACCATTTTAGTTGCCCTTCTTTGTACAGTCTCTAATGTATTAATATCCTTCTGGAGATATGGCCTCCAGAACTGAGCACAGTATAGAGATGAGGATGTACCAATGACCTATACAGTAGTATTATCACTTCTTTCTTTCTGCTACTGATTCCTCTCCCTATGCAACCAAGCATCTGACTTGCCTTCCTCATTGCTTTGTTACAATGTTTGTTTGCCTTTAAGTCACCTGAAATAGTGATTCCTAGATCCCTTTCCTCTTCAGTAGTTTCCAGTATAGTGCCATTATTACTATATTTAGCCTTTGGATTTTTGAGACCCAAGTGCATGATTTAGCATTTTTTTGGCATTAAACTGTAGTTGACACGTTCTTGACCATTCATCTAGTCTACCTAGATCATCAATAACTTGGTTTACCCCTCCTGGTGTGTAACCCTGTTGCATACCTTTGTGTCACCATTTGCAATGTCACAAATAAAGATATTAAAAAGCACTGATCTTTGGTAAAATCCCATTAAACACAGTGGTTTAAGTTGTGTGTATGTAAGAGAATGAAGAGAAAATTGCAATGATGAGCCAGAATTGGATCTTCATTGAGTTCATCATTAAATGTATTAGTGATGAAGACATTAATAAAATAAAAATCAATGAGATTATAAAAATTGCTCCTCGAGTTATAGTAATATGTGGTATTTTTTCCATAAATTATGTTCTGATACCTCTCATGGAAGCATCTCACTTTCCTACAGTCCCACATCTGTCCCATTTGTCTAGTAAATAAAAGCAACAAACTCAAAATTTGTTTCACAGACCAACAATCCCTTCATATTAATAACTGTAATTGTCCCATTTACTACCTAACAACATGCATATGGAAAATACTTACAGTAGTTGTAGCATATAGAGTGGCTTTTGTCTTTAGCTGGAACTAATTGAAATATTGCCAGTACATCTTTCCTTCTATGGGGCATATTCAATCTGGAGCGAAAAGTCCATTGCCAGACTTTTCGCCATCATCGCTGGTTTCAGGGTTGAAAAAGTATCGCGCTCGCACCCGCATATCACAGTATTCCATTCCAAATCGGCAAAAACGGGACCTGGCGAAAATTTAATCAGCGAAAAGACCTTTCATTTTTGGGGAAACCAGCCTAACACCCCCCAAAAGATGCTCTGACATGGGGGCTCACTGTGGGTACCCCGAATAGCCCTGCTAAAGATATGTGGGGTGTTTAAACAGTCTCAATAGCTGCTGTTTTGTGTTTTTAAGAAAGTGGTGAAGAATAGCATTTTGCAACTTTTTTTTTAATAAAATAAGTAGTTCCATCAAATTTAGGGTACATGAAAAGGGGTGCAACATATTTTAAAGTGGCTAATGTGAATTTTTAAAAATGTAAAAAAAATCCTCCAGCTGCAATCACCTGCAATAAAGAAAACCACCTGGGGCATTGGGGCAGAGTTTATTTTGCTAGTTAAGAAGTTTGTTCCCCAACTTTTTTTTTTTGCCCCCAAAACAAAAGTTTTTTTTTTGGGGTGTCCTAAGGTACTTTAAAAAAAAATATGACACAGAATACCTTTGGGGGCCTGTCCAAAGGGTGCAGGGTGGTTTTTGGAAGTCTGCACCCCAAACCCCAATTCTGCACTTTATTTACCACCTATTCATTGGTGATACTTTTTCACTGGTCCCAATGCATAGACTTTTTGCTTCGGCAAAAAGTCAGACTAATTTAATATGGGGATAAGTGTAATCGTCGAAAATTACGTAATCAGCGAAAAAGTATCATCGGAAATGGCTTTTCGCAGCCTAATTGAATACGGCCCTATGTGTCAGTATGAGTTATGTGTGAAACAGTGTAAAAAATAACATGTAATTCAATATGTTCCCTCTCTGAGTTTAATTATGTAAGATGTCAGAATATACATGAGGAAGCTATTGTCCATCACATGATCCCTGATCATAAGGAAAGTTTAGGACTATTCAGCAAGATCAGGACTATTAGGGTAAGCATTTCTGCATTGTTAGGTCACCCACTAAACTGAATAAAATATTATTATTGCCTATAAAATCCTTGGCCCCATTTATGCTATAAGTTGGTACATATGTCCTGAACATTCCCAATATTTGTGTTATTATTTTTATATACATTTTTATTTTCTTATGAAAGCAGCGATATATGAAAAGCCTTCATTTCACCGATCCTGTTGGGGAAGAGATGATCTTTAATGAGAGAGGAGATCTGCCCTCTAAGTGGTCTATGGCAAATATGGTCATTTACAAAACTAACTCTTCATATAAATTTGTGGTAAAGTCTGTGACCACCTTTGGAGAATCTATAGAAGATGACCAGGATTATCATATTGAACCTGGAGATATAATATGGAAAAAAAGCATGGTAAGTGATTATCATACATATCATATAGGAACTCAGTTTATGTTTGATACATGGCATCTGTCAAAATAATTTGTTGCATAAATAAATAAATAACATTATTCATTTCCATGGACTATAAGGGCCTGATTCAACACGGATCGCTATTTTGAGCATGGCTGCGTAATCGCACACAGTTCCACTGCGAAAACATGTTAATGTTTGCAGCCTCTCAGGCAGCATAGAGACACCCACTGCCACTTTCTCACACCCATAATACCTCCCAGTTCTGTGTACACATTGGTAACATCGAGTAACATTGGCCCTAATGCAGAATTACAGCAGCTCTTATCTGTCTCAGAAATTGCAAGTCTCATCACACGTAGTGAGTACACAAGCTGTGTATGCGTCGCAATGGCTAATTTATGCACACCAATGTAACGGCATTCAAATGTACAGCCACACCTGCATTTTTCAGTCACTCTGTGATGGTTTCTATTTACATGTGTGATTGCAGTGAAATCGCCATGCTGTCTCTGCGCACACTCACTTCATTGCATTCGCATGTGCAGTACTCACCATCGGCCGATCTGCTTATGTGGTTGCAATTGCGATCCATGCTGAATCAGGCCCTAAGTTTTCCTGAGATTAGTGAGATATAACTGGAAGACTCCTACAGAGATTGGTCAGAGTACTTCTTGGTGCCACCTCTGGCACAATGGACTGGCACAAGGTGCCAACTACATGGCAAGTAGACAAGGGCACATAGGATCTAATTCAGACCCACTGGCAAGCACTGAGCGCTCACCAGCGGGTCGATGTTTAGGCCCTGCGCACGCTCAGCGGCTGCACTACGTGTTGGCAAGCCCCGGAGCAAGAGAGAAATTCTCTCACTCTGGGGCTCGCCACCAACGGGGCGGCTGTCGATGTTGATCAACAGTTCACCCTGTTTAGTAGGCGGGGAGGGGGGGTGGTTTCACAAACAGAGGCATTCCTTAAGGAACGCATGCCATTTTGTGGGCGGCCGCACTGACATGAGCAGTGATGTCAGTGAGGAGCTTCCTGCTTGATCAGATCAGGAAGCTCCATGGGGCTTGCGGTTGCTGAGACCCAACCTTCTGGTCTCATCGCAAGCCCTGATGGTCGCGATGGTCTTGACCATCGCGGCCAACAACCTGGTCAGTCGCTAAAGCTGTTGGTGGTAACCCACAGCTTAGCTAGCGACCAGGAGGCTGCACTTCAAACCACAAGTGGCCACCAACATTCAGAGTGACCGCTCGCATCTTGCGAGTGCCTCTGAATGAGGGCCATTGTGCAGTGATAAAACACAAGACCTTGAGTCATCTCTATTGCATTGAGGATCTGGAATAACTTTGCTAGGTCACTACATTGTTAGACAGTCAGAATATACAATTTTGTGATAAAATGAAACACAATACAGTATAGAAGTAGTAGCTTCTCCTTTTTCTTGACAAAAGGGGCACATATTATTATTGTACTAAATGGGCCACATGTTATTAGACTAATGGGCATATTCTTATTTATGTCTTAATTATTATTATTATTATTATTATTATTATTATTATTATTATTATTATTATTATTATTATTATTATTATTATTAGTAGTATTATTAGTATTATCTTATTTTTCTTATTAGTATTATTATTAGCAATTATAGTAGCAGTAGAAGTAGTTGTTGTAGTATTAGTAGTAGTAAAATTAGTAGCAGTAACAGTAGTAGATGTTGAAGTAGTTGTAGCAGAGGTAATAGTTGTCATAGCAATAGTAGTAGAGTTATATTTGCAGTAGTAGAAGTGTTTGTAGTAGGTAATAGTGGTAGTAGTACTGTAGTAGTAATAATAGTGGTTGTTTTAATAACAGCAGTATTAGTAGTAATAGATGTTGTAGATGTAACTGTAGTAGTTGTAGCAGCAGTAGAGGTAATAGTAGTAGTAGCAGTAGTAGTAGTAGTATTCGTAGTAATAGTAGCAGTGGTAGTAGTATTCATAGTAATAGTAGTAGTAGTAGTAGTAACAGCAGTAGGTATTGTAATATTAATAGAAGAACTAGTAGAACTGTATTAGCAATAACAGTAGCAGTGGCAGTAGTAGTTGTTGTAGTAGTAGTAATAATAGTAATAGTTAATAGTAGTTAGTAGTGGTAGTAGCAATAGTAGTAGTAGCAGTAGTAATTAGTAGATAGTAGCAATAGTAGTAGTATTAGTTGTAGTAAACGGTAGTAGATAGTAGTATTAGTAGCAGTAGTAGTAGCAGTAGTAGTAGTTGTTGTAGTAGTAATAATGGTAGTAGTAGTTAGTAGATGGTAGTAGTAGTAGTAGTAGTCATATTATTATTATTATTATTATTATTATTATTATTATTATTATTATTATTATTATTATCATATATTTATATGACACAACAAGTGTTACAAAGTACATAGACAAATAAGTAACTGGTGACTTACATTACAATACAATACAGGACATGGATAATAAACATTGCTATATTAGCGACCTTTATGCCCACATAAGCAGCCGAGTATTGGTTGCCATAGTGGTGAGTAAGATAAATTAAATTACAGTAGGGAGAAGCACAAGAGGGTAGAGGGCCCTGCTTGAAAGAGCTTACATTCTTTAAGGGAGAGGTAGACAAACAGGAGTGACACAGAATGGGATAGGCAGGGAGAAAGGAAGATGTAACAGCAAGTTAGGATGAGAGCTTGAAGGTTTTAATGAAGTAGTGGGTCTTAAAAGCTTGTTTGAAAAATTGTAGAGAGGGGCAGAGTCAGATGGGGAGAGGGAGGGAATTTCAAAGGTGGGGAGCAGCATGGGCAAAATCTTGGAGGCCGGAGTGGGAGGAAGTAATCTTGGCATGAAAGGCGGCGTGTATTAAGTGAAAGAAAAGGGCGGACAGAAGAGTGAAGGGAGATGAGATCAGAGATGTAAATGGGAGAGGAATGGGTAAGTGAGTGTGAGAACCTTGAATTGGGTTCTGAAAGGGAATGGGAGCCAGATGAGGGCTTGCAAAAGAGGGGAGGTAGATGTAGAGCATTTGGAGAGGAAGATGAGTCAAGCAGCAGCATTGAGCATAGACTGGAGAGGAGAGAGATGGGATTTGGGGAGGCCAGCTAGGAGAAGGTTACAGTAGTCCAATCTGGACATAACCAGTGAATGTACGAGGGTGTTGGTAGTAATAGTAGTAGTAGTAGCAGCAGCAGTAATAGTAGTAGTAGTTAGTATTAGGTAGTAGTAGTAGAAGTAGTAATAGTAGTAGTAGTAGTAGTAGTTATAGCAGTAATAAAAGTAGTACTTAGTATTAGTTAGTAGTAGTAGAAGTAGTAGTTAGTAGATAGTAGTAGTAGTAATAGTAGTAGTAGTAGTAGTAGTCAATAATAGTTAGTAGCAGAAGTAGTAGTAGGAGTAGTAGTAGTAGAAGTAGTAGTAATAGTAGAAATAGTTAGTAGTAGTTAGTAGATAGTAGTAGCAGTGGTAATAGTAGCAGTAGTAGTAATAGTAGAAACTGTTAGAGCATTGTAATACTAATAGAAGAACTAGCAGAAATGTAGTAGCAGTAACAGTAGTAAAAGCAGAAGAAGTTGTTGTAGTAGTAGTATTAATAGTAGTAGTTAATAGTTGTTAGTAGTGGGAGTTCTAGCAGTAGTTGTAGATGTAGTAGTAATAATAGTAGTAGTTAATATTAGTTAGTAGTAGTAGTAGAAGTAGTAATAATAGTAGGAGTAGTTAGTAGTAGAAGGTAGATAATAGTAGTAGTAGTATCAGTTGTATTAATAGTAGTAGTAGCAGCAGTAGTAGTTAGTAAAAGGTAGAAGATAGTAGCAATAGTAGTAGTATTAGTTGCAGTAGACATTGGTAGATAGTAGTATAAGTAGCAGTAGTAGAAGTAGCAGTAGTAGTAATAATGGTAGTAGTATTTAGTAGATAGTAGAAATAAAAGCAGTAGTAGTAATAATGGTAGTAGTATTTAGTAGATAGTAGAAATAAAAGCAGTAGTAGTAGTAATAAAGTAGTAGCAGTGGTAATAGTAGTAGTTAGTAGATAGTAGTAGTAGTAATAATAATAAGTAGTAATAATAATAATAGTAGTAATAGTAGTTGAAGCAGTAATACAATTAGAAGTAGTTAGTAGATAGTAGTAGTAGTAGCAGTAGCAGTAGTATTAGTAGTAGTAGTAGTAGTAGTGTTAGTAGTAGTAGTATTAGTAGTAGCAGTAATAACAGTAGTAGTTATTAGATAGTAGTAGTAGTAGTAGTAGTAGTAGTAGTCATAGTAGTAATAATAGTAGTAGTTAATAATAGTAGTAGTATTAGTTGTAGTAGACGTTAGTAGATAGTAGTAGTAGCAACAGTAGTAGTAGTAGTTGTTGTAGCAGTAATAAATGGTAGAAGTAGTTAGTAAATAGTAGTAGTATTAGTTGTAGTAGACGTTAGTAGATAGTAGTAGTAGCAACAGTAGTAGTAGTAGTTGTTGTAGCAGTAATAAAAGCAGTAGTATTTAGTAGATGGAAGTAATAGTAGTAGTAGTAGCAGCAGCAGTAATAGTAGTAGTAGTTAGTATTAGGTAGTAGTAGTAGAAGTAGTAATAGTAGTAGTAGTAGTAGTAGTTATAGCAGTAATAAAAGTAGTACTTAGTATTAGTTAGTAGTAGTAGAAGTAGTAGTTAGTAGATAGTAGTAGTAGTAGTAATAGTAGTAGTAGTAGTAGTCAATAATAGTTAGTAGTAGGAGTAGTAGTAGTAGAAGTAGTAGTAATAGTAGAAATAGTTAGTAGTAGTTAGTAGATAGTAGTAGCAGTGGTAATAGTAGCAGTAGTAGTAATAGTAGAAACTGTTAGAGCATTGTAATACTAATAGAAGAACTAGCAGAAATGTAGTAGCAGTAACAGTAGTAAAAGCAGAAGAAGTTGTTGTAGTAGTAGTATTAATAGTAGTAGTTAATAGTTGTTAGTAGTGGTTTTTCTAGCAGTAGTTGTAGATGTAGTAGTAATAATAGTAGTAGTTAATATTAGTTAGTAGTAGTAGTAGAAGTAGTAATAATAGTAGGAGTAGTTAGTAGTAGAAGGTAGATAATAGTAGTAGTAGTATCAGTTGTATTAATAGTAGTAGTAGCAGCAGTAGTAGTTAGTAAAAGTTAGAAGATAGTAGCAATAGTAGTAGTATTAGTTGCAGTAGACATTGGTAGATAGTAGTATAAGTAGCAGTAGTAGAAGTAGCAGTAGTAGTAATAATGGTAGTAGTATTTAGTATATAGTAGAAATAAAAGCAGTAGTAGTAGTAATAAAGTAGTAGTAGTGGTAATAGTAGTAGTTAGTAGATAGTAGTAGTAGTAATAATAATAAGTAGTAATAATAATAGTAGTAATAGTAGTTGAAGCAGTAATAAAATTAGTAGTTGTTAGTAGATAGTAGTAGTATGAGTAGTTGTAGAAGTAGTAGTACTAGTTGTTGTAGCAGTAATAATAGTAGTAGATAGTAGTAGTAGCAGTAGTAGTAGTATTAGTAGTAGTAGTGTTAGTAGTAGTAGTATTAGTAGTAGCAGTAATAACAGTAGTAGTTATTAGATAGTAGTAGTAGTAGTAGTAGTAGTAGTAGTAGTAGTAGTAGTAGTAGTCAGAGTAGTAATAATAGTAGTAGATAGTAGTAGTTAGTAGATTGTAGTAGTAGTAGCAGCAGTAGTAGATAGTAGATTGTAGTAGAAGTAGTAGCAGTAGTAGAAGTAGTAGTAGTAGTCATAGTAGTAATAATAGTAGTAGTTAGTTTATAGTAGTATTAGTAGTAGTAGTCATAGTAGTAATAATAGTAGTAGTTAGTTTATAATAGTAGTAGTAAGTAGTAATTGGTAGATAGTAACATTGGTAGATAGTAGTATACATAGCAGTAGTAGAAGTAGCAGTAGTAGATAGTAGAAATAAAAGTAGTAGTAGTAGTAGTCGTAACAGTAGTAGTTAGTAAATAGTAGTAGTATTAGTAATAATAATAAGTAGTAAAAATAATATTACTAATAGTAGTTGTAGCAGTAATAAAATTAGTAGTTGTTAGTAGTAGTAGTTAGTAGATAGTAGTAGTTAGTAGTTTTAGTAGCAGCAGTAGTATTAGTAGTAGTAATAGTAGTAGCAGTAATAATAGTAGTAGTTGTTAGATAGTAGTAGTAGTAGTAGTAGTAGTAGTCAGAGTAGTAATAATAGTAGTAGTAGTAGTAGTCAGAGTAGTAATAATAGTAGTAGTAGTTAGTTTATAGTAGTAGTAGTAGTAGTCATAGTTGTAATAATAGTAGTAGTTAGAAGTTAGATTATAATAGTAGTAATAAGTAGAAATTAGTAGTAGTAGCTAGTAGATCATAGTAGTAGTAGCAGCAGTAGCAGATAGTAGATTGTAGTAAAAGTAGTAGCAGTAGTAGTAGTAGTAGTCATAGTAGTAATAATAGTAGAAGTTAGTTTATAGTAGTAGCAGTAGTATTAGTAGTAGTAGTCATAGTAGTAATAATAGTAGTAGTTAGTAGTTAGTTTATAGTAGTAGCAGTAGTATTAGTAGTAGTAGTCATAGTAGTAATATTAATAGTAGTAGTAGTTAGTTTATAGTAGTATTAGCAGTAGTAGTCATAGTAGTAATAATAATAGTAGTAGTAGTAGTTAGTTTATAGTAGTATTAGTAGTAGTAGTCATAGTAGTAATAATAATAGTAGTAGTAGTTAGTTTATAGTAGTAGTAGTAGTAAGTAGAAATTAGTAGATAGTAGTAATAGCAGCAGTAGTAATAGTAGTAGTTAGTAGATTGTAGAAGTAGTAGTAGTACTAGTCATAGTAGCAATAATAGTAATAGTTAGTAGATAGTACTAGCAGCAGTAGTAGTAGTATAAATAGTAGTATTAATAGTAGTAGTTTATAGTAGTAGTAGCAAGAGTAATAATAATAGTAGTAGTAGTTAGTAGATAGTAGTAGCAGCAGTAGTAACAGCAGTAGTAGTAGTTATTAAATTGTAGTACTAGTAGTAGTACAATCTAAATAGTAGTAGTTAGTAATAGTTAGTAGATAGTAGGAATAGCAGCAATAGAAGTAATAGTAGTAGTTAGTAGATAGTAGATAGTAGCAGTAGTAGTAGTATTCAGTAGTAGTGTATAATAGTAGTAGCAGCAGTATTAGTCAAGAGGTAATAGTAGTAATAATAATAATAATAATAATAATAATAATAATAATAATAATAATAATAATAATAATAATAATAATAATAATAATAATAATAATAATAAATAATAATAGTTAGTAGAGAGTATTTTGTAGATAATAGTAGTAGTAGTTTGTAGTAGTTAGTAAATAGTAGTAGTAGTAGTAGTAATAATAATAAGTAGTAAAAATAATATTACTAATAGTAGTTGTAGCAGTAATAAAATTAGTAGTTGTTAGTAGTAGTAGTTAGTAGATAGTAGTAGTTAGTAGTTTTAGTAGCAGCAGTAGTATTAGTAGTAGTAGTAGTAGCAGTAATAATAGTAGTAGTTGTTAGATAGTAGTAGTAGTAGTAGAAGTAGTAGTCAGAGTAGTAATAATAGTAGTAGTAGTAGTAGTAGTAGTAGTAGTAGTCAGAGTAGTAATAATAGTAGTAGTAGTTAGTTTATAGTAGTAGTAGTAGTCATAGTTGTAATAATAGTAGTAGTTAGAAGTTAGATTATAATAGTAGTAGTAAGTAGAAATTAGTAGTAGTAGCTAGTAGATCATAGTAGTAGTAGCAGCAGTAGCAGATAGTAGATTGTAGTAAAAGTAGTAGCAGTAGTAGTAGTAGTAGTCATAGTAGTAATAATAGTAGAAGTTAGTTTATAGTAGTAGCAGTAGTATTAGTAGTAGTAGTCATAGTAGTAATAATAGTAGTAGATAGTAGTAGATAGTAGATTGTAGTAGAAGTAGTAGCTGTAGTAGCAGTAGTCATAGTAGTAATAATAGTAGTAGTTAGTTTTAATAATAATAATAATAATAATAATAATAGTAGTAGTAGTAAGTAGTAGTAGTAGTAATACTAGTAGTAGCAGTAGTAATAGTAGAAGTAGTCATAGTAGTAATAGTAGTAGTAGTTAATAATAGTAGTAGTATTAGTTGTAGTAGACGTTAGTAGATAGTAGTAGTAGCAACAGTAGTAGTAGTAGTAGTAGTTGTTGTAGCAGTAATAAATGGTAGAAGTAGTTAGTAAATAGTAGTAGTATTAGTTGTAGTAGACGTTAGTAGATAGTAGTAGTAGCAACAGTAGTAGTAGTAGTTGTTGTAGCAGTAATAAAAGCAGTAGTATTTAGTAGATGGAAGTAATAGTAGTAGTAGTAGCAGCAGCAGTAATAGTAGTAGTAGTTAGTATTAGGTAGTAGTAGTAGAAGTAGTAATAGTAGTAGTAGTAGTAGTAGTAGTAGTAGTAGTAGTAGTTATAGCAGTAATAAAAGTAGTACTTAGTATTAGTTAGTAGTAGTAGAAGTAGTAGTTAGTAGATAGTAGTAGTAGTAATAGTAGTAGTAGTAGTAGTCAATAATAGTTAGTAGCAGAAGTAGTAGTAGGAGTAGTAGTAGTAGAAGTAGTAGTAATAGTAGAAATAGTTAGTAGTAGTTAGTAGATAGTAGTAGCAGTGGTAATAGTAGCAGTAGTAGTAATAGTAGAAACTGTTAGAGCATTGTAATACTAATAGAAGAACTAGCAGAAATGTAGTAGCAGTAACAGTAGTAAAAGCAGAAGAAGTTGTTGTAGTAGTAGTATTAATAGTAGTAGTTAATAGTTGTTAGTAGTGGGAGTTCTAGCAGTAGTTGTAGATGTAGTAGTAATAATAGTAGTAGTTAATATTAGTTAGTAGTAGTAGTAGAAGTAGTAATAATAGTAGGAGTAGTTAGTAGTAGAAGGTAGATAATAGTAGTAGTAGTATCAGTTGTATTAATAGTAGTAGTAGCAGCAGTAGTAGTTAGTAAAAGTTAGAAGATAGTAGCAATAGTAGTAGTATTAGTTGCAGTAGACATTGGTAGATAGTAGTATAAGTAGCAGTAGTAGAAGTAGCAGTAGTAGTAATAATGGTAGTAGTATTTAGTATATAGTAGAAATAAAAGCAGTAGTAGTAGTAATAAAGTAGTAGTAGTGGTAATAGTAGTAGTTAGTAGATAGTAGTAGTAGTAATAATAATAAGTAGTAATAATAATAGTAGTAATAGTAGTTGAAGCAGTAATAAAATTAGTAGTTGTTAGTAGATAGTAGTAGTATGAGTAGTTGTAGAAGTAGTAGTACTAGTTGTTGTAGCAGTAATAATAGTAGTAGATAGTAGTAGTAGTAGCAGTAGTAGTAGTATTAGTAGTAGTAGTGTTAGTAGTAGTAGTATTAGTAGTAGCAGTAATAACAGTAGTAGTTATTAGATAGTAGTAGTAGTAGTAGTCAGAGTAGTAATAATAGTAGTAGATAGTAGTAGTTAGTAGATTGTAGTAGTAGTAGCAGCAGTAGTAGTAGTAGATAGTAGATTGTAGTAGAAGTAGTAGCAGTAGTAGAAGTAGTAGTAGTAGTCATAGTAGTAATAATAGTAGTAGTTAGTTTATAGTAGTATTAGTAGTAGTAGTCATAGTAGTAATAATAGTAGTAGTTAGTTTATAATAGTAGTAGTAAGTAGTAATTGGTAGATAGTAACATTGGTAGATAGTAGTATACATAGCAGTAGTAGAAGTAGCAGTAGTAGAAATAATGGTAGTAGTATTTAGTAGATAGTAGAAATAAAAGTAGTAGTAGTAGTAGTAGTCGTAACAGTAGTAGTTAGTAAATAGTAGTAGTAGTAGTAATAATAATAAGTAGTAAAAATAATATTACTAATAGTAGTTGTAGCAGTAATAAAATTAGTAGTTGTTAGTAGTAGTAGTTAGTAGATAGTAGTAGTTAGTAGTTTTAGTAGCAGCAGTAGTATTAGTAGTAGTAGTAGTAGTAGCAGTAATAATAGTAGTAGTTGTTAGATAGTAGTAGTAGTAGTAGTAGTAGTAGTAGTAGTAGTAGTAGTAGTAGTAGTAGTAGTAGTAGTCAGAGTAGTAATAATAGTAGTAGTAGTAGTAGTCAGAGTAGTAATAATAGTAGTAGTAGTTAGTTTATAGTAGTAGTAGTAGTAGTAGTCATAGTTGTAATAATAGTAGTAGTTAGAAGTTAGATTATAATAGTAGTAGTAAGTAGAAATTAGTAGTAGTAGCTAGTAGATCATAGTAGTAGTAGCAGCAGTAGCAGATAGTAGATTGTAGTAAAAGTAGTAGCAGTAGTAGTAGTAGTAGTAGTCATAGTAGTAATAATAGTAGAAGTTAGTTTATAGTAGTAGCAGTAGTATTAGTAGTAGTAGTCATAGTAGTAATAATAATAGTAGTAGTAGTTAGTTTATAGTAGTATTAGTAGTAGTAGTCATAGTAGTAATAATAATAGTAGTAGTAGTTAGTTTATAGTAGTATTAGTAGTAGTAGTCATAGTAGTAATAATAATAGTAGTAGTAGTTAGTTTATAGTAGTATTAGTAGTAGTAGTCATAGTAGTAATAATAATAGTAGTAGTAGTAGTTAGTTTATAGTAGTATTAGTAGTAGTAGTCATAGTAGTAATAATAATAGTAGTAGTAGTTAGTTTATAGTAGTATTAGTAGTAGTAGTCATAGTAGTAATAATAATAGTAGTAGTAGTTAGTTTATAGTAGTATTAGTAGTAGTAGTCATAGTAGTAATAATAATAATAGTAGTAGTAGTTAGTTTATAGTAGTATTAGTAGTAGTAGTCATAGTAGTAATAATAGTAGTAGTTAGTAGTTAGTTTATAGTAGTATTAGTAGTAGTAGTCATAGTGGTAATAATAATAGTAGTAGTAGTTAGTTTATAGTAGTATTAGTAGTAGTAGTCATAGTAGTAATAATAATAGTAGTAGTAGTTAGTTTATAGTAGTATTAGTAGTAGTAGTCATAGTAGTAATAATAATAGTAGTTAGTTTATAGTAGTATTAGTAGTAGTAGTCATAGTAGTAATAATAATAGTAGTAGTAGTAGTTAGTTTATAGTAGTATTAGTAGTAGTAGTCATAGTAGTAATAATAATAGTAGTAGTAGTTAGTTTATAGTAGTAGTAGTAAGTAGAAATTAGTAGATAGTAGTAATAGCAGCAGTAGTAATAGTAGTAGTTAGTAGATTGTAGAAGTAGTAGTAGTACTAGTCATAGTAGCAATAATAGTAATAGTTAGTAGATAGTACTAGCAGCAGTAGTAGTAGTATAAATAGTAGTATTAATAGTAGTAGTAGCAAGAGTAATAATAATAGTAGTAGTAGTTAGTAGATAGTAGTAGCAGCAGTAGTAACAGCAGTAGTAGTAGTTATTAAATTGTAGTAGTAGTAGTACAATCTAAATAGTAGTAGTTAGTAATAGTTAGTAGATAGTAGGAATAGCAGCAATAGAAGTAATAGTAGTAGTTAGTAGATAGTAGATAGTAGCAGTAGTAGTAGTATTCAGTAGTAGTGTATAATAGTAGTAGCAGCAGTATTAGTCAAGTGGTAATAGTAGTAATAATAATAATAATAATAATAATAATAATAATAATAATAATAATAATAATAATAATAATAATAATAATAATAATAATAATAATAATAATAAATAATAATAGTTAGTAGATAGTATTTTGTAGATAATAGTAGTAGTAGTTTTGTAGTAGTTAGTAGATAGTAGTAGAAGTAGCAGCAGTTCATAGTAGTAGTAGCAAGAGTAATAATAATAGTAGTAGTAGTAGTTAGTAGATAGTAGTAGCAGCAGTAGTAACAGCAGTAGTAGTAGTTAGTAAATTGTAGTAGTAGTAGTAGTTGTAGTACAATTTAAATAGTAGTAGTTAGTAATAGTTAGTAGATAGTAGGAGTAGCAGCAATAGTTGTAATAGTAGTAATTAGTAGATAGTAGTAGTAGTTATCAGTAGTTAGTAGATAGTAGCAGTAGTAGTAGCAGTAGTTGTAGTATTCAGTAGTAGTGTATAATAGTAGTAGCAGCAGTATTAGTCAAGTGGTAATAGTAGTAGTAATAATAATAATAATAATAATAATAATAATAATAATAATAATAATAATAATAATAATAATAATAATAATAATAATAATAATCATTAATAATAATAGTTAGTAGATAGTAGTAGTAGTAGTAGTAGTAGTAGTAGTAGTAGCAGTTAGTAGTAGTAATTAAATAGTAATAGTAATTAAAGTAGTAGAAGATGGTAGTAGTTAGTTGTCATAGTAGTAGTAAAAGTTATAGTAGTTGCATTAGTAGTAGTGTATAATAGTAGTAGCAGCAGTATTAGTCAAGTGGTAATAGTAGTAGTAAAAGTAGTATTAGTAGTAGTAGTGTTAGTAGTAGTAGTATTAGTAGTAGTAGTGTTAGTAGCAGTAGTAGTAATAGTAGAAACTGTTAGAGCATTGTAATACTAATAGAAGAACTAGCAGAAATGTAGTAGCAGTAACAGTAGTAAAAGCAGAAGAAGTTGTTGTAGTAGTAGTATTAATAGTAGTAGTTAATAGTTGTTAGTAGTGGTTTTTCTAGCAGTAGTTGTAGATGTAGTAGTAATAATAGTAGTAGTTAATATTAGTTAGTAGTAGTAGTAGAAGTAGTAATAATAGTAGGAGTAGTTAGTAGTAGAAGGTAGATAATAGTAGTAGTAGTATCAGTTGTATTAATAGTAGTAGTAGCAGCAGTAGTAGTTAGTAAAAGTTAGAAGATAGTAGCAATAGTAGTAGTATTAGTTGCAGTAGACATTGGTAGATAGTAGTATAAGTAGCAGTAGTAGAAGTAGCAGTAGTAGTAATAATGGTAGTAGTATTTAGTATATAGTAGAAATAAAAGCAGTAGTAGTAGTAATAAAGTAGTAGTAGTGGTAATAGTAGTAGTTAGTAGATAGTAGTAGTAGTAATAATAATAAGTAGTAATAATAATAGTAGTAATAGTAGTTGAAGCAGTAATAAAATTAGTAGTTGTTAGTAGATAGTAGTAGTATGAGTAGTTGTAGAAGTAGTAGTACTAGTTGTTGTAGCAGTAATAATAGTAGTAGATAGTAGTAGTAGTAGCAGTAGTAGTAGTATTAGTAGTAGTAGTGTTAGTAGTAGTAGTATTAGTAGTAGCAGTAATAACAGTAGTAGTTATTAAATAGTAGTAGTAGTAGTAGTCAGAGTAGTAATAATAGTAGTAGATAGTAGTAGTTAGTAGATTGTAGTAGTAGTAGCAGCAGTAGTAGTAGATAGTAGATTGTAGTAGAAGTAGTAGCAGTAGTAGAAGTAGTAGTAGTAGTCATAGTAGTAATAATAGTAGTAGTTAGTTTATAGTAGTATTAGTAGTAGTAGTCATAGTAGTAATAATAGTAGTAGTTAGTTTATAATAGTAGTAGTAAGTAGTAATTGGTAGATAGTAACATTGGTAGATAGTAGTATACATAGCAGTAGTAGAAGTAGCAGTAGTAGAAATAATGGTAGTAGTATTTAGTAGATAGTAGAAATAAAAGTAGTAGTAGTAGTAGTAGTCGTAACAGTAGTAGTTAGTAAATAGTAGTAGTAGTAGTAATAATAATAAGTAGTAAAAATAATATTACTAATAGTAGTTGTAGCAGTAATAAAATTAGTAGTTGTTAGTAGTAGTAGTTAGTAGATAGTAGTAGTTAGTAGTTTTAGTAGCAGCAGTAGTATTAGTAGTAGTAGTAGTAGTAGCAGTAATAATAGTAGTAGTTGTTAGATAGTAGTAGTAGTAGTAGTAGTAGTCAGAGTAGTAATAATAGTAGTAGTAGTAGTCAGAGTAGTAATAATAGTAGTAGTAGTTAGTTTATAGTAGTAGTAGTCATAGTTGTAATAATAGTAGTAGTTAGAAGTTAGATTATAATAGTAGTAGTAAGTAGAAATTAGTAGTAGTAGCTAGTAGATCATAGTAGTAGTAGCAGCAGTAGCAGATAGTAGATTGTAGTAAAAGTAGTAGCAGTAGTAGTAGTAGTAGTCATAGTAGTAATAATAGTAGAAGTTAGTTTATAGTAGTAGCAGTAGTATTAGTAGTAGTAGTCATAGTAGTAATAATAATAGTAGTAGTAGTTAGTTTATAGTAGTATTAGTAGTAGTAGTCATAGTAGTAATAATAATAGTAGTAGTAGTTAGTTTATAGTAGTATTAGTAGTAGTAGTCATAGTAGTAATAATAATAGTAGTAGTAGTTAGTTTATAGTAGTATTAGTAGTAGTAGTCATAGTAGTAATAATAATAGTAGTAGTAGTAGTTAGTTTATAGTAGTATTAGTAGTAGTAGTCATAGTAGTAATAATAATAGTAGTAGTAGTTAGTTTATAGTAGTATTAGTAGTAGTAGTCATAGTAGTAATAATAATAGTAGTAGTAGTTAGTTTATAGTAGTATTAGTAGTAGTAGTCATAGTAGTAATAATAATAGTAGTAGTAGTTAGTTTATAGTAGTATTAGTAGTAGTAGTCATAGTAGTAATAATAGTAGTAGTTTGTAGTTAGTTTATAGTAGTATTAGTAGTAGTAGTCATAGTAGTAATAATAATAGTAGTAGTAGTTAGTTTATAGTAGTATTAGTAGTAGTAGTCATAGTAGTAATAATAATAGTAGTAGTAGTTAGTTTATAGTAGTATTAGTAGTAGTAGTCATAGTAGTAATAATAATAGTAGTTAGTTTATAGTAGTATTAGTAGTAGTAGTCATAGTAGTAATAATAATAGTAGTAGTAGTAGTAGTTAGTTTATAGTAGTATTAGTAGTAGTAGTCATAGTAGTAATAATAATAGTAGTAGTAGTTAGTTTATAGTAGTAGTAGTAAGTAGAAATTAGTAGATAGTAGTAATAGCAGCAGTAGTAATAGTAGTAGTTAGTAGATTGTAGAAGTAGTAGTAGTACTAGTCATAGTAGCAATAATAGTAATAGTTAGTAGATAGTACTAGCAGCAGTAGTAGTAGTATAAATAGTAGTATTAATAGTAGTAGTTTATAGTAGTAGTAGCAAGAGTAATAATAATAGTAGTAGTAGTTAGTAGATAGTAGTAGCAGCAGTAGTAACAGCAGTAGTAGTAGTTATTAAATTGTAGTAGTAGTAGTAGTACAATCTAAATAGTAGTAGTTAGTAATAGTTAGTAGATAGTAGGAATAGCAGCAATAGAAGTAATAGTAGTAGTTAGTAGATAGTAGATAGTAGCAGTAGTAGTAGTATTCAGTAGTAGTGTATAATAGTAGTAGCAGCAGTATTAGTCAAGTGGTAATAGTAGTAATAATAATAATAATAATAATAATAATAATAATAATAATAATAATAATAATAATAATAATAATAATAATAATAATAATAATAATAATAATAAATAATAATAGTTAGTAGATAGTATTTTGTAGATAATAGTAGTAGTAGTTTTGTAGTAGTTAGTAGATAGTAGTAGAAGTAGCAGCAGTTCATAGTAGTAGTAGCAAGAGTAATAATAATAGTAGTAGTAGTAGTTAGTAGATAGTAGTAGCAGCAGTAGTAACAGCAGTAGTAGTAGTTAGTAAATTGTAGTAGTAGTAGTAGTTGTAGTACAATTTAAATAGTAGTAGTTAGTAATAGTTAGTAGATAGTAGGAGTAGCAGCAATAGTTGTAATAGTAGTAATTAGTAGATAGTAGTAGTAGTTATCAGTAGTTAGTAGATAGTAGCAGTAGTAGTAGCAGTAGTTGTAGTATTCAGTAGTAGTGTATAATAGTAGTAGCAGCAGTATTAGTCAAGTGGTAATAGTAGTAGTAATAATAATAATAATAATAATAATAATAATAATAATAATAATAATAATAATAATAATAATAATAATAATAATAATAATAATAATCATTAATAATAATAGTTAGTAGATAGTAGTAGTAGTAGTAGTAGTAGTAGTAGTAGTAGCAGTTAGTAGTAGTAATTAAATAGTAATAGTAATTAAAGTAGTAGAAGATGGTAGTAGTTAGTTGTCATAGTAGTAGTAAAAGTTATAGTAGTTGCATTAGTAGTAGTGTATAATAGTAGTAGCAGCAGTATTAGTCAAGTGGTAATAGTAGTAGTAAAAGTAGTATTAGTAGTAGTAGTGTTAGTAGTAGTAGTATTAGTAGTAGTAGTGTTAGTAGCAGTAGTAGTAATAGTAGAAACTGTTAGAGCATTGTAATACTAATAGAAGAACTAGCAGAAATGTAGTAGCAGTAACAGTAGTAAAAGCAGAAGAAGTTGTTGTAGTAGTAGTATTAATAGTAGTAGTTAATAGTTGTTAGTAGTGGTTTTTCTAGCAGTAGTTGTAGATGTAGTAGTAATAATAGTAGTAGTTAATATTAGTTAGTAGTAGTAGTAGAAGTAGTAATAATAGTAGGAGTAGTTAGTAGTAGAAGGTAGATAATAGTAGTAGTAGTATCAGTTGTATTAATAGTAGTAGTAGCAGCAGTAGTAGTTAGTAAAAGTTAGAAGATAGTAGCAATAGTAGTAGTATTAGTTGCAGTAGACATTGGTAGATAGTAGTATAAGTAGCAGTAGTAGAAGTAGCAGTAGTAGTAATAATGGTAGTAGTATTTAGTATATAGTAGAAATAAAAGCAGTAGTAGTAGTAATAAAGTAGTAGTAGTGGTAATAGTAGTAGTTAGTAGATAGTAGTAGTAGTAATAATAATAAGTAGTAATAATAATAGTAGTAATAGTAGTTGAAGCAGTAATAAAATTAGTAGTTGTTAGTAGATAGTAGTAGTATGAGTAGTTGTAGAAGTAGTAGTACTAGTTGTTGTAGCAGTAATAATAGTAGTAGATAGTAGTAGTAGTAGCAGTAGTAGTAGTATTAGTAGTAGTAGTGTTAGTAGTAGTAGTATTAGTAGTAGCAGTAATAACAGTAGTAGTTATTAAATAGTAGTAGTAGTAGTAGTCAGAGTAGTAATAATAGTAGTAGATAGTAGTAGTTAGTAGATTGTAGTAGTAGTAGCAGCAGTAGTAGTAGATAGTAGATTGTAGTAGAAGTAGTAGCAGTAGTAGAAGTAGTAGTAGTAGTCATAGTAGTAATAATAGTAGTAGTTAGTTTATAGTAGTATTAGTAGTAGTAGTCATAGTAGTAATAATAGTAGTAGTTAGTTTATAATAGTAGTAGTAAGTAGTAATTGGTAGATAGTAACATTGGTAGATAGTAGTATACATAGCAGTAGTAGAAGTAGCAGTAGTAGAAATAATGGTAGTAGTATTTAGTAGATAGTAGAAATAAAAGTAGTAGTAGTAGTAGTAGTCGTAACAGTAGTAGTTAGTAAATAGTAGTAGTAGTAGTAATAATAATAAGTAGTAAAAATAATATTACTAATAGTAGTTGTAGCAGTAATAAAATTAGTAGTTGTTAGTAGTAGTAGTTAGTAGATAGTAGTAGTTAGTAGTTTTAGTAGCAGCAGTAGTATTAGTAGTAGTAGTAGTAGTAGCAGTAATAATAGTAGTAGTTGTTAGATAGTAGTAGTAGTAGTAGTAGTAGTCAGAGTAGTAATAATAGTAGTAGTAGTAGTCAGAGTAGTAATAATAGTAGTAGTAGTTAGTTTATAGTAGTAGTAGTCATAGTTGTAATAATAGTAGTAGTTAGAAGTTAGATTATAATAGTAGTAGTAAGTAGAAATTAGTAGTAGTAGCTAGTAGATCATAGTAGTAGTAGCAGCAGTAGCAGATAGTAGATTGTAGTAAAAGTAGTAGCAGTAGTAGTAGTAGTAGTCATAGTAGTAATAATAGTAGAAGTTAGTTTATAGTAGTAGCAGTAGTATTAGTAGTAGTAGTCATAGTAGTAATAATAATAGTAGTAGTAGTTAGTTTATAGTAGTATTAGTAGTAGTAGTCATAGTAGTAATAATAATAGTAGTAGTAGTTAGTTTATAGTAGTATTAGTAGTAGTAGTCATAGTAGTAATAATAATAGTAGTAGTAGTTAGTTTATAGTAGTATTAGTAGTAGTAGTCATAGTAGTAATAATAATAGTAGTAGTAGTAGTTAGTTTATAGTAGTATTAGTAGTAGTAGTCATAGTAGTAATAATAATAGTAGTAGTAGTTAGTTTATAGTAGTATTAGTAGTAGTAGTCATAGTAGTAATAATAATAGTAGTAGTAGTTAGTTTATAGTAGTATTAGTAGTAGTAGTCATAGTAGTAATAATAATAGTAGTAGTAGTTAGTTTATAGTAGTATTAGTAGTAGTAGTCATAGTAGTAATAATAGTAGTAGTTTGTAGTTAGTTTATAGTAGTATTAGTAGTAGTAGTCATAGTAGTAATAATAATAGTAGTAGTAGTTAGTTTATAGTAGTATTAGTAGTAGTAGTCATAGTAGTAATAATAATAGTAGTAGTAGTTAGTTTATAGTAGTATTAGTAGTAGTAGTCATAGTAGTAATAATAATAGTAGTTAGTTTATAGTAGTATTAGTAGTAGTAGTCATAGTAGTAATAATAATAGTAGTAGTAGTAGTAGTTAGTTTATAGTAGTATTAGTAGTAGTAGTCATAGTAGTAATAATAATAGTAGTAGTAGTTAGTTTATAGTAGTAGTAGTAAGTAGAAATTAGTAGATAGTAGTAATAGCAGCAGTAGTAATAGTAGTAGTTAGTAGATTGTAGAAGTAGTAGTAGTACTAGTCATAGTAGCAATAATAGTAATAGTTAGTAGATAGTACTAGCAGCAGTAGTAGTAGTATAAATAGTAGTATTAATAGTAGTAGTTTATAGTAGTAGTAGCAAGAGTAATAATAATAGTAGTAGTAGTTAGTAGATAGTAGTAGCAGCAGTAGTAACAGCAGTAGTAGTAGTTATTAAATTGTAGTAGTAGTAGTAGTACAATCTAAATAGTAGTAGTTAGTAATAGTTAGTAGATAGTAGGAATAGCAGCAATAGAAGTAATAGTAGTAGTTAGTAGATAGTAGATAGTAGCAGTAGTAGTAGTATTCAGTAGTAGTGTATAATAGTAGTAGCAGCAGTATTAGTCAAGTGGTAATAGTAGTAATAATAATAATAATAATAATAATAATAATAATAATAATAATAATAATAATAATAATAATAATAATAATAATAATAATAAATAATAATAGTTAGTAGATAGTATTTTGTAGATAATAGTAGTAGTAGTTTGTAGTAGTTAGTAGATAGTAGTAGTAGTAGCAGCAGTTCATAGTAGTAGTAGCAAGAGTAATAATAATAGTAGTAGTAGTAGTTAGTAGATAGTAGTAGCAGCAGTAGTAACAGCAGTAGTAGTAGTTAGTAAATTGTAGTAGTAGTAGTAGTAGTTGTAGTACAATTTAAATAGTAGTAGTTAGTAATAGTTAGTAGATAGTAGGAGTAGCAGCAATAGTTGTAATAGTAGTAATTAGTAGATAGTAGTAGTAGTTATCAGTAGTTAGTAGATAGTAGCAGTAGTAGTAGCAGTAGTTGTAGTATTCAGTAGTAGTGTATAATAGTAGTAGCAGCAGTATTAGTCAAGTGGTAATAGTAGTAGTAATAATAATAATAATAATAATAATAATAATAATAATAATAATAATAATAATAATAATAATAATAATAATAATAATCATTAATAATAATAGTTAGTAGATAGTATTTTGTAGATAATAGTAGTAGTTAGTAGATAGTAGTAGTAGTAGTAGTAGTAGTAGTAGTAGTAGTAGTAGTAGTAGTAGCAGTTAGTAGTAGTAATTAAATAGTAATAGTAATTAAAGTAGTAGTAGATGGTAGTAGTTAGTTGTCATAGTAGTAGTAAAAGTTATAGTAGTTGCATTAGTAGTAGTGTATAATAGTAGTAGCAGCAGTATTAGTCAAGTGGTAATAGTAGTAGTAAAAGTAGTATTAGTAGTAGTAGTGTTAGTAGTAGTAGTATTAGTAGTAGTAGTGTTAGTAGTAGTAGTAGTAGTATTAGTAGCAGCAGTAATAATAGTAGTAGTTATAAGAGAGTAGTAGTAGTAATCAGAGTAGTAATAAAGAAGTAGTTAGAAGTAGTTAGTAGATTGTAGTAGTAGTAGTAGCAGTAGTAGTAATAATAGTAGTAGTTATAAGAGAGTAGTAGTAGTAATCAGAGTAGTAATAAAGAAGTAGTTAGAAGTAGTTAGTAGATTGTAGTAGTAGTAGTCAAGTGGTAATAGTAGTAGTAAAAGTAGTATTAGTAGTAGTAGTGTTAGTAGTAGTAGTATTAGTAGTAGTAGTGTTAGTAGTAGTAGTAGTAGTATTAGTAGCAGCAGTAATAATAGTAGTAGTTATAAGAGAGTAGTAGTAGTAATCAGAGTAGTAATAAAGAAGTAGTTAGAAGTAGTTAGTAGATTGTAGTAGTAGTAGTAGCAGTAGTAGTAATAATAGTAGTAGTTATAAGAGAGTAGTAGTAGTAATCAGAGTAGTAATAAAGAAGTAGTTAGAAGTAGTTAGTAGATTGTAGTAGTAGTAGTAGCAGTAGTAGTAATAATAGTAGTAGTTATAAGAGAGTAGTAGTAGTAATCAGAGTAGTAATAAAGAAGTAGTTAGAAGTAGTTAGTAGATTGTAGTAGTAGTAATAGTAGTAATAATAGTAGTAGTTAGTTTATAGTAGTAGTAGTAGCAGTAATAGTAGTAATAATAGTAGTAGTTAGTTTATAGTAGTAGTAGTAGCAGTAATAGTAGTAATAATAGTAGTAGTTAGTTTATAGTAGTAGTAGTCATCATAGTAGTAATAATAGTAGTAGTATTTGTAGTAGTAGCAAGAGTAATAATAATAGTAGTTGTAGTTAGTAGATAGTAGCAGTACTAATAGTAGTAGTAGTCAGTAGTAGTGTATAGTAGTAGTAGCAGCAGTATAAATAGTGGTAGTAGTAGTAATAATAATAATAATAATAATAATAATAATAATAATAATAATAATAATAATAATAATAATAATAATAGTTAGTAGATAATAGTAGAAGTAGTATTTGTAGTAGTAGTAGTAGTAGTAGTAGCAGGCAGTAGTATGTAATAGTAGTAGTAGCAGTTGTTGTTGTAGAAGTAGTAGTAGTATTAGTAGTAGTAGTAAAAGTAGTAATAGTAGCAGTAGTAGTAGTAGTAGTAGTAATAGTAGTAATAATAATAGTAGTTAGTTTATAGTAGTAGTAGTAGTAGCAGTAATAGTAGTAATAATAGTAGTAGTTAGTTTATAGTAGTAGTAGTATTTGTAGTAGTAGCAAGAGTAATAATAATAGTAGTTGTAGTTAGTAGATAGCAGCAGTACTAATCGTAGTAGTCAGTAGTAGTGTTGTAGTAGTAGTCAGTAGTAGTGTATAGTAGTAGTAGCAGCAGTATAAATAGTAGTAGTAGTCATAGCATTAGTAGTAGTAGTAATAGTAGTAGTAGGTAGTAGTAGCAGGCAGTGGTATGTAATAGTAGTAGTAGCAGTTGTTGTTGTAGAAGAAGTAGTAGTATTAGTAGTAGTAGTAAAAGTAGTAATAGTAGTAGGGATAGTAGTAGTAGTAGTAGAAGTAGTAGTAGTATTAGTAGTAGTAAAAGTAGTAATAGTAGTAGGGATAGTAGTAGTAGTAGAAGTAGTAGTAGCAGTTGTTGTAGAAGTAGTAGTAGGTAAGAGGTAGTAGTAGTAGTATTAGGTAGTAGTAATAGTAGTGGTAGGTAGTAAGTAGTAGTAATAGTAGTAGTAGTAGTAGCTACAAGATTTCAATAAATTAAGTTAGAAAATAAAATGAATGGAATATTCTTCCTCTTATATTTAATATTTTCTGCTCCTACTGAGAATTTCTGATATACTCCCCAGGAAAAGCCAAGACTAATGTTATTTCATAATAACAAGTAGATAGATAGATATTTAATAAAAATGTACTTACACTGAACATTTTATAAAAATGTACATACACATTTAAAATAGGGGTGTGCACCAGCCACTTGTAGTGTTTTGTGTTTTGGTTTTGGATCTGGATCTTTCATCATGTTTTGGATCTGGATTGGTTTTGCCAAAACCACCTTTCTGTGTTTTAGGTTCTGGGTTTTGTGTTTTGGATCTGTATTTTTTTGGAAAAAAGCATTAAAACAGCTAAAATCACATAATTTGTGGGATTTTCTGCTCCTATGCTATTATTAACCTCAATAACATTAATTTCCAGTTATTTCCAGTCTATTCTGAACACCTCAGACCTCACAATTTTGTTTTTAGGCAAAAAGGTTGCACCGAGGTAGCTGGATGACTATGCTAAGCGACACGAGTGGGCGGCACAAACACGTGACCCATCTAGGAGTGACACTGCAGTGGCAGACAGGATGGCAGTTTGAAAAACGAGGCCCCAAAGAGTACATAATGTAAAGAAAAAAAAGAGGTGCAAGATGAAATTGTCCTTGGGCCCTCCTACCCACCCTTATGTTGTATAAACAGGACATGCACAGTTTAACAAACCAATCAATTCAGCGACAGGGTCTGCCACATGACTGTGGCTGAAATGATTGGTTTGTTTGGGCCCCCAAAAAACAAGCAGGCAATTAATCTGTCCCTGCACAAACTGGCTGTACGGAGGCAAGATGTCGTCCTCATCCTCCTCATCCACCGATTCCTCACCCTCTTCAGTGTTGTGTACATCCTCATCCTCACAGAGTATTAATTCGTCCCCGCTGGAATCCACCACCACAGGTCCCTCTGTACTTTCTGGAGGCTGGTCTTTCCAGGAAGAATTGATAATTTATTTTGAAGAACATCATCTTCTCCACGTTTTCTGGAAGCAACTTCCTACGCCTTTCGCTGACAAGGTTCCTGGCTGCACTAAAAACTCTTTTGGAGTACACACTGGAGTGGGGGCAACTTAGTTAAATAGAGCCAGTTTGTACAGGGGCCTCCAAATTGCCTCTTTTTTCTGCCAGTACAGTTGCGGACTTCCTGACATGCCTACTTGGATGCTTTCACCGATGTAATCCTCCACCATTCTGTCAATGGTGACAGTATAATTTGCAGTGACAGTAGACATGTTAGAAATTGTTGCCATGTCCTTCAGTCCAGACCAGATGTCCAAACTTGGTCCTGCCTGCCCTGCATCACAGCCAGTGGGTTGGTTAGGATATCTAAGTTGTTTCCTGGCAGCCCCAATTGCGGGAGAAAATGAAGAAGGAGCTGTTGCCTTTTCACGTTCCGTTTCAGCTGACAGTGTTTTCACCAGCAGGTCTTTGCACCTCTGCAGGCTTGTGTCACAGACACCATGTAGGCTTTAAACCTAGGATCAAGCATGGTGGCAAAAATGTAGTGGTCTGTTTACAACAGATTGACCACCCTCGAATCCTGGGAAAGCATATGGGGGCTTCATCCACAAGTCCCACATACTGAGTGGAATTGCTCCATCTTAGCTCCTCTTTCACTTTTTCCAGCTGCTTCTGCAAAAGCCTGCTGAGGGGAATGACCTGACTCAAGCTGGCAGTGTCTGAACTGACTTCACGCGTGGCAAGTTGGAAGGGCTGGAGAACCTTGCACAACACAGAAATCATTCTCCACTGCACTTGAGTCAGGTGCATACCCCCTCCTTTGCCTAGGTCATAGGTGGATGTATAGGCTAGAAAGGCCTTTTGCTGCTCCTCTATCCTCTGAAGCATATAGAGGGTTGAGTTCCACTGTATTATAACCTCTTGCTTTAGGTGATGGCAGGGCAGGTTCAAGAGTGTTTGCTGGTGCTCCAGTCTTCAGCACGCAGTCGCTGAATGGAGAAAGTGAACAGAAATTTTTCAGGCCACCCAATGCATCTCCTGCACGCCCCTGTCATTTTCAAAAACTTCTGCACCACCAAATTTATTGTGTGAGCAAAATATGGGATTTGCTGGGATTTGCCCAGATGTAATGCACAGCATTGGTGGTGTTGTCAGATATCACAAATCCCCAGGAGAGTCTAAGTGGGGTAAACCATTGGGCGATGATTTCCCTCAGTTTCTCTAAGAGGTTATCAAGAGAAAAGAAGAAGAAAAAACACTCTTTTTTGGAGGCACTCTTTATATATCAATTATTAAAAATTAACTTTTATTAATTATATATAAAAAACAGCATTATTGGGTCTAAAACTTATGATCAAACTCCCTAATAATAGTTCAAAAACTACCAAGGGTGATATGCAAAAAGCATAGTTCAGACAACATATAACTTAAAAGTAATATCACAGGTATGAAGCAAAGTGAAATATTACAAAAGATGATCACAGATATAAACACAAGCGTAGATGGTAATATAAGTTTCTGCTAATATATCTGGATATAGATTACAAAAACCTGATTAAATGATCCCGTGTTGAAACATAGTATAAATAAAGAATCAGCAATTAATAAATAAATTATGCTAGGATATTTTAAAGCATTAATCAGGTAATATAGTACAATGACTGAAAACTGAAATAATGGCACAATGGCCAATCAGAAATCAGAGAAGACACACAAAAAACATATATATACTTAAGTAAGCTCTATAGTGAATTTGATTATGTTGTATATATCAAAAATTATATATATATATATATATATATATATAGGTATTAGGTATACAGCATAATTTAATGACAATCAGAGGTAGGTTACCTCCCCACTGTATATGAAAATAAACCCAGGCACAGCAGTATAGCTAAAGAAAGGGAGAGTGAATGAAAATAGACTACTCCCTTATGGGATATCACAGCAGCAGCTGCTCCATGTCATTATAATATATCATTGAATGGCACGTGAGGGTACTGCCGTGTTTACCCAGGGTTGAGAATAAGAGAATTTGGCATCTGCTTTTAGGTCAGGTTAATAAGTGGGTCCTGATGTACAAACATATATATGTATATATAGTGCAGGAACAACTGATGACCAGACTCTAATGAGAGTGCCTATAAAAAGATAATAGTGGCAGAGTGTTTAACACAACACAAAATCGGGATCTGCGTTGCTGCCACTCACATACCAACAGGTTTTGGTGAGTTGTGGGAAGTTCAAATCGCGTGTACAGTGTTGAAAAAGAGTAAATGAAGCAATAGTGTGGCTAATACAGAATAAATGAAGCTCTGTTAGCTGAAGGCATTGCAGGGTCATTCATTCACCTCTGCAGAAAGTAGTCACTACACATGCCAGAAGCAGGAGCAAAGGTACCTGGGTGCTCGTATGGAGCCAGCATACACAGGTAGAGGATCCACCACTGAAAGAGCTGATTAGTGTGCTGCTTGTCTGAGTCCCGCCTGTACACAGCGGGACTAGCGGGTCTGAGACGCGCATTTCACGTGTGCTTCATCAGTCAGATGCCGGCTAGTGAAAGTACAGAGGTGCTCTATGTCCTGTGTAACAGCCAATCAGAGGGCGAATGCCCTGTTGATCAAGTGTATTGGCCTTGCCCGTAGGTCAGAAGGAAGCTCTCTCTCCATTGGCCATTAGTAGGAGAGAGGGTATGAGTCATCGGGAGGAGGTGTTTCTAGGTAAATGAAGCAGGATAATGTTCAGGGGATGAAAGCAGGGAATAGCAGGTTGAATACTAAAGTTGCAGCAATCGCTGCATGAGAGCAGACTCATATAAAGTATGGAGTTAGTTACTTATAGACCTTATATTAATAATCTTAACATTAATTATGTAAATTTTTATACTTTAAATAAACAAAAAGATGCAGCCAAATAGCCTCATAGTAGAGATAGCAGAGATTGCTGCATAAGGAAAAACTCTAATATATAATGATAGTGTTAATTATTAATAATGAACTTGAAATAAAGTGATGTATGATGGCAAGTAATGTGGGGAGTGAATATGGGTGACATATGGAAGAGAAGTAGTGAAAATAAAATAATAATAATACAAATAAAAATAAAAATGATTATGAATATGTATGGAGATGATTGCATCCCAATGTGATAAAATAAAATGAAATTCAATATATATATATATATATATAAAAGGAGATGTGTAATAGTGTTAATATATAACTTGTAGAAAAAATAAGTTAAATAGGATATAATGAAAATTATGTATAATGCCCTAAATATAAAGGTTGTTATCACATATTGTGATGTTCAAAAATTCATAAAAAATGGTTATAAGAGTCATAATAAGATCAAGTCTATAGTATAACCTTATCATTGTGTGCAAGTCTTCACCCTTATGTCTGCCTTGTTGTAATATAAATAGGTGGAAAAAAGAACTAATAATACACAATAGATAAATAAACAGATACATAAGAGGAGACGTGTTCATAAAGGTAACTGTGTTTACAGAAATGCACTGTAATTGATCATTTCATTAAGCCCATTTGGACTTACAGTATTAAGTTTGAAAGTCCACTCACTTTCACGTTGCAATAATACCTTCGTTAAATTGCCACCTCGAACACCTAATCTGACGTGTTCCAGTCCGAACACTTTAAGGTCCTGGGTTGTCCCATTATGGTGTTTTAAAAAATGTCTGTAAACAGAAGTCAATTTCTTCATTTTTGTGGTATCTTGTCTTGCATTTTTAATGTTCCCTGCATGTTCTAAAATCCTCTGTTAAAAATGTGGCTAGTCATGCCTATGTATTTAAGGTTACAACTGCACTCCAGGCAGTATATAACCCCAATGGCATCACAATTAATAAACTGAGTTAAGTTGATATTCTGGCCATATCTATCAATAACCTTATCTTTTTTAATGATATATTTGCAGGCTTTGCACCTGCCACAAGGAAAAGTTCCTCTGAGTTTTGTTTGTCTTCTAGGATTGTTTACAATGTGGCTCTTAACCATTTTGTCCCTAAGATTGTAGGATCTACGCCAACTGAAGATGGGGTTTTCTTCCAAAGATTTTTTCAAATCACCATCCATGAGTAGAATGTGCCAGTGTCGTGTCACTATTTTCTGGAGTTCTTGCCACTCATTACAGTAATTGGTGATGAAATGTACTTGGTTTGTAGTTTCTTTGGGTTTATTATTTGAAAATATCAAGGATTGTCTGTTGGTTTTCAATGCCTGATGTTTGGCTTTCTTGATTAATTTCTTACTGTAGTCTCTGTTAAGCAGGCGTGTCATTAAATCTCGACTTTTGAGTAAGTAAGCCTCATCAGTTGTGCAATTCCTTCTAAGCCTAAGGAACTCACCCTTAGGTAGATTTTTAATGGTATGTGGAAAGTGGACACTGCTACTGTGAAGAAGACTATTAGTAGCAGTCTCTTTTTTGAATAACTCTGTTAGTAAGTGTCTATCCTTATCCAAAGATAAGTGAAGATCTAAAAAGGTGGCCTCTTCCTTACTGACGGAGTATGGTAATTTGAGATTGATCCGAGGAACAGGTTGGCATACTTGGGTGCACATGCTGCACCCATCGCTGTTCCTCAGATCTGCAGGAAGAATGTGAAGAAGTTTTTATGAAGAATAAACTCAAGTAGATCCAGTATGAATTCTTTAAAATCGTCCATTCCCTCCATTTGTAGGAAGTATCCGATTGCAGATAGACCAATATCATGTTGGATACTCGTATAAAGGGACTCCACATCTAGCGTGACCAACAACTGGTCTTCTTCAATTTGTATGTCATGTATCTTCCTGAGGACGTCCCTGGTGTCTTGGACATAGGATGGTAATGTATCTACATGGTGTCATAGTTGTTGATCTAGGAAGATACTGGCTTGTTCTGATAGTCCCCCAATTCCAGAGAAAATCGGTCATCCAGGGGGATTGTTAATGTCCTTGTGGATTTTGAGTAGCATATAGAATGTAGGTGTTTTTGGTTTGTCCACAAGTAGGAATGCATGTTCCTGTTTGGTGATGGTTCCTTTATTGAAAGCCCCATTGACAAGTTTTTGATATAATAAGTTGTACAGCTCTGCTGGGTTGAAAATCATCTGTGTGTAACAGTTTTATCATACAGCTGTCTGTACGCTTCTTTCAAATATATGTCCTTGGGCCATAGGACTATATTTCCCCCTTTGTCTGATGGTTTAATGATTATGTCATTCCACTTTTTCATATCATTGAATGCCAATCTCTCCTCTTGGTTGAGATTAAAACCCAAATGTTTTAAGAATTTATCATGTTGTACTTTATCCATGTCATGAGAGATTAGATCTAAAAAGATCTAAATCTCTGGACATATGATTTCAGATGGCAAAAAGGTGCTCTTCTTTTTGCAAATGTTTCTTCTTGTGGGCACTAATTGTGTTGGTCTATTGAGAGGTTAATTTGTCTCAAAGTTCTTCTAAATCCATTAGTGCTTGTATTTCTTCCTCTGTCTGGAAAGGAGAAGAGTGATCATCAAGGGGTGGTTCCTAGATCGAAACAGGACTGTTCTTTTCCTTATTTGAGAAGAATTTCTTAAGTAGTAGTTTACGTCCAAATAGGCGTAAATCTTTCTCCCATGTAAATCTATCAAATGATGCATTAGGAGAAAAGGATAGTCCCTTACTTAATACATTTGTTTCAGTAGTGGTTAGGCACCTTGAGTATAGATTGATGATTTTAAGATTGGATGTTATCTCTAATTTTTGTTGCAAGTTCTGGATGATTGTCTCTGGGGTATGGGGGAATCCCATGTTCTTATGTTTCTTCCCTTTCTTATTGCTTCTCCTCATCCTCCTCTTTTTTTGATGCACACCTCTTGTACTCCTGCTTTCCTCTAAAAAAGTTAGTGAGTTTCTATGAGGTGGTGATATCAATTTCTCAGTACCAGAAGACTCTGTTTCAGAGGACCTCCATTGGGTAGAGTGTTTGTATTCTCTATTGTTAGTGTGTAATTTCCATTTAAAAATGTTACCCTGAGAAAAGTCTCTTTTATCTCTGATAAATGTATTCCTTTTCCTGTCTATGAGATTTTCTTCATATGAATGTAAATCTTCCTTAATTTTCTCAAAGGATCTCTGGAATTTGCTATCTTTCTCCAACTGTTCTAATGTTTTGCCTAAGGCATCGACTTATTTGTCTACTTCTTCCTATCTCAGGAGATTATGTTTGAGAACTTTGGTAAAAAGAAGATCACCTTTATGCAATCTGAAATCATATGTCCAGAGATTAATATCTTTTTAGATCTAATCTCTCATGACATGGATAAAGTACAACATGATAAATCCTTAAAACATTCGGGTGATAATCTCAACCAAGAGGAGAGATTGGCATTCAATGATATGAAAAAGTGGAATGACATAATCATTAAACCATCAGACAAAGGGGGAAATATAGTCATATGGCCAAAGGACAACTACAGACAGTAGTATGATAAAACTTGTTATACACAGATGATTTTCAACCCAACAGAGCTGTACAACTTATTATATCAAAAACTTGTCAATGGGGCTTTCAAGAAAGGAACCATCACTAAACAGGAACATGCATTCCTACTTGTGGACAAACCAAAAACACCTACATTCTATTTGCTACCCAAAATCCACAAGGACATTAACAATCCCCCTGGATGACCTATTGTCTCTGGAATTGGGGGACTATCAGAACAAGCCAGTATCTTCCTAGATCAACAACTACGACACCATGTAGATACATTACCATCCTATGTCCAAGACACCAGGGACGTCCTCAGGAAGATACATGACATACAAATTGAAGAAGACCAGTTGTTGGTCACACTAGATGTGGAGTCCCTTTATACAAGTATCCAACATGATATTGGTCTATCTGCAATCAGATACTTCCTACAAATGGAGGGAATGGACGATTTTAAAGAATTCATACTGGATCTACTTGAGTTTTTTCTTCAAAAAAACGTCTTCACATTTGATGACAAGTTCTTCCTGCAGATCCAAGGAACAGCAATGGGTGCAGCATGTGCACCCACGTATGCCAACCTGTTCCTCGGATGGTGGGAAAGGGAAACTGTCTTCAATGAGAATAATGAACAATTTTCTAGCCATATAACCACCAGGCTTAGTTATATAGATGATATCTTTATGATTTGGCATGGAAACTTGAACGATCTATTGGATTTCATTGAAATATTGAATACAAATTCAATCAATCTCAAATTAACATACTCCATCAGTAAGGAAGAGGCCACCTTTTTAGATCTTCACTTATTTTTGGATAAGGATAGACACTTACTAACAGAGTTATTCAAAAAAGAGACTGCTACTGATAGTCTTCTTCACAGCAGCAGTGCCCAATTTCCACCTACCATTAAAAATCTACATAAGGGTGAGTTCCTTAGGCTTAGAAGGAATTGCACAACTGATGAGGCTTACTTACTCAAAAGTCAATATTTAACGACACGCCTGCTTAGCAGAGACTACAGTAAGAAATTAATCAAGCAAGCCAAACATCAGGCATTGAAAACCAATAGACAATCCTTGATCTTTTCAAATAATAAACCCAAAGAAACTACAAGCCAAGAACATTTCATCACCAATTACTGTAATGAGTGGCAAGAACTCCAGAAAATAGTGACACAACACTGGCACATTCTACTCATGGATGGGGATTTGAAAAAATATTTGGAAGAAAAACCCATCTTCAGTTGGTGTAGATCCTACAATCTTAGGGACAAATTGGTTAAGAGCCACTTTGTAAACAACCCTAGAAGACAAACAAAACTCAGAGGAACTTTTCCTTGTGGCAGGTGCAAAGCCTGCGAATATATCATTAAAAAAGATAAGGTTATTGATAGATATGGCCGGAATATCAACTTAACTCAGTTTATTAATTGTGATGCCATGGGGGTTATATACTGCCTGGAGGGCAGTTGTAACCTTAAATACGTAGACATGACTAGCCGCATTTTTAAACAGAGGATTTTAGAACATGCAGGGAACATTAAAAATGCAAGACAAGATACCACAAAAATGAAGAAATTGACTTCTGTCGCCAGACATTTTTTATAACACTATAATGGGACAACCCAGGACCTTAAAGTGTTCGGACTGGAACACGTCAGATTAGGTGTTCGAGGTGGCAATTTAACTAAGGTATTATTGCAATGTGAAAGTGAGTGGACTTTCAAACTTAATACTGTAAGTCCAAATGGGCTCAATGAAATGATCAATTACAGTGCATTTCAGTAAACACAGTTACCTTTATGAACACGTCTCCTCTTATGTATCTGTTTATTTATCTATTGTGTATTATTAGTTCTTTTTTCCACCTATTTCTATTACAACAAGGCAGACATAAGTATGAAGACTTGCACACAATGATAAGGTTATACTATAGACTTGATCTTATTATGACTCATAATCATTTTTTATGAATTTTTGAACATCACAATATGTGATAACAACTTTTATATTTAGGGCATTATACATAATTTTCATTATTTCCTATTTCACTTACTTTTTCTACAAGTTATATATTATCACTATTACAAATCTCCTTTTATATATATTTTATTTCATTTTATTTTATCACATAGGGATGCAATCATCTCCATACATATTCATAATCATTTTTATTTTTATTTGTATTCTTTTGATTTTATTTTCACTACTTCACTTCCATATGTCACCCATATTCACTCCCCACATTGCTTGCCATCAGTCATCACTTTATTTCAATTTCATTATTAATAATTAACACTATCATTATATATTAGAGTTTTTCCTTATGCAGCAATCTCTGCTGTCTCTACTATGAGGCTATTTGGCTGCATCTTTTTGTTTATTTAAAGTATATAAATTTACATAATTAATGTTAAGATTATTAATATAAGGTCTATATGTAACTAACTCCATATTTTATATGAGTCTGCTCTCATGCAGCGATTGCTGCAACTTTAGTATTCAACCTGCTATTCCCTGCTTTCATCCCCTGAACGTTATCCTGCTTCATTTACCTAGACACACCTCCTCCCGATGACTCATACCTTCTCTCCTACTAATGGCCAATGGAGAGAGAGCTTCCTTCTGACCTACGGGCAAGGCCAATACACTTGATCAACAGGGCATTCGCCCTACGATTGGCTGTTACACAGGACATAGAGCACCTGTGTACTTTCACTAGCCGGCATCTGACTGATGAAGCACATGTGAAATGCGCATCTCAGACCCGCTAGTCCCGCTGTGTACAGGTGGGACTCAGACAAGCAGCACACTAATCAGCTCTTTCAGTGGTGGATCCTCTACCTGTGTATGCTGGCTCCATACGAGCACCCAGGTACCTTTGCTCCTGCTTCTGGCATGTGTAGTGACTACTTTCTGCAGAAGTGAATGAATGACCCTGCAATGCCTTCAGGTAACAGAGCTTCATTTATTCTGTATTAGCCACACTATTGCTTCATTTACTCTTTTTCATCACTGTACACGCGATTTGTGCTTCCCACCACTCACCAAAACCTGTTGGTATGTGAGTGGCAGCAACGCAGATCCCGATTTTGTGTTGTGTTAAACACTCTGCCACTATTATCTTTTTATAGGCACTCTCATTAGAGTCCAGTTATCAGTTGTTCCTGCACTATATATACATATATATGTTTGTACATCAGGACCCACTTATTAACCTGACCTAAAAGCAGATGCCAAATTCTCTTATTCTCAACCCTGGGTAAACACGGCAGTATGCTCATGTGCCATTCAATGATAAATTATAATGACATGGAGCAGCTGCTGCTGTGATATCCCATAAGGGAGTAGTCTATTTTCATTCACTCTCCCTTTCTTTATCTATACCACTGTGCATGGGTTTATTTTCATATACAGTGGGGAGGTAACCTACCTCTGATTGTCGCTAAATTATGCTGTATACCTAATACCTATATATATATATATATATATATATATATCATTTTTGATATATACAACATAATCAAATTCACTATAGCGCTTACTTATATATATATGTTTTTTTGTGTGTCTGCTCTGATTTCTGATTGGCCATTGTGCCATTACTTCAGTTTTCAGTCATTGTACTATATTACCTGATTAATGCTTTAAAATATCCTAGCATAATTTATTTATTAATTGCTGATTCTTTATTTATGCCATGTTTCAACACGGGATCATTTAATCAGGTTTTTGTAATCTATATCCAGATATATTAGCAGAAACTTATATTACCATCTACGCTTGTGTTTATATCTGTGATCATCTTATGAAATATTTCACTTTGCTTCATACCTTTGATATTACTTTTAAGTTATATGTTGTCTGATTTATGTTTTTTGCATATCACCCTTGGTAGTTTTTGAACTATTATTAGGGAGTTTGATCATAAGTTTTAGACCCAATAATGCTGTTTTTTTATATATAATTAATAAAAGTTAATTTTTAATAATTGATATATAAAGAGTGCCTCCAACAAAGAGAGTTTTTTGTTCTTCTTTTCTCTTGATAAGTAATCTTACACTCTCTAGGGGAGCACCTCCACATGAGATATATATATATACTTTTTCAATGTACCCAGCATTGGGGTGTATCATGTTAATCATGGATTATTGATATAATTTGCCTATTTGTACTTATATCTAAATCCTGTGCTCAAATTAAATTTTCCCATTTCCCATTTTCCTTGGTTTATTGAGTTAATCTATTTCTGGGTTATCCCAGCTTCTACTTTTTGATGCATGGACATTTTGTAAGGTTTTGCGATATACTATGCATTACTTTATATCACTATTTTAAAAACATTATTGGGATTCTAATAAATTGGGCCTTATTGATTGTTACTGTCTTACGGAGGGAACAATATATTATGGCATTTAGCCTTAAAAATGAATTGAGCTCCAAACGGAAAACCATTGAAGAACTTAACAGTATATTCCCCAGCATATTAGCAGGATTACCCCATGAATCTAATTGGGATGAAGACATAAAAAAACTTAAATTATTACTTCAAAAACAAATTAGAACATATTTGGAGTTGACCACCATAGAAAATTATTTGAAGCAGAAGATCGTTCCCTGGGGATTAAGACCCAAAATTTTCCCCACCTTTGAACTGGCCACCAATACCCTTAAAAATGACTGGGAAGCCTGTCTCTAAAAATGCTCCCACGAGTTTATGAATCTCCTTCTCAAACATAATCTCCTGATATTGGAAGAAGTAGACAAAGAAGTCGATGCCTTAGGAAAAACATTAGAACAGTGGGAGAAAGATAGCAAATTCCAGAGATCCTTTGAGAAAATTAAGGAAGATTTACATTCCTATGAAGAAAATCTCATAGACAGGAAAAGCAATAAATTTATGAGAGATAAAAGAGACTTTTCTCAGGGTAACATTTTTAAATGGAAATTACACACTACCAATAGAGAATACAAACACTCTACCCAATGGAGCTCCTCTGAAACAGAGTCTTCTGGTACTGAGGAATTGATATCACCACCTCGTAGAACCTCACTCGCTTTTTTAGAAGAAAGCAGGAGTACAAGAGGTGTGCATCAAAAAAGAGGAGGACGAGGAGAATCAATAAGAAAGGGAAGAAACATAAGAACATGGGATTCCCCCATACCCAAGAGACAATCATCCAGAACTCGCAACACAAATTAGAGATATCATCCAATCTTAAAATCATCAATCTAAACTCAAGGTGCCTAACCACTACTGAAACAAATGTATTAAGTAAGGGACTCTCCTTTTCTCCTAATGCATCATTTGATAGATTTACATGGGAGAAAGATTTACGCCTATTTGGACGTAAACGACTACTTAAGAAATTTTTCTCAAATAAGGAACAGAACAGTCCTGTTTTGATCCAGGAACCACCTATTGATTATCACTCTTCACCTTTCCAGACAGAGGAAGAAATACAAGCACTAATGGATTTAGAAGAACTGTTTGAGACAAATGATCCTCTCAATAGACCAACACAATTAGTGCACACGAGAAGAAACATTTGCAAAAAGAAGAGCACCTCAATGCCATCTGAAATCATATGTCCAGAGATTAAGATCTTTTTAGATCTAATCTCTCATGACATGGATAAAGTACAACTTGATAAATCCTTAAAACATTCGGGTGATAATCTCAACCAAGAGGAGAGATGGGCATTCAATGATATGAAAAAGTGGAATGACATAATCATTAAACCATCAGACAAAGGGGGAAATATAGTCCTATGGCCCAAGGACATGTATTTGAAAGAAGCCTACAGACAGCTGTATGATAAAACTTGTTATACACAAATGATTTTCAACCCAACAGAGCTGTACAACTTATTATATCAAAAACTTGTCAATGGGGCTTTCAATAAAGGAACCATCACCAAACAGGAACATGCATTCCTACTTGTGGACAAACCGAAAACACCTACATTCTATATGCTACCCAAAATCCACAAGGACATTAACAATCCCCCTGGATGACCGATTGTCTCTGGAATTGGGGGACTATCAGAACAAGCCAGTATCTTCCTAGATCAACAACTATGACACCATGTAAATACATTACCATCCTATGTCCAAGACACCAGGGATGTCCTCAGGAAGATACATGACATACAAATTGAAGAAGACCAGTTGTTGGTCACACTAGATGTGGAGTCCCTTTATACGAGTATCCAACATGATATTGGTCTATCTGCAATCAGATACTTCCTACAAATGGAGGGAATGGACGATTTTAAAGAATTCATACTGGATCTACTTGAGTTTATTCTTAAAAAAAACGTCTTCACATTTGATGACAAGTTCTTCCTGCAGATCCAAGGAACAGCGATGGGTGCAGCATGTGCACCCAAGTATGCCAACCTGTTCCTCAGAGGTGGGTAAGGGAAATTGTCTTCAATGAGAATAATGAACAATTTACTAGCCATATAACCACCTGGCTTAGTTATATCGATGATATTTTTATGATATGGCATGGAAACTTGAACGATCTATTGGATTTCATTTAAAGATTGAATACAAATTCAATCAATCTCAAATTAACATACTCCATCAGTAAGGAATAGGCCACCTTTTTAGATCTTCACTTATTTTTGGATAAGGATAGACACTTACTAACAGAGTTATTCAAAAAAGAGACTGCTACTAATAGTCTTCTTCACAGTAGCAGTGCCCACTTTCCACCTACCATTAAAAATCTACCTAAGGGTGAGTTCATTAGGCTTAGAAGGAATTGCACAACTGATGAGGCTTACTTACTCAAAAGTCAAGATTTAACGACATGCCTGCTTAACAGAGGCTACAGTAAGAAATTAATCAAGAAAGCAAAACATCAGGCAATGAAAACCAATAGACAATCCTTGATCTTTTCAAATAATAAACCCAAAGAAACTACAAGCCAAGAACGTTTCATCACCAATTACTGTAATGAGTGGCAAGAACTCCAGAAAATAGTGATACGACACTGGCACATTCTACTCATGGATGGTGATTTGAAAAAATCTTTGGAAGAAAACCCCATCTTCAGTTGGCGTAGATCCTACAATCTTAGGGACAAATTGGTTAAGAGCCTCTATGTAAACAACCCTAGAAGACAAACAAAACTCAGAGGAACTTTTCCTTGTGGCAGGTGCAAAGCCTGCGAATATATCATTAAAAAAGATAAGGTTATTGATAGATATGGCCGGAATATCAACTTAACTCAGTTTATTAATTGTGATGCCATGGGGGTTATATACTGCCTGGAGGGCAGTTGTAACCTTAAATACATAGGCATGACTAGCCGCATTTTTAAACAGAGGATTTTAGAACATGCAGGGAACATTAAAAATGCAAGACAAGACACCACAAAAATGAAGAAATTGACTTCTGTCGCCAGACATTTTTTAAAACACCATAATGGGACAACCCAGGACCTTAAAGTGTTCGGACTGGAACACGTCAGATTAGGTGTTCGAGGTGGCAATTTAACTAAGGTATTATTGCAATGTGAAAGTGAGTGGACTTTCAGACTTATTACTGTAAGTCCAAATGGGCTTAATGAAATGATCAATTACAGTGCATTTCAGTAAACACAGTTACCTTTATGAACACGTCTCCTCTTATGTATCTGTTTATTTATCTATTGTGTATTATTAGTTCTTTTTTCCACCTATTTCTATTACAACAAGGCAGACATAAGGGTGAAGACTTGCACACAATGATAAGGTTATACTATAGACTTGATCTTATTATGACTCTTATAACCATTTTTTATGAATTTTTGAACATCACAATAAGTGATAACAACCTTTATATTTAGGGCATTATACATAATTTTCATTATATCCTATTTCACTTATTTTTTCTACAAGTTATAAATTATCACTATTACACATCTCCTTATATATATATTTTATTTCATTTTATTTTATCACATAGGGATGCAATCATCTCCATACATATTCATAATCATTTTTATTTTTATTTGTATTATTTTTATTTTATTTTCACTATTTAACATCCATATGTCACCCATATTCACTCCCCACATTGCTTGCCATCAGTCATCACTTTATTTCAATTTCATTATTAATAATTAACACTATCATTATATATTAGAGTTTTTCCTTATGCAGCAATCTCTGCTATCTCTACTATGAGGCTATTTGGCTGCATCTTTTTGTTTATTTAAAGTATATAAATTTACATAATTAATGTTAAGATTATTAATATAAGGTCTATATGTAACTAACTCCATACTTTATATGAGTCTGCTCTCATGCAGCGATTGCTGCAACTTTAGAATTCAACCTGCTATTCCCTGCTTTCATCCCCTGAACGTTATCCTGCTTCATTTACCTAGACACACCTCCTCCCGATGACTCATACCCTCTCTCCTACTAATGGCCAATGGAGAGAGAGCTTCCTTCTGACCTATGGGCAAAGCCAATACACTCGATCAACAGGGCATTCGCCCTCCGATTGGCAGTTACACAGGACATAGTGATCAGGTATTAGTGATCAGTAAGGCTGCAAAGATGTAGGCTGCATTAGATTCAAAGTGTTAGATTATAAGTGTGATCTGCTACTACAGTTCTCATCAGATGCTGTTACCTTGATTGCTATTCCACAGCTTTAAAGATTTTACTCTAGGTAAATTATCACTACTGCTATATTAGGAGCAATTTCTATAGAGGAAGTTTGGAATATTTTGTGAATCTGTGATGGTCTACTCCCTTCTCACAAACTGTTTATCTTAGACTTTATTGCATCCCAATTTAGTGTGTTGAGCTCTGGGGGTGGGGTCCCAATCAGTGAGCACACAGACACATGTTGAAACTTTAGGTATTAGTGATCAGTAAGGCTGCATTAGATTCAAAGTCTTAGATTATAAGTGTAATTACAATTTAATAACTAAGACGCAGTTACGCTAGAGTTAAGCTGGAGGAAAACATCCTCAAAGCCAGAACACCTTCTGACCGACATCAAGCAACATATTTATGTGAGTTTCCAAATTCACCATCTGCCGTTGTATGAATACCTAGGATTCTCCTTGCTGCACTCACTGCTTGGACATTGCAAGTACCCCCCCTATCTGCTGCTGCTCCTATTGATTGATCTTTGTTGTTCATAAAATTTCTGACTGGATGGTCTCTGTACATTGTAATTTTTCCCCTCATACTACAAAAAATCTCGTTTGTATTGCCTTTTTCCTTTGCGTCACATATGTTTACCTTAATCATTCTTTTAATAACTAATTCCTGCACCCACTACTCACACACCTCTCTTTATATATCACTTTTGTAGCTGCACTAATACATTAGCAGCACTGTTCTTTTACCTGTATTTCTGAACATTTAACTTCAGTTTTCATCTCACTTATTACCTCGTCCATAGCATGAACACCCTTACTTCAAATGCCCCCAATATTCAGTGCCCACAAAATTCTCTGCTTTATCCATCTCTATCTTCCCCCTCTTGTCTCCTCCACTTGTTGTTCTCCCTTTTTTCTCTCATCACTCTGTCTTCCAACCCTCTGCTCCTTTCCCCCACCTTTCCTGCTCCTCCACTCTCAGCCACCTCCCTCCCTCCCTCCCTCCCTCCATGGTCTTATTACCCCACCACTAAGCCCTATGCCCCCCTGGTTCTGCCTGTCACCTCCAGGGCTGCCAAGAGAAATTCTGGGCCCAGGCACAACAACCACCTGTGGGACCACAACATGTTGGGCATGGCTGCACCCATTTGTGGGTGGGTCTAGCATGTGAGATGCACCCACTGATAGGAGCATGGCATAGCACCCAGCAGCTGGGATTAAAGTAGTCACTACTGTATTAGGATGGCGGGACAGTCCCATAATAGCTGCATTTCTATCTGTATGTACTGTATTTAGATGCTACAATGTAACACAATAATTAAGGTGCTACAACTTTATTTTGTACATCTCTCATGTTAATAACACATAAACAAAATCTATTTGTTGAAATAGAGACAGATGAATGAAGGACTTAATTTTGACATAACATCAGGTCATCTTATACACACACATTCCGCAGCACATATCCTAACCCACTGCTCCAAGCTCCTTCCTCACCATCTACTCCATCTGTGTCACCCCTGTCTGTCTGCCCATCCCCTTTAGAATGTAAGCTCTCACGAGCAGGGCCCTCATTCCTCATGTGCTTCTCCTTCCCCTATGTATAGTATAATTTACTCCTAACTCCCCACAACAGCACCTAACACTTGGTTGCTTATGTCCTGCTGCTTGTATTATGCAGCAATGTTTATAAACCCTGTCCTTGTCCTGCCTTGTATTGTACGGCTAATAACTGTTTTTCTTGTATGCTCATTTACGTACTGTGTAAGGCGCCATGGAACCTTTGTGGCACCATATAAATAAAGGATAATAATAAATAATAATAATAGAGCACCTGTGTACTTTCACTAGCCGGCATCTGACTGATGAAGCACACGTGAAATGCGCGTCGCAGACCCGCTAGTCCCGCTGTGTACAGGTGGGACTCAGGCAAGCAGCACACTACTCAGCTCTTTCAGTGGTGGATCCTCTACCTGTGTATGCTGGCTCCATACGAGCACCCAGGTACCTTTGCACCTGATTCTGGCATGTGTAGTGACTACTTTCTGCAGAGGTGAATGAATGACCCTGCAATGCCTTCAGGTAACAGAGCTTCATTTATCCTGTATTAGCCACACTATTGCTTCATTTACTCTTTTTCATCACTGCACACGCGATTTGCGCTTCCCACGACTCACCAAAACCTGTTGGTATGTGAGTGGCAGCAACGCAGATCCCGATTTTGTGTTGTGTTAAATACTCTGCCACTATTATCTTTTTATAGGCACTCTCATTAGAGTCCGGTCATCAGTGGTTCCTGCACTATATTTACATATATATGTTTGTACATCAGGACCCACTTATTAACCTGACCTAAAAGCAGATGCCAAATTCTCTTATTCTCAACCCTGGGTAAACACGGCAGTACCCTCACATGCCATTCAATGATATATTATAATGACATGCAGCAGCTGCTGCTGTGATATCCCATAAGGGAGTAGTCTATTTTCATTCACTCTCCCTTTCTTTATCTATACCACTGTGCCTGGGTTTATTTTCATATACAGTGGGGAGGTAACCTACCTCTGATTGTCACTAAATTATGCTGTATACCTAATACCTATATATATATATATATATATATATAATTATTGATATATACAACATAATCAAATTCACTATAGCGCTTACTTAAGTATATATATGTTTTTTTGTGTGTCTGCTCTGATTTCTGATTGGCCATTGTGCCATTATTTCAGATTTCAGTCATTGTACTATATTACCTGATTAATGCTTTAAAATATCCTAGCATAATTTATTTATTAATTGCTGATTCTTTATTTATACTATGTTTCAACACAGGATCATTTAATCAGGTTTTTGTAATCTATATCCAGATATATTAGCAGAAACTTATATTACCATCTACGCTTGTGTTTATATCTGTGATCATCTTTTGTATTATTTCACTTTGCTTCATACCTGTGATATTACTTTTATATTATATGTTGTCTGAATTATGTTTTTTGCATATCACCCTTGGTAGTTTTTGAACTATTATTAGGGAGTTTGATCATAAGTTTTAGACCCAATAATGCTGTTTTTTTATATATAATTAATAAAAGTTAATTTTTAATAATTGATATATAAAGAGTGCCTCCAACAAAGAGAGTTTTTTCTTCTTCTTTTCTCTTGATAAGTAATCTTACACTCTCTAGGGGAGCACCTCCACATGAGATATATATATATATATATATATATATATATCCTTTTTCTATGTACCCAGCATTGGGGTGTATCATGTTAATCATGGATTATTGATATAATTTGCCTATTCGTACTTATATCTAAATCCTGTGCTCAAATTACATTTTCCCATTTCCCCTTTTCCTTGGTTTATTGAGTTAATCTATTTCTGGGTTATCCCAGCTTCTACTTTTTGACGCACGGACATTTTGTAAGATTTTGCGATATACTATGCATTACTTTATATCACTATTTTATAAACATTATTGGGATTCTAATAAATTGGGCCTTATTGATTGTTACTGTCTTACGGAGGGAACAATATATTATGGCATTTAGCCTTAAAAATGAATTGAGCTCCAAACGGAAAACCATTGAAGAACTTAACAGTATATTCCCCAGTGTATTAGCAGGATTATCCCATGAATCTAATTGGGATGAAGACATAAAAAAACTTAAATTATTACTTCAAAAACAAATTAGAACAAATTTGGAGTTGACCACCATAGAAAATTATTTGAAGCAGAAGATCGTTCCCTGGGGATTAAGACCCAAAATTTTCCCCACCTTTGAACTGGCCACCAATACCCTTAAAAATGACAGGGATGCCTGTCTCTAAAAATGCTCCCACGAGTTTATGAATCTCCTTCTCAAACATAATCTCCTGATATTGGAAGAAGTAGACAAAGAAGTCGATGCCTTAGGCAAAACATTAGAACAGTGGGAGAAAGATAGCAAATTCCAGAGATCCTTTGAGAAAATTAAGGAAGATTTACATTCCTATGAAGAAAATCTCATAGACAGGAAAAGCAATAAATTTATGAGAGATAAAAGAGACTTTTCTCAGGGTAACATTTTTAAATGGAAATTACACACTACCAATAGAGAATACAAACACTCTACCCAATGGAGCTCCTCTGAAACAGAGTCTTCTGGTACTGAGGAATTGATATCACCACCTCGTAGAACCTCACTCGCTTTTTTAGAAGAAAGCAGGAGTACAAGAGGTGTGCATCAAAAAAGAGGAGGACGAGGAGAATCAATAAGAAAGGGAAGAAAAATAAGAACATGGGATTCCCCCATACCCAAGAGACAATCATCCAGAACTCGCAACAAAAATTAGAGATAACATCCAATCTTAAAATCATCAATCTATACTCAAGGTGCCTAACCACTACTGAAACAAATGTATTAAGTAAGGGACTATCCTTTTCTCCTAATGCATCATTTGATAGATTTACATGGGAGAAAGATTTACGCCTATTTGGACATAATCATCTACTTAAGAAATTCTTCTCAAATAAGGAACAGAACAGTCCTGTTTTGATCCAGGAACCACCTCTTGATGACCACTCTTCACCTTTCCAGACAGAGGAAGAAATACAAACACTAATGGATTTAGAAGAACTGTTTGAGACAAATGATCCTCTCAATAGACCAACACAATTAGTGCACACGAGAAGAAACATTTGCAAAAAGAAGAGCACCTCAATGCCATCTGAAATCATATGTCCAGAGATTAAGATCTTTTTAGATCTAATCTCTCATGACATGGATAAAGTACAACTTGATAAATCCTTAAAACGTCCGGGTGATAATCTCAACCAAGAGGAGAGATTGGCATTCAATGATATGAAAAAGTGGAATGACATAATCATTAAACCATCAGACAAAGGGGGAAATATAGTCCTATGGCCCAAGGACATGTATTTGAAAGAAGCCTACAGACAGCTGTATGATAAAACTTGTTATACACAGATGATTTTCAACCCAACAGAGCTGTACAACTTATTATGTCAAAAACTTGTCAATGGGGCTTTCAATAAAGGAACCATCACCAAACAGGAACATGCATTCCTACTTGTGGACAAACCGAAAACACCTACATTCTATATGCTACCCAAAATCCACAAGGACATTAACAATCCCCCTGGATGACTGATTGTCTCTGGAATTGGGGGACTATCAGAACAAGCCAGTATCTTCCTAGATCAACAACTATGACACCATGTAGATACATTACCATCCTATGTCCAAGACACCAGGGATGTCCTCAGGAAGATCCATGACATACAAATTGAAGAAGACCAGTTGTTGGTCACACTAGATGTGGAGTCCCTTTATACGAGTATCCAACATGATATTGGTCTATCTGCAATCAGATACTTCCTACAAATGGAGGGAATGGACGATTTTAAAGAATTCATACTGGATCTACTTGAGTTTATTCTTCATAAAAACGTCTTCACATTTGATGACAAGTTCTTCCTGCAGATCCAAGGAACAGCGATGGGTGCAGCATGTGCACCCATGTATGCCAACCTGTTCCTCAGAGGTGGGTAAGGGAAATTGTCTTCAATGAGAATAATGAACAATTTACTAGCCATATAACCACCAGGCTTAGTTATATCGATGATACCTTTAAGATATGGCATGGAAACTTGAACGATCTATTGGATTTCATTGAAAGATTGAATACAAATTCAATCAATCTCAAATTAACATACTCCATCAGTAAGGAAGAGGCCACCTTTTTAGATCTTCACTAATTTTTGGATAAGGATAGACACTTACTAACAGAGTTATTCAAAAAAGAGACTGCTACTAATAGTCTTCTTCACAGTAGCAGTGCCCACTTTCCACCTACCATTAAAAATCTACCTAAGGGTGAGTTCCTTAGGCTTAGAAGGAATTGCACAACTGATGAGGCTTACTTACTCAAAAGTCAAGATTTTACGACACGCCTGCTTAACAGAGGCTACAGTAAGAAATTAATCAAGAAAGCCAAACATCAGGCATTGAAAACCAATAGACAATCCTTGATCTTTTCAAATAATAAACCCAAAGAAACTACAAGCCAAGAACGTTTCATCACCAATTACTGTAATGAGTGGCAAGAACTCCAGAAAATAGTGACACGACACTGGCACATTCTACTCATGGATGGTGATTTGAAAAAATCTTTGGAAGAAAAACCCATCTTCAGTTGGCGTAGATCCTACAATCTTAGGGATATATTGGTTAAGAACCACTTTGTAAATGACCCTAGAAGACAAACAAAACTCAGAGGAACTTTTCCTTGTGGCAGGTGCAAAGCCTGCGAATATATCATTAAAAAAGATAAGGTTATTGATAGATATGGCCGGAATATCAACTTAACTCAGTTTATGAATTGTGATACCATGGGGGTTAAATACTGCCTGGAGGGCAGTTGTAACCTTAAATACATAGGCATGACTAGCCGCATTTTTAAACAGAGGATTTTAGAACATGCAGGGAACATTAAAAATGCAAGACAAGATACCACAAAAATGAAGAAATTGACTTCGGTCGCCAGACATTTTTTAAAACACCATAATGGGACAACCCAGGACCTTAAAGTGTTCGGACTGGAACACGTCAGATTAGGTATTCGGAGCGGCAATTTAACTAAGGTATTATTGCAATGTGAAAGTGAGTGGACTTTCAGACTTAATACTGTAAGTCCAAATGGGCTTAATGAAATGATCAATTACAGTGCATTTCTGTAAACACAGTTACCTTTATGAACACGTCTCCTCTTATGTATCTGTTTATTTATCTATTGTGTATTATTAGTTCTTTTTTCCACCTATTTCTATTACAACAAGGCAGACATAAGTATGAAGACTTGCACACAATGATAAGGTTATACTATAGACTTGATCTTATTATGACTCTTATAACTATTTTTTATGAATTTTTGAACATCACAATATGTGATAGCAACCTTTATATTTAGGGCATTATAAATAATTTTCATTATATCCTATTTCACTTATTTTTTCTACAAGTTATTTATTATCACTATTACACATCTCCTTATATATATATTTTATTTCATTTTATTTTATCACATAGGGATGCAATCATCTCCATACATATTCATAATCATTTTTATTTTTATTTGTATTATTTTTATATTATTTTCACTATTTAACTTCCATATGTCACCCATATTCACTCCCCACATTGCTTGCCATCAGTCATCACTTTATTTCAATTTCATTATTAATAATTAACACTATCATTATATATTAGAGTTTTTCCTTATGCAGCAATCTCTGCTATCTCTACTATGAGGCTATTTGGCTGCATCTTTTTGTTTATTTAAAGTATATAAATTTACATAATTAATGTTAAGATTATTAATATAAGGTCTATATGTAACTAACTCCATACTTTATATGAGTCTGCTCTCATGCAGCGATTGCTGCAACTTTAGTATTCAACCTTCTATTCCCTGCTTTCATCCCCTGAACATTATCCTGCTTCATTTACCTAGACACACCTCCTCCCGATGACTCATACCCTCTCTCCTACTAATGGCCAATGGAGAGAGAGCTTCCTTCTGACCTATGGGCAAGGCCAATACACTCGATTAACAGGGCATTCGCCCTCCGATTGGCTGTTACACAGGACATAGAGCACCTGTTTACATTCACTAGCCTGCATCTGACTGATGAAGCACATGTGAAACGCGCGTCGCAGACCCGCTAGTCCCAATGTGTACAGGTGGGACTCAGACAAGCAGGACACTACTCAGCTCTTTCAGTGGTGGATCCTCTCCCTGTGTATGCTGGCTCCATACGAGCACCCAGGTACCTTTGCTCCTGATTCTGGCATGTGTAGTGACTTCTTTCTGCAGAGGTGAATGAAAGACCCTGCAATGCCTTCAGGTAACAGAGCTTCATTTATCCTGTATTATCCACACTATTGCTTCATTTACTCTTTTTCATCACTGCACATGCGATTTGCGCTTCCCACGACTCACAAAAACCTGTTGGTATGTGAGTGGCAGCAACGCAGATCCCGATTTTGTGTTGTGTTAAACACTCTGCCACTATTATCTTTTTATAGGCACTCTCATTAGAGTCTGGTCATCAGTTGTTCCTGCACTATATATACATATATATGTTTGTACATCAGGACCCACTTATTAACCTGACCTAAAAGCAGATGCCAAATTCTCTTATTCTCAACCCTGGGTGAACATGGCAGTACCCTCACGTGCCATTCAATTATATATTATAATGACATGCAGCAGCTGCTGCTGTGATATCCCATAAGGGAGTAGTCTATTTTCATTAATTCTCCCTTTCTTTATCTATACCACTGTGCCTGGGTTTATTTTCATATACAGTGGGGAGGTAACCTACCTCTGATTGTCGCTAAATTATGCTGTATACCTAATACATATATATATATATATATATATATAATTTTTGATATATACAAAATAATCAAATTCACTATAGACCTTACTTAAGTATATATATGTTTTTTTGTGTGTCTGCTCTGATTTCTGATTGGCCATTGTGCCATTATTTCAGTTTTCAGTCATTGTACTATATTACCTGATTAATGCTTTAAAATATCCTAGCATAATTTATTTATTAATTGCTGATTCTTTATTTATGCCATGTTTCAACACGGGATCATTTAATCAGGTTTTTGTAATCTATATCCAGATATATTAGCAGAAACTTACATTAACATCTACGCTTGTGTTTATATCTGAGATCATCTTTTGTAATATTTCACTTTGCTTCATACCTGGTAGTTTTTGAACTATTATTAGGGAGTTTGATCATAAGTTTTAAACCCAATAATGCTATTTTTTTATATATAATTAATAAAAGTAAATTTTTAATAATTGATATATAAAGAGTGCCTCCAACAAAGAGAGTTTTTTCTTTTTCTTTTCTCTTGATAAGTAATCTTACACTCTCTAAGGGAGCACCTCCACATGAGATATATATATACTTTTTCTATGTACCCAGCATTGGGGTGTATCATGTTAATCGTGGATTATTGATATAATTTGCCTATTCGTACTTATATCTAAATCCTGTGCTCAAATTACATTTTCCTATTTCCCCTTTTCCCTGGTTTATTGAGTTCTCTAAGAGGTTGTCGGGGGTGTGCCTCTTACTGAAACCGGCGATACACAGCATAGCCTGCCTTGTAATGAGCTGGTGTTTCTGAGATGCTGCTTCTGGTGATGCTGGTGTTGTTGCTGTGTAAGGTAATTCATCTACCCAGTGGGCTGTAACAGTCATATAGTCCTTAGTCTTCCATGTTCCTCTTGTCCACATGTCCATGGTCATTGGGTACAACTGCATTTTTAGGACACTGAGGACACTTTTTCTGATGTCTCTGTACATTCTCAGTATCGCATGCCTAGTGAAGTGGAATCTAGATGGGATTTGGTACCAGGGACACACTACCTCCATCAGTTGCCTAAATCCCACTGCACTAATGGCTGATACTGGACACATGTCTAACACCAAAATTCAGTAGCTGTCAAGGCCTCAATTATCCACTTTGCAATAGGACGACTGCTGTCGTACTTCTTCCTCCTTGCTAAGGACAGTTGGAGGTTCAATTGCTTAGAAAAAGAAGTTCTGGTGTTCCAACTTCCCCTCTGGGATGATGAACGACTCCCAAAAGCAACAGCTGCAGCGGCAGCAGTAGAGGTAGCAATGCAGGATCCTCCATAAGAATCCCGTATGATAGGAGAGGAGTCAGTAATGCCAGTGACATGGCCTGCAGGACTACTTCCGATCCTTACTGAGGAGGAAATTGATGAGGAGAGAGTTGACGGTCTGGTTTGCAGGCGCTTGGGTACAACAGGACAAAGGGATTTAGGTGTCCCTGGACTGCTTATGGTCTTAGCCACAGTTTTTGAAATTGGCAGTAACTATTTATGAAAGCGCTGCAGGTGACTTATAAGGGAGGATGTTCCTAGGTGATTAACATCCTTACCCCTACTTATTACACCTTTACATATGCAACATATGGCAAGACAATTATTATCTAATATTTCCAGACCAAAGAGGTGGAATGTTTGGTCTTCTGCCCAGGCATGACCGTGATGGGCTTTTTCATCTCACAGACAACAACTCTTTCCCTTGGTGCCTGATTTAAACAAACCACATCACCATCAGAATCCTCCTCGCCAACTTCCTCCTCAGCGCCAGCTACACCAGTATCCTCATCCTGTTGTACTTCAACAGTGACATCTTCAATTTGAATATCAGCAACTGGACTGTGGGTGCTCCTTCCAGCACTTGCAGAGGGTGTGCAAATGGTGGAAGGAGTCACATTTTCCTATCCAGTGCTGGGAAGGTCAGGCATCGCAACCACCACCACACTTGGACTCTCCTTGGGGTTTTGTGATATCTTCCTAGAATGCACAATTCTTTGCTGTGCTTTTGCCAGCTTAACTTATTTAATTTTTCTAGTGGGAGGAGGGCTTCCATCATCATGTGAAGCTGAACCACTAGTCATGGGAAGGACCTTAGCTGTTCCTCGCCACTCCGTGTTGTAAATAGCATGTTGGCAAGTTTATGTTTCTCCTTAGATGATTTAATTTTTTTTTGGGTCATTTTACTGAACTTTGGCTTTTTGGAATTCACATGCCCTCTATTATGACATTGGGCATCAGCCTTGGCAGACAATGTTGATGGCATTTCATCATCTATGTCATGACTAGTGGCAGCAGCTTCAGCACTAGGAGGAAGTAATTCTTGATCTTGCCCTATTTTATCCTCCAAATTTTTGTCCTCAATTATTTTTATGGAGTGTATTATTTTTATGGAGTGAATCACTCCTGTAAAAATTACTTTGATGAAGGGCAGTATACAACACACAGGACATTCCCTCTAAAAATTATTTTGATAATGAAGGACAGTGTTCAACCCACAGTACAGAACCTGTAAAAATTATTTTGATGATGGGCAGCATACAACACACAGGATAGACCCTGTAAAAATTAGTTTGATGATGAAGGGTACCGTACAACCCAAAGGACAGCCCCTGTAAACATTTGTTTGATGAAAGGCAGCATACAACACACAGGTCAGCCCCTGTAAAAATTTGTTTAATAAAGGGCAGCACACAACACACAGGACAAACCCTGTAAAAAAAATTTGAAGAAGAAGGGCGGAGTACAACACACAGGACAGCCCCTGTAAAAAATATTTTGATAATGAAGGGCAGCGCACAACCCAAAGGACAGCCCCTGTAATAATTAGTATGATGAAGGGCAGCGTACAACACACAGGACAGCCCCTTTAAAATAATTTTTTATTTTGGGCAGCAGCCCCTTGACAGGAGCACAGCACCCCTGCGCACCTACCTATGCTAATGACAGGTGTGGCTAACACGGCACACACATAGAAAGAAAACAATAGTTTTTTAATACTGGTAGTAGGTGAAGAGAGCAACCCTGAAGGAAAAGCACCCCCTGAACACAGCACTAAAGCCAGCCAGCCCCTCTGGACAGGACAACAGCCAGCCCCTATATGGACAACAGTAGCCAGCCTGTCCCTATATATATGGGCAACAGTATCCCACTAGCATCAGCAACAGCTCCCAGCTCCCTCCCTCTTAACAGTAGCCATCCAGTCCAGTATGTAATGTATTATATGTATCACACAACAGTACTAGTAGTAGCCAACAGCTCCCAGCTCCCTCCCACTGCATGCTCCACAGCCAGAATGAAAATGGTGGCGATCGTTGGACCTTTATAGAATCCAAAACCCACGAGAATCCGACAGCGGGATGATGACGTTTTGCCTCGTTCCGGGAACAGAGTCTGGCAGGAAAACCTGAGTTGGGCTCGGTTCCTGGCTCAGATCAAGGTGCTCAAGGGGGGTTCTGATTTCGGAAATCTGAACCTGCTCATCCCTATTATTAAACAAACATTTCAACATCTCAAAGAAGTTACCAATATCATGTTAATAAGTAGCAATGTGATCAACATTTGTAAATAGCTAATACATTAATATGCTAGTGGATGAAAAAAAGACCTTTGGGCAGAAATATTTGGCGGCCCTGGTGGTTTGGCTAATGTTTTATGTACCTTTGGCACCATGTATGTTATTATTTTATGTTTACTTCTTTGTACATGGTTATAGTTGTTTTTCTGAAATCACTTATAGGCATATCTCAATTGCGTGCTAGGTTGTTTAGTGAGGATACCCTGAGAGATGCTGAAAACAAATCAGTTTTACAGATAATGATGCAGAAAAAGTTTTATTTGGACAATTGGAAGTCTATGAATTGCCAACAGAGACACCTGTTGATATTTACCATAAATTTGTTAAATTTGAAGAAAAAATAAATTTAATTAGTTCTGCAAGGACAATTCTTGTCTCAAAATCTTGAGGGGATTCTGCAGCTGACACCAAGCACTGCCAGGCACATAAGACAGTCGGCCACACACCTCTTGTTTTTCTGTATCCTTCTACTGCCTATCCCTAACCCCAGCACATGGTTCCCTACTCTCTCATTCTCTGTCCTATGCCTTGCATGACAGAGAACAGCAGAAGTGGGGTGATCTATTTAGCACTGGATACTTTGTTTATTAGTTTACAATCTTCTATGTTTCCCTCTTACTGGCTTTTGCAATTCCACATATAAGGAAATAATGTAAGAGCATAGACATTAAGTGGAGTTGACAATCTATATAAAAATGCATGATGTATATCTTGTAATAACCATAGCACACTTGTATTTTGGATTATTATAGCTGCGTTAGTAATAAGGCTCCACTGCTATTTCTGATGTTGAAGATAGGCTATTGTAACACAGTTTGACATTTACTGTATTATAGTAGAGAGGTTTTGAATTATTAAATCAGTTCTCTAAGGAAAACAATTAAGGTTAATGTTTAACTAATTTAAGATTCAAAATTTTACAATATTGTTATTTGGTGCTATTTATATGATTTTACCTGGATTAACAGGCTATGGGCTCAATCCAATTAGGTGCAATTGTGAGGTGCGAGTAGCCATTTTCTCTTCAAATTTGCAATTAAAATAGGAACTCACAATGAACCAGAGTGAATTTGGAGTTTTACATTCACACCTCCCTCTGGGTGAGAGATGGAAAGGAAAATCTTTATTTTAAAGTTAAAATGTTAAGACAACTTGCTGAACCCTTGGACACCCCCCAATGCCTTGGACACCCTCCCTAATGATTAATTAGACAATTGGAAGTTTCCAATTGGCTTACTTAGTACAATAATTACATGTCATTTTGGGCAGTTTAAAATTGCCTCACATTACCCCAAAATGTACTTTTTTGTTAGTTTAGGGATCCCAAATATAATGACACTATTTTTTTAATTGAAAAAAAATATATTTAATTTTTTGTAAATTTTTCAAAGTACCCCGAAATCACCCTTTTTCCTACTTTTTTTGCATTTTTAATTTAATTTGTTTTAAATTAAACAAAAATGTTTGCTTTTTACCTTTTTTTGTAGTTAAAAAAAAATCAGCCATTTGACACCTTTTAAAATCCTTCAGTACTTTCCTAATGCCCACAATCAGTGTTTTATATGAACTTGCTTTTAAAATGATCAATTTTGGGGAGTCCAGGATTGTCTCCCCACTTTTTCATGCACTTCTCCCACATCGCTTTTGACAGTTTATTTCACAAACCTCTGCTGCGAGTACCTCAAATAGGCACTTTTAATTGGATTTAAGAATTGTCTGGTGTGCGCATTTGTATGAGTTGTCAAGTTTCATAAAACAAACTCGCTACTTGTAATTCACACTTAAATTGATTGACCCCTATATTTGAAAACACATTGTTTTATTGATGTTATGAACTATATGACCTACATTTATATTAAAGTTGGCAATAATAATAGTGTTTAAATCTGTGTATTGATGACCACACAAAAACTACACTTGCATAGTATATATATAGGGACCACAACCCCTAAGAAATAAATCCTTGTTATATTGTGATTCCTTCCTTATAATTATATTTTATTCCAAAGGGGATGTGTACCCTATATAATATTTACTACATTTGCTATAGTGTTAGATATTTTAATCCAAATTTATTCCATCTGCAGTTTATATTAAATTGTGTTGAAGTTGATACTTTTGGTTATATTCTCTGTGCATCAACAACAGATTGGTTATCTAACTCCAATTTTTACTAGTACATTATAACAATTATTATTGTAGTCTGTCACAATTATAGGTGGTTATTTACCATTTAAAATAATAGCATATTTCCAACCAGAACATGGCTAATAGTAATAAGAATTGTCAATAGTCTTTTTTTCAATATTTAGCCATTCTTAAATATAAGAATGTATGAAACTATTTGAGTGAGACATTATCTCACACAATTTGGCTTATATTTTATGAAATACTGTATACTCAACAATTGACTGCTCTTTTTATAATAATTTAATATATTAAAAGTTGTTTTAATTACTTCATATTTATAGAGAAATAATAATAATGTCAAAATAGCCTCTAGATTAAAGTGTGCCCCCCAAAAAGGGACACTCACATTATTTAGAAATATATATATACAACTATTTCATTGTTGTAAACAAAGACTGATAGCTTATTTAAAACCAAACTAGACACAGTAGCAAAGGGACTATCAATATGCTACAGATATATAACAGCAGCTGTAAATATTGTTTTGGGTTGCAACCTTAAAACACATGTTTTACTGTACATTCTGTCACAGGTCTTCTAACCTGAAGTCCTTGACAAAAACTAAGGGTAAAACACATGTCGGAATCACAGTGGTGCACTCTGGCAGACCCATTATAAGTTCCCGGGGGTCGCTCTGCCAGAGTTTGTCACAATATGTCGACCACTATTTACAGCCAGTGGTCTAGAGCACGCCATATTTTCTTAAAGATACATCTGATTTTTTGTGGAAACTGTCATCTGTTGGCTAGCCACTGAAAGATTGCTTGCTGGTGACACTTGATGTCACCAGCTTATATACTAATATAGCACATACCGAGGGTATGGATGCTGTTAGGGAGGTTTTGTATTCCAGTCCACAGTATGTGGGCCCTCCGATTGAGTTTATTCTTTTATTGATGGAGATTATTTTGCAGAAAAATAATTTTTTGTTTAATAATGCGTTTTACTTACAGCTCAAAGGGACGGCCATGGGGTCAAACATGGCCCCGTCATTTGCTATTATCTTTATGTATTATTTTGAGAAATTACATATTATGGCTAATCCTTATTTTTCACATTATATTCAATTTTATGTGAGGTTTATAGACAATCTTTTCATACTGTGGACTGGAGGTGAGGAGTCCCTCCAAGAGTTTGTGGAGGGTTTGAATCAGCTACCAGGATCTATTAGATTTACCTGTAGATATAGTACAGAGAAATTGGATTATCTTGATGTATGTGTTAGAATTACTCAGAGCAATTTTTCTACAGAAATATTTAGAAAGCCTACAGACAAGAACACTCTTCTGTCAGCTAATAGCTTTCATCCGTCCCCCCTGAAAAGGGGTTTGCCTTATTCCCAACTTGTCAGGGTAGTTCGTACTACCTCTGATGTGGGGTGCTTACCGGAGGCCTTGGAAATTATGGGCAACAGGTTCATTGATAGGGGTTACCCGCACAAAGAAGTTAAAGATGCGATAAAGAAATGTCTCACCTTGAACAGAGAGGATCTTCTAAATCCACCACTGATTAGTAATGAAGATACGAGACTTGTTTTTTCGAGCACATATTCCATCACCTCAGGGATTATTAAAAAAGCCATATTATGCCACTGGCATATAATACAGACAGACCCAATTTTGAAGGATGTGTGTAAGTTCACACCTCTGTTCTGCTATAAGAGGAGCAGTAATATGAAAGACAAGATTGTAAGGTCTGATGTTGGTTCCAGAAGCAAATCTATCAGTAATTGGTTAAATCCCCACGTTGGCTCTTTTCGGTGTTCGGGTTGTGTTAACTGTCGACATATGAGGATCGGCAGTACTATAACACATCCATCTAGGGGGACTGTTTATCACCTTAAACATCGAATGTGTTGTGACACGAAATTTGTCATATATGTGATCATTTGTCCCTGCAATAAGATTTATGTGGGCAAAACCATCCGGATGCTCAAAGAGAGGATAGCGATGCATCGGTACTCTATCAAGAAAGCCCATGTGAAAATGGAACCAAGTACACCTCCGGTTGCCCGACATTTTGTTACAGAGGGACATACCCTGAAAGACTTTTTCTTTAAGCCTATCGATCATGTGCCACCCCTTCGGAGAGGAGAAGATAGACGCTTGTTCGATGTAATTATTTGATATTTATGATGTTTCGTATTTGATTACCCATTGCATTTATCATTGATCAAAGAGGTCTTTTTGAGATAGGATGCTCGTCTCATTTAGTATATATCTATAGACCCCTTTACCAACCTTTTATGAATTTGGGTACTTATATGTTAGATGTTGTATGTCTATTTCCGTTTTTTTGTCATAGATATATTAATGTGTATTAATAAAAGTTATGTTTTAATTTATTCATATTCCATTAGAGTGCTCACCAAATAGAGTTTCTTTCCTTCTTCTTTTTCCAACCCATTTATATAGATCTCTATGATCAGATCTATTATTAGTTATATGTTTTTATTATACTGTTTGGTGCCTGATCTCTGGGTCCGCCGGCATCATTTCCGGCACTAGGGAACCTCTGTGCTCTCCGCTTTGAGGTGACGTGGGCTGTTGGTTCCGGCTGATGCGTCACTTCCGGCGTGATGGGTGGTGACACGCATCACGTGCTTCTTTGGAGATGCGAGGCTCCCGGTGGCCGGATGGCACGGCTTGAGACTTGATGCAGTTGATCTCTATTGGTGAGTGATTGGTGGGGTATTTAGTGGTGTTTGTGGCATTATAGCTGGACAGTCCCCTGACAAAGGATGCAAAACGGCTGCTGTCGGGACTTATCGGGTTCATGAGCATGGCTCCCCGAGCCCACTGGAGGCTATTTGTTGTATGCTAAGTATACACTTTTTGTGCTACATGGCTTTATGTCCCTGTTGGTGATTTTGGCATTAAAATAACTTTTTTACAGGATGTGCTGGATATGTTCCTAACTGGACTTTGTTGCTATTTTTCATGTCATCCGAGCACTCATGGAATACTATTAGCGATGTGTGCGTCCTCCTAACCTTATATATATATATATATATATATATATATATATATATATACATATATGTGTTTTTTTTTATTTAATTTTTTTGGAGGGGGGTTCTGTTATTTTCACTGCTTTTGAGGGTCATGACCAGACTGTCCATACAGCCTTGAGAATATGATCGCTCTTTACACTTCACAAGTTTTCAGCACATATTTTCACAAATTTGTTTGTTTATTGTGTAATTCTTTTGTAAGTAATATTTTATTCCTAAAATTTTAACAATAAAAGTTATTTTAAGCAATTGATAAGAAAACCCCTCTCATGAGTATTTACTCTTCTTTACTGAATTAACATGTTTACTCATTGGAGAGCACCACCACACTTCATATACATTGGATCTTTGAATCCTCTTATATTATATTAATTGTGTGTGATTTCTATAATTATTAAGCTATTGAATGAGCTTCTCTGCAAAATACAAGTAAAAAAACTAGAAATATTACTGCTGCACTCCTAACAAAATGGAAACTAGCCTTAATAATGCCTACAAATATTACTCTTAAAATGTAATGTTTCAATCCCAGATACTTTACTACTAGGTAATGAAACTGATGAGCTTCAGAGAAATAAATGGGGGAGGGAAAAATAACCTGTTTAACATACTGTATGTGGATGTTTAATCCACTCACAGAGTGTATTTGGAAGAAGTTTTACTCCAGAATCCTGACTTACTCCACTATATTAATGGCAGCTTCCATAGTCAGGCAGGAAATGGGTCAATACAATCAGAGTATGCTGTGTTAGATGATGTCTAAACATTTTTCTCAGCTCCATTTTTACCACCATACTCAGCACCATCAGCAGAACTAAAAATATTAACCAAGGCATGCCAATTGGCAGAAGAGAAAAGTATAAATACATACACAGATAGTCAATTTGCTATTGGGGTGGTACATGGTTTTAGTGAGCTATGGAAAAAAATGTCAGGAAACCCAATTGCACATGTGGAATCAGTAAAGGAGTTTCTAGAAACCATGGAATTACCACCAAAGATTACTGTTACAAATGCCAAGCCCATACGGTATGATGAAATTACTAATGGAAATCATATATCCGTTATAGCCACAAAAGAGCTACTCCAAAAAACTTGTTAAGAAAATATATTATATACAAAGTGAACAAAGATTAATTCAAATGTACAAATCAAATGATTTATAGGAAAGGACTACATGGGAAAATGCAAGGTTTAATCAGAATAACTAAAATTAGTAGCAACATTCTAAAGGTTAGCCTGTCCCCTAAAATTGCTTTTGATGGCATTAGCTCATGGTCTGGCCCATGCAGGTAAAATGGCCATGATTAATTTAATTTAGACATACTGATTACTTCTATCTTTGCATAAATATTGTGCTTCCTGTATTGTCAGCTTGCAGAATAATATTGTAATGGATGTTAAAACAGCACCTGCACATCTTCCACCAAAAGCTAATAATCTCCAAATCATACAACCTGATTTCATTTAGCTATTAAAGGTTAATATGCTCCAATGTGTTTTGATAGGTATTTGTGAATTTATTTTTAGGATGGGTTGAAGAATATGCCAGTGCTAGAACAGTAGCATCAATAACTGCTAAGAAACTGACACATGAATTTGTAGGTATAGGCAGGGGCAGAACTATGGGAGACAATGGAGGTGACTGCCACCGGGATCCAGTTCTGAAGGGGCATCTCCTTCATTTTAAACAAAATATTCACCCCACTTAGGGCTGTAACTATGTACCCGAAGTGTATGTACCATCATGGATGCCCAATACATGACACCCCTCCCTGGCACCTTAGAAGCCACCATACACTAATGTAGAGCTCCATATCAGACCATCAGCTGCTGTCTTAGTCTATCTATAGCCTGTCTGCATGTGAATTGCTACATTACAGTGTCAGCTGCTATGACGGGGGGGGCAACAAATTATAACTTGCCTATAGGTGTCTGGGATGAACTTACACCACTGAGGTATGGTATATCTCATTTACTATCATCTGACCAAGGTACATATTTTACTGGACTAGTTTTTAAAAAGATGTGTCAACTTCTTGGTATAAAACAATAGTTGCATACCCCATATCATACACAAGTAATGGAAAAGTCGAATGATATAATGGCCAGTTAAATACAAACTAACCAAAGTATACAGAGATACTAGTTTTCAGTGACCAGAAGCTTTGCCATTAGAACTACATTCTGAATTATTCCTAAAGCAAAATTAAATATTTCTTGTTAAGAGATATTGTTTCGAACACTGCACAACATCATTATTGCACCCATGTATAAACTCAGTAAGATAAATTACTCAACTGTGAATTATCTCTTCTCACTAATCAAGCAATTAAAGGAGATATACACTGCTGTTGTAGGTACACAACCTGTGGAAGGTGCTTGCCATGATCTACAAGCTTGTGATAAGGTGTTGGTCTGTAACTTTCTAAGACCAGGCTCAATGACGGACTATTGGAATGGACCCTATCAAGTACTGTGGACTACTACAACTGCTGTTAATTAAAGAAGACAATGTGGATTCATATTACTCATTGCAAAACGCTTTAATCTCCTGAGACATCTTACCAGGAGGACATCTATAAGGATATAGCTACTTCACTTCACCAGAAAAAACATTAAGTTAGTGGTTGTTTTTACAGCACATCCTTGACCACTTGCCAACTAAACACAATATAAAGTGATTGGCTCTTTCATTCGATTGGCCAGCGCAGTATCTCTAAAGAGAAACCTAACGTAAGGAGAACTGCAATGACCATCATGTATGTTATTAGACCCAAAGCCATGTTCGGGACTTTGGCTGAGAAATTCTATTTATGATTGTCATTTTGATTGAGGGTTTAAGTATTTCAATGACAAATGATGGTATGAATAATAAAACATATGACACATGGGATAAATAATATTCCAGGAAGAATGCATATACGTAAAACAGGGTGATCTCTTAAAGGGGAGATCACAAGGATGATTTAGGTAATTCAATGCAAGAAATTCACAGTAGGATAACAAAACCTCTTAGTAAAATTGAAAGATTGATCTGTGCTCACCTATATATGAGTGTAGAGATGGACAAACATACCTATACTAGTTCCCTTCATCCCCACCACAGATATGTTAGAGGATGGTCTTGCCTATAGATGGGAATTATACCTGTTATAATTACATAAAATACAGTCTTCTGTGGATTTAATCTTAAGTTGTCTGTAACTAATCTAATGCTGAAGTGTTTTGTTTTTTTATTATCTTGTATGAAATATGTGTGGACACAAAACATCTGGTAATGAAACTGGGGGAATAAAAATGGTTGCGGACTTCCAGGAGAAATTGGGAAAATTTGCATTTGCAAAACATTTCATATTTTGTAATTGTAATAATGAGATTAAAAAAAGTGGAAGCCCAGTGACTGTAGGGAGTGATCTGCCTGTATTGCCTGGCATCGATAGTCCTATACTTGTCAATCACATAGGCTAATACATGAAGACCCATCACCTTAATTCATGAGTTATACAAGGGCATGACAAGAGGGGGTGGTTTGACTGTATTGTCTGGCATCAATAGATATGTTCTTGTCCATCACACAGGCTAAGTCATGAAGCCCCACTACTTGCTGTAATGATATATACAGGACATGACTGGAGGGGGTGGTCTGCCTGTATTTCCTGGCATCAATACTCCTGTTTTTTGTCTATCACAAAGGATAATATATGAAGCCCCACCACCTGCTTTCATGAGTTGTTCAGGGCATGACTGGAGTGGGTGCTCTGCATGTATTGCCTGGCATCATTAGTCCTGTTCTTGTCCATCACACAGGCTAATACATAAAGCCCCACCACCTGCTGTCATGAGTTATACAGGGCATGACAGGAGGGGGTGGTTTGACTGTATTGTCTGGCATCAAAAGTCATGTTCTGGTCCATCATACAGGATAATACATGAAGCCCCATCACATGCAGTCATGATCTATATATGGCATGACTGGAGGGGGTGGTCTGCCTGTATTTCCTGACATCAGACTCCTGTTTTTGTCCATCACAAATGATAATATATGAAGCCCCACCACCTGCTATCATGTGTTATCCAGGGCATGACTGGAGGAGGTAATCTGCCTGTATTGTGTCATGTTCTTGTCCATCACAAAGGATAAAGCATGAAGAACCATTACCTGCTATCATAAATTATACAGGGCATGTCTGGAGGGGGTGGTCTGCCTGTATTGCCTGGCATGAATAGATCTGTTCTTGTCCATCACACAGGCTAAGTCATGAAGCCCAACCAGCTGCTGTCATGAGATATACAGGGCATGACTGGAGGAGATGGTCTGCCTGTATGGCCTGGCATCAGTAGACCTGTTCTTGTCCATCACACAGGATAATACATTAAGCCCCATTACCTGCTGTCATGAGTTATACAGGGCATGTATTGAGGAGTTGGTCTGCCAGTATTGTGTGCATCAATAGTCCTGTTCTTGTCCATCACACAGGCTACGTCATGAAGCCCAACCAGCTGCTGTCATGAGATATACATGGCATGACAGAAGGGCATGGTCTACCTATATTTCCTGGCAACATTTGTCCTGTTCTTTTCTATCCCCCTTTCTAATACATGAAGCGCCTTCACTTGCAGTCATATGCTATACATTACCGGACTAGAGGGGGTGGTCTGCATGTATTGCCTGGCATTAATAGTCCTGTTCTTGTCCATCACACAGGGAAATACATGGATCCCCAACACCTTCTGTCATGATATATACAGTGCATGAATAGAGGGGATGGTCTGCCTGCATTGCCTGGCATCAGTAGTCCTGTTCTTGTCCATCACACAGGGTAATACATAAAGCCCCATGGTCTTCTGTCATGAGTGTTATACAGTGCATGACTGGAGGGATTCCTTCTTGTATTGCCTGGCATCAATTATCCTGTTATTGTCCATCACATAAATTAATACATGAAGCCCCACCACCTGCTATCATGAGTTATACAGGGCATGACTGGAGGGCATGGATTGCCTGTAATGCTTGGCATCAATAGTCCTGTTCTTGTCCATCACACAGGCTAAAACATGAAGTCCCATCACCGGCTGTCATGAGTTATACAGGGCATGAATGGAGGTGGTCTACTTGTATTACCTGGCTTCAATAGTACTGTTCCTGTCCATCACACAGTAAGGTACATGAAGCCCCATCACCTGCTGTCATGGGTTATATAGGGTAGGACTTTAGGAGATGGTATACCTTTATGGACTGGCATCAATAGTCCGGTTCTTAACCATCACACAGGATAATACATGAAGCCCCACCACCTGGTGTCATGTGTTAGACAGGACATGGCTGGAGGGGTTGGTCTGCCTGTTTTTCCTGACATCAATAGTCCAGTTCTTGTCCATCACAAATGTAAATACATGAAGCCCCATCACCTTCTGTCAGGAGTTATACAGGGCATGACTGGAGGTGGTGGTCTGCCTATACTGCCTGGAATCAAAATTCCTGTTCTTTTCTCTCACTTAGGCTAAACCATGAAGCCCTACTGCCTGCTGTCATGTGTTATACAGGGCATGACTGAAGGGGGTGGTCTGCCTGTACTGTCTGGCATCAAAAGTCCTGTTCTTGTCAATCACACAAGGTAATAGATGAAGCACTACCATCTGCTGCCATGAGTTGATAGGGCATGACTGGAGGGGGTGGTCTGCTTGTGCTGTCTGGCATCAATAAACCTGTTCTTGTCCATCACAGAGGCTAATACGCAAAACACCACAACCTGCTGTCATGTGTTATACAGGGTATGACTGGAGGGGGTGGTCTGCCTGTATTGTCTTCATCAATATTCCTGCTCTTGTCCATCACACAGGCTAAGTCATGAAGACCCACCACCTGCTGTCTTGAGATATACAGGACATGACTGGAGGGCATTGTCTACCTATATTTCCTGGCAACAATAGTCTTGTTCTTCTCTATCTCACTTGGTAATACATGAAGCCGCTTCACCTGCAGTATTATGCTATACATGACATGACTAGAGTGGGTGGTCTGCCTTTATTGCCTGGAATCAATAGTCCTTTTCTTGTCCATCACACAGGATAATACATGAAGCCCCAGCACCTGCTATCATGTGTTATACAGGACATGGATGGAGGGGCTGGTCTGCCTGTATTTCCTAACATAAATAGTCCTTTTCTTGTCCATCATAAAGATAACTACATGAAGCCCCATCACCTGCAGTCATGAGATATACAGGGCAAGACTGGAGGTGGTGATCTGCCTGTATTGCCTGGCATCAATAGTCCTGTTCTTGTCCATCACACAGGGTAATACACAAAGCCCCACCACCTGCTGTCAAGAAACATACAGGGCATGATTGGAGGGGATGGTCTGCCTATATTGCCTGGCATCAGTAGTCATGTTCTTCTCCATCACAAAGGGTTATACATGAAGCCCCACCACCTTCTGTCTTGAGTGTAATACAGGGCATGACTGGAGGGCGTTGAATTGCCTGTATTGCCTGGCATCAATAGTCCTGTTATTGTCCATCACACAAACTAATACATGAATCCCCATCACCTGCTGTCATGCATTATACAGGACATGGCTGGAGGGGTTGGTCTGCCTGTATTGCCTTACATCAAAAGTCCTGTTCTTGTCCTTTACAAAGGTAAATACATGAAGCCCCATCACCTGCTGTCATGAGTTATACAGGGCAAGACTGGAGGTGGTGATCTGCCAATATTGGCTGGAATCAATATTCCTGTTCTTGTCCATCACACAGGCTTATAAATGAAGCCCCACCACCTGCTGTCATGAGTTATACAGGCCATGACTGGAGGGGATGGTCTGCCTATATTGCCTGGCATCAGTAGTCCTGTTCTTGTCCATCACACAGGGTTATACATGAAGCCCCACCACCTTCTGTCATGAGTGTAATACAGGGCATGACTGGAGGGGGTTGATTACCTGTATTGTCTGGCATCAATAGTCCTGTTATTGTCCATCACACAAACTAATACATGAATCCCCATCACCTGCTATCATGTGTTATACAGGACATGGTTGGAGGGGCTGGTATGCCTGTATTTCCTAACATCAATAGTCCTTTTCATGTCCATCATAAAGATAAATACATGAAGCCCCTTCACCTGCAGTCATGAGATATACAGGGCAAGACTGTTGGTGGTGATCTGCCTGTATTGCCTGGCACCAATAGTCCTGTTCTTGTCCATCACACAGGGTAATACACAAAGCCCCACCACCTGCTGTCAAGACATATACAGGGCATGATTGAAGGGGATGGTCTGCCTATATTGCCTGGCATCAGTAGTCCTGTTTTTGTCCATCACAAAGGGTTATACATGAAGCCCCACCACCTTCTGTCTTGAGTGTAATACAGGGCATGACTGGAGGGCATTGAATTGCCTGTATTGCCTGGCATCAATAGTCCTGTTATTGTCCATCACACAAACTAATACATGAATCCCCATCACCTGCTGTCATGCATTATACATGACATGGCTGGAAGGGTTGGTCAGCCTGTATTGCCTTACATCATAAGTCCTGTTCTTGTCCTTTACAAAGGTAAATACATGAAGCCCCATCACCTGCTGTCATGAGTTATACAGGGCATTACTGGAAGGGAAGGTCTGCCTGTACTGTCTGGCATCAATAGTCCTGTTCTTTTCCATCACACAGGCTTATACATGAAGCCCCACCACCTCCTGTCATGAGTTATACAGGGCAAGACTGGAGGTGGTGGTCTGCCTGTATTGTCTGGCATCAACGGACCTTTTCTTGTGCATCAAATGGAAATGAGGGATCTCAACCAAGTGGAAGAAAAATACTTCTGAAAATGTAATCTGCCCAGGGACTGTTTTGTACATCATACATTAGTCAGGCTAATTTTTACCTTGTACTTTCATCTACTTAACTTTTATTATGGTATGCTGCACTGACTACTAGGATTAGCTATGGATGATGATGTATTAGAAGAATCACTATAAATGTCATGCAACATCGCTGTTAGAATGCTGACCAGAAATAGTATGGAAAGTAAAGTAGCAAATGTTGAGTTTCTTTGATATTTGCCCATTTCTGAGAAATGGGAATATTCTGGTGGGCTTAATCTGAAATTTAATTTCAGCAAATGATCAAAATTTACATTTTAAAGTATAAATCAGAATATGTATGAGCATTACAATTCTTCTCTCCAGAAGTTATATATTATTGTCCACTTGCCTGGCGACCATGCCACCCACTTCACAGGGACCTCCCAGCCCCTCTAGTCTGCACCTCTGGCTGGTGCCCATCACTGTTGGTCAGCATTCCCAGTTATGCCCCTTACCCAGCGGCTGCAGCAAAAAGTAGCTAACAGGGAAACATTCTGTCAGCAGCACCTCCCCCCTTACTTTTCCCAGCGGCTGCAGGGAGAAGCAGCTACTGTGGAAACAAACTGCTTGTGGCCCCTCTCCCCTCACTGAACCCGGTAACTAAAGGGAAATGCAGTCACCATAGAAACAGGCTGCCAGTGGCCCCTCTCCCAGCCCCTGTATTTGGCAGGTGCAAAGAGAAGCAGCTGCTGGTGTAATATGATGTCAATGGCACCTCTCTCTTCACTGTACCCAGCAGCTATAAGAGAGCAGCTGCCAGGGAAAGCCAGCCCCCCATTGTGTGTACCCAGTGGCTAAAGGGGGGAAGCTGCTGGGGTAAGCCAGCTCCTCAATGTGTATACCCGCGAGCTACTGAGTAGCAGTCACCAATGAAAGTCAGCATGCGTCTACTTACTGCATAAAATCAGTACCCCCTAATAGGGTCATCAACTATTGATATTTAGCAATCATTGATGATTAACTGTTTGATAACAAACAATCGCTCAATCTGAATCAGACCCTTTATGCAGAACTCAACCATCAATGCTTGAAACATTGATGGTTTAACCCAATCAGCCACTGATGGTACAGCAGTCAATGTTCATTAATACAGAATTTTATTTTAAAAAAAATGCTAATTATAAGGTTACCGTTTCTGTGTTAATTTTTTTTTTTTTTTTATAAATTCATCTTTGAAAAGTCTTAAATAGATCTTCTTGACCTAATTCAATCATAAAAAAATCAATTTCTAAGCGGTTTTTGGAAAAAATTGTAGTGAATTTTTTTCATGGGATTTGGTATAACACCTGATCTTATCGGTTTCCTGATTTCTGGCATGATTCACTAATGATGTTCTCACTCCTAAAGGAAGGTACAGTATGCAGCATGGAGGAGAGCAATCTCAGACTGTGGGAGACATCAGCACCCCCCCAGATCAGGGTGAAAGCTGGACCTCAGAAATACTCTGCGATGATGTACAACTTTTACAATTCTGTAACATTAGTCATCAAAATATATTTTGACAAAAAAATATTAGGCAGAGCTTGGTATAAGTGCACGTTTTGGTGCATTTTGCACTTTTTGCCTGCAATCATTGGCTTGGGGTGTAACTGCTACCTGTGCTCCACCCCTGGTGAAAAATAAGCACTGATGTTGGTGACAGCTGGCAGCTCCTTCTGATTGGTAAAGTGCATCCTGAAACCTCCTACTGATAACACTATTATTACTAGTATAGCTGCTGCTATCTGTTTATAATTTGTTACATATTTCAGCCTGTTACAGGAATGCAGATTCCCATTATAGGGGGAATTTTTAATTTAATTGAACTCAATCAGTACATTAATGTTGTATTTGCATCTCTATTTAAACATAATGTATACTGTAAGGGTTTTTTTTTTACTAAGTGTCGCATTGTAAAACCTTACACTTCTGGTCATGTTTATGTAAAAGGTTTGTGCTTTTACTAGCCGTGTTCTACAACCCAACACTTTGTAAATAAATAATTAAATGTGACTTATTATCAGCGCAGACTCCTACCTTCTTAGATATAGGGACTGCTGCCGCTGAAAAATACTCACCCGGCTTCTCCTGGCCAGGTCCCGATGCCTGCGTAATCGATCTGACAGGCGTCGGTAGCAGCGCATGTGCACTTTCCATGGGGTGCCGCATATTACTGGCTTTCAAATGGCTGCACTGTCTGCAGCCCCAAAGAACCGGGTGGGCTGGCGGAAAAGCAGAGAAGTGGCTTCCTACTGGAGACACCTCCCCATGAGACTGTCTGTTGTTTATGTGACTGTCCACTGCCAGTCACATAAACAACCAATGGGAAGCCACTCCCAGTCACATAAACAACCAATGGGAAGCCACTGCCAATCACAGTGTAGCCAGTACAGTCACGGACTGCACTGACTACACTGAGGTGGTAGATTACACTGTGGGGTGGGGCTGCAGCCCTGTAAATCTGGCGGTGGAGAGGAGATGCTACCCGTGCAGAGCTGGATGCACCTTGAGACAAGAATAGGCAACAGGCAGAGACTAGATCCAAATCCAGAAACCAAGACAATGTTTAAGTTCTTTTGCACAGCGTATTCCTGGGACTGACGAGGATATTTAAGCTGTTTTATATTTTCTATGCTGTGTAGCCAGTCTCAGGGTGTCTTCTAAATGTGGGTTTATTACAAGTGTCTTCACAAATTGATAAGCATAGTAAGAGTTAGACAGGAATGAAATTGAAGGTGAACAAGAGGGAATGTTTTACCTGGAAAACTTTTAAAACAAGATAAAATATAAACTCACCTGTGTGTCCCTGTATTGATCTACTGTACCTCATTACCCTGTTGTGCCTCACTGCCCTGCTGTGCCTCATTATCCTGCTGTGCCTCATTACCATGCTGTGCCTCATTATGCTGCTGTGCCTCATTACCCTGCTGTGCCTCATTACCCTGCTGTGCCTCAATACCCTGTTGTGCCTCATTACCCTGCTGTGCCTCATTACCATGATGTGCCTCATTACTCTGTTGTGCCTCATTATCCTGCTGTGCCTTATTACCCTGATGTGCCCCATTACCCTGCTGTGCCTCAATACCCTGTTGTGCCTCATTACCCTGCTGTGCCTCATTACCATGATGTGCCTCATTACTCTGCTGTGCCTCATTATCCAGCTGTGCCTCATTACCCTGATGTGCCTCATTACCCTGCTGTGCCTCATTACTCTGCTGTACCTCATTACCCTGCTGTACCTCATTATCCTGCTGTGCTGACTTCTTGGATGTTCCCTGATGATTTGTTTGCTAACGCCAGGTTCTTAGAGCTGCTTTCTCAATATACAGCACAGTAGATTTGTTTCTCATAGATTGCTGTCACACTTCACTGTGTTTTACTTACAGTACTTCTGCCTCTATTACTATTGTCCTTTCAGCTCCTTGCTAAGACCATTACCCTTATACCACTGCTTTTCTCTCCTGTAACCCCTCTCCTCTATCTTTTTGCTGTAATCTAACCTCATATAGACTAGGGGTGAGCGGGTTCGGATTTCTGAAATCCGAACCCCCCCAAGCCCCCCTATCCGAGGCAGATCCGAGTCAGGCTCGACTTTTAACGCCTGACTCGGATCTGAAAACGAGGCAAAACGTCATCACCCGCCTTCCGAGTCTCGCGGGTTTTGGAGCCTATATAAGGTATCCGCGTCGGCGCCATTTTCTCACTCGGCTGTGGACAGTGAAGAGGGAGGGTGGGAATTAGGGCTGGCTGGGCTGTGTAGTGTAGTGCTGCTGTTGTCCACTACTTCAAAGTCCATAGGGGCTGGCTGGACTGTGTTTTGCAGTCAGTTCTCCATAGGGGCTGTGTCCACTCAAAAGTCCTGTACAGTGTCCCAGTCCTAAAGGGGTGCTGTAGTGTTGTCCAGGGGGTGCTCTGTCCATCAGGGGTGCTCCCCCAAGTGCTAAAAAAATAATATTTTTTGTGTGTTTGTGAATTGTGTGCGCAGTAGCCGCACGTGCATCAACAAAGTAGTGCCAAGCGTGCGCCTGTGTCAGAAGTAAAGGGCCGGCTGGCTTGACTGTTAAAGGGTGCTGTAACCCCCAAAGTACACTCCAGTCCAAACCAAAAAAAAACATATTTTCTGTGTTTGTGAATTGTGTGCGCAGTAGCCGCACGTGCATCAACAAAGTAGTGCAAGGCGTGCGCCTGTGTCATAAGTAAAGGGCCAGCTGGCTTGACCGTTAAATGGTGCTGTAACCCCCAAAGTACACTCCAGTCCAAACCAAAAAAAAAATTATTTTCTGTGTTTGTGAATTGTGTGCGCAGTAGCCGCACGTGCATCAACAAAGTAGTGCCAAGCGTGCGCCTGTGTCATAAGTAAAGGGCCGGCTGGCTTGACCGTTAAAGGGTGCTGTAACCCCCAAAGTACACTCCAAACCAAAAAAATATATATTTTCTGTGTTTGTGAATTGTGTGCGCAGTAGCCGCACGTGCATCAACAAAGTAGTGCCAAGCCTGCGCCTGTGTCATAAGTAAAGGGCCGGCTGGCTTGACTGTTAAAGGGTGCTGTAACCCCCAAAGTACTCTCCAAACCAAAAAAATATATATTTTCTGTGTTTGTGAATTGTGTGCGCAGTAGCCGCACTTGCATCAACAAAGTAGTGCCAAGCGTGTGCCTGTGTCATAAGTAAAGGGCCGTCTGGCTTGACTGTTAAAGGGTGCTGTAACCCCCAAAGTACACTCCAGTCCAAACCAAAAAAAAAATTATTTTCTGTGTTTGTGAATTGTGTGCGCAGTAGCCGCACGTGCATCAACAAAGTAGTGCCAAGCGTGCGCCTGTGTCATAAGTAAAGGGCTGGCTGGCTTGACCATTAAAGGGTGCTGTAACCCCCAAAGTACACTCCAGTCCAAACAAAAAAAATATATATTTTCTGTGTTTGTGAATTGTGTGCGCAGTAGCCGCACTTGCATCAACAAAGTAGTGCCAAGCGTGTGCCTGTGTCATAAGTAAAGGGCTGGCTGGCTTGACCGTTAAAGGGTGCTGTAACCCCCAAAGTACACTCCAGTCCAAACCAAAAAAAAAATTATTTTCTGTGTTTGTGAATTGTGTGCGCAGTAGCCGCACGTGCATCAACAAAGTAGTGCCAAGCGTGCGCCTGTGTCATAAGTAAAGGGCTGGCTGGCTAGACCATTAAAGGGTGCTGTAACCCCCAAAGTACACTCCAGTCCAAACAAAAAAAAATATATTTTCTATGTTTGTGAATTGTGTGCGCAGTAGCCGCACGTGCATCAACAAAGTAGTGCCAAGCGTGCGCCTGTGTCATAAGTAAAGGGCTGGCTGGCTTGACCATTAAAGGGTGCTGTAACCCCCAAAGTACACTCCAGTCCAAACAAAAAAAATATATATTTTCTGTGTTTGTGAATTGTGTGCGCAGTAGCCGCACTTGCATCAACAAAGTAGTGCCAAGCGTGTGCCTGTGTCATAAGTAAAGGGCCGGCTGGCTTGACCGTTAAAGGGTGCTGTAACCCCCAAAGTACACTCCAGTCCAAACCAAAAAAAAAATTATTTTCTGTGTTTGTGAATTGTGTGCGCAGTAGCCGCACGTGCATCAACAAAGTAGTGCCAAGCGTGCGCCTGTGTCATAAGTAAAGGGCTGGCTGGCTAGACCATTAAAGGGTGCTGTAACCCCCAAAGTACACTCCAGTCCAAACAAAAAAAAATATATTTTCTGTGTTTGTGAATTGTGTGCGCAGTAGCCGCACGTACATCAACAAAGTAGTGCCAAGCGTGCGCCTGTGTCATAAGTAAAGGGCCGGCTGGCTTGACCGTTAAAGGGTGCTGTAACCCCCAAAGTACACTTCAAACCCAAAAAAATATATATTTTCTCTGTTTGTGAATTGTGTGCACTGTGGCTGCACGTGCATCACCAAAGGAGCAGCGCCAAGCGGCGCCTGTGTCCCATAAGTAAAGAGCCGGCTGGCTCATTTCTTAAAGAGTGGTGTAACCCACAAAGTGCACTACTCTCCAGCAAAAATAAAAAAATATTTTCTGTGTTTGTGTGCGCTTTAGCCGCACGTATATATCAATATAACATAAATGGAGGACCAAACTTTCTCCGATAAAAATAAAATAGGGAAAGATCAAGAACCACTTCCTCCTAGTGCTGTTGCTGCTGCTGGGAGTTATTCATCATCCCAGAGAGGAAGTAGGAACATCACTACTTTTACTAAACAATTGACCCTCCAACAGTCCCTAGCGATGAGGATGAAGTACGACAGCAGTCATCCTGAAGCAAAACGTATAACTGAGGCCTTGACTGCTATGTTGGTGTTAGACGTGCGTCCGGAATCCGCCATTAGTGCAGTGGGATTTAGACAATTGATGGAGGTAGTGTGTCCCCGGTTCCAAATCCCGTCTAGATTCCACCTGCATCCTCAAAGCAGCAGCGACAAGCGTGCATCTGTCTGTTAAAGGGTGGTGACACCCTCAAAGTGTGCTACACAAACAATAAAAATATTCTTCTTTTTTTTTCGGTCTTTGTGAAATGTGTGGGCTGTAGCCGCACCTGCATCCTTAAAGCAGCAGCGACAAGCGTGCGTCTGTCTGTTAAAGGGTGGTGACACCCTCAAAGTGTGCTACACAAACAATAAAAATATTTTTCTTTTTTTTTCTGTCTTTGTGAATTGTGTGGGCTGTAGCCGCACTTGCATCCTCAAAGCAGCAGCGACAAGCGTGCATCTGTCTGTTAAAGGGTGGTGACACCCTCAAAGTGTGCTACACAAACAATAAAAATATTCTTCTTTTTTCTGTCTTTGTGAATTGTGTGGGCTGTAGCCGCACTTGCATCCTCAAAGCAGCAGCGACAAGCGTGCGTCTGTCTGTTAAAGGGTGGTGTAACCCTCAATGTGCTCCAAAAAATAAAAAACTATTTTTTTAATGTGTTTGTGACTTGTGTGCGATGTAGCCGCACGTGCATCAACAGAGTAGCAGCGCCAAGCGTGCGCCTGTGTCATAAGTCAAGGGCTGGTTTGGACATCTGGTCCGGACTGAAGGACGTGCCAACAATTTCTGACAAGTCTACTGTCACTGCATATGATACTGTCCTCAAAGCAGCAGCGACAACCGTGCATCTGTCTGTTAAAGGGTGGTGACACCCTCAAAGTGTGCTACACAAACAATAAAAATATTGTTATTTTTTTTTCTGTCTTTGTGAATTGTGTGGGCTGTAGCCGCACTTGCATCCTCAAAGCAGCAGCGACAAGCGTGCGTCTGTCTGTTAAAGGGTGGTGTAACTCTCAAAGTGCTCCAAAAAATGAAAAAATATTTTTTTATGTGTTTTTGACTTGTGTGCGATGTAGCTGCACTTGCATCCTCAAAGCAGCAGCGACAAGCGTGCGTCTGTCTGTTAAAGGGTGGTGACACCCTCAAAGTGTGCTACACAAACAATAAAAATATTCTTCTTTTTTCTGTCTTTGTGAATTGTGTGGGCTGTAGCTGCACTTGCATCCTCAAAGCAGCAGCGACAAGCGTGCGTCTGTCTGTTAAAGGGTGGTGACACCCTCAAAGTGTGCTACACAAACAATAAAAATATTCTTCTTTTTTCTGTCTTTGTGAATTGTGTGGGCTGTAGCCGCACTTGCATCCTCAAAGCAGCAGCGACAAGCGTGCGTCTGTCTGTTAAAGGATTACATCGGTGACAGCATCCAAGTAGGCATGTCAGACAGTCCGTACCTGTACTGGCAGGAAAAAGAAGCAATTTGGAGGTCCCTGTACAAACTGGCTCTATTTTACCTGAGTCTCCCCCCCTCCAGTGTGTACTCCGAAAGAGTGTTTAGTGCAGCCGGGAACCTTGTCAGCAAAAGGCGTAGGAGGTTGCTTCCACAAAATGTGGAGAAGATGATGTTCATAAAATGAATTATCAACTCTTCCAGGGAGACCAGCCTCCAGAACGTACAGAGGGACCTGTGGTTGTGGATTCCAGCGGGGATGAATTAATACTCTGAGGATGAGGATGTACACAACACTGAAGAGGGTGAGGAATCGGAGGATGAGGACGACATCTTGCCTCCGTAGAGCCAGTTTGAGCAGGGACAGAATAATTGCCAGCTTGTTTTTTGGGGGCCCAAACGAACCAATCATTTCAGCCACAGTCGTGTGGCAGACCCTGGTGCTGAAATGTTTGGTTTATTAAAGTGTGCATGTCCTGTTTATACAACATAAGGGTGGGTGGGAGGACAATTCCATCTTGCACCTCTTTTTTTTCTTTGCATTATGTACAGTTTGGGGCCTAGTTTTTCAATGCCATCCTGTCTGCCACTGCAGTTTCACGCCTAGATGGGTCACGTGTTTGTGCCGCCCACTCGTGTCGCTTAGCATAGTCATCCAGCTACCTCGGTGCAACCTTTTGGATATAAAAACACTATTGTGAGGTGTGAGGTGTTCAGAATAGACTGGAAATGAGTGGAAATTAAGGTTATTGAGGTTAATAATAGCATAGGAGCAGAAAAACCTACAAATTCTGTGATTTTAGCTATTTTTATGCTTTTTTTCAAAAAAATACAGATCCAAAACACAAAACCCAGAACCCAAAACACGGAAGGGTGGTTTTGGCAAAACCAATCCAGATCCAAAACACGAAGAAAGATCCAGATCCAAAACCAAAACACAAAACACGAAAAGTGCACACCCCTAATATAGACCCACATACTGCCATATTGTACATTGACAGTCATCCTGCTTTCTTAAAACACCTATCTTATATCTTTGACTTATCATGCTGTACTCCTCGCTCACTTCCTTTCCTACCCTCTATATTCCTATGTTCAGCCATTTTACATTCGTTAGGTGTCATTACCATTTTACTTCTTCTCCCATAGTTTCTTTTTACTTTTCAGTTCCCTCTCAGTTCCTTTGCCTTTGTCAAATTCAATCCTCCAAACATATGTCTTGCCTTCAACCCAAATTGTCTACCTTCTGCTCCTGCTCCTATCTGTTCCTCTCTCTGCCACTCTCTGCTTCAACTTGTCTCCTCTCTATTCTGCCCTTACATTCCCCACCTTTCACTGCTCTCTACCAGCCAAGCCTCATCTTTGCTACTCTTACACAAAATGGTATTCCCCTCCCTCTCTTCTAACATTACAGTCCCTTGATGATCTCCATCCCCTTTCTGTTTTTGGCCAATCCTCTCTTCTCTACATATCATTCCCTTGATAAAAACACTGATGACCCCTGAAAATCAGCAACCCCTACAACATCACCCAACTCTATCTTTTGCCCTACGGTATCTCCCTTTTTCTAGTGCTTTCTATAATGCCAAATCAGCATGAAACAAACTAAATTCTGTTTATGATCACTTCAGTTCTAATTCCCTTAACTTTTTTTTCTATACACAGGTAACACAACACTCCTCATCCTCTCTTTTTTGGGAGGTTGTAATTTTCTATAATCTCATAACTGGCAGGCAACAAGATGATGGTGTGTGGCTCCTTCTCTCTCCCCTCACTATACCTTCTGGGTTATTTGCCCTGAACATTCACTTTCCCTCTGCACCTTTGAGGTTCACTCTATTTGCCTATTCTACTGAGCTAACTTCTGCATTGCCAATATTTAACAACCTTGTCTCCCAATTCAATCATTTTACCCTTTAGCTCCCTCACTTTCTCTCTTCCAACCTTCCATCTCTAACCTTGGGGATTTTAATGACCATATTGACAATCCTTCTGAATTTGCTGCCTCCATTCTTCTCTATTTTCCCTCCTCTCTAGGTCTATGCCAGTGGGCCTCAACTCCCCTCCCTGTTGTTGGACACTCACTTAATTTAGTCTTTGTCCATCTCAGTGCTATCTTGGCTAGAATAACTCAACTTTCCATCTATTTGACCACAATCTCCTCTTCTTTACCATCTCCCCACACTCTTCCATGAATCCTCCTCTAAAGCTGTCCTCCCCAGGAGTAACCTTAACACCATTGAACCTACCACATTATCCTCTTCTCTAGATACTATTGCTCACTTCCATCCTTTCAGCCCCTGAATAAGCTGTGTTATACTTTAATCATACATTTTCATCTGTTCTAGCCATTGCTGTTGCAGTAGTCACTAATACCCTTTGTTAGTCCCTACACCAATCATGGCACACCTCAGTTACCTGCTACAATGTTCTACTGAATGACAATGAAGGAAGTTACTCTCTGGCACTGATGTTTGCCACTTCAAATATATTGTCTCCTCTAACAGTTCTGCCCTGTCACTCTTTATTTGATCCTAATTAATGGCTCTCATTTCTTTCCATTCCTCCAATACACATCACCTGTTCATCACCTTCATCTTCCTCATAAGCCTTCCTCTCCTTCCCTGGACATTCTAACTTTCTGCTTTTGACTTTGATACATGCATTACCTCCAAAATCAAGTCCATTTACCATGACATCTCTTCAGCTCAGGCCCTTTTTACAACACCCACTCCCTCCTCTGTTCTCAACCAGTGAAAAAGGTTTTTTTTCTACTCTCTCCACTACCTTCCTAACAATCTTCTCCTTTCACCAGATTGGTACTGTAAGTCTAAGGGTTGCTGTTTGTTCCCGGTGGAACGAGATAAGGTTATTGGATACAGAAGGTTAATTACACCACACAAACCAGTATCTTGAAAAAAGATATCATTTATTAAAACAAATGACAAGATATAAAAGAATAATAGTTACTTAGCTTCGGAATATAAATGGTTACACAATCCAGGAGCCTCCTCTCAGAATAGAGCTGGAACGAACAATTTCCTGGCTACCAAATGCAGTCTGGTCCAGGCTTAGGACAGGCCACTGGAATCTCCTTTGTTCTTTGTTTATATAGTATCCTACTTGTCATACCCATATAACTAATATGGGCATAAACCTACTTCAAACTACTCTATTGGTTAACTTCTGCTAAGAACTTTCTAAAACTTAATGCAAGCATACATCGCAGTAGAAAATGCCTTGTGGATTCATGGCCTGTCTGCTTTCCACATTCCTATACCATTTCTTGCCTGATACACCACATCATGTCTGATACACACATAAGAACCTTGAATAGAAATGGCTATCAGTAGCCATTTTGCTCTCCCAATACACTGTTCTTTTCTTATCCTTCTCAAACTTTCTACCTCACTTTGATACTGTTTACCACCTTTGTTTAATAAAAACTCTATAATATTTTGGTGTTCATAAAATGTCCTCTATTGTTATACTTCCTACCTAACCAACTTCCCCTTTTCTGTATCTGCTCTGTATCTATTCGGGACTTTACTTTCCCCACTTTTACCTTAAAAATATGGATCACAAAATTATATTTTTGGGCTACTCTTCTCCATCTACATCTCTTTCATTGGTGGGTTCTTTTGGCTTTCAGTAACACCTGTACAGTGGTGACACCTACTGTAGATGTATAGCTTCTTTTGGACCACTGCCTCCTGTTTTGTGCTTACACTTGTCTTTTGGACATCTCAATCTGAAACTCAATATGTCTAGAACTGAAATCCTTATATTATCATCTTCTGAGTTCCCTCACTTCCCCTCCTCTTTTTAGTTATTGACAGTGATACACTGCTTACCTCATGTGAGAACTACTTACCTCATGTGAGCACTACTTATCATTTATTCTTACTGTGTCATTAAAAATACATATTTTAAACAAAAATCTGAATCATATTATACATTTTACTGCATGTACAAGATCCCCAGATCACGGTGCAATGACAGATGTTCTCCTGGATACAGAAAAGCTTCTAATGGAGGATTCCATGTCTGCTGCTATGACTGTGTCCCCTGTTCTGAGGGGGAAGTGTCCAATTTAACAGGTAGGGATGTGTTAAATGCAGGTAAAAGAAAATGCAGGTGTTTACACTAAGCACCAAGAATACTGAAAGACAAAACATTTATGATAAACTCTACTATTAACATGGATTTTCCATAATGGTCTTACCACATGTTTGGCAAAAAATGTTTGCCCATCAACCACTTTAAAGTGAACCCTATCAGATACAGTAGGTCCCTAGAATTCCTAATACTAACATATTATATCAATTTATCCTGGACTTACCATAACAGTGCCTATTCTAACAGGTAGAAAGCAATGCAATGATATGTACTAATTAAAATAACCTATGGGCAGATAGGAGGGGTGCTAGTACCAGGCAGAAGGAGTCGCTACCTTCAAGTGTAATACTTTATACACAAATACAGAGGGAAAAAGGGGGTCTCTTTCCTTAGGAATGTGTTATACACAGGAATAATCATCATACATGTATGAGAGTAACTGAGGCTACAATCATCATTGTATATGTGTTCAGTTTAGAAGACATTTGATGCAATTATAAGAAAACCCAGATAGCACAAAACAATGTTATTCATGTCACCAGTTCACTGAAAGAAAATAGAAAGAAATGTTGGTGTCCTAATCAGTGGCGGCTCCAGAGGTGGGGTTGCAGCGCAGTTCAAGATTCAAATAGGGGAGCCAAACCAACTGCCACCCCAAATGCTACCAAACATCACTGGCTGGGACTCACTGGCAGTTGGTGTGACTCCCCTGTTTGAATTTTGGACTGTGCTCCAGCCTCACCCCTGGAGCTGCCACTGGTCCTAACACTATAGTATAGTGTAAATACCACATTCTACTCTCTCTAGGGACCATATTGTGTTAATGCCAATAATTAATCAGTTACATTCAAACCACCTGAGAGACAGTATTACATTTATATTGGATACACACTGATAGCCCTCATTTGGTTACCTAACCTATGAAATGTATCAGGAGTTATCACGGCTGAGATAATACATTAATTGTTTTATTATGATAAGAAATACTGACCAGTACAGATAATGTGTTATTTTATAATTAATTACAGACAGTGAGAGCTGCCATAAATGTCCTGATGAAGAATGGCCAGATGGGAGAAAAGTGAGCTGTATTCCCAAATCCTACGACTTTCTGTCATATGAGAAGGACATTGTGGTGCTAATTTCTGCAGTAACAGCTTCATCTTTCTCTGCCATAACATTATTTATATTAGGGAACTTTATTTATTACTGGGACACTCCTATTGTGAAAGCCAATAATCGGGCTGTAAGCTTCATTCTCCTGGTCTCCATCTTGCTGAGCTTCCTCTCTGTGTTCTTGTTCCTCGGTCGGCAAGTGGATATAACCTGTAGGCTGAGACAGACATCATTTGGGATCTTCTTCTCCTTAGCTGTATCTTCTGTATTGGCCAAGACGGTCACTGTCTGCATTGCTTTCAAAGCCACCAAACCCGGCAGTCCCTGGAGGAAGTGGGTCACACTCAAAGTGTCTAATTATGTGGTGATTGTGTGCTCCTCTGTCCAAGCTCTGATCTGTGGTATCTGGCTGTCTGTTTCTCCTCCCTACCAGGAGTATGACCATCACTCCTATCAGGGAATGATCATCATTCAGTGTAATGAAGGGTCGGTGATTGGTTTCTACTCTGTGTTGGGTTACATGGGGATCCTGGCGGCTGTGAGCTTTGTTCTGGCTTTCATGGTGAGGACATTACCGGACAGTTTTAATGAGGCCAAGTACATCACCTTCAGCATGCTGGTGTTCTGTAGTGTCTGGATTGCAATGATCCCGGCCTATCTGAGCACCAAAGGGAAAGACGCGGTGGCTGTGGAGATATTTGCCATATTGTCTTCAAGTGCTGGAGTTCTGGGCTGTATATTTTTCCCAAAGATGTATATTCTGCTTATAAGACCTGAACTTAACTCCAGGAAAACCATCCTGTAGAACAACAATTTTTAAAAAATCACATACTGTACAATTCAGTAACTGTTTTGTTCCTTAAATGTTGTTAATTAATGTTTCTGTATATAAGTATAGATACATTGAGAGCTTTTAAAGTTATATAATTTATTCCTCTAAAATAAGGAAAAAAATAACATGGCCACTTGACATGGTAATGTCATTCCAATAATAATAATACTTCTAGAATAGTTACACAATTAATCTACAATTACAGTATGTTTAAAACTTTTAAACACATACTTCAAGTTTTAGCCTTAATCTCCCCTCAGGACATGACTGTTTAGTAGACACAATATACAGTATGTGCAAAAAAAATACATTTATCTTAATGAAAATCAGGATTGTGTGATTCCTATACATGGTGTAAAATGTATCCTTGTGTCACGTTTTTTAGCTCTCATAGGCATGAACCACATTCTGTCTATCATTGTCACTCACAGAGTAAAGCATAGATGACTAGTAGTGATATGGAAACACAGATGAACATGACGATGTACAGTCATGCACTGTATTATGTCTTGTCTAGGTTAATACAGAGAAACGCCTCAGAAAAATATTATTTATGTCTGATCATCTTATCTACCCATCTATTAGGAACCAAGTGACCTTATGAGAATATACAGTATATCCAGGGATTATTCAATTTAGGAATACACTCACTATGTGCAGAAACCTGATACATTGTGTTACACTCTTTTTGTTATTTATTACTCCTAACTTTACAGTGAGCTATAAGTCAATGCAACCTTGTATAAGAATCTTCTCCCTTGGGAGACAATGATAAATTATGTACCTTACTGTATACATTTCAGCAGCCTCTGCCACTATGATCAATTCATATTTTGTGCATTTTATTACATACTGTATGTTGCTAGTGTGTGCAATTTTAAATGTGATATAAAAATATAAATCAATAAGTGCCTGGCCTCAAAGCTGTTTATTGTAAATGGGTATTAGTTATAAATTACCACAGAGTGAGTGTAGCATACTATATACTGTAGAAATATGATATTACATGCTGCCAATATTCTTTAATAGTTGGATTAAATCATCTCTAATTGAGTGAAGAATACCCTACATGAAATCCATATTATTATCAGCATATATTGCCTATTAAAATATGATAATAACAACAATACAATATTGTTATCAATGCGGGTTATTATATAAAAGTACTAATTAAAAATACTACTATAATCTTTGAGAGGGTGGCTATGATCCTATATGTGTAACAGTAAACCTGCTCGGACCTGAGCAGCTGTTATTTGCTGATTCTTTTATTATAACAGATTTGTTGCCTAAACTTATTTTTTGTTTCTTTTCATTCTCTGATTAAGATCCACAAGAGACTATAGAAACCTCCCGGTCATCCAAAAATTTCTACAATTTGTTCTCTTAATCATTAATTGGCTCAGTTCATTGACAGGTTTTTGAAACCTTGTTCTGTTAAAATAATTTTCATAAGTGATTTCTTATTTTCAATTCAGGGACTCTTTTCTATACCATCATACAGCCTCTTAATAACTGTAGTTGCAGTGAGACTATACACCTGCATGAACAAGCAGTATATACCTTATTGATAGAGCTATATATTGAAGACTGAATACCAAATTTCTATTGTGCCATATGAATCCTGAGTTCATCAAAAGGTATCTTTTTAAGGTGATCACTACTTTTAGCTCATGGTACAGCAATTGTCTCAGTCATTTCACCTTCTTATGGTAGTACTTTTATCCTGGTTGGAATTAAACATATTTTTCTTAGCCTATGGGGCTTTTAGGACAGATATATTGATGACATTTTCCTGAGAGATTAAAGCAAAAATTAGCTGTGCTCTAAAATAAATTGAATGTAAATATCAGAGGGACAGTGTAGGCTTATTAAATAATTTCCATTAAATTTTATTTTAAAAAGCAACTGCTTTTTATATAAAAAATGTGGAACTATGTTATAAAATTAGGAAAATACTTGTAGGGCAGAAAGCCTAATATACTGTAGATCAAGACATGTTTTTATGTTAAAAATAAAACAATATTTAATTTGGTAAAAAAAAAATATTACTACTGTAGATAAAAATATCTCAGTTATATAGGATATAAATATATACAATATACATATTTTTAGTTAAGAACAAGCTGCAGGTTCCCAATAGAGTTTGAGAATAGCACTGAATCAGTGTAATACTACTGTAATATACAAAAACTAATAAAACTGCATGGGTAATAATAAATATGCTAACAGTACCATACAATGATTAAGGACCAAACAGTCCCTATATAAGAAATGTAGGTAATTGTTCTGCGCACTGAGCGGATGGTCTAGTTTGGCCAGCTGCTTGCAATCCTCAGGGTTTCTGAAAACCCTAAAATGGTATACAATAAAATTAAATTGGTGCAGCACTTGGTTTAAAGGGATGTTGCTTAAATGATCCAATTACCCATTATAATGGATTGGTATATGTATCAACCTATATGAATGGTATAACTATGTTGTAGATAAATGACGGTCATACTACTAGGTTATTAAAAGTATTAATGGTATTGTTTTTACTTCAATTAACACAAAAAATATATACATCAAACATCACATGAATTGGAACAAGTATAAACCATGGTACTGAAACTATACAATACAATTTAATTGTGGTTGCAAGGCTAAATAAGAAGAGCGTTCCCAGTGTTAATATGGAAGAGTCAGTTCTGTATTCTGTAGTAACAAACTCCCGAGAATCAAAGTGTGGTGTCCCGCTACTTTGTCTGAGTCACTCTAAGTGTAGTTGATGCACATAACAGTAGTTCTTGTGGAGTCTGGGGTATAGCGGGCAGAGTATTTGGATGTGGTGAATTGACAAAGCTCTGGATCGTGCCACTCTACCTGTAGGTCAGAATCCCATTGGAGAACCCTTCCGGGGTCATCCACAAGGAAATGACTGCAGAGGCAGCATTCAGTGATCTTAGGGATGGTGCACTCAGTACATGCTCCTGGGAGTCAATAACTGAGTGCCTTGTCCCTTACAAAGAGTCAGATCACTAACACTTACCATAGGCTCTGTTGTGCTTTGTACCTCTATTCATCATCACCCTTCTTCTGGTGCTGCTGCATTATTCCTGCAGTGTTGTTAATCAGTAGTGCTACCTGGGTCTACTCCTCGAGAATGGGAATGCTGTCCTGTAGCCTTTTGTGGTATAAGGCAAATCATCTCAGGGAAAGTACTGTGTTATGCCTCAACATGTTTCAGCCCTTAAGACCTTCTTCTAGGAGGTGACTGTAGTTATAAAAGGCACTTGTATAGAACCAGGACTAATAATAAGGGATATAATTTAGCAGAATCTCCTCTCAGAGTTCAAAATCCCACCATATGCTCGGTTCTGGGTGCAGAGTACTCACTCATGCCAAGCTGGCATTTCTCTGGCTTGATCATCAGACCTGCTCCAGTGATCTTGTGCAACAGACTATCAAGGTGTCCCAGGTGTTCCTCCCATGTCTGGCTGGACACAGTAATGTCATCAAAGTATGCTACTGCATGTCCCTCCTGTCCTTCCAGCAGGTCATTTTTCATCCCTAAGAGAATTACGAGGAACTCAAACAGCCCAAATGGGGTGATAAATGTGGACTTTTCACGGGCTTCAAGAGACAATTGAATCTGCCAGTACCCCCGGCTGAGATCCATGATAGTGATGTAGTGCACCTGGGCCAGCTGATCCAGCAAGTCATCTATCCTAGGCATGGGTTATGCATCAAACTCTGTTGCCTCATTTAGCCTCCTGTAATCATCACAGAATCGGGTACCTCCACATTTCTTGGAAACCAGTAATACAGGGGCCGCCCACGACCTATGAGAACTCTGAATCACTCCTAGCTGCAGCATCTCATCAATGTCCCTTTTCATGGATGCTAACACTTCTGGGGAGGTGCGGTAAGCTGCCTGTCGCAATGGGGTTTGGGTGCCAGTGTTAACATGATGCGTCATTAGGTGTGTCTTGCCAGGCTTCCCTGTATTATATGCCTGATATGGGTGTAGTGTGTCAGCTAGCTGTACTGCAGACAGTGTCTCACCTCAGTGAGCATCTGTCAGAGACCCTCCTTCCTGGGCAGCAACAGCCAGGTCTAATAGGGGGTCAGGTTCCTACACATTCTCAGGCAAGGTACACACAACTGCAACATACACTTCCCTGTCATGATATGCCTTAAGCATGTCAATGTGGTATATTTTCTGTCTTTTACAGCCTGCCTCCTGCGCTACTACATAATCTACATGATTGATGCACTGTTTTATGGAGTAGGGGCCTTGCCAGGCAGCCTGCAACTTGTTATGCTGCAGCGGGTTTAGGACCAGAACCTTCTGCTCTACCTCAAATATGTGCTCTCTCACATGGTGATAATACCACCTCTTCTGTTTCACCTGCGCAGCTTTCTGGTTATCCTGCGCCATCCCCATCAGGGATTGCAGCTTCTCCCTGAACTGCACCACGTAGTGGACCACTGACTGCTCAGAAGTGACCATCTTACCCACCCATTCTTCCCTGATCACATCTTATAGGTAAGGATTCTAAATTTAAACCTCTATACCCTTCTGCCTATACCTTCTAAAACCTGCCTATACCTTCTAAAATGTATGCTATTTGTGTACGCAGTCATACAGTAAATAAATGCCTACAGACTTTGAGAAAATGTGTTTCCAACGCACAAAAGTTATTATTCAAGCAAAGTACAGATAATTACACGCTGTGATCTAGATACAATTTAGCGCAAAGAAATTATACAGACCCAAGGTACAGTTATACATACGCATGCGCTCTGGGACCAGTTACCGGCATCAAGAAGAAACCTCCATCAACAGCATCAGCATGAAGACTCCAGATGGGGGTCATAACACACATACATATACCCTTACAGAAACAGACAACACAATAGAGAGGTTTGTTGCGATCCCATTGGTTCTCCATCACAGTGCTTCTGTTACAGGACATTTAACAGGTCGATTCAAATGAACACAGACCAGCCTCCGACAGCCTTTTGTCTCCGTTTTCCCGCCTCATGCAGTTCTAAGCTGTTAATTTTACAAAGTACATTTTGGTGTTTTAACTCTCCACGGTCCATAAGTTGAGAAGGCATGTTGCGATCCTCACACCGATGATACCGGAAAGCTGTTGAGAAAGTGCAGATCAGTATAACACCAAACATGGTTTACTTATCACGTGTTAAACCTTAGATACCAAACAGCCTTTATTTCATAGCTTTAGTAATAAATGAATAAAACTTGAATCTTACACTTTGAAGCTATGGAACCTTTTATGTGAGTGTGCATTGTGTAAGTTTTAGGGGTTTGGGAAAAGATGCTAGTTAACTTGGGGCAGATGCGTACGTATGAAGCTAATAAAGAGCGTTCACATGCAGGATATTATGCCTTCGCCAATGTGTGACATGTTAACAGCGCAACTGTGTGTATTGATGTGTGTATGGTTTATGGTAAATTATGCTATCACATGATGCTAATATTAGCATCGCCATATGTACTTAAGTGTGAGTTTAGCTAAAATGGCGATGAGCGGCCATTCGCAAAATGGCATCTTACAGATCTCATTTTCAAGATGGTATCTTGCAGCCATTCGCAAGATGGAGTCGTTTTGATCTAATATTAAGCTGATCTTGTCTCAGCCAATTATCCAGCTTCGACAGTCCACCCTTTGATAGCAAACAACATGCTATCATACTTTGATTTTAAAAATATTAATTTAGGCATACATTTTGATATATTATTTAATGTTATTATGGAATGTCACAAGTGGGTTCTTAATCCATCAATAATGTGTCTCTAGGAGGGGACATAAACTACCATTATACGCACACCGCGGATCTTGGAAGATCATGGGAATGATGTGGGGATGCATCAATCCTATAAAGGCAGTCTTGAGGGGGAATAGGGACTTACATTATTTGAGGTGTTTTTAAAATAACATTTTAATAATACATTTTGTGCACATCTAAATATAATACATTATATGATGGTATTTCCTAGTTCAGGGTTGTAATGCAGTTCTACATTTACTTCAGTATTCATATTGTCATTACTGACCACCATCATAATTTTGTTCTTTCAATTTACCTTATCTTTACATTTCCACACTTCAATACAGTAGGAACACACCAGACACATATGCCAATTACTATGCTGATGACCAGTATAAGGATCAGGAGTTTACCTATGCTTGCGATCATTTCCTGGACCCATTTCCCTATTCCTGAGAACCATTTCATGGGGTTCAATCATGAAACCCATTCCTCTACCTTCTCCTCTTCTTCAGCCACTGAAATGTTATGGTTCTTTTGAAATTCCCATTTTAGCTGCAGAATTTCATCCATCTTCCAGTCTATCACCTCCTTGGGGTTGCTGGTATCATTGGTGACATAGGTGCTACACTTCACTCCAAATTGGGTGGCCAAAGTTATGCAGTATCCTCCAGTGACAGCGGTTAAATAGTTTAACACTAGCCTGTGTTGCACCAGTTCTTTCTTGTATGCTTGCAATTCTCTACCTGAATACCTGAAGGTGTCATCATACATCTTGGTGATATTATCTATCAATTTAGCAAGATCCTAAATATATCTAAAATTTAATGTACCCTGAGCGATCCTGGAGGGATCCAGTGCTACTAAAACTTGAAAGCCAGTTGTCTCACTAATTAACTGAGTGGCTTTATGCACATCACCAGGTATCATATTTCTTTTGCATCTGTGTTCATACTGCATGTGCAGATATGGTGATGGTATGTTTTTATGAATAACAAGCATTTCAACATGTGTGAGGGTCATAACCTCTGGGACTACTCTTCCCAGGTAACACAAACCTTCGGAACTTGGCGAGAGACACTTATACGCTTTTCTTCCACATATAAAATATACATTGTCGGGGAGAACATAAGGTATAGTATGCATCATTATCATTAAACACATTTCCCTTGCAAATAATCCTATCTCAGGTTCTTCCATCTTGTACATGCAAGTTTCTGGTTGTATTATCTTAGCACAATATCCATCTGCTACATTACCAATAATTTATTTGTTGGAACTTAATGTATACCGATACCTAAAGTTTCCCCCATTAGATCTAATTGAGCATAACAGATCATGATTCATAGACTCATTATCAGCTCTCAGTGAGAAGGTCATCGTCTGATTATTCCCCGTCACTTCCCAATTCCCTGGTTTATTGGGGTTGGTTATGTTTAAACACAAAAGTGATCTATCTACTTGGCAATGTCATGTTCTGTATGGCTTGGATTCTGTCATTTGTGAGATGTCGTAACCCCTGAGTTAGGCAGTGTCCCAAATATTTTACTCTGGATTGGCACGGCTGTAGTTTGTCCTTAGCAACCTTGTGTCCTGTGTGTGAGAGGTGAAGCAACAAAAGTTTAGTATATTTTAAACATGACATAAACGAATCAGAACATAGCAATAAATCGGCTACATATTGAATTAGAATAGACCCATTGGCAGGTTGAAAAGATTGTAAACAGTCGTGCAAGGCCTGGGAGAAGATACTGGGGCTGTCTATGAAACCTTGGGGCAATCATGTCCATGTGTATTGTACACCCCTGTATGTGAAAGTGAATAGGCACTGACAGTCAGGATCGAGAGGCACAGAGAAGAAAGCAGAACAGAGGTCAATGACAGTGAAATGGGTTGCATTGGGTGGGATCTGCATGAGAATGACAGCTGGATTTGGCACTATGGGAAATTGGCTTTCTACCACCTTATTAACACCTCTATGGTCTTGTACCAGCCTATAACCCCTCTCACCACTCTTCTTTACCGGAAAGATGAGACTGTTGGCTACACTAACTGTTCGAACTAAAATTCCCTATTGTAATAATCGCTCAATTATTGGATAAACCCCTGATTCTACCTCCTGTTTTAGTGGGTACTGAGGAATTTTTGGAGCTTGCCTACTGCTTTTTAAATTTACCATTACGGGGCTTACATTTGCAATAAATCCAGTGTCCTGTCTATCCTTGGTCCAAAGTGAATCTGGAATTTGGGATAACATTTGATCTACCTGGGATGGATTGTCATTTAAACTGGTAGAGTGATACATTATACTTTGGGGAGTGTCCAACATATCTCTCACCTCATGCGCAACTCTCTCTGGGATATCTAAAAATACACCATCAGGGGTAAAATACATCCCACACATCCCATCTTACATAACAAATCCCTTCCCAGTAGGTTAGTAGGAGCTGCTGCTGCCAGGAGGAAAGAATGCCTGGTATGCAATGGCCCAATAGTAACCTCTGTGGATTTTGTTAAAGGATAATGTTGCACTTTACCCGTTATGCCCATTGCTGGTACTGTCTCATTGGTTACCTGTAAATTAACGGGAGATTTTATCACTGACCTGGTCAACCCTGTGTCTACAAGAAAAGGATATTTAGTACCAGCTACATCAACCATCATGACTGGCTCTTCCCTGGTACTTCCCATTAACCTGACTATCTGTAGACTACATGTATGACCTGACCCTTAGCGTTGGCTCCCACTCTCCAATAAAGCATTAATGGCCACAATTGGAGCTGGTGCTTGTTGGACATTTGCTGGTCTCTGTGTATATCCTTTATGGGGATATCCAGGTACTCCCTGGTTTGGGGGTCCTACCCTTTTTGCTGTACAGTTTTTACTTACATGTCCTAACTGGTTGCTGTTGTGGATGTGGGTGCAGGTGTGCTGGTTGGCTGTGATGTTATCGTCATTCCTTCTAGAGCTTGAATACTGACAGCCATTAGTTTCTCGCTCTGGCTCTCTCTCTTTTTAGAGATGTTTTTGTCATGTTCTATGGCGGATTCTATGAGGGTATCTATTGTGACTCCCCTCAAGCCAGGCTGTGAGGTCTGAACCTGAGTCTTTAGGTTCTCATCCATGAGTATAGTGACAATCATTCCCCTGTGGTGAGTGTTATCTTTAATATCTTCTAACCCAGTGTACTGGGTGATAGCCTGCAGAGCCCAGTCACAGTAATCTTCTGTAGATTCACCCTCTTTTTGTTTTATGGTGAAGATTTTGTTCCAGTTAACTACTACTGGAAAATATACACCCAATTGAGTTATAATACGGGAAATGTTACCTTGGTTTACTTTGTCTGTTAAGGGAAAGTCACCATCCAATACACAATCCGTGATAAATTTTGTCACGTCGATATTGTGTGGTAGACAGGCCCTTAACACCACTCGCCAATCTTTATTGGTTGGCTCATGAGAACTACCCATATTTCTCAAAATCTTTGACATTTGGCTAATTCCTTTTTGGGATTGGTGAAATCATTCATGATGGAATTTAGCTTTGCTCTTGTCCAAGGACAATGCATTACCACTTCCCTTGAGGGTACTACTCCGTTTGCATCCGCATTCCAATTCGGAACAGTTATTGTCCGGATGGGATGCAGACCGGCCTCACTGCTACCTTTGACCTTATTACCTGGCTGGGGATTTAGTATGTTGCTGCAACGTATAGTATTAACAACTTCCTCTACGGGTGCAGAGGGTATTAGCACTTCCCGTGCTGTTACTGATGGAGATAGCGGCACCACTTGTGCGTGTCGTGGTGCCTCATCTAACATGTGTACAGCATGGGAAATGGCAGACATGACAATAGGCTCATCATCCACATCATAAACATTTTCCTTATGGTTACTTATGAGAGGGTACAAATTACTTGTTACATTTTTATGTTTTTATTCAATAACTATACCTGCACCCCCATCCGCATAAGGCAGCGGTGGTGTGCGTGAACCACAGGCAATACCTTCCACAATGCTACCTTGCTGCACATATACATTATTTCGTGGCTCACACTCATTGCAATTAGCGCTGCAGGTGTACTTTCTGGTAATGCATTCGCAACGCTAGTTTGCGTCACTTGCACATTTTTAAGCTATGCATCCCCTTCATGCTGCCACAACTTTAAACATTCATTGTATTTTACCTTTTTCATTCGAGAATGCACCAGGCTGATGTGATGCCAGACATTATTCAATACATCCTAATCAAAACTACCAATTCTGGGAAATGGCCTTACACTCTTTGGGGGTCATTCAGACCCACTCGCAAGCGGCAGTACGCTCACAAGTGGGTCGATGTTCCCCACTGCGCATGCGCACAATGGAGGGAGCTCCGTCGTGCGCATGTGCGAGACCCGGCGAGCGAAGGACTTTCCATCGCTCCAGGTCTCGCACCAAAGGGGGCGTGCTGTCGATGTTGATTGACAGCATGCCCCCTTTGGTGGGCATGCTGGGGGCATGCCTGCCAGATGGAGGCGTTCCCATGGGAGTGATTTTGGCTGTGATAGAGCCAAAATCACTCCAGGGCTTGTGGTTGAGAAACCCGACCACAGGGTTTCACTCGCAAGTCCGATGGTTGTGATGGTCAAGACCATCGTGACCATCTTGTTGGACGCATGTATATGCTGTGGGTGGTGACCCACAGCTATACGAGCGTCCAGGAGGACGCTCCATTTTAATGGAGGAGGGCCCTGATTCAGAGCGAGTGCTCTGGTCAGAGCATCCGGCTCTGAATCAGGGCCTTTATCGTCATCTTAAACCATACATCACAATACCTTATTGCATAAGTACCACACTTAGTATGCATAATACGACGGGCCGATCCAAGCAGCGCTTCCATTAGCAGCACATCATTGTCTAACATCTCTATTGTTTGCTTGGCACCCATCTTGGGACAACTCCTACATTTTTCAATAAAGATTTAAACTGGTGAAAGACAGTCAAGATACTTTCACACCTGTGGACGCCTCTGAAAGAGGGTGTATCCACGAACCCTGTGGAGGAACTCTAGATGCCTCCACTCAGCTATGGGAGAAAGCTGCTCCCATGCAGAAATCCCTTTTTGATTACTTTCCAACTGCTAGGGGGCAATAAATACCCTTTGTTTTCCTGTTGATTTTGTCCACTCTCTCACTAGTTCGCAATCACAGTTTATCCCAAAAAATATGCGGTTCAAGTATAGTGCTCAAATAAGCCTAACAGATCACACACACTGATTACTGAATACTATAATCACACTGGGAGCCAAACCCTAACAAAAATAACAACCCATACACCTGCCTTGTGTAAAGTAAACGGTAAGCTGCTACCGAGTTACTAGGCCAACTCCTGCGCCTAACACTTAAGGGTCCTACAATACCCTTAACATTAAGGTCCCGCGTTACACCCTAAACAAATACTCACAGTTACACACTTTTTAACCCAGTTATTGCCAACAATTGATAATGTAAACTCAACAGCTTTGTTTAAACACGTGGCAACAAAACCGGAAATATGTATACGCTATTGTGCGACTAGTCGCATACACAATAATGTAACTAACGCACAACCATATGACTCTTACCCTTAGCTGCGTATGCAAAAGTGCGTCTCTGCTGCGCGCGCAAAAATGCGACTCGGCCATGTACGCAATAGTGCGGCACCCTTTCTAGCGTGAAATACTATCAACAAAGGAAAACAAACTTTTTCCTTTCTTGTCCATGGATTCTAGTCAGCGTACCTTGACTCACGCGATAACGGGTAGCGATTTCTCAGCATCCAGTGGTTGCAGGTAAACTGCGTGTGGCCACTATCCACCCTTTGGTGAGAGATTGATAACCGTATGTTTATCGTGTGAATAGGTAAGTGGCCTCACTCTATGAGCCCACAACTATGACTTTGAGAAAATGTGTCTCCAAAGCACAAAGGTTATTATTCAAGCAAAGTACAGATAATTACACACTGTGATCTAAATACAATTAAGCGCAAAGAAATTATACAGACCCAAGATACAGTTATACATAGGCACGCGCTCTGGGACCAGTTATTGGCATCAATAAGAAACCTCCATCAACAGCATCAGCATGAAGACTCCAGATGGGGTCATAACACACATATATTTACCCTAACAGAAATAGACAACACAATAGAGAGGTTTGTTGCGATCCCATTGGTTCTCCATCACGGTGCTTCTGTTACAGGACATTTAAAAGGTCGATTCAAATGGACACAGACCAGCCTCCAACAACCTTTTGTCTCCGTTTTCCCGGCTCATGCAGATCTAAGCTGTTAATTTTACAAAGTACATTTTGGTGTTTTAACTATCTACAGTCCATAAATTAAGAATGCAAGTTGCGATCTTCACACCGATGATACTGGAAAGCTGTTGAGAAAGTGCAGATCAGTATAACACCAAACACTGTTTACTTATCACGTATTAAACATTAGATACCAAATAGCCTTTATTTCACAGCATTAGTGATAAATGAATAAAACTTGAATCTTACTCTTTGAAGCTATGGAACCTTTTATGTGAGTGTGCATTGTGTAAGTATTAGGGGTTTGGGAAAAGACGCTAGTTAACTTGGGGCAGATGCGTACATATGAAGTTAATAAACAGCATTCACATGCAGGATATTATGCATTCGCTAAAGTGCGACATGTTAACAGCACAACTGTGTGTATTGATGTGTGTATGGGGTATGGTAAAATATGAGATCGCATGATGCTAATATTAGCATCGCCATATGTACTTAAGTGTGAGTTTAGCTAAAATGGCGCTGAGCGACCATTCGCAAAATGCCGTCTTGCAGATCTCATTTTCAAGATGGTGTCTTGTAGCCATTCGCAAGATGGCATCATTCCAATCTAATTTTAAGCTGATCTTGTCTCAGCCAATTATCCAGCTTCGACAAAGGCCATGCACGTGGCAAACAAATAGAAGCTCAAAGGGTGAGAATCCGGGTGATTCCTGCGGCACCTCGCAGTAAGCAAAGAGGAGGTGCAGCAGGAACCTCTCCCAGTCTCTTCCCTGAGACTCCACAAATGTCCACAACATTTGTTGTAGGGTACTATTAAGTCTCTCCACCAGTCCATTCGTTTGGGGGTGGTATGGGGTCATAATGAAGTGATCCACATGCATCTTTTTACAGAGTCTCTGCATAAGGTTTGACATGAATTGGGTACCTTGGTCTGTTAAAATCTGTCTTGGAAACCCCACCCTGGAAAATATGGCAATAAGGGCATCAGTGACCTTATCTGACTGGATGGATGACAGAGCCACTGCTTCCGTATACCGCGTGGCATAATCCACCACCGTCAAAAAATATTCCTTCCCAGAGCTACTGGGAATAGCTAGCGGCCCCACAATGTCTACAGCAACCCACTCAAAATGTTCTAAGACTACTGTCAAGGGTATTAAGGGTACACTTTTTACATCACCAGACTTTCCTACCACCTGGCATGCATGACATGAACGATAGTAGTTAGCTATGTCTATCATCATGCCAGGCCAATAAAAATTGTGTCTTAGTAAGGCCTTGGTTCTGGACACACCCAAATGTCCTGCCAGGGGAACCTCATGAGCCACCTTCAATAAACTGACCCTATATGACTCTGGCACAATCAATTGCTTTTCAATAATTACATTGGGATGCTCAGCACTGACATTTTGCTCTCTATACAAAAACCCATTTTCTCAAAATATCCAATTTGAGTCCCCTTCTGTACACATCTGATTAGCCTGAGCCCTTAATGACTCCAGAGTTGGGTCTGTGTGGAGACATATTTTAAACACATTCTGGTCAGTGGAGGGCAGTGGACTGGGAGGCTGCCCCCCCTCCTCATCTCTCACAGGAGAGAAGGGGAGGGGGAAAGGGGGATTGCCATCCAGTGAACTGTCCTCCACACTTGCAGTGGTTAAAGAGACACACTCTTTCAGTGCTGGTGCCTCTACATCTATGGGGGTTAAAACACACTCTCCTTGCCTTCGTGCAGCACTGCACATAGTCACTGTGGCAACAGTCGTAAAATCATTAGCTAATGGTACAGTACTCGGTTCAATGCTAGAACATGCATAATCTCACATTTCAGTCTCTGTCCTGCAAAGTTGAAATGTGTTATTACCTGTAGTAGCAACATTATCCTCAGTATATATTGACTCTTTAGTACATATAGGCATTGGTGTTAGCTATGGAGAAAAATTATTGGCAGGCAATTTTACATCAGGAGCCACATTTTGGTCAGTCACATATGTAGCAGACATCTTCCCCAGGTCTGTCTCCAATAAGACTGCGGTGGGCTGGTCCACAAGTACCCCAACATCAAGGATTCCACATCCTGACCCCCAGTCTAAATAAACCCTGGCTAGGGGTACCGCAGAGTGTACTCCGCCCACCCCCTGCACAGCCATGGTTCTCCCTGATAAAATGTTCTCAGGGTGCACCAAGTCAGGGTGTATCAAAGTCACATCAGCCCTGGAGTCAAGCATGCCAATGGTTACCTTGTCACAGACTTGTACTGCTTGCAGATTGTCCAGTGGTTGCTCCTGAGGTCCCCCAGCATACCCAATAGTTGACACAGACTTCCCTTCTGGGCCTCCCACAGGAAGGGACATTTAATTCTTCATGGAGGGACAATTGGCACTAATGTGCCCCACCCGGTTGCAATTAAAACACCTGCAGGCATCGCCCAAAACAGGTTTACCCACCCCCCCCAATAGGTGCAGCCACAGCTGGTTTCCTTGAAGAGGCAAATGTGGGGAGCCCTCCAGGACTCCTCTCCTTCAAGGCCAATTGCATGGACATCCCAAACAATTTCTTGGCTGCTGGAGCCCTGGTTGCGATTTACTTGTCAGCCAGGCTGGCAGCTTCTTGCGATGATTTAGGGTCATGGTCCATAACCCATTCTTTCACCTCCACAAGGAACAGTGTGAGGAAATGCTCCTGCAGGATGAGATCATTCAGATTATCAAAGTCCGTCACTTTCAATTCGTCAATCCACTGATGCATCGTGGTTGACAAGTGCACTAACAGTCCCGTATGTGTCAGAGCGACTGCGCTTTGAGTCTCTGAATTTCTGCCAATAAGCTTCTGGGGTGAGGTTAAATCGCTTTAGCAGTGCCTCCTTAATGGTGCAGTAATCGCCATCCAACTCTGGAGGAAGGTCAGCAAATGCCTCCAGCACTTTCCCTCTCAGTCCTCATGTTAAATAGCTGGCCCATTCACTGGGTTCCAGTGCAAATTGTCAGCAAGACCTTTCAAATCCCCTGTGGAATATATCAAGGTTGACATATTTTTCCAAGATAGGGAATTGGTTGTGCAGGAGTACTACTGCACCATCTGCAGAGTTGTTGCAGGGTCCATGTCCTTCATATGCCTGACATTATTTTGAAGGTGTTTCTATAGGGCAGACCCACTTGACTCAGCAGAGGTGCCTGATCCCCACTGGGCATCTGTTGTAAGGTCCAGTACAGACTGAGCTTCTGTAGCGGGGTTGTCCATTGTCTGGCTCCCTTCAGCAGCAAGGTTCTGATCAGACCAGTTGATCTCTGCTCTGGCCAGTCCAGGCAATGTTCCTCTGCATACACATGATCACCAGTTCATCCCTTTTTAATTGCTGGTATTCCATGGTCAATCTTGACCTCCAAATTTTTGCCAAAGGAAAAGATAGAAAAAGAAAAACACAAGAGAGAGAAGGAAACAGAGATCAACTGTGCACAGTATGTCTTTTTAAAATTTTAACACTGAGTGTACACTCTGGTGAATTAGGGTGCTGACTCTCTGAGAAGCACACACCACTAATTCACTTAAGCTCTTATGATGAAAACAAAAATATCAAATCCCACCGCTGCCATCACTTTATCATGACACTGTGCTCAGCTTGCGCTCAGATATGCCAACCTAATGTAGCTGGGTGGTTGCGACGTGGGTTTTACCTAAGCTGCCACCACAAAGATTATTAAAATAGCACTCACATTTGCCAGACACTTAAATCTCACTTAAACTCACAGTTTTTTCACAAATATAGCATGGGCCTCTCCAGGCACGTGAATTCATTAGAGCACAGAGATAACGCTGATAAAGTTTTAGGATTTATTGAGAAATATCTCCAGGGTTAGATTACAAGAAAAATAGGTAAATAAACAAGACAAACATACAATTACACATGATGATTTAAAGTAAAATAAAAAGTATAAAGAAGCAGAATCCTAAGGTGTCTTATTCTGAGATCTTAGAGAATCTGGGTGAAGGGAAATCACCAGGAAACATGAGGAGGATGCATCCTTAGCTGGTAGCTACTCCCTGAGAGTGAACACAGACATTCAGGAGAAGCTGTTTCTTATGGTTCCACATCCCCCTCTCCCTGAGCAGCCCCCAACTTTTCCAGGCTCAAAAGATTGGCCTTTGTTCTTCGAGGGTCTGTGTAGATGTAAATTAGCACAGCTACAAGACCCATACCTCAGATAATACTCTGGGCTTTGAAGATATTTTATTGTAGGTGTGACCATCACCAAGGGTTATGGCAATTTATCAAAGCCCCATGTCATGACTTTATGTATTTTTTTGTTCTCTGGATAAAGTATGTGTATTATTATAATTCCCTAGAGTGTATTTCAGGAATGGCTGCTAGCCATGAATGGGTACAGTATGTCAAAATCTGATTGCATAAGCTAATCAGAGCAAATGGCCATGTGACACCTAGCATTTGAAGACAAAACTTCATGGACGTATCGTCTGCTCTCACTCTAGGTGAGCAGTGCCCAGTCACACTGGCTGCTAAGAGGGTCATTTGTAGCACCTTACATTAGCAGGCTTCCTACAATAAAATATCTTCAAATCCCAGAGTGTTATCTTAGGTTTAGGTCTTGTAGCTGTGCTAATTTACAGTATATCTACACAGACCCTGGAAGAAGGAAATGGGTGTCACCCAGTCGCACAAGAATTATAGAGTATGATATATATTCCTGCAGTTCCCCACAATATCCATAATCAGAATCTGATGGTGCTACCATGGACATATTAATAGAAATATTAGAAAAACAAAGAGAAAAACTGAAATGTTCAAAAGGTGGTGCACAATGAATACTTATATTAAAACATAACTTTTATTATTATTCAGATAATATGAAAAAATAGCGAAAATAGGTTAAAAATGTATAGAGTGTGACAAAGTATGAAATATGTGTTTTAAAACTCATGTAGCATCCTTGCTGTACTCACAAATGTCATATTACCATCAATTGTTAGGCGTTTTTACATTTCTGTGTTTACTGTCTTTATTGCACAATTCAATGAATTAGACCTCCTATAATTAGTCAAGAGTCAAGACGTTTCAATTGAAAAATTGTGTAAATTACAAAAATATTGCCTTTTAATAAATAAGCCAGTGTTCAATAAGTTATCCTCAAAGTTGATAGCTGGATATAAATAGTTCAATTTGTGTTGGTGAACTCAGTTTAATCTGTATAGTCCCTTACAGTGAATAACAGGGATCTGTTAATTCAATATATAGGAACCCACCACTTTATTATGTCAGGAATAAGTCTATTATGTAGTACATGGTTTTATCAATAGACTATTAATAGATGATTCTCCCAAAAGGGTAGTTACCTAATTTGTGGTTCATTTACATGCACTCTTCTTTCTCTAATCAAAAATCTTGAGGGAACACACATATGGGACTGAGTTCACTAATATATTGTTAAATCCTATCTGCATATGTCTAAATTGAGTTTCTCATATATTTGATCAGACAGATAGGCCAATATCTAGTAAGTCAAAAACCAACTACTTTTAAGCTATATCTGGAGCATACCTCATTTTTTTACACTCAGTATTGTTAATATATTATTGATAGGTAGTTCTCCCAAAACATTAGTACTCTAATAGTACACATAATATCTTTGTATATCAATAGTGGTTAGTTTTGCCACATATCTGTCCTCATTGATTGGGAGTATACATTAATATGTACCATTCATACAGAGTTGCATTGTCTAGTATTTTGAGAGATGTGTGCTATATGATTTTAATAGAGGTGCATTCTGGGAAATGAGTATGCAAATTAGTACCAGAGGTCTTAGTTACATGCACTCATTAATGTGTACAAAATGGTAAAATTCTGCACTCTAAACTATAGAAAATGCAGCTTGATTAATATGTGGTCCCCACCACACTGAAATGCAAAATCAACAAAAAATAAACCCAGCACAAAATCAATTAGGGTACTGTATAATGTCCATTTATGTATAATGATCAAAAGTCAATAGTCCATTAGTATCACAAATCTTCTTTGAGCATGTATCTTCTACTAAATTCATATATCTTTGGAATAAACGTCTTTCTCCCGTCTCTCCGTTTGGAAACAAATCTCTTCACTAAAAATTCCTATGTATATAATGATGTCCCTCAAAGAGAATTATAGAAATGGGGACAGACCATAGTGTATTACTGACACCAACAATTTTATTAATACACACAAACAATAAAATGCCTGCGTACCGTAGGGAGCCCAAGGCAAGTGATAATCGCATATAACAGAGGACTTTAACTCCGGAAAAAAGTCCACATCAATAGGCATCTTTCACAATCCCCTCAGGTTCCCAAACAGGCCACAGTACTTGTAGTCCCGCTCCTGTAGTCACACTAAAGTGTTTCAGCTGGGTGACTTTTTTCAACAAGTACCAGCTTTAAATACCTATAAACACACCCACTATACTGATTAGAGAGACAATCTCATAGGTTGCAGTTCAAGACAGAAATGGCATCATTATGTCATTATCCGGTTTCTGCAAACATATTATCAAACACATCCTTAAATCCGTAAGATCTTTATGTGTATGACTAAAGTGCTAATTTGCATATTTAAAGCAGCAATTACATACCAATATAAACGTAATAAAAAACGTAATAAAAAACATAATAGCAGCAAATATACACTTAGTAATACCACATCCATTACATATATGAGGAGAAATCACATAAAAAGTATAAAAACAAGCTTGGAGAAACTATTTAAAAATCCACTATAAAATCCAATCATAAAGCTCATAGAAACCACTTCATTTCAAAATCATTATTTAACCCTTTAGTTTCCAATGTTTTATAATCATATATACACTTCATTTCGGCTTGGGCTAAAGCTCTTTCAGTTCCTTTAGTTCTCCAATTACCATTTACTTTTTTTATACCAACCATAAATTAATATTAGATAGAGAACAATTATGTATCTCTTTGAAATGTTGTGATACAGAATGCTTATCAAAACCCTTCCTAATATTACACAAATGTTCAGACCACCTGTCTCTGAGTTTCCTCTTTGTTTTGCCTATGTATTGTAGGCCACAACTGCATTCAATCAAATAAATGCAGTTGGTGCTATTACAAGTCATAAAGTCCTTAATCTTGAATTCATATTTCGTACTATTACAGACTATACTTTCAATTTTCGTAGGTTGGTGTCTGTGTGAAGTACAGACTTTACAAGAACCACATCTGTGAAACCCTATGGTTTTAATACGTCCTGTTTTTTTCTCTTCTATAGAACTTTTCACAAGTTGATTTTTAAGGTTAGGAGCTTTTCTATATATAAACCTTGGGGCCTTAGGTATAATCTCTTTAAGGGCCGGATCCTGTCCCAAAATGTACCAATGTTTTTTGAAAATGTGTTCAATATTACGAAATTGAGAGTTGAAAGTAGTTATAAATGGTAGAAAAGTTTAGTCATCCATTTCTGTAGGCTTTTTTTCTTTATATTCCAATAAACTTCCTTGGGGTATCTCTTGCATATATTCTATTATTCCATTGATAGTATTTTTGTCGTATCCTTTCATAACAAATTTGTGTTTTAATTGCTCAGATTGTTCTTTAAAAATCCCATTATTGGTACAATTTCGACATACCCTCTGTATTTAACTCTTTTGAATGTTTTTTAACCATTTTGGATTATGATGACTCCTAATGTTGATATAAGCATTACTATCCGTGGGTTTGGAATAGTTTTTCGTACATAAACAGCTTCCTTCCCTATAAATGACCAAATCTAAAAAGTTAACTTCTTTCGCATTAATATTATATGATAAATTAATATTAAAAACATTAGTATTCAATGCTTCACAAGAAACTTCCTACTCTTTTTCACTTCCTGTCCATATAAAAAAAATGTCATCCACAAAACGGATCAATAATAAAATATGTTTTAAAAAAGGGTTGTTTTCCCAAATTACTTGCTCCTCCCACCAGCCCATAAATATATTGGCATAGGCTGGTGCAAAATGTGTGCCCATGGCTGTCCCTTTTATTTGCAAAAAGTACTGCCCTTTAAACCAAAATAAGTTATTGGTTAAAATAAATAAAATTGCTTCTCTCATAAAATTCTAAAAATTAGGGTTAAAATCACTATCTTTTTCTAATGTATGTGTGACGGCTTATAGACCCAGATTATGATCAATGATAGTATATAATGAACATATATCTGCCGTCACTAAAAAACAATCTGAGAGGTCATTAATGCTTTTTATTTTCCTTATCACGTCGATGGTATCTTTCACATATGATTTAAGTTTATTAACCATAGGCTGAAGAAAAAAATCCACATAATGTGATAAATTTGATGTAATAGAGTCTGTGCCTGCAATGATTGGACGTCCAGGAGGGTTGTTGATATCCTTATGTATTTTTGGAAAGACATAAATTACTGGAAGTATGGGTTCTTTATTCGTTAAATATTCTCTTACTTTTCCCGATATAGTACCTTCCTTTTCGTATTTTTCCAGCATTTGAATGTACTTTTTTTCCATTTTTTCACTTAGATTCCCTCTTAAAAGTAATGTAACTTTGTCATTCAATTGTCTTTGTATTTCCTTTTCATATTTCTCTGTATCCATAATAACCACTCATCCTCCCTTATCAGCTGGTTTTATAATAATATCTTTATTTTTTTCCAGTTTTAGCATGGCTTCAAATTCCTCTTTACTCAGGTTGTATTTGATGGATTTCTGTGGTGGAATCCTCTCAATTTCTGAGCATACTATTTTATTAAAACTATTAATAAAACAACCTCTATTAAAAACGGGGTTAAAAGTGGATTTTGGTTTAAAAACTCCATTATTCTCATACTGTACTGTTTCTTTTCCAACAAAATATTTCTTTAAGCTCACCTTTCTAATTAATTTCTGAATATCTAAGTACATTTCAAATTTATTTAATTTATTTACTGGTGCATACTTGAGGCCTTTACTTAGAACCACCTCTTCACTTTCAGTTAAAACATGAGAACTCAAATTAAATATTTTTGTGCTGGAATCTTTATCCGTCTTCAATTTCTCCAAGCCTCTTTTATTTTTCCTTAAACCCTTTCCCCTCTTTCCTCTGTGGGTATATTTAAAAACTTTCTTAACTACGTTCTCCTCCATCTGGTTGGTTCTTTCTCCAAAAAAACCTCTCTCTCCAGGGGGTCAAATCTGTTTCTCACAGGAAGACTATCATGGTATGTTCTTTGATTAAATCTTTGTCTCTGACAGTTGTTGTAATTGTTATTCCTATTGTCTTCACTCTTAAAATCTTTTCGATTGTATTTGTAAGTATGATTGTACGTATTACCATACCTTTCTCGGTTGTTATAATTCCTCCTTCCATTAATTCTCCCCTTTTCCCAATCATTCCTATAAGTATAATTCTGTCTATGTGATGATTGGTATTTCCAATGGTTATCCTTCCTTATTGTCAATGGTGTATTATGAATAGGACATTCCAGAATTTCATCTGACTCTCCTCCTTCACTTGATATACTAAAAATACCTCATCTGATATTTTTTAGATAACATCTTTCTTTAATTACCTCTCTTTTGTCCCTATTGAATTTCTGCTGTTTTTTAAGATAAGATCTCTCTCTTTTTTCACAATTTTAAATTCCATATTTCTTTCCATTTCTTTACACTCTGGTGAGTCTCTAAAGGGTACAATTAATGATGTGATCTCTAAAATTTCATTTTCGATACTAGCCAATTCCTCCTTTCTTTTCTTTACAATTAGATTCACCAACAAAAGGGAGCACGTTCTCAAAATATTCTTCCATTCATCATTGAAATCAATATTTGAAGATTTAAATGCACACGGTTTTTTGATTTGTAACCCCTTGGGAATTAATTGTTCTCCCAAATATCTTTCTAGGGTTACTGCTTCCCACCATATTCTACTTTCCTTGGTTAGGACCTTTTCTAGTTTCCCCATAATATCTTCTAGGTCTTCATTAACCAATATAGTGGATTCTTTGTTATTACTCTGTTCAAAAATGGATTTAACATTAAGTTGTTGTTTTTCTCTGTACCCTAACATGGTCAGCAGAATTTAAATGGGTAGGAATAAATGTGTACAAAATGGTAAAATTCTGCGCTTTGCACTATAGAAAATGCAGCTTGATTAATATGTGGTCCCCACCACACTGAAATGCAAAATCAACAAAAAATAAACCCAGTGCAAAATCAATTAGGGTACTGTATAATGTCCACTTATGTATAATGATCAAAAGTCAATAGTCCATTAGTATCACAAATCTTCTTTCAGCATGTATCTTCTACTAAATTCATATAACTTTGGAATAAACGTCTTTCTCCCGTCTCTCCGCTTGGAAACAAATCTCTTGACTGAAAATTCATGTGTAGATAATGATGTCCCTCAAAGAGAATTATAGAAACGGGGACAGACCATTGTGTATTACTGACACCAACAATTTTATTAATACACACAAACAATAAAATGCCTGCGTACCATAGGGAGCCCAAGGCAAGTGTTAATCGCATATAACAGAGGACTTTAACTCCGGAAAAAAGTCCACATCAATAGGCTGCTTTCACAATCCCCTCAGGTTCCCAAACAGGCCACAGTACTTTTAGTCCCACTCCTGTAGTCACACTAACGCGTTTCGGCTGGATGCCTTTATCAAAGTGTGACTTGAAAAAACTCTCATTTGTGAAACGTACGTTGGCAGCAGCAGGGATTTTACTGCTGCATGAGCTGATATGTTACTGCTCAAACGTCTGTAGTGATGTGATGTGATGTAAAAAGAAGATAATACTTCACTCAGTAATCACCTGATATATGCGCTGTGTATATGAGACACTTATCTCTATTGAGCTGACGTAATGCTCATATATATTATATCAATTAAGTCAAACCTAATACTCATATATCTTATACTGCTAAATTCAACCATTATCAGTGAGCTAGTGTAAGGCTCAGATAGTGTATACCATGTGACTGATTAGAGCTGTTTCTAGACTCACTAAGTTACCAGCTAATCATGTTAGATCCTATTTATTTATAGCTGCATGAACAGCAGCAAGCTTAGAATCATTTATACACACCATGTGTGCTGTTCAAATTTGGCTTCTTTCCCAGATACTCCCTAATTTGGGCATGGGTTTTCTTATTGTCAAAGCTAATGCAAATACCCTTATGATTTAAATGGCTACATGTGCTGCTAACATTATAACAAGACACTGTGACACTGCAACATAGTATATCTGAAGATTTGGCTTTCTTTCCAGAGATTTGATGAATACACTGCAGACAGCACATGTGCATGTTTACATGCAGCCTAATGAATAGCCAATAATGTCCAAAAAACATGGTAGAATAACATGAGGGGATAAGGTGATAATATAAGGTATCAATCTCCTATTCCTACATAACATTTGTGATATGAAATCTATATTAATTGAGCCAATTGACTGATTACAAGTATATTAGTCAGTCTTTACAGAATATAATTCCAGCCCCTTAGATGTTATAAGTTATTTGTTGGCTTTGCAGCAGTTAAGTCAACCCTTGTTTAAATGTATTAGATTCCATGTGCATTTCAGTTACAGGTGGCAATCTAGGTATATGAGTATATTGCGGCTACTTCTCACATGCATATCATGGCAATTCTGACATGCAGTGGACATTGCAGAATATTATCCCACTTTTAGGGATGTTATAGCATGCCACATATAATTGGTCCAAGTAAATGCATTTTTTGATTTGCTATTTTTGGATTTGCATATATTCTATGACTTATTTGTGAGAGATTTTCTATTTATTAATATCCATTTTTATGTCGCCATTACACGCGCAGGTGTACCAATAACACTATGCATTTCAATAAATAACAGAGACGTTTTTAATTTTTTAAATTTCACTGGAGAGATTATTATATATACTATTTTAATATTGTTTAATAAAAGTTACATTTTATTACATTTTTTGTTAGTGCGCCAACCAAGGGACATTTCTGTCTTCTTTTTTATTTTTCTTACATGTTGTATCTTGTCCTTGGCAGCACGCCCCAGACGTCGCATAAATATTGAATTTATAGTCTTCATATTGGGGATTCACACTTATTTCTAAATAAATATTTACTGGTGCAGAAGCTTTCCCCAGATTCCATTCCTTCTATTCTAAGGACTTGATAAAGTTCCTAGCGAAACGCTGCATCTGTCCTGTGGCGTGCCTTGTCAGGGGGCGCTGTTCATTCTTGCTTGTAGCTACCTCTTATTTCATCCCCAGCATCTCCTGGCCTCTCCTATCTCTACCCTGGCCCTTCCACATGAGGCCATGGCCCTCTCTTCAGGTGCACTATATTAAGTCGCTATTTATCCCCAGCATCTCCTGGCCTCCCCTGTCTCTTCCCTGGCCCTTCCACATGAGGCCATGGCCCTCTCTCAGGTGCACTATATTATGTCCATAATTATCCCCAGCATCTCCTGGCCTCCCCTGTCTCTTCCCTGACCCTTCCACATGAGGCCATGGCCCTCTCTCAGGTGCACTATATTATGTCCATATTTATCCACAGCATCTCCTGGCCTCCCCTATCTCTTCCCTGGCCCTTCCCCAGGAGGCCATGGCCCTCTCTCAGGTGCACTATATTATGCCCCTATTTATCCCCAGCATCTCCTGGCCTCACCAATCTCTTCACTGGCCCTTCACCCATGAGGCCATGGCCCTCTCTCAGGTGCACTATATTATGACCCTATTTATCCCCAGCATCTCCTGGCCTCCCCTATCTCTTCCCTGACCCTTCCCCATGAGGCCATGGCCCTCTCTCAGGTGCACTATAATATGTCCTTATTTATCCCCTGCATCTCCTTGCCTCCCCTATCTCTTCCCTGGCCCATTCCCATGAGGCCATGGCCCTCTCTCAGGTGCACTATATTATGTCCCTATTTATCCCAAGCATCTCCTGGCCTCCCCTATCTCATCCCTGGCCCTTCCCCATGAGGCCATGGCCCTCTCTCAGGTGCACTATATTATGTCCCTATATATCCCCAGCATCTCCAGGTGTCCCCTATCTCTTCCCTGGCCCTTCCCCATGAGGCCATGGCCCTCTCTCAGGTGCACTATATTATGTCCCTATTTATCACCGGCATCTCCTGGCCTGCCCTATCTCTTCCCAGGCCCTTCCCCATGAGGCCATGGCCCTCTCTCAGATGCACTATATTATGTCCCTATTTATCTCCAGCACCTCCTGGCCTCTCCTATCTCTTCCCTGGCCCTGCCCCATGAGGCCATGGCCCTCTCTCAGGTGCACCATTATATGTCCCTATCTATCCCCAGCACCTTCTGGCCTCCCGTATCTTTTCCCTGGTCCTTCCCCATGAGGCCATGGCCCTCTCTCAGGTGCACTATATTATGTCCCTATATATCCCCAGCATCTCCTGGTGTCCCCTATCTTTTCCCTGGCCCTTCCCCATGAGGCCATGGCCCTCTCTCAGGTGCACTATATTATGTCCCTATTTATCCCCAGCATCTCCTGGCCTCTCCTATCTCTTACCTGGCCCTTCACCATGAGGCCATTGCCCTCTTTCAGGTGCACTATTTTATGTCCCTGTTTATCCCAAGCATCTCTTGGCCTCCCCTATCTCTTCCCTGGCCCTTCCCCATGAGGCCATGGCCCTCTCTCTGGTGCACTATATTATGTCCCTATTTATCCCCAGCATCTCCTGGCCTCCCTTATCTCTTCCCTTGCCCTTTCCCATGACGCCATGGCCCTCTCTCAGGTGCACTATATTATGTCCCTTTTTTTCCCCAGCATCTCCTGGCCTCTCCTATCTCTTCCCTGGCCCATGCCCATGAGGCCATGGCCCTCTCTCATTTGCACTATGTTATGTCCCTGTTTATCCCCAGCATCTCCTGGCCTCCCCTATCACTTACATGGCCCTTCGCCATGAGGCCATGGCCCTCTCTCAGGTGCACTATATTAAGTCCCTATATATCCCCAGCTTCTCCTGGTGTCCCCTATCTCTTCCCTGTCCCTTCCCCATGAGGCCATGGCCCTCTCTCAGGTGCACTATATTAAGTCCCTATTTATCCACGGCATCTCCTGGCCTCCCCTATCTCTTCCCTGGCCCTTCCGCATGAGGCCATGGCCCTCATGGGGAAGGGACACTATATTATGTCCCTATATATCCCCAGCATCTCCAGGCCTCCCCTGTGTCTTCACTGGCCCTTCCACAAGAAGCCATGGCTATTTTTTGGGTGCATTATGTCCCCTTGAAAAATTAGGGGGGCGCCGACGCTCTTTCTCCACAGGGCACTAAAAAATCTTGTTACTGCACTGTATATATATATATATATATATAAATATATATTATGTCCCTATTTATCCGAGGCATCTCCTGGCTTCCCTATCTCTTCCCAGGCCCTTCCCCATGAGGCCATGGCCCTCTCTCAGATGCACTATATTATGGTCCTATTTATCTCCAGCTTCTCCCTTTTTCAGGTGCACTATTTTATGTCCCTATTTAACCCCAGCATCTCTTGGCCTCCCGTACCTTTTCCCTGGCCCTTCCCCATTAGGCCATGGCCCTCTCTCAGGTGCACTATATTATGTCCCTATATATCCCCAGAATCTCCTGGTGTCCCCTATCTCTTCCCTGGCCCTTCCCCTTAAGGCCATGGCCCTCTCTCAGGTGCACTATATTATGTCCCTATTTATCCCCGGCATCTCCTGGCCTGCCCTATCTCTTCCCAGGCCCTTCCCCATGAGGCCATGGCCCTCTCTCAGATGCACTATTTTATGTCCCTGTTTATCCCAAGCATCTCTTGGCCTCCCCTATCTCTTCCCTGGCCCTTCCCCATGAGGCCATGGCCCTCTCTCTGGTGCACTATATTATGTCCCTATTTATCCCCAGCATCTCCAGGCCTCCCTTATCTCTTCCCTTGCCCTTTCCCATGACGCCATGGCCCTCTCTCAGGTGCACTATATTATGTCCCTTTTTTTCCCCAGCATCTCCTGGCCTCTCCTATCTCTTCCCTGGCCCATGCCCATGAGGCCATGGCCCTCTCTCAGGTGCACTATGTTATGTCCCTGTTTATCCCCAGCATCTCCTGGCCTCCCCTATCACTTACATGGCCCTTCGCCATGAGGCCATGGCCCTCTCTCAGGTGCACTATATTAAGTCCCTATATATCCCCAGCTTCTCCTGGTGTCCCCTATCTCTTCCCTGTCCCTTCCCCATGAGGCCATGGCCCTCTCTCAGGTGCACTATATTAAGTCCCTATTTATCCCCGGCATCTCCTGGCCTCCCCTATCTCTTCCCTGGCCCTTCCGCATGAGGCCATGGCCCTAATGGGGAAGGGACACTATATTATGTCCCTATATATCCCCAGCATCTCCAGGCCTCCCCTGTCTCTTCCCTGGCCCTTCCACAAGAAGCCATGGCTATTTTATGGGTGCATTATGTCCCCTTGAAAAATTAGGGGGGCGCCGACGCTCTTTCTCCACAGGGCACTAAAAAATCTTGTTACTGCTCTGTATATATATATATATATATATATATATATATATATAAATATATATTATGTCCCTATTGATCCCAGGCATCTCCTGGCTTCCCTATCTCTTCCCAGGCCCTTCCCCATGAGGCCATGGCCCTCTTTCAGATGCACTATATTATGGTCCTATTTATCTCCAGCTTCTCCCTTTTTCAGGTGCACTATTATATGTCCCTATTTAACCCCAGCATCTCTTGGCCTCCCGTACCTTTTCCCTGGCCCTTCCCCATGAGGCCATGGCCCTCTCTCAGGTGCACTATATTATGTCCCTATATATCCCCAGAATCTCCTGGTGTCCCCTATTCTTCCCTGGCCCTTCCCCTTAAGGCCGTGGCCCTCTCTCAGGTGCACTATATTATGTCCCTATTTATCCCCGGCATCTGCTGGACTGCCCTATCTCTTCCCAGGCCCTTCCCCATGAGGCCATGGCCCTCTCTCAGATGCACTTTTATATGTCCCTATCTATCCCCAGCACCTTCTGGCCTCCAGTATCTCTTCCCTGGCCCTTCCACATGAAGCCATGTCCCACTATCAGGTGCAATATATTATGTCCCTATTTATCCCCAGCTTCTCCTGGTGTCAACTATCTTTTCCCTGGCCCTTCCCCATGTGGCCATGGCCCTCTCTCAGGTGCACTATATTATGTCCCTATTTATCCCCAGCTTCTCCTGGCCTCTCCGATCTCTTACCTTGCCCTTTTTCAGGTGCACTATTTTATGTCCCTATTTATCCCCAGCATCTCTTGGCCTCCCGTATCTTTTCCCTGGCCCTTCCCCATGAGGCCATGGCCCTCTCTCAGGTGCACTATATTATATCCCTATATATCCCCAGAATCTCCTGGTGTCCCCTATCTCTTCCCTGGCCCTTCCCCTTAAGGCCATGGCCCACTCTCAGGTGCACTATATTATGTCCCTATTTATCCCCAGCATCTCCTGGCCTCTCCTCTCTCTTTCCTGGCCCTTCACGATGAGGCCATGGCCCTCTTTCAGGTGCACTCTTTTATGTCCCTATTTATCCCCAGCATCTCTTGGCCTCCCCTATCTCTTCCCTGGCCCTTCCCCATGAGGCCATGGCCCTCTCTCAGGTGCACTATATTATGACCATATTTATCCCCAGCATCTCCTGGCCTCCCATATCTCTTCCCTGACCATTCACCATGAGGCCATGGCCCTCTCTCAGGTGCACTATATTTTGTCCCTATTTATCCCCAGCATCTCCTGGCCTCCCTTATCTCTTCCCTTGCCCTTTCCCATGAGGCCATGGCCCTCTCTCAGGTGCACTATATTATGTCCCTTTTTATCCCCAGCATCTCCTGGCCTCTCCTATCTCTTCCCTGGCCCTTGCCCATGAGGCCATGGCCCTCTCTCAGGTGCACTATATTATGTCCCTATTTATCCCCAGCATCTCCTGGCCTCCCCTATCTCTTCCATGGCCCTTCCCCATGAGGCCATGGCCCTCTCTCAGGTGCACTATATTATGTCCCTATATATCCCCAGCATCTCCTGGTGTCCCCTATATCTTCCCTGTCCCTTCCCCATGAGGCCATGTTCCTCTCTCAGGAGCACTATATTATGTCCCTATTTATCCCCGGCATCTCCTGGCCTCCCCTATCTCTTCCCTGGCCCTTCCGCATGAGGCCATGGCCCTCTCTCAGGTGCACTATATTATGTCCCTATATATCCCCAGCATCTCCTTGCCTCCCCTATCTCTTCCCTGGCCCTTCCCCAAGAGGCCATGGCGCTCGCTCAGGTGCACTATATTATGTCCCTTTTTAACTCCAGCATCTCCTGGCCTCCCCTATCTCTTCCCAGGCCCTTCCACATGAGGCCATGGCCCTCTCTCAGGTGCACTATATTATGTCCCTATATATCCCCAGCATCTCCAGGCCTCCCCTGTCTCTTCCCTGGCCCATCCACTTGAAGCCATGGCTATTTTTTGGGTGCATTATGTCCCTTGAAAATTTAGGGGGGCGCCGATGCTCTTTCTGCACAGGGCACCAAAAAATCTTGTTTCGGCCCTGTATATATATATATATATATATATATATATATTATGTCCCTATTTATCCCCGGCATCTCCTGGCCTGCCCTATCTCTTCCCAGGCCCTTCCCCATGAGGCCATGGCCCTCTCTCAGATGCACTATATTATGGTCCTATTTATCTCCAGCATCTCCTGGTGTCCCCTATCTCTTTCCGAGCCCTTCTCCATGAGGCCATGGCCCTCTCTCAGGAGCACTATATTATGTCCCTATTTATCCCCAGGATCTCCTGGCCTCCCCTATCTCTTCCCTGGCCCTTCCGCATGAGGCCATGGCCCTCTTTCAGGTGCACTATATTATGTCCCTATATATCCCCAGCATCTCCTGGCCTGCCCTATCTCTTCCCAGGCCCTTCTCCATGAGGCCATGGCCCTCTCTCAGGAGCACTATATTATGTCCCTATTTATCCCCGGCATCTCCTGGCCTCCCCTATCTCTTCCCTGGCCCTTCCGCATGAGGCCATGGCCCTCTCTCAGGTGCACTATATTATGTCCCTATATATCCCCAGCATCTCCTGGCCTGCATTATCTCTTCCCAGGCCCTTCCCCATGAGGCCATGGCCCTCTCTCAGATGCACTATATTATGGTCCTATTTATCTCCAGCATCTCCTGGCCTCTCCTATCTCTTCCCTGGCCCTTCCCCATGAGGCCATGGCCCTCTCTCAGGTGCACAATTATATGTCCCTATCTATCCCCAGCACCTTCTGGCCTACCGTATCTCTTCCCTGGCCCTTCCACATGAAGCCATGTCCCTCTCTGAGGTGCACTATATTATGTCCCTATTTATCCCCAGCATCTCCCGGCCTCTCCTATCTCTTCCCTGACCCTTCCCCATGAGGCCATGGCCCTCTCTCAGGTGCACTATATTATGTCCCTATTTATCCCCCGCATCTCCTGGCCTCCCCTATCTCTTCCTTGGCCATTCCCCATGAGGCCATGGCCCTCTCTCAAGTGCACTATATTATGTCACTTTATATACCCAGCATCTCCTGGTGTCCCCTATCTCTTCCCTTTCCCTTCCCTATGAGGCCATGGCCCTCTCTCAGGTGCACTATTTTATGTCCCTATTTATCCCCAGCATCTCCTTGCCTCTCCTATCTCTTACCTGGCCCTTCACCATGAGGCCATGCCCTCTTCAGGTGCACTATTTTATGTCCCTATTTATCCCCAGCATCTCCTGGCCTCCCCTATCTCTTCCCTGGCCCTTCCCCATGAGGCCATGGCCCTCTCTCAGGTGCACTATATTATGACCCTATTTATCCCCAGCATCTCCTGGCCTCCCCTATCTCTTCCCTGACCCTTCCCAATGAGGCCATGGCCCTCTCTCTGGTGCACTATATAATGTCCCTATTTATCCCCAGCATCTCCTGGCCTCCCTTATCTCTTTCCTTGCCCTTTCCCATGAGGCCATGGCCCTCTCTCAGGTGCACTATATTATGTACCTTTTTATCCACAGCATCTCCTGGCCTCCCCTGTCTCTTCCCTGGCCCTTCCCAATGAGGCCATGGCCCTCTCTCAGGTGCACTATATTATGTCCCTTTTTATCCCCAGCATCTCCTGGCCACTCCTATCTCTTCCCTGGCCCTTGCCCATGAGGCCATGGCCCTCTCTCATGTGCACTATATTATGTCCCTATTTATCCCAAGCATCTCTTGGCCTCCCCTATCTCTTCCCTGGCCCTTCCCCATGAGGCCATGGCCCTCTCTCAGGTGCACTATATTATGTCCCCATATATCCCCAGCAACTCCTGGTGTCCCCTATCTCTTCCCTTGCCCTTCCCCATGAGACCATGGCCCTCTCTTAGGTGCACTACATTATGTCCCTATTTATCACCGGCATCTCCAGGCCTGCCCTATCTCTTCCCAGGCCCTTCCCCATGAGGCCATGGCCCTCTCTTAGATGCACTATATTATGTCCCTATTTATCTCCAGCATCTCCTGGCCTCTCCTATCTCTTCCCTGGCCTTTCCCCATGAGGCCATGGCCCTCTCTCAGGTGCACTCTTATATGTCCCTATCTATCCCCAGCACCTTCTGGCCTCCCGTATCTCTTCCCTGTCCCTTCCCCATGAGGCCATGGCCCTCTCTCAGGTGCACTATATTATGTCCCTATATATCCCCAGCATCTCCTGGTGTCCCCTATCTTTTCCCTGGCCCTTCCCCATGAGGCCATGGCCCTCTCTCAGGTGCACTATATTATGTCCCTATTTATCCCCAGCATCTCCTGGCCTCTCCTATCTCTTACCTGGCCCTTCACCATGAGGCCATTGCCCTCTTTCAGGTGCACTATTTTATGTCCCTGTTTATCCCAAGCATCTCTTGGCCTCCCCTATCTCTTCCCTGGCCCTTCCCCATGAGGCCATGGCCCTCTCTCTGGTGCACTATATTAAGTCCCTATATATCCCCAGCTTCTCCTGGTGTCCCCTATCTCTTCCCTGTCCCTTCCCCATGAGGCCATGGCCCTCTCTCAGGTGCACTATATTAAGTCCCTATTTATCCACGGCATCTCCTGGCCTCCCCTATCTCTTCCCTGGCCCTTCCGCATGAGGCCATGGCCCTCATGGGGAAGGGACACTATATTATGTCCCTATATATCCCCAGCATCTCCAGGCCTCCCCTGTGTCTTCACTGGCCCTTCCACAAGAAGCCATGGCTATTTTTTGGGTGCATTATGTCCCCTTGAAAAATTAGGGGGGCGCCGACGCTCTTTCTCCACAGGGCACTAAAAAATCTTGTTACTGCACTGTATATATATATATATATATATAAATATATATTATGTCCCTATTTATCCGAGGCATCTCCTGGCTTCCCTATCTCTTCCCAGGCCCTTCCCCATGAGGAAATGGCCCTCTCTCAGATGCACTATATTATGGTCCTATTTATCTCCAGCTTCTCCCTTTTTCAGGTGCACTATTTTATGTCCCTATTTAACCCCAGCATCTCTTGGCCTCCTGTACCTTTTCCCTGGCCCTTCCCCATTAGGCCATGGCCCTCTCTCAGGTGCACTATATTATGTCCCTATATATCCCCAGAATCTCCTGGTGTCCCCTATCTCTTCCCTGGCCCTTCCCCTTAAGGCCATGGCCCTCTCTCAGGTGCACTATATTATGTCCCTATTTATCCCCGGCATCTCCTGGCCTGCCCTATCTCTTCCCAGGCCCTTCCCCATGAGGCCATGGCCCTCTCTCAGATGCACTATTTTATGTCCCTGTTTATCCCAAGCATCTCTTGGCCTCCCCTATCTCTTCCCTGGCCCTTCCCCATGAGGCCATGGCCCTCTCTCTGGTGCACTATATTATGTCCCTATTTATCCCCAGCATCTCCAGGCCTCCCTTATCTCTTCCCTTGCCCTTTCCCATGACGCCATGGCCCTCTCTCAGGTGCACTATATTATGTCCCTTTTTTTCCCCAGCATCTCCTGGCCTCTCCTATCTCTTCCCTGGCCCATGCCCATGAGGCCATGGCCCTCTCTCAGGTGCACTATGTTATGTCCCTGTTTATCCCCAGCATCTCCTGGCCTCCCCTATCACTTACATGGCCCTTCGCCATGAGGCCATGGCCCTCTCTCAGGTGCACTATATTAAGTCCCTATATATCCCCAGCTTCTCCTGGTGTCCCCTATCTCTTCCCTGTCCCTTCCCCATGAGGCCATGGCCCTCTCTCAGGTGCACTATATTAAGTCCCTATTTATCCCCGGCATCTCCTGGCCTCCCCTATCTCTTCCCTGGCCCTTCCGCATGAGGCCATGGCCCTCATGGGGAAGGGACACTATATTATGTCCCTATATATCCCCAGCATCTCCAGGCCTCCCCTGTCTCTTCCCTGGCCCTTCCACAAGAAGCCATGGCTATTTTATGGGTGCATTATGTCCCCTTGAAAAATTAGGGGGGCGCCGACGCTCTTTCTCCACAGGGCACTAAAAAATCTTGTTACTGCTCTGTATATATATATATATATATATATATATATATATAAATATATATTATGTCCCTATTGATCCCAGGCATCTCCTGGCTTCCCTATCTCTTCCCAGGCCCTTCCCCATGAGGCCATGGCCCTCTTTCAGATGCACTATATTATGGTCCTATTTATCTCCAGCTTCTCCCTTTTTCAGGTGCACTATTATATGTCCCTATTTAACCCCAGCATCTCTTGGCCTCCCGTACCTTTTCCCTGGCCCTTCCCCATGAGGCCATGGCCCTCTCTCAGGTGCACTATATTATGTCCCTATATATCCCCAGAATCTCCTGGTGTCCCCTATTCTTCCCTGGCCCTTCCCCTTAAGGCCGTGGCCCTCTCTCAGGTGCACTATATTATGTCCCTATTTATCCCCGGCATCTGCTGGACTGCCCTATCTCTTCCCAGGCCCTTCCCCATGAGGCCATGGCCCTCTCTCAGATGCACTTTTATATGTCCCTATCTATCCCCAGCACCTTCTGGCCTCCAGTATCTCTTCCCTGGCCCTTCCACATGAAGCCATGTCCCACTATCAGGTGCAATATATTATGTCCCTATTTATCCCCAGCTTCTCCTGGTGTCAACTATCTTTTCCCTGGCCCTTCCCCATGTGGCCATGGCCCTCTCTCAGGTGCACTATATTATGTCCCTATTTATCCCCAGCTTCTCCTGGCCTCTCCGATCTCTTACCTTGCCCTTTTTCAGGTGCACTATTTTATGTCCCTATTTATCCCCAGCATCTCTTGGCCTCCCGTATCTTTTCCCTGGCCCTTCCCCATGAGGCCATGGCCCTCTCTCAGGTGCACTATATTATATCCCTATATATCCCCAGAATCTCCTGGTGTCCCCTATCTCTTCCCTGGCCCTTCCCCTTAAGGCCATGGCCCACTCTCAGGTGCACTATATTATGTCGCTATTTATCCCCAGCATCTCCTGGCCTCTCCTCTCTCTTTCCTGGCCCTTCACGATGAGGCCATGGCCCTCTTTCAGGTGCACTCTTTTATGTCCCTATTTATCCCCAGCATCTCTTGGCCTCCCCTATCTCTTCCCTGGCCCTTCCCCATGAGGCCATGGCCCTCTCTCAGGTGCACTATATTATGACCATATTTATCCCCAGCATCTCCTGGCCTCCCATATCTCTTCCCTGACCATTCACCATGAGGCCATGGCCCTCTCTCAGGTGCACTATATTTTGTCCCTATTTATCCCCAGCATCTCCTGGCCTCCCTTATCTCTTCCCTTGCCCTTTCCCATGAGGCCATGGCCCTCTCTCAGGTGCACTATATTATGTCCCTTTTTATCCCCAGCATCTCCTGGCCTCTCCTATCTCTTCCCTGGCCCTTGCCCATGAGGCCATGGCCCTCTCTCAGGTGCACTATATTATGTCCCTATTTATCCCCAGCATCTCCTGGCCTCCCCTATCTCTTCCATGGCCCTTCCCCATGAGGCCATGGCCCTCTCTCAGGTGCACTATATTATGTCCCTATATATCCCCAGCATCTCCTGGTGTCCCCTATATCTTCCCTGTCCCTTCCCCATGAGGCCATGTTCCTCTCTCAGGAGCACTATATTATGTCCCTATTTATCCCCGGCATCTCCTGGCCTCCCCTATCTCTTCCCTGGCCCTTCCGCATGAGGCCATGGCCCTCTCTCAGGTGCACTATATTATGTCCCTATATATCCCCAGCATCTCCTTGCCTCCCCTATCTCTTCCCTGGCCCTTCCCCAAGAGGCCATGGCGCTCGCTCAGGTGCACTATATTATGTCCCTTTTTAACTCCAGCATCTCCTGGCCTCCCCTATCTCTTCCCAGGCCCTTCCACATGAGGCCATGGCCCTCTCTCAGGTGCACTATATTATGTCCCTATATATCCCCAGCATCTCCAGGCCTCCCCTGTCTCTTCCCTGGCCCATCCACTTGAAGCCATGGCTATTTTTTGGGTGCATTATGTCCCTTGAAAATTTAGGGGGGCGCCGATGCTCTTTCTGCACAGGGCACCAAAAAATCTTGTTTCGGCCCTGTATATATATATATATATATATATATATATTATGTCCCTATTTATCCCCGGCATCTCCTGGCCTGCCCTATCTCTTCCCAGGCCCTTCCCCATGAGGCCATGGCCCTCTCTCAGATGCACTATATTATGGTCCTATTTATCTCCAGCATCTCCTGGTGTCCCCTATCTCTTTCCGAGCCCTTCTCCATGAGGCCATGGCCCTCTCTCAGGAGCACTATATTATGTCCCTATTTATCCCCAGGATCTCCTGGCCTCCCCTATCTCTTCCCTGGCCCTTCCGCATGAGGCCATGGCCCTCTTTCAGGTGCACTATATTATGTCCCTATATATCCCCAGCATCTCCTGGCCTGCCCTATCTCTTCCCAGGCCCTTCTCCATGAGGCCATGGCCCTCTCTCAGGAGCACTATATTATGTCCCTATTTATCCCCGGCATCTCCTGGCCTCCCCTATCTCTTCCCTGGCCCTTCCGCATGAGGCCATGGCCCTCTCTCAGGTGCACTATATTATGTCCCTATATATCCCCAGCATCTCCTGGCCTGCATTATCTCTTCCCAGGCCCTTCCCCATGAGGCCATGGCCCTCTCTCAGATGCACTATATTATGGTCCTATTTATCTCCAGCATCTCCTGGCCTCTCCTATCTCTTCCCTGGCCCTTCCCCATGAGGCCATGGCCCTCTCTCAGGTGCACAATTATATGTCCCTATCTATCCCCAGCACCTTCTGGCCTACCGTATCTCTTCCCTGGCCCTTCCACATGAAGCCATGTCCCTCTCTGAGGGGCACTATATTATGTCCCTATTTATCCCCAGCATCTCCCGGCCTCTCCTATCTCTTCCCTGACCCTTCCCCATGAGGCCATGGCCCTCTCTCAGGTGCACTATATTATGTCCCTATTTATCCCCCGCATCTCCTGGCCTCCCCTATCTCTTCCTTGGCCATTCCCCATGAGGCCATGGCCCTCTCTCAAGTGCACTATATTATGTCACTTTATATACCCAGCATCTCCTGGTGTCCCCTATCTCTTCCCTTTCCCTTCCCTATGAGGCCATGGCCCTCTCTCAGGTGCACTATTTTATGTCCCTATTTATCCCCAGCATCTCCTTGCCTCTCCTATCTCTTACCTGGCCCTTCACCATGAGGCCATGCCCTCTTCAGGTGCACTATTTTATGTCCCTATTTATCCCCAGCATCTCCTGGCCTCCCCTATCTCTTCCCTGGCCCTTCCCCATGAGGCCATGGCCCTCTCTCAGGTGCACTATATTATGACCCTATTTATCCCCAGCATCTCCTGGCCTCCCCTATCTCTTCCCTGACCCTTCCCAATGAGGCCATGGCCCTCTCTCTGGTGCACTATATTATGTCCCCATATATCCCCAGCAACTCCTGGTGTCCCCTATCTCTTCCCTTGCCCTTCCCCATGAGACCATGGCCCTCTCTTAGGTGCACTACATTATGTCCCTATTTATCACCGGCATCTCCAGGCCTGCCCTATCTCTTCCCAGGCCCTTCCCCATGAGGCCATGGCCCTCTCTTAGATGCACTATATTATGTCTCTATTTATCTCCAGCATCTCCTGGCCTCTCCTATCTCTTCCCTGGCCTTTCCCCATGAGGCCATGGCCCTCTCTCAGGTGCACTCTTATATGTCCCTATCTATCCCCAGCACCTTCTGGCCTCCCGTATCTCTTCCCTGTCCCTTCCACATGAAGCCATGTCCCACTATCAGGTGCACTATATTAAGTCCCTATTTATCCCTAGCATCTCCTGGTGTCCCCTATCTCTTCCCTCGCCCTTCCCCATGAGGCCATGGCCCTCTCTCAGGTGCACTATATTATGTCCCTATTTATCCCCAGCTTCTCCTGGCCTCTCCTATCTCTTTCCTGGACCTTCACCATGAGGCCATGGCCCTCTTTCAGGTACACTATATTATGTCCCTATTTATCCCCAGCATCTCCTGGCCTCCCCTATCTCTTCCATGGCCCTTCCCCATGAGGCCATGGCCCTCTCTCAGGGGCACTATATTTTGTCCCTATATATCCCCAGCATCTCCAGGCCTCCCCTGTCTCTTCCCTGGCCCATCCACATGAAGCCATGGCTATTTTTTGGGTGCATTATTTCCCCTTGAAAAATTAGGGGGGCGCCGATGCTCTTTCTGCACAGGGCACCAAAAAATCTTGTTTCGGCTCTGTATATATATATATATATATATATATATATATTATGTCCCTATTTATCCCCGGCATCTCCTGGCCTGCCCTATCTCTTCCCAGGCCCTTCCCCATGAGGCCATGGCCCTCTCTCAGATGCACTATATTAGGGTCCTATTTATCTCCAGCATCTCCCTTTTTCAGGTGCACTATTTTATGTCCCTATTTAACCCCAGCATCTCTTGGCCTCCCGTACCTTTTCCCTGGCCCTTCCCCATGAGGCCATGGCCCTCTCTCAGGTGCACTATATTATGTCCCTATATATCCCCAGAATCTCCTGGTGTCACCTATCTCTTCCCTGGCCCTTCTCCTTAAGGCCATGGCCCTCTCTCAGGTGCACTATATTATGTCCCTATTTATCCCCGGCATCTCCTGGCCTGCCCTATCTCTTCCCAGGCCCTTCCCCATGAGGCCATGGCCCTCTCTCAGATGCACTATATTAAGGTCCTATTTATCTCCAGCATCTCCTGGCCTCTCCTATCTCTTCCCTGGCCCTTCCCCATGAGGCCATGGCCCTCTCTCAGGTGCACAATTATATGTCCCTATCTATCCCCAGCACCTTCTGGCCTACCGTATCTCTTCCCTGGCCCTTCCACATGAAGCCATGTCCCTCTCCGAGGTGCACTATATTATGTCCCTATTTATCCCCAGCATCTCCCGGCCTCTCCTATCTCTTCCCTGACCCTTCCCCATGAGGCCATTGCCCTCTCTCAGGTGCACTGTATTATGTCCCTATTTATCGCCAGCATCTCCTGGCCTCCCCTATCTCTTCCTTGGCCATTCCCCATGAGGCCATGGCCCTCTCTCAGGTGCACTATATTATGTCCCTATATATCCCCAGCATCTCCTGGTGTCCCCAATCTTTTCCCTGGCCCTTCCCCATGAGACCATGGCCCTCTCTCAGGTGCACTATATTATGTCCCTATTTATCACCGGCATCTCCTGGCCTGCCCTATCCCTTCCCAGGCCCTTCCCCATGAGGCCATGGCCCTCTCTCAGATGCACTATATTATGTCCCTATTTATTTCCAGCATCTCCTGGCCTCTCCTATCTCTTCCCTGGCCCTTCCCCATGAGGCCATGGCCCTCTCTCAGGTGCACTTTTATATGTCCCTATCTATCCCAGCACCTTCTGGCCTCCAGTATCTCTTCCCTGGCCCTTCCACATGAAGCCATGTCCCACTATCAGGTGCAATATATTATGTCCCTATTTATCCCCAGCTTCTTCTGGTGTCAACTATCTTTTCCCTGGCCCTTCCCCATGTGGCCATGGCCCTCTCTCAGGTGCACTATATTATGTCCCTAATTATCCCCAGCTTCTCCTGGCCTCTCCGATCTCTTACCTTGCCCTTCACCATGAGGCCATGGCCCTTTTTCAGGTGCACTATTTTATGTCCCTATTTATCCCCAGCATCTCTTGGCCTCCCGTATCTTTTCCCTGGCCCTTCCCCATGAGGCCATGGCCCTCTCTCAGGTGCACTATATTATGTCCCTATATATCCCCAGAATCTCCTGGTGTCCCCTATCTCTTCCCTGGCCCTTCCCCTTAAGGCCATGGCCCACTCTCAGGTGCACTATATTATGTTCCTATTTATCCCCAGCATCTCCTGGCCTCTCCTCTCTCTTTCCTGGCCCTTCACGATGAGGCCATGGCCCTCTTTCAGGTGCACTCTTTTATGTCCCTATTTATCCCCAGCATCTCTTGGCCTCCCCTATCTCTTCCCTGGCCCTTCCCCATGAGGCCATGGCCCTCTCTCAGGTGCACTATATTATGACCATATTTATCCCCAGCATCTCCTGGCCTCCCATATCTCTTCCCTGACCATTCACCATGAGGCCATGGCCCTCTCTCAGGTGCACTATATTTTGTCCCTATTTATCCCCAGCATCTCCTGGCCTCCCTTATCTTTTATCTTGCCCTTTCCCATGAGGCCATGGCCCTCTCTCAGGTGCACTATATTATGTCCCTTTTTATCCCCAGCATCTCCTGGCCTCTCCTATCTCTTCCCTGGCCCTTGCCCATGAGGCCATGGCCCTCTCTCAGGTGCACTATATTATGTCCCTATTTATCCCCAGCATCTCCTGGCCTCCCCTATCTCTTCCATGGCCCTTCCCCATGAGGCCATGGCCCTCTCTCAGGTGCACTATATTATGTCCCTATATATCCCCAGCATCTCCTGGTGTCCCCTATCTCTTCCCTGTCCCTTCCCCATGAGGCCATGTTCCTCTCTCAGGAGCACTATATTATGTCCCTATTTATCCCCGGCATCTCCTGGCCTCCCCTATCTCTTCCCTGGCCCTTCCGAATGAGGCCATGGCCCTCTCTCAGGTGCACTATTTTATGTCCCTATATATCCCCAGCATCTCCTTGCCTCCCCTATCTCTTCCCTGGCCCTTCCCAATGAGGCCATGGCACTCGCTCAGGTGCACTATATTATGTCCCTATTTAACTCCAGCATCTCCTGGCCTCCCCTATCTCTTCCCAGGCCCTTCCACATGAGGCCATGGCCCTCTCTCAGGTGCACTATATTATGTCCCTATATATCCCCAGCATCTCCAGGCCTCCCCTGTCTCTTCCCTGGCCCATCCACTTGAAGCCATGGCTATTTTTTGGGTGCATTATGTCCCCTTGAAAATTTAGGGGGGCGCCGATGCTCTTTCTGCACAGGGCACCAAAAAATCTTGTTTCGGCCCTGTATATATATATATATATATATATATATATATTATGTCCCTATTTATCCACGGCATTTCCTGGCCTGCCCTATCTTTTCCCAGGCCCTTCCCCATGAGGCCATGGCCCTCTCTCAGATGCACTATATTATGGTCCTATTTATCTCCAGCATCTCCTGGTGTCCCCTATCTCTTCCCTGGCCCTTCCGCATGAGGCCATGGCCCTCTCTCAGGTGCACTATATTATGTCCCTATATATCCCCAGCATCTCCTGGCCTGCCCTATCTCTTCCCAGGCCCTTCTCCATGAGGCCATGGCCCTCTCTCAGGAGCACTATATTATGTCCCTATTTATCCCCGGCATCTCCTGACCTCCCCTATCTCTTCCCTGGCCCTTCCGCATGAGGCCATGGCCCTCTCTCAGGTGCACTATATTATGTCCCTATATATCCCCAGCATCTCCTGGCCTGCATTATCTCTTCCCAGGCCCTTCCCCATGAGGCCATGGCCCTCTCTCAGATGCACTATATTATGGTCCTATTTATCTCCAGCATCTCCTGGCCTCTCCTATCTCTTCCCTGGCCCTTCCCCATGAGGCCATGGCCCTCTCTCAGGTGCACAATTATATGTCCCTATCTATCCCCAGCACCTTCTGGCCTACCGTATCTCTTCCCTGGCCCTTCCACATGAAGCCATGTCCCTCTCTGAGGTGCACTATATTATGTCCCTATTTATCCCCAGCATCTCCCGGCCTCTCCTATCTCTTCCCTGACCCTTCCCCATGAGGCCATGGCCCTCTCTCAGGTGCACTATATTATGTCCCTATTTATCCCCCGCATCTCCTGGCCTCCCCTATCTCTTCCTTGGCCATTCCCCATGAGGCCATGGCCCTCTCTCAAGTGCACTATATTATGTCCCTTTATATACCCAGCATCTCCTGGTGTCCCCTATCTCTTCCCTTTCCCTTCCCTATGAGGCCATGGCCCTCTCTCAGGTGCACTATTTTATGTCCCTATTTATCCCCAGCATCTCCTTGCCTCTCCTATCTCTTACCTGGCCCTTCACCATGAGGTCATGCCCTCTTCAGGTGCACTATTTTATGTCCCTATTTATCCCCAGCATCTCCTGGCCTCCCATATCTCTTCCCTGGCCCTTCCCCATGAGGCCATGGCCCTCTCTCAGGTGCACTATATTATGACCCTATTTATCCCCAGCATCTCCTGGCCTCCCCTATCTCTTCCCTGACCCTTCCCAATGAGGCCATGGCCCTCTCTCTGGTGCACTATATTATGTCCCTATTTATCCCCAGCATCTCCTGGCCTCCCTTATCTCTTTCCTTGCCCTTTCCCATGAGACCATGGCCCTCTCTCAGGTGCACTATATTATGTACCTTTTTATCCACAGCATCTCCTGGCCTCCCCTGTCTCTTCCCTGGCCCTTCCCAATGAGGCCATGGCCCTCTCTCAGGTGCACTATATTATGTCCCTTTTTATCCCCAGCATCTCCTGGCCACTCCTATCTCTTCCCTGGCCCTTGCCCATGAGGCCATGGCCCTCTCTCATGTGCACTATATTATGTCCCTATTTATCCCAAGCATCTCCTGGCCTCCCCTATCTCTTCCCTGGCCCTTCCCCATGAGGCCATGGCCCTCTCTCAGGTGCACTATATTATGTCCCCATATATCCCCAGCAACTCCTGGTGTCCCCCTATCTCTTCCCTTGCCCTTCCCCATGAGACCATGGCCCTCTCTCAGGAGCACTATATTATGTCCCTATTTATCACCGGCATCTCCAGGCCTGCCCCATCTCTTCCCAGGCCCTTCCCCATGAGGCCATGGTACTCTCTTAGATGCACTATATTATGTCCCTATTTATCTCCAGCATCTCCTGGCCTCTCCTATCTCTTCCCTGGCCTTTCCCCATGAGGCCATGGCCCTCTCTCAGGTGCACTCTTATATGTCCCTATCTATCCCCAGCACCTTCTGGCCTCCCGTATCTCTTCCCTGTCCCTTCCACATGAAGCCATGTCCCACTATCAGGTGCACTATATTAAGTCCCTATTTATCCCTAGCATCTCCTGGTGTCCCCTATCTCTTCCCTCGCCCTTCCCCATGAGGCCATGGCCCTCTCTCAGGTGCACTATATTATGTCCCTATTTATCCCCAGCTTCTCCTGGCCTCTCCTATCTCTTTCCTGGCCCTTCACCATGAGGCCATGGCCCTCTTTCAGGTGCACTATATTATGTCCCTATTTATCCCCATCATCACCTGGCCTCCCTTATCTCTTCCCTTTGCACTTTCCTATGAGGCCATTGCCCTCTCTCAGGTGCACTATATTATGTCCCTTTTTATCCCCAGCATCTCCTGGCCTCTCCTATCTCTTCCCTGGACCTTGCACATGAGGCTATGGCCCTCTCTCAGGTGCACTATATTTTGTCCCTATTTATCCCCAGCATCTCCTGGCCTCCCCTATCTCTTCCATGGCCCTTCCCCATGAGGCCATGGCCCTCTCTCAGGGGCACTATATTATGTCCCTATATATCCCCAGCATCTCCAGGCCTCCCCTGTCTCTTCCCTGGCCCATCCACATGAAGCCATGGCTATTTTTTGGGTGCATTATTTCCCCTTGAAAAATTAGGGGGGCACCGATGCTCTTTCTGCACAGGGCACCAAAAAATCTTGTTTCGGCTCTGTATATATATATATATATATATATATATATATATTATATCCCTATTTATCCCCGGCATCTCCTGGCCTGCCCTATCTCTTCCCAGGCCCTTCCCCATGAGGCCATGGCCCTCTCTCAGATGCACTATATTATGGTCCTATTTATCTCCAGCATCTCCTGGTGTCCCCTATCTCTTCCCTGGCCCTTCCCCATGAGGCCATGGCCCTCTCTCAGGAGCACTATATTATGTCCCTATTTATCCCCGGCATCTCCTGGCCTCCCCTATCTCTTCCCTGGCCCTTCCGCATGAGGCCATGGCCCTCTCACAGGTGCACTATATTATGTCCCTATATATCCCCAGCATCTCCTGGCCTGCCCTATCTCTTCCCAGGCCCTTCCCCATGAGGCCATGGCCCTCTCTCAGATGCACTATATTATGGTCCTATTTATCTCCAGCATCTTATGGCCTCTCCTATCTCTTCCCTGGCCCTTCCCCATGAGGCCATGGCCCTCTCTCAGGTGCACAATTATATGTCCCTATCTATCCCCAGCACCTTCTGGCCTACCGTATCTCTTCCCTGGCCCTTCCACATGAAGCCATGTCCCTCTCTGAGGTGCACTATATTATGTCCCTATTTATCCCCAGCATCTCCCGGCCTCTCCTATCTCTTCCCTGACCCTTCCCAATGAGGCCATGGCCCTCTCTTTCAGGTGCACTTTATTATGTCCCTATTTATCCCCTACATCTCCTGGCCTCCCCTATCTCTTCCTTGGCCATTCCCCATGAGGCCATTTCCCTCTCTCAAGTGCACTATATTATGTCCCTTTATATCCCCAGCATCTCCTGGTGTCCCCTATCTCTTCCCTGGCCCTTCCCTGTGAGGCCATGGCCCTCTCTCAGGTGCACTATTTTATGTCCCTATTTATCCCCAGCATCTCCTGGCCTCCCCTATCTCTTCCCTGGCCCTTCCCCATGAAGCCGTGGCCCTCTCTCAGGTGCACTATATTATGACCCAATTTATCCCCAGCATCTCCTGGCCTCCTCTATCTCTTCCCTGACACTTCACAATGAGGCCATGGCCCTCTCTCTGGTGCACTATATTATGTCCCTATTTATCCCCAGCATCTCCTGGCCTCCCTTATCTCTTTCCTTGCCCTTTCCCATGAGGCCATGGCCCTCTCTCAGGTGCACTATATTATGTACCTTTTTATCCACAGCATCTCCTGGCCTCCCCTGTCTCTTCCCTGGCCCTTCCCAATGAGGCCATGGCCCTCTCTCAGGTGCACTATATTATGTCCCTTTTTATCCCCAGCATCTCCTGGCCACTCCTATCTCTTCCCTGGCCCTTGCCCATGAGGCAATGGCCCTCTCTCATGTGCACTATATTATGTCCCTATTTATCCCAAGCATCTCCTGGCCTCCCCTATCTCTTCCCTGGCCCTTCCCCATGAGGCCATGGCCCTCTCTCAGGTGCACTATATTATGTCCCTATTTATCACCGGCATCTCCAGGCCTGCCCTATCTCTTCCCAGGCCCTTCCCCATGAGGCCATGGCCCTCTCTTAGATGCACTATATTATGTCCCTATTTATCTCCAGCATCTCCTGGCCTCTCCTATCTCTTCCCTGGCCTTTCCCCATGAGGCCATGGCCCTCTCTCAGGTGCACTTTTATATGTCCCTATCTATCCCCAGCACCTTCTGGCCTCCCGTATCTCTTCCCTGTCCCTTCCACATGAAGCCATGTCCCACTATCAGGTGCACTATATTAAGTCCCTATTTATCCCTAGCATCTCCTGGTGTCCCCTATCTCTTCCCTCGCCCTTCCCCATGAGGCCATGGCCCTCTTTCAGGTGCACTATATTATGTCCCTATTTATCCCCAGCTTCTCCTGGCCTCTCCTATCTCTTTCCTGGCCCTTCACCATGAGGCCATGGCCCTCTTTCAGGTGCACTATATTATGTCCCTATTTATCCCCATCATCACCTGGCCTCCCTTATCTCTTCACTTTGCACTTTCCTATGAGGCCATTGCCCTCTCTCAGGTGCACTATATTATGTCCCTTTTTATCCCCAGCATCTCTTGGCCTCTCCTATCTCTTCCCTGGACCTTGCACATGAGGCTATGGCCCTCTCTCAGGTGCACTATATTTTGTCCCTATTTATCCCAAGCATCTCCTGGCCTCCCCTATCTCTTCCATGGCCCTTCCCCATGAGGCCATGGCCCTCTCTCAGGGGCACTATATTATGTCCCTATATATCCCCAGCATCTCCAGGCCTCCCCTGTCTCTTCCCTGGCCCATCCACATGAAGCCATGGCTATTTTTTGGGTGCATTATTTCCCCTTGAAAAATTAGGGGGGCGCCGATGCTCTTTCTGCACAGGGCACCAAAAAATCTTGTTTCGGCTCTGTATATATATATATATATATATATATATATATATATATATATATTATGTCCCTATTTATCCCCGGCATCTCCTGGCCTGCCCTATCTCTTCCCAGGCCCTTCCCCATGAGGCCATGGCCCTCTCTCAGATGCACTATATTATGGTCCTATTTATCTCCAGCATCTCCCTTTTTCAGGTGCACTATTTTATGTCCCTATTTAACCCCAGCATCTCTTGGCCTCCCGTACCTTTTCCCTGGCCCTTCCCCATGAGGCCATGGCCCTCTCTCAGGTGCACTATATTATGTCCCTATATATCCCCAGAATCTCCTGGTGTCCCCTATCTCTTCCCTTGCCCTTCCCCTTAAGGCCATGGCCCTCTCTCAGGTGCACTATATTATGTCCCTATTTATCCCCGGCATCTCCTGGCCTGCCCTATCTCTTCCCAGGCCCTTCCCCATGAGGCCATGGCCCTCTCTCAGATGCACTATATTAAGGTCCTATTTATCTCCAGCATCTCCTGGCCTCTCCTATGTCTTCCCTGGCCCTTCCCCATGAGGCCATGGCCCTCTCTCAGGTGCACAATTATATGTCCCTATCTATCCCCAGCACCTTCTGGCCTACCGTATCTCTTCCCTGGCCCTTCCACATGAAGCCATGTCCCTCTCTGAGGTGCACTATATTATGTCCCTATTTATCCCCAGCATCTCCCGGCCTCTCCTATCTCTTCCCTGACCCTTCCCCATGAGGCCATTGCCCTCTCTCAGGTGCACTGTATTATGTCCCTATTTATCGCCAGCATCTCCTGGCCTCCCCTATTTCTTCCTTGGCCATTCCCCATGAGGCCATGGCCCTCTCTCAGGTGCACTATATTATGTCCCTATATATCCCCAGCATCTCCTGGTGTCCCCAATCTTTTCCCTGGCCCTTCCCCATGAGACCATGGCCCTCTCTCAGGTGCACTATATTATGTCCCTATTTATCACCGGCATCTCCTGGCCTGCCCTATCCCTTCCCAGGCCCTTCCCCATGAGGCCATGGCCCTCTCTCAGATGCACTATATTATGTCCCTATTTATTTCCAGCATCTCCTGGCCTCTCCTATCTCTTCCCTGGCCCTTCCCCATGAGGCCATGGCCCTCTCTCAGGTGCACTTTTATATGTCCCTATCTATCCCCAGCACCTTCTGGCCTCAAGTATCTCTTCCCTGGCCCTTCCACATGAAGCCATGTCCCACTATCAGGTGCAATATATTATGTCCCTATTTATCCCCAGCTTCTCATGGTGTCAACTATCTTTTCCCTGGCCCTTCCCCATGTGGCCATGGCCCTCTCTCAGGTGCACTATATTATGTCCCTATTTATCCCCAGCTTCTCCTGGCCTCTCCGATCTCTTACCTTGCCCTTCACCATGAGGCCATGGCCCTTTTTCAGGTGCACTATTTTATGTCCCTATTTATCCCCAGCATCTCTTGGCCTCCCGTATCTTTTCCCTAGCCCTTCCCCATGAGGCCATGGCCCTCTCTCAGGTGCACTATATTATGTCCCTAAATATCCCCAGAATCTCCTGGTGTCCCCTATCTCTTCCCTGGCCCTTCCCCTTAAGGCCATGGCCCACTCTCAGGTGCACTATATTATGTCCCTATTTATCCCCAGCATCTCCTGGCCTCTCCTCTCTCTTTCCTGGCCCTTCACGATGAGGCCATGGCCCTCTTTCAGGTGCACTCTTTTATGTCCCTATTTATCCCCAGCATCTCTTGGCCTCCCCTATCTCTTCCCTGGCCCTTCCCCATGAGGCCATGGCCCTCTCTCAGGTGAAATATATTATGACCATATTTATCACCAGCATCTCCTGGCCTCCCATATCTCTTCCCTGACCATTCACCATGAGGCCATGGCCCTCTCTCAGGTGCACTATATTTTGTCCCTATTTATCCCCAGCATCTCCTGGCCTCCCTTATCTCTTCCCTTGCCCTTTCCCATGAGGCCATATCCCTCTATCAGGTGCACTATATTATGTCCCTTTTTATCCCCAGCATCTCCTGGCCTCTCCTATCTCTTTCCTGGCCCTTGCCCATGAGGCCATGGCCCTCTCTCAGGTGCACTATATTATGTCCCTATTTATCCCCAGCATCTCCTGGCCTCTTCCCTGGCCCTTCCCCATGAGGCCATGGCGCTCGCTCAGGTGCACTATATTATGTCCCTATTTAACTCCAGCATCTCCTGGCCTCCCCTATCTCTTCCCAGGCCCTTCCACATGAGGCCATGGCCCTCTCTCAGGTGCACTATATTTTGTCCCTATTTATCCCCAGCATCTCCTGGCCTCCCTTATCTCTTCCCTTGCCCTTTCCCATGAGGCCATATCCCTCTATCAGGTGCACTATATTATGTCCCTTTTTATCCCCAGCATCTCCTGGCCTCTCCTATCTCTTTCCTGGCCCTTGCCCATGAGGCCATGGCCCTCTCTCAGGTGCACTATATTATGTCCCTATATATCCCCAGCATCTCCTGGTGTCCCCTATCTCTTCCCTGTCCCTTCCCCATGAGGCCATGTTCCTCTCTCAGGAGCATTATATTATGTCCCTATTTATCCCCGGCATCTCCTGGCCTCCCCTATCTCTTCCCTGGCCCTTCCGCATGAGGCCATGGCCCTCTCTCAGGTGCACTATATTATGTCCCTATATATCCCCAGCATCTCCTTGCCTCTTCCCTGGCCCTTCCCCATGAGGCCATGGCGCTCGCTCAGGTGCACTATATTATGTCCCTATTTAACTCCAGCATCTCCTGGCCTCCCCTATCTCTTCCCAGGCCCTTCCACATGAGGCCATGGCCCTCTCTCAGGTGCACTATATTATGTCCCTATATATCCCCAGCATCTCCAGGCCTCCCCTGTCTCTTCCCTGGCCCATCCACTTGAAGCCATGGCTATTTTTGGGTGCATTATGTCCCCTTGAAAATTTAGGGGGGCGCCGATACTCTTTCTGCACAGGGCACCAAAAAATCTTGTTTCGGCCGTGTATATATATATATATATATATATATATATATATATATTATGTCCCTATTTATCCCCGGCATCTCCTGGCCTGCCCTATCTCTTCCCAGGCCCTTCCCCATGAGGCCATGGCCCTCTCTCAGATGCACTATATTATGGTCCTATTTATCTCCAGCATCTCCTGGTGTCCCCTATCTCTTTCCGGGCCCTTGTCCATGAGGCCATGGCCCTCTCTCAGGAGCACTATATTATGTCCCTATTTATCCCCGGCATCTCCTGGCCTCCCCTATCTCTTCCCTGGCCCTTCCGCATGAGGCCATGGCCCTCTCTCAGGTGCACTATATTATGTCCCTATATATCCCCAGCATCTCCTGGCCTGCCCTATCTCTTCCCAGGCCCTTCTCCATGAGGCCATGGCCCTCTCTCAGGAGCACTATATTATGTCCCTATTTATCCCCGGCATCTCCTGGCCTCCCCTATCTCTTCCCTGGCCCTTCCGCATGAGGCCATGGCCCTCTCTCAGGTGCACTATATTATGTCCCTATATATCCCCAGCATCTCCTGGCCTGCATTATCTCTTCCCAGGCCCTTCCCCATGAGGCCATGGCCCTCTCTCAGATGCACTATATTATGGTCCTATTTATCTCCAGCATCTCCTGGCCTCTCCTATCTCTTCCCTGGCCCTTCCCCATGAGGCCATGGCCCTCTCTCAGGTGCACAATTATATGTCCCTATCTATCCCCAGCACCTTCTGGCCTACCGTATCTCTTCCCTGGCCCTTCCACATGAAGCCATGTCCCTCTCTGAGGTGCACTATATTATGTCCCTATTTATCCCCGGCATCTCCTCGCCTGCCCTATCTCTTCCCTGACCCTTCCCCATGAGGCCATGGCCCTCTCTCAGGTGCACTATATTATGTCCCTATATATCCCCAGCATCTCCTGGCCTCCCCTGTCTCTTCCCTGGCCCTTCCCCATGAGGCCATGGCCCTCTCTCAGGTGCACTATGTTATGTCCCTATATATCCCCAACATCTCCTGGCCTCCACTATCTCTTCCCTGGCCCTTCCACATGAAGCCATGGCTATTTTTTGTGTGCATTATGTCCCCTTGAAAAATTAGGTGGGCGCCGATGCTCTTTCTCCACAGGGCACCAAAAAATCTAGTTACGGCTCTGTATAAATATATATATATATATATATATATATTATGTCCCTATTTATCCCTGGCATCTCCTCGCCTGCCCTATCTTTTCCCTGGCCCTTCCACATGAGGCCATGGCACTCTCTCAGATGCACTATATTATGTCCCTATATATCCCCAGCATCTCCTGGCCTCCCCTGTCTCTTCCCTGGCCCTTCCCCCTGAGGCCATGGCCCTCTCTTAGGTGCACTATATTATGTCCCTATTTATCTCCAGCATCTCCTGGCCTCCCCTATCTCTTCCCTGGCCCTTCCACTTGAGGCCATGGCCCTCTTTCAGGTGCACTATATTATGTCCCTATATATCCCCAGCATCTCCTGGCCTCCCCTGTCTCTTCCCTGGCCCTTCCACTTGAGGCCATGGCCCTCTCTCAGGTGCACTATATTATGTCCCTATATATCCCCAGCATCTCCTGGCCTCCACTATCTCTTCCCTGGCCCTTCCACATGAAGCCATGGCTATTTTTTGTGTGCATTATGTCCCCTTGAAAAATTAGGTGGGCGCCGATGCTCTTTCTCCACAGGGCACCAAAAAATCTAGTTACGGCTCTGTATAATATATATATATATATATATATATATATATATATATATTATGTCCCTATTTATCCCCGGCATCTCCTCGCCTGCCCTATCTTTTCCCTGGCCCTTCCACATGAGGCCATGGCACTCTCTCAGATGCACTATATTATGTCCCTATATATCCCCAGCATCTCCTGGCCTCCCCTGTCTCTTCCCTGTCCCTTCCCCCTGAGGCCATGGCCCTCTCTAAGGTGCTGTATATTATGTCCCTATTTATCTCCAGCATCTCCTAGCCTCCCCTATCTCTACCCTGGCCCTTCTACATGAAGCCATGGCCATTTTTTGGGTGCATTATGTCCCCTTGAATAATGAGGGGGGCGCCGATGCTCTTTCTGCACACGACACCAAAAAATCTAGTTACGGCTCTGTATATATATATATATATATATATATATATATATATATCTGGCTTTGATACCAGCCAGTACCACCCCAGCCATTTACCTCACCACACGTCACTGTATAGAATGAGAGATTACACTGGAATCAGATGAGTTTCTTAGTCTATACTACATTCACTTTGTTTGCTGTGTATCTATCAAGCAGCTCTGACATACAGAAAATGCTCTTTTACATTACGTCCTTTCACTCCTTGCCTTTACGTCCGGCTTCCTCTGTGAAAAGACTTTATTTAAATTAATAAAGCCTTTCTCTGCTGCCTGCCTCTTTTATCCATCTTACATATATAGAAGGGCAAATTTACCTACAAACTTTATTGTATTTCTATTTAATTTAGTTAAAATTTAAGCATTTTAAATTATAGCATAATTATATGGGAACTTTTCTACAGTTGACAAAGAATATTTGTGATAAAAAGATTGATTTCCACATAGAGCTACTGTTATAGTTTTGATTAATTGCACTCTAGAAAAATGGATACTGTGAAGGGGGACATATGTATATGTAAGCTGCTAATTAGGCAGACATTGTGCTATAGCTCTAATCATGATCTGCATGGGCGGGACATAACCTCTCTAATGGCTGGCCACTCCTCTCAGGTGAATAGCCACACCCCCTCAGAGAAATGACCATGCCCATGTGTGGGCCCCTATGAATGCATTCCCTGTTAGGCTCGTAATGCACCAGTCCCACATAGCTTATCTAACACATAAGGAAATAAAATAGTCTGGCTAATAATAACATTATCACAATTTTATATATAGATATTATTCTTGAATTATTACAGTTGTTTCTTTCTCAGCAGCTGTAGCTCTGAGTCTAAATCAGTCCCAGATAATGTATATAAGCTCCTGTACTGAGGATCTGCAGGGCTGTCAGTGATTATACTGCACATCCTGTGTATGTCATGGACTGGCCACCTGTACACTCTGCCTCTTACGTGTGGTTAGTTATCCTGCCGGTAACATGTTATGGACGTATAATCCCGGACTCATCCATTCAGTGTAAACTTGCTGCAGAAAAGTGTGTGTTTGAGTATAAATATTACCAAGATGGAGACGTCATTATCGGAGGACTAATATCTGCTCATTCCAAAACTGTAGAGCATAATTCTCATGATGGGATATCTGTATTACACAATATATGTGCACAGTAAGTCTTATGCTCACCAAAAGCTTATACCGGTATCGTTATCTCTTTAATTCAAAACTTAAATAAAAAACACTTATCTAATAAAAAAAACATCACAATAGTAGTTGGATTCAAATTAGAATAATAATTAATATGATGATAATTACTTTTAATAAGGTAATGAACCACATTAATGCTACCAATATGAGTCATTGGTGTGTGACACTATCACCTGTTATTACACCATAACCCTCTCATGTACAGACCACAGTCATTATAGTGTAATACTCACTCCAGATCTATCAGGCTGCACCGATGTTCCCTGCTAATGTCTCATCATATATACCTGTCACTGATCATTATACAGTGTGTGTTACACAGCGTGTGTGATATATACAGCAATGTGTGACACTATCACCTGTTATTACACCATAACCCTCTCATGTACAGACAACAGTCATTATAGTGTAATACTCACTCCAGATCTATAAGGCTGCACCGATGTTCCCTGCTAATGTCTCATCATATACACCTGTCACTGATCATTATACAGTGTGTGTTACACAGCGTGTGTGATATATACAGCAATGTGTGACACTATCACCTGTTATTACACCATAACGCTCTCATGTACAGACCACAGTCATTATAGTGTAATACTCACTCCAGATCTATCAGGCTGCACCGATGTTCCCTGCTAATGTCTCATCATATATACCTGTCACTGATCATTATACAGTGTGTGTTACACAGCGTGTGTGATATATACAGCAATGTGTGACACTATCACCTGTTATTACACCATAACCCTCTCATGTACACTCCACAGTCATTATAGTGTAATACTCACTCCAGATCTATCAGGCTGCACCGATATTCCCTGCTAATGTCTCATCATATATACCTGTCACTTATCATTATACAATGTGTGTTACACAGCGTGTGTGATATATATAGCAATGTGTGACACTATCACCTGTTATTACACCATAACCCTCTCATGTACAGACCACAGTCTTTATAGTGTAATACTCACTCCAGATCTATCAGGGCTGTACCAATGTTCCCTTCTAATTAGAGATTAGCGTGTTCGGTTTTCAGAGATCCGAAGCCACCCAAATTTTGTAGATCCAGGTCGGATCCAATCCAGCTCGGATGTTCCCACCTTACTCGGATATCTCAAATCGAGACAAAACCATAGAGACGAAATCTTGCAGCTCGCGAGCTTTCGTCTCTATATATAAAGGACGCGGCGGGCGCCATTTAGCTCTGGCTATGGAGACTGAACAGGGAGGTGTGGGTAATGTAGGGCTATGGAGAGGTGATGCGCTGTTCTGTCTGCTGATTCATTCTGGGCTGGTGTTGTTGTGCTGTCTGCTGTTTCCATCTGGGCTGTTTCTGATCCATCTGGCCTAGTGCTGTCTGCTGTGTCCATTTGCGCCCAAGTACTGGACCCCCAAAAAAATAAATATATATTTTTTATTGGTGTAAATATATTTGACTGTGTGCGTGTTAGACTTAACCGCACAAGATCTAGCAAGTCGGCAACACAACCTAGTGCTGCCCGACTCATCAATCTGTGCTCTGGGCCCAAGTTCTGGAGCAGGAAAAAAAATAAAAACATAGTGTATTTTTTTGTCAATTTTTTCCTGTGTGCGCACGACTACACGTGTGTGAATTTTGTATCCGCACCTTGGCTACACTATTGGTGTTTGTGACACTGCTTCAAGACCGAAGAAAAAATTGAGGGCTGTCACATGACAGGATAGCAAGGACAAGAACCACATGTTGTAGCTGCCGCCAGCAGTGCAAGGCCATCAACTTCCTCGTCCTCTATCAAGGCCCATGCCCCAGGGCTTAAGTCATGCCATCGATATGGTAAAGCTACTTTTACTGAAGTTAAGAAAAAAAATTGAAAGGGAATGTGCCTTTAGATAAACAAAAAATTGGCAATATGCCCTTCACTACACGAAGTGGCAAGGAAAGGATAAGGCCTTGGCCTTTCTTTATGAAGACTGCTAATTCTGATAGCCCTTCTGAAAAAACAACTGTGTGCCCTGAGAAATCAAAATCACAAATCACCGAGGAGAGTGCAAGTGTGTCCGCGGTTGCCATGTATGAGCCAGACCTAAATACTAGTGTACTGGAGGTTCCTCCAAGTTCCAACATTTGTGTGCCCTCTGTAAATGTGGGGAAGGGCAGTCAACATCTTGCAGACATAGTCATCGAGGATGCTTCTATGAAATTGCACATGGAGGAGGAGGATATTTTGGTAGTTGAAGGTGCTAAGGATGATGAGGATGTTGATGATGAAGATGTTGGTGATGAGGATGTTGATACTGAGGATGTCCTTTGTGTAAGTAAGGCAACAGCTGTTGGCCATGGTTTGAAAAAGCCAAAGCCCATTGTTGTCATGCCGGGACAAAAGACAAAAAAATCTACTTCTCACATTTGGAATTATTTCCAACCCGATCCGGACAACAGTTGTCAAGCCATATGTGCCCGTTGTGCCGACCTAAACCACCTAGGAACCTCCTCCTTGTTACCTCACTTGGAGCGCATTCATCAAATATAAGTGTATGTCACCAAGTTCCAAAACTCAAAACTTAACAAGTCCAGTGTCACCTACCTGCAGCACCTTCGATCTCAAACACCAACACTTGCATCATCAACATCCTCATTCGTGATCAGAAGTATTTAAAAAAAACTATTGACTATTAAACAGTCCTTTGATAGAGGAAGTAAGTATAACAGCTGTCACCCAGTTTCACAGCGGATCACTGACGCCATGACAGCTGTGCTAGTATTAGATGGTGAAATAATAAAAAATGAGGCTGATAGTGTGGAGGAAGTGCAAAAGGAGGATGAGGGGGAAATGTGTGTCCTATCTGACGCTAATGTGGATGTTGATGATAAGGATGTGGTTTGCGTAAATCAGCCACCAGTGGCAGCAGTTCTTGCTAATGATAAAATGAAAGCCAGAAAAGCAACGTTTTGGGTGTGGAATTATTTTAATCTAAATTCTGACAACAGTTGTGAAGGCATCTGTTCCATTTGCAAAGCCAAAGTTAACAGAGGAAGGGATGTTAACCATCTAGGCACCTCTTCCCTGTTACGTCATTTGCATTGAGTTCATGCAATTTGTTTAACAAAATTATAATTTGTAAATGAATAACAAGCAGTCCAGTATCAGCTACCAGCAGATTGGACCATAACATGCAATCTCCACCACCAACACCCTCATCATCAACCTCCTCCTTAATAATTGAAGGTAGTCCTTCCAAAAAATGTTTTGTGGGGCCCAAAGAAACCAAGGAGTTCAGCCACGAAAGTGTCAGTCCTAGTGGCTAAAGTGCTTGGCATGTTACACTGTGCATGTCCTTTATAATATCCCACATAATGGAGCGTACACACGGTCAGATTTGTCAGACTTGTCAGATTTGTCAGATGAACGATTGAACGATTAAACGATCTGAACGATTTGAACGATTTTAACAAAGTTTTGAACGATTTGAACGATTTAACGATTTTTGACTGCATTAAAATGAATGGAATCGTCCAAGTCTGACTGCAAACCCATCAGATGTCAGAAATCGTTATCTGACCATCGGGAACGCGCATCGTTGATCGTCCATCGTTCAGGCATGTCAGATATGAACGATTTTCCTTCAGATATAAACGACTGAACGATTTTTAAATCGTTATCGTTCATATCTGAAGGAAAAATCTGATCGTGTGTATGCACCATAAGAGTGGGAGGGAGGGACAATTCCATCTTGCGCCTCTTTCCTTTATATTTGGCACAATTTGGGGCATTGCCGACTGACATTATTATAGTTTATTAAACTGCCATCCTGTCTGCCTCTGCTGTGTGCAATGTTTCATAGATGTCTGATATTTTTTTAAACTGTCGTGCGTTTGTGCCGCTGCTCTGTCGCTTACTTTACCAGCCAGTTCACTGCAGCCTTTGGCCAATATTGGTGAAAAATAGTTAAATCAATATTGTGAGCTGTGAGGTGGTTAAAAATGCCTATAAATGACTGAAAGTCATTGTTATTAATGTTAATAATACTGTAGGAACAAAAACAGGCCCACATTACGTGGTTTTAGCTGTTTTTATGACTTTTTAAGTAAAAATCCAGATCCAAAACCAAAACCAAAATACGAAAACAAAACACGGAGTAAAAAAATCCAAAACCAGATTTAGATCCAAAACCAGGGGAGATCCAGATCCAAAACCAAAACACAGGGGTCAGCGCATATCTCTAGTTTATATATTATAAAATATGAAATAGTTTGGACAAATTAAGTTTAATGCATCCGAATACTTGAATAAGTTTGAGGATAGATAAGCACCCTGTTTGATATGTAATTTTGTTAGGTAAGTTAAGGGTTAAAAGCTGGAGGGAGATGTGGTTAGTATTCGTCACTTGAGGAGTATAAGCCTATGGTAGGATTTATGGGAGGGCTTAGAGGTCCCATATAAATAGCCTGGTGAGGGGAGACATCTTCCTCTTTCGGCCATCTTGTGCAGCCAGGCGCCGCATGGTTCTCTGCTGCACCCCTCCACCCCCCCATTCCCCCACTACTTAAGAACAGGGGGGCACCTCCCTGCACAGCCCCCCCTGCTCTGCCAGCACCAGAGACCCCCCTTGGTGTGGTGTCCCCTAGCGCGCCACCCACCAACTTGTCCCCGATCCCCTTGTGTTTAGGGGCGGCTGGTGCACAGCACAATAATCCTGCCCCATTCAAGCCTACAATGACGCGCCGCCGGGCTGCCCTCCCCCTTATTTCCCTGCCACGGGGATGCTGCACATAAGCCCAATGCATTTTTCAGCCCCTTATCATCCGCCCCGCTTCTGCACTGCCAGCCACTGCCCCCACTCTCCTCCAGTTCGCCCCCTCCACTGCTAACATGGCCCCCCCTTTTTTTACCAGGGATTGGCGCCTCACTACAAGGCGCAATAGCTATGCCCTTCCAGCCGCATGCCACTACAGCTGTTTTCCTGAACCCATACTTGTTTTCACCCCCCCTCACACCCCTCCCCCCCAAAACCTGATCCCGTACCCCCGCTGGCTACAGCATCTCCTGCTCTTTCTTCTGCGGTGGGACTTTGTTGCGTGGGTTTCAACGGATATTTTTTCGAGCCCCCAGGTTACAGTTTTTTGAGCGTCTAGGCCCATTGTCCAAGTCCTGCGGACAGATGGTGCTGATGTCGAATCATGTCATGGTGGGCGCACCGCGCAGCGAGGGACTGTTGGCGACCACAAAGGAGCCAGTAGCTGGGCCTTCCACGTCAGGATCAGGTGAGCATGGTGTTAACCCATTTGCGCAGCACACATTCCCCTTCCACTAATGTTTCTAGCGATTCTTCCAGTTCATTTGTAAATCCACGCAAGCTTATGCGTTACTTAGTGCACATTTAATGGGAACCAAGGGTGCCCTTAGAGATTTAACACAGTGTCAGCAATTGAGGTACCAGATGAAGCGCGGGTTATGGTTCACTGAGCGAATACGGCTATCCTTAAAGGTTTAAAGTTTTAAAGTAGGGAGCAGTTAGGGAAGAGTAAATTTGTGGATATGTTTGTGATTACGGCTGACGCACGTAGGTTTAGTTCAGGCTAAGTCAGCAGGAGTAATGGCGGGGGCCTTCGGGTATGTTATGTTTTTGCGGCGTGCTACCTTGAGTCTAGACACAACAGGAGGAACAGGCAGTGTTTTCAATTAGGTTTCAAGGATGTTGAGGTTTGGCTTGCTCGACCAACTGCCTAGCTTGCCTGTGGAATCCTTTGTTGGTCGGAAGCAGCCCTTTCTGGCCTGCCCAGATCTGTGGGCATCAGCCGCTGGTAGTGCTATGCGTGTAATAACATGCAGGGTCATATGGGGCAGGCTGTGGATACAGTCATATCTGCATGCTCTGCGGGAGCATTCATCCAGCCAAGGTGTGCGGGTTGGTCTGCCGCACAGGGTCAATGAGAATATTGAAGCAGCAGCGCAGAGGTGTTCAGAAAAGCACCGTCATTGATTAATTTGGGGTTTTTTGGCGTGGGTTTCCATTTATCTTTGACACAGGAATATCCGTGGTTTCTGAGAGGAATCTGAAAGCGGAAGTCGGGTGGGGGCCCATGCGTGGTTCCTTTTGCTCCACCCACTTTTTGTTGGGTTTAGGTGCACCGCCTTCAAGGGGGTGTCGTAGAAGGAATTGGGTAAATTGGGGTTGTTACAGAGTCTCTTACATAAATGGAAGGGTTCGGCAATCACACAAAATATCTGTCAGATCACTGCGTCATTTAACAAATGGGGGGAGGGCTGTACTAGCTAAGGCAGATATCGCATCTGCTTTTTGACTGATGCCCATTTCACCCTGAGTCCTTTAAATATTTGGGGTTTGGAGTTGCAGGGCTCAATTACGTTACATAGAGGGAAAGCCCTTATGGCCTTGTGGTTAAGATGACTGTTTTTACATGCCGGCCGATTGGCCTTTTCATTTCGTGTACTTTATTTGAAGGTTTTAGTTACTTTTTCAGTAGTTGTCCATGCGGGTATTGGGACATACTGTTGTGTCCCGCTACCTGGATGTTTTCATGTTATGGGGCTAGTAGATACCAGAGTTTGCCCATATTTAATTAATTTCCTTAGTTTAGTCGTTATGGGAGCCCCAATGGCTCGTGACAGGTAAGAAGGTTCAGTTATGCGCATTATCTTATTTGCGGATAGAAATCGATACCTTGATAGGATTATGCCGCTTGCCTAGGGCGAAGGCGTGGCCCTTTGGGGAGTTACTAGTAGCATTTCATTTTGGCAAAAAAAAAAAATAAATAAAAAAAGTTTTGCTACTACAGTTGCAGTCGCTATCGGGCCCCCTCAGTTTGGCATTTAGAGTCATACATAGGGGTCGGTTTTTCAGTAGACAGCTAGAAGGAGCCACAGAAGGGGTTAGGAAGCCTCGTTACCTCATATGCGTCCCTCTGGAACGAAGTGGACATGCTGTGCATTTGTTTGTTTTTTATGCGCAAATTCAACGGAGTACAGTTCTGCTCGCGTCACCCGTAGCCAAGTCCGAACTTAGACCATTACATATGCATCCTGTTCCTTAAGTGGTGCATTTGAAGGGGAGTGTGGCATGGAGCCTTGGCCGGTTTCCTGTGGGGTTCAGGGCCTAGACAGGAACATCCTTATTCTTGAGAATTTTTCAATTGTAGTGGCGGTCGAACTGCAGTCCAGCAAGCCTTGCATTAGGCAAATCCTGTTTGGTGATAACTTAGGTGTGGTATAAGAAGGCTGTAATCTAGGACGGACTTGGATCTGGCCTCGTAGTGGTTAGGCATCTATGTGTTTAAGGAAAATTGAGTTTAGGGCACGGCATGTTTTCGGGCTTTGCTACCAAGATAGCGGACATCTTATATCGTTCAGTAAGACATGTTTCATTCGCTCACTCCTCCTGCTAATTTACATGGTTTCTCCTTCCCCTTCCATGCCTGGCGGATCATCACGCCGGCATCCAGGGACTAGCACGGAAGTCATGGGCACCAGTACATTAAGACCTACATGCTAGTTTTGTGCGATTGGCAAGGTGTTTAGCTTCCAAGAGCGGGCGGTTTCAGATGGTTAATGATTGTATGGCAGAGTTTGACTGTAGCTGCTATGACAGGGGTCGTTCCAAGGCGGCTTGTCTCCAGCATTACCCAGTATAATTTTCCAAGTTGCACGTTTGGCGGATCCTGACAAATTATTTGTATTAAACAAGGCATTTACTAGGGTGTGCAAGAGAGTATTAACAAAGGCATTTAATAGGGTGTGCAAGAGAGTATTAACAAAGGTATTTAATAGGGTGGGCAAGAGAGTATTAACAAAGGTATTTAATAGGGTGGGCAAGAGAGTATTAAAGGCATTTAATAGGGTGGGCAAGAGAGTATTAACAAAGGTATTCAATAGAGTGGGCAAGGGAGCGTCCTAACAAAGGCATTGCGCGGAGCCCCATCAATGCAGCCCTATTACAGGATTTGATTGGGCCAGTAAAGGAGTGGCTTCGGTCAAGTGCTAGGTGCCCCCCCCCCCTTTTTGGTTAGCATTTTCATTAGCTTACTTTAGGGCTTTTAGGATGGGCGAGCTAGTTGCTGCTACTAAGATTTCTGCGCTATCAGGTTTAATGTTAAAATATGGTGGTTATCAAACCGGTATTGAGCTTGTGCTGAATAGATGGGTCTAAGACAGATTAACTGGCAGGGAGCGAGGGATTTCTATTCAGATGCATGCAGATCCAGTGATTTGGCCAGTTGCTCTTTGGGGTACTTTAATAGGGTTTGCCCTCCAGGTGGCGGGCAGTGGTTATCCATGTTAATCTAACTCCCTTTGTCCAGGTCGTAGTTTACGAGGGTGTTTCAGAATTATATTATAGCTAGGGCAGTGGAAGTCGTATTTAAAACAAGTAGCATTAAGTAGTTGCGCTCCTTGCGAGTTTGTTGGGAAACCCTGGGGCCTTATGCCTACTGCCGCTAGGGATTCTGAAAGGATTTTCAGCTTTTGCCCTCAAGGAGGTTTTGCTGTTTTTCATCTTCAGATGGGTCACCCAACTATTTGTTTCCCTTTCCTTGGTTGTTGTTGTTATTATACATAGCAATTTCTGTTTGTATTAAATACCAATATCTGTCTGTATAAATGCCAATTCTGTCTAGGTGAACTTTCAGACAGGGTTGTCCGGGAGTGGTAACTGTCGGGTGTGGGAAAATTCCTATATTTACTGGGCTAGCCAGCACCCTTTGGAGTTACATGCCCAATTTTGGTTGTGAGTGCGTAAGTGGCATTGCTTAGGATTACGAGAAATGCACTGTAAGTGCCTGCTAGATGCCCCATGGGCAGCAGAGGAGAAGTTTGGGGCCAGACTTGGGAGGCAATGATTTGGTCGCGTTCGTGGGTATTGAACAGATATGGCCATTGCACGCTTGTCATTTAGCGTTTGGTGGACGCGTCATACAATACCCAAGTTTATGTCACGGGGCAGAGAGCTTTCTTAGGCCCGACGGGGTACATCTCACGAGCGCGCGGCAAGAGCGGTTGACCGATGACCTCTGAAGTTTTCAATTTCATTAAGAAGGTCACAGTTTTGGTGGCGGGCCTGGTTCTGCGAACCGGGCTTTGGCGGGAAGCAGTGCTCATGGGCGGCCTATTATTAGCGCAGGAGTGCCTGTGGTAGCATTCTTCCTTTGAGAGCGGCCAGTTTGTCACCGCCTAAAGGGGGGACATGGTCATTGTTCCAAGGGAGGGACCAATGCTGTGCCAATTAGGGAAGGATGGTACTGCCCCAGGTCAGTCTGTGCAGGGCGGGGATCCGCCCCTATTATTTAGTATTGGTATCCATCGGGCTGTGGCCTTGGAGCACTGCTTTCTTCTTGCCACCTATTCTAAAATTTCAATTTGATCAATAAATTCTGGCTGTGACCTCTTTGAATTCCATATTCATGTGTCAGTGTGTTTATTTCTAGGTTTAGGTTTAAGTTAAGTTAACAAAAGGGAATAATAAAACAAATGGGTGACTTAAGTACTGTAAATAATAGGTTCAGCAGTCACCAATAACATTGTACCTGCAAGATTGTTTTTTGACATTTTAATAAACCATCAAATTTGCCACATCTAACTGTTGGAGATAATCATTACTATTTGCTGCTGTACTGAAAATGTCTAAACTTAGCCCCATTATTAAGTTCAATGCAGCACATTAGCCAAAATCTAACAAATAACGCTACACACATGTCGCCCATATTCATCCCATAGTATCATTCTTTCTAAACTTGGACCCTAGCTAACTTTTTAATACTTTTTGTATTTCTGCAAAAAGTGCCTTAATCTTCCTCTACAATGTGTATGCGAAATAGAGACCGTAATAAGAAACACAGAGTTATACATTATTGAAACATCAAAAAGTATAACAGTGTTGTGGTAAAGGACACTTTTTGTTTTAGAGGTGATCCAAAAAAAACATGTAACATATGCTGGATTGTAAGGAATATACTTACCCTTGGTTTATTCTTTAGAGCATGAAGAGGATATCCTGCCTGCATTCTGCAGCCATCATGGAGGATCCTTGAAGTGAAGAGACATTCACAATGAATTTGGAAGCTGTGTGTCGCCCGCCCCTAATACACCACTAACAATGCCTACACCCCCGGCTCAACAATTTATTGATAATTCTGATGTAGTTCATAGTCAGGATGATCAGTTTTGGGGTTCATGATCACAACATCAGACCAAACTATTAGAATTCCTGAAATCCCAGATTCAGCATATTCCTGTCCAAACAAAATCTACCCAGCGTCTTAACATAAATGTCAGCACATTAACCAATGAGGTAACCATGGTGGCTAACACACTAGATTTAATGCGGGCAGAGCACAATAGCTCCTTTCTGCAGCTTATGGAAGACAACCAATGCTTCCATCAAACCTACATAAACTTGCTGGAGACCAATACAACCAACTAGCAGACCCTAATTGGGCTATTTCAATCACAAAATGCAGCTTTTCATGATTTAAATTCAACAATTTACCAAATAGAGACAAATAATTTCCTGCCTCTATGACGCATCATCCAGTACATCAGGTGTCACCAGCACTATAAATACACATGTTCTGAGCCCAGGAAAGTAAAACCTATGCAGACGAGCTTACCAAGCTTCTCATCCGCCAGCTTCCTGACCACTAGGGGGCGTCTGTGAGATCAATGTGATATATTTTATGTGTTTATACTATAATTCTAAAGCTCAAATAGTGGATAATTTTTTGGAAAATGTCTACATCAAACAATCATTTATGCACATTGGCAAGAGAGCTATAAATAAATATATAGAAGGGTGCTGACATGAGATGCTGCCCCAAGCAGCTGCAAATCAGAGATAGCTAGGCCCGTATTCAATATGAGAAGAAAAGTCCGGATCTGCGATACTTTTTTGCCAATGATGTCACTTTTGCCTGTTTTGCTTTTACCCCGTATTCAGTTTGAAAGACTTTCCGCCTAGGCGGAAAGTCAATGCAATGTAATAGGTGGAAAAGTTTCTCCTATGAATGGGAGGCGGAAAAAAGTGCTGAATTGGGATTTTGGGGTGCAACATTGCTGGAACACCCATGCAGCCTTCAGACAGTCCCCCAAAGGTAAATTGTGTAAAGTCAGCTGCTTAGTCAGCCAAGCTAGCTGGCTGACTAAGCTGCAGCAGAGAGCGGCACAAACATGTGGTAGAGGGAGTTGTAGTATGTATGTAGTTGAAGGCAGGACAGGAAGGGTTGGTTGGTAGTAAATTCAATGTAACTTTTTTATTCTGAAGCAAATTTATGAGGAAGGAGGGGAGGCATTTACAAAAAATATTTTACCCATTTACATCAGTCCTTGCCTCAGAAGAATCCTTGAGTGCTATGCTTGCTGCTTCTGGGAGTGGATTTTCATCCCCAGAAGGGGACCAGGAAGACTACGAGTAGTGTTTTAAAAAACAATTGACTTTTAAACAATCCTTTGATAAAGATTCCACTTCACTAGAAAAGCATTTCCCAACCTGTAAAGGGACATTAAAAAAAACCTTAATTAGTGGCCTCCAAAATGCAGTTGTACCCACTGTTCACTAAACCAAAGATATGTGAACAAGCCGAACAGAGAAAATGCAAGATTTAAGTTTTTCGATTAAAGTCTTACATTGTGTCTTTATTGAAAATCATTGAGTGCTATGCCTTCTGCTGCTGCTGCTTTGAGTGGATTTTTAATTCGCATTGCGAATTCAGGCAATATCACAGGGATTTACTATAAATCCCTTGCAGGGACAGAGCTTGCGATAAAGCTCTGTCCCTGCGGATCCCATCCGCACTCTAGACGCCGTATTTTCGGAAAAAATACCGTGACTAAGAGCCCATGCATGCGCCGACCCACCGTCGCTGCTACCCCCCACCGACGCTAAGCCCCGGCCCCGGTGCTAAACCCCACCCCCCATGATTGCGGACCCCTGTAACCCCCCTCCCCCCCGCTACCCCCCCCTCCCTTCATTACACTTACCTGCATCCTCCTGGCCTCCGGTGATCTTCTCCAGGCTTCCCGATCAGGTGATCTCCCATACTGCACTGGGGCCCGATCACCTTATGACCGGGCAGCAGTGCACTGTGGGAGACCAGCTGACCGGAGAGGAGCCATCACCGGAGGCCCGATCACCGGTCCCTGGATTCAGGATAGTAAAAAAAAATTGTTTCATTTTTTTTTTCTTTTTTTTACAGCAATCAGCTTGCGGTCTATTTAGACCACATAGCTGATTACTGGGACCAACTCCCGCCTCTGCTCTCCCCATTAGAGCAGAGTGGGAGCCCGGTAACCGGGGGAGACCCTTGATAACGTCACCTCCAGGTGGCGTTATTATCACAGGGATTTCCCTGGTATTTTTTTACAATTTATTTTTAGTAACTATGGTCAGATCACATTTCCCATTACAATTATGGGAAATGCGATCTGCTTTACTAAAAATAAGTGATAATTAGGGGTTGGAGTAGAATTTTACTAATTCTACTCCAATTGCCCTATAGTAACTACAGGTGAAACTAAAATAATGTGAAAAGGGTGTGAAAACACCCTTTTTCACTTTATTTTAGTAAAAATAATGTTAATAAATAGAGCCCTTAGTGTGATAAGATTAATTACTTATGAATAAGAATAACACACTGCACTACGACTTATAGTGTCACAATGTCGACAATAAACTGAGGTTTGGCCGACAGTGTTACCAAACAATAATAGCGCAGCTAAGTTGCTATCACACACATCTTTATTTTTTTTGTGGATTGATAATGATATTAGTAATTTAATTTCACTTTTATTTTTTTCACACTGGGGTAAGGCCCCCCTGAATGAGGCAGCAGCCCCTTGATTAGCAACACAGACAGCACCCCTTTTTATGGACAACAAAGCCCCCTTGCCGAGTGCAGACGGATGACCTGCAGAGTCACAAATACGTGGACAATAAACTGATAAACCTAATGGACAGGACAACAACACAGCAGCAGCCACAGGTAAGTGACAGGACAAGTGACACAGCAGCTGCAGCACCCACTGAAGGAAGCCCCCCTTTATATACTGCAGCCTAAGCCCCTTTATGAACAACACAGCAGCAGCCTTCAGCCCAAGACCCCAACTGGACACACACACTGAGTGACTGACAGTGATTTCTGACTACACATCTGCTAGCCTCTTTCTATCTACAGTTGGAGTGAAAATGGCGCAGATCGCGGGGACCTTTATATAATCCAAAACCTGCAAGAATCCTCCAGTGAGAGGAAGACGTTTTGCCTCGTTTTGAGATCTGAGTCAGGTGGGAAAAGCCGAGCCTAGCTCAGTTCTCACCTCGGATCTGAAAGTTTGGGTGGGTCCAGTTCTCAGAGAACCAGACTGCTCATCTCTAGATATATTTAGTCAACATTTATAATGTCATCATGCCATATGTCTACATTCACAATATAGACACTGACAATACCAAACATTTTGCATTTTTAAAAAGACATTTCCTATTCAGTTTTTAATGTAATCTATGCCAATCCCTAACCTGTTACCGAACCTTAACCACAGTCTAACCCTAATCACAAAATTAACCCTCACCTGAAACCTAACCATAACCACAGTCTAACTCTAATCACAACCCTAACCCTGACCTGTAACCTAACCCTGACCATAGTCTAACCCTAATCACAACCCTAACCCTAACCGGTAACCTAACCCTGACCATAGTCTAACCCTAATCACAACCCTAATTGCAAACTATCCCTAATACAAATTGCACTGTAACCTTAACACTGAGCATAAATAATCTGGCTGTCAACATTCACAATGTTAAAATTATATCAGTGTCGACATACAGTGCTAATTGTTAATATGTTGAAGGTCTACATTCTGTATATGTTGACATTCAGGCCATACCGATATTATGGTGTCTACATTCTAATCCTGGTATCTAATTAGCCCTGATCATTGTTCAATAAAAAAAAAACAGGTTATCGCGACTTGTGCCTGATGGACATTATCAAGCTATCTAATTAGATCCAATATTATTGTGAGAAATATGTCATGTTTTGTGGGAAAACACACAGGGTGTGTGAAATCTGTGCGTTTGTGCGATTTCTGCCATGAAAACAGGGCTGTTTTCTGGGATTTTGTTTCACTTTATTTGGCTAAAGGCTAGGATTACTGTCTTCCTTCTTCATGGGTAAATGCTGACTACACATTGGGTACAGCCACATTATATTCTAAAAACTGAACTTCTAAAGATAATTATTGTTTTAGTAAATGTAGAACATGCTCAATATTTTGCAGTATTAACATTGAAGAGTACAGGAGCATCCTGGCATTTATATTTGCTGTTGATGAAATTAACAAGGACCCCGACCTTCTCCCCAATGTTACTCTGGGCTATCACATATATAACACTTGTGGGGATCCAAAGAAGACCTTAGACTATGTCCTGCAGATATTGTCTGGAGAGAAGAAGGAAGCTCCTAATTATTCCTGTAGGGAACACAGGGAAGTAGCTGGATTTATCGGTGATTCTGGTTTCCATACAAGTCATGTGATGGCCCAGTTACTGAGCCTGTACCAGTACCCACAGGTAAGTGGTCTTAGCTTAATATTTGTATTTTATTATACCTGCTAATAATCTAAAATATCACTGTAATGAATTGCAAGAACTGTTCCAAAAAAGTTTTTGGACAAAGAGCCACTCAAATGTAAACACAAGCATAGAACAGGTAAAGGCAGTGGGATTGAATTGTATTATTGTATAGTAAATGTAAAACAATTCTGTGAATATCATTCATAGTCAAAACTACAGAAAAATTGGAGCACTAGAAACGGTACTAATGTTGGGTACACATGGAACGACTTGAAAAATATCTTTCAGTGAAGTCATCTTGTCGCATCTCTGAACAGGCAACATTGACGACATTGTCCAGATTATGTGTATGCGGGAACGTGCATTGTTGGTCATTCACTGCATAAAAATGAACGATGTGAACAATATATCATTGAACAATATTATTGTTCATATCATTCATAGATATCGTATGTATGCACCTTAAGTTGTAGTAAAAATGTCAAGCTTCGCTTTCATGAAAGTTGTTCTGAATATCTTTGAGTTCCCAGTTACCTGGTTATCCCACAGAATTCCATTTCACACTGTTTTTGTAATTTTTTCATTTTGTTGGCTCTATAAGACCTCCATTGGTTTATTGGCAATTAAACAATAAACACACCTTAACTTAAAACTAAACTTAAACTAATAAATAAAGACATATACACAATAACTAGAGCTGTGTGCTGACCCCATGTTTTTATTTTGGTTTTGGATCTGGATCGCCCCTGGTTTTGGATCTGGATTGGTTTTGCCAAAACTTCACCTCCATGTTGTGTTTTCGTGTTTTGGTATTGGATCTGGATTTTTTCTAAAATAAAGCAGCTAAAGTCACATAAAATGGGCCTTTTTTGTTCCTACGGTATTAATAACCTCAATAACATTTATTTCCACTTGTTTCCAGTCAATTTTGACCACCTCACAGCTCACAATATTGATTTGTTCATCTTCTTTAGGCCCAAACTTTGCACCAAGATAGCTGGCTGACTAAGCTAAGCTGCAGCAGTGGGTGGCACAAACACATGGCAGTTCAACTTCAAACATGGCACATTAGGAAACACTTATATTATTCAAGAGAGGCCTGTGGGAGTTGGAGTATGTATGTAGTTGAAGGTAGAATAGGGACTGGAAGGGTTGATTGGTAGTAAATTTAATTTAGTTTTTTAAATTAAAAGAAAATTTATTAGGGAGAAGGGGAGGGGAGGAGGCATTTACAAAAAAATGTGATACACTAAATTTGCATCAGTCCTTGCCATAGAAGAATCCTTGAGCATGGCTGCTGCTGCTGCTGCTGCTGCTGGGAGTTGATTTTATCATCCCAGATGGGGACCAGGAAGAGTGCTTTCCAAAAAAAATAAACAATTGACTTTAAATAATGCTTTGAAAATCTTCTATAAAGGCATTTCCCAACCTGTACAGGGACATAAAAAAACATAGTTAGTTAGTGGCCTTCAAACTGCCATTGTTCAAACAGTCCACTTAACCATATGAGATATGGGAACAAGCGGAACAGAGCAGCAAATGCAACATTTCAGATTTAAGGTTTAAGTCTTACGTTGTGTCTTTCTTGGGAATTCTTTCTTGAGCGCCATGCCTGCTTGCTGGGAGTGGATTTTTTTCATCCCAGAAGGGGACCAGGAAACGTGCTTTCCAAAAATAAATTAACAATTGACTTAAGTAATCCTTTGCAAACATTCTGTTTTGTAACAGAATTTCCCAACATGTACAGGGACATTAAAAAACAGAGTTAGTTAGTGGCCTTCAAATTGCCATTGTTCCCACTGTCCACTTCTTAGATATGTGAATATGTTAGAAATTAATGTAGAAGGCCAAAAATTGGGTGGACCACACGTGGCTGATTGATAAACCATGGCGACTGGATTAGTGTCATAAGGAAGAGGAGACTGCAAACTGGGTGTCATATTATGAGTTGGCCATATGGGGTATGTTGCTATTAAGGGATCAGGCTGGTTATCAGTGGACACATTATTATAGTTGTTGTTATTTTGGGTTGCCATCTCCTGAAGGGTGTTTACCAACAGACAGAGACTACCTATCAGCTCAGGCATAGACACTTCCTAAGGAACAGAGCTCTATTCTCTGGAGGGAAGACAAATAGGTGGGAGCCCCTGTTCCAACATCTGAAGCTCTTATCTCTCCACATCATCTATTATAGATGAATAAAAAATCTCATCAGGGACATCTAGCTCCTCTTTCTGTACCCTGCTCAGGCTTTTTGTACAGGAAGTCAAGGATGGATGGTTTGGAAGAAGGGCTAGCAACCAGTGCCAGATTAAGTTCCACATGGGCCTGGAGCTGAAATTTCTGAAGGGCCTATTGTGTGCCACCACAGGGGGTGTGACACATGTGCCGCGGGTGTGTGTGTATTGATGTGGGGTGCATGATCAGTGCTGTGGGGGTGTTATGTGCACAGGGAGAGTGGCTAGCATCATGGAGGGCATAGCTAACACATAAACATATAGTCTAATTTATGCATAGTAACCAGAGGAGATATGCACAAACAATAGCTTCAATTCATAGAGGGTGCTTAGTCAATAACATAAAGATCCAGATAAACATTGACATAAATGCCAGATTGACACAGCACCAAGTAGTATATATCAAAATACGAGCTTATTGCTAAATGATTTTCAAGCAGAAAAATTCCAAGCCATGACATTTTTTAAATAAAAAAGTTCAAATAATGGCATACTTATATTCATTATGGACAAAGGGCCTGATTCACTACAGATCGCTATTGCAATCGCAGCTGCAATTAAGAATGCAAGTCTGCTGCAAAATTATGCTAATGACTGTAATCGTAAAGCCGTCACACAGCCAGCATAGAGGCGCTCAAAGCCAGCATGGACGCCCTCTACCGCTTTACATTGCAATCCTGTGTATACATCAGGAACATCGAGTACCATCGGCCCCTCACACACACTGACCTTACTCAGAAATTGCTAACTTCATCGCACGCAGTGAGTATACAAGCTGCGTATGTCGTCACAGTGGTTAATTTATGCACGCCCATGCGATGGTGCTCAAATGGACAGTCACACCTGCGTTTCTGCAATCACTCCCCTGTCACCACCTCAAAATGCTCACATCCCGTCCCTCTATCTGCAGTGGCTTTGTATCTGCATGAGCAGTACGCATCATCGACCAATTTGCATACTCTGTTGCAATTGTGATCAGTGATGAATCAGGCCCAAAGTGTCAAGCCAGTAAAATCATCGGCCTGACAGCTGTTTCTGATGTACAATTTATTGTACACTCTTAATTTCACATTGATTTGCTGCATTTGGACAGTTTTGGTGAGAACCTACAACAGTAGGAGAAAGTGCAGGTTTTCCGAATTGATTAATGAATCTACATATTATTGTTCTTTATATGGTAAATGGCAACTACAGCTGGGACTAAACCAAATTCCAAAGACAGGTTTTCTTCTTTTTCGACATATTACACACATAGGGGCCTGATTCAGAGATGTACGCTCGCTAATTCCACCGCAGCTGCGAATATATATGCAGCGGCTGTGCGAAAATATGCAATTGCTGAGACGCCCACCAGCAGCTTCACAAACCCAACTGACTGTGGGCCTGATTCTGACCCGCTCGCGAGCGCTGAGGGAGCTCCGTCGTGCGCATGCGCGAGACCCGAATAACGATGGCAAAGCCGTCGCTATGGGTCTCGCACCAAAGGGGGCATGCTGTCGATGTTGATTGAGAGCACGCCCCCTGTGGTGGGCGTGCTGGGGGCATGGCTGCCCAGACGGAGGCGTTCCCATGGGAAGGCCTACCATCTGGGGCCGGCCCCACTGACATCACTAGTGATGTCAGTGGGAGTGCTTTTGGCTCTGATAGAGCCAAAAGCACTCCAGGGCTTGCGGCAGCGAGACCCTACCGCAGGGTCTCGTCGCAAGCCCAATGGTCGTGATGGTTTTGACCATTGCGACCATCTTTTTGGCCGCTTGCATAAGCTGTGGGTGGTCACCCACAGCTATGCGAGCGGCCAGGAGGCAGCTCCAATATTAGGTAGGAGGGCCCTGATTCAGAGCGAGCGCTCTTGTCAGAGCGTCTGGCTCTGAATCAGGCCCTATGTGCAAAGACACAGTATTGGTCGCGGATCAGTCAATAAATAGACGTTCTGATTAACCCTACAGTTGCGCAATATGGATACCAGAGTCGTTTTTACCGCATATGTCGGATCACAGTCGCAGTCGCAAGAAAAACCCTTCAAATATTCCCAACACACCGGTATTTGAGTCACCACCCAAACAGTCCCTGTGTGTCAATAACTTTGTGAATATGCTCACTGCCAGCAAATATGAAACTTGATGCGTGCGCAGGCGCAGATTACCGATAACTGCTCAACCAAACATCAGCATTGTGTCTGTTTCTAAATCAGGTCCATCGTACAGTCTCAGACACGTACACATGACAAATGCATAAAAGGGCTTTGGACAAAATAATAAATTACTTATCTTTTACACAATATTTATTTGTTAGATGAGGAAGGGGGTAAGGTGCTATTAATCCCAGTTTACCCTGTAACAGATGTGATGAAGACAAAATCTTTCACTGAGACTATCCTTTCCATACAGAGCACCAGATGGCTATTGTCTACAAAATGTCCTGTACCCCATTTAATAAATATATTCAGTGGGTAATTTCTGCTTTTGCAGTACCTTTTACATAGGCACTTATGGTCATGCTGAAGACACTGGTAAATGTTGATAGCAGCACTGCAGCCACCAGAGCACGACACCGTTAGCAGCAGCGACCAACCTAATGACTCCCTGACAATTCACACAGCAGCAGGATAAATCTCCGTTCTGACTGAGCTGCCTTCACGGAGCAGAGCATGTATGGGCTTAGGAAGCTATTCTGGGCGCGGAGTCCAGACTCGCTGACGGTGATAGGGTGGCTTCTATATGATGTCACGTGTTGCATGGTAAGAAAGGAGCTGTGCTATCCATTGAGTCACAATGCATTAGCCACGCAGGGAGGGGCCGGGCCAGAGACATGCTAACCACTACACCGGACATGTATCTATGCCCAGTCTTTTAATGATGGGATGCCGGGGAGGTAGGTTGCCGGCCTCCAATGTTTGAGTGGGCGGGGCCTCGGGCTGCTCTCATGCTGCAGCAGCCAGCAGGAAAAAAAAAATCCTGTCTACAGCAGTGGCTGTCTGTGGGCCTATCTCAATGTGGGTCCTGGAGCTGTAGCTCCATCTGCCCCATGGTTAATCCAGCCCTGCTAGCAACAGATGGGTATGGTCATTATCAAGACCTGGTCCCCCCAGTGGGTGTAGTCTGGGAGGTATTGGTTGGCATGCAGGCAGCGGAATAACAAAGGCATCCATGTTGCCTGTGCTTAGTATTCCATATTTTAGTTTGCGATTCAGGTAGGAATAAAGTCAGCTACAAACACAGAATCACTGGATGTCTTAGTGCATTCAGGCCAGATACGGTCCATGAATTCCCAGACAGACTCCGAACAGATGAATCTATTGCTTGTAATAATCTTTGATAATTCCTGGCAAAGGTGGATGTTATAGCCAGACACTTTGAAGGCTGTAACTTTGAACTGCTTTATAGAAAACATGTGAATGAAAATTTTCCACACTGCAGAACATGATGGAGAAATCCCTTGAAGTTCAGCACCTAGAGCATCTTTTTTCATGTTCTCTGAGGCCCCTCCTGACTTTTGTTTATGTTTTTGAATAGAACAGTTTTAGAATTTAGGATGTCTACTCTATATAGGTTTGTAAATAAATATAGGCTTTAGTTTTTTAGATCATATAACTTTATAAGCTGTTAGGATAACATTTCTGCTATATTTAAGATTAAAGAAAAACTTTTTGTAACCCAATAACTTAACAAAAGTTTTCATTGCAATATTTATGCAGACCGCTTGACAGACAGCAGCACAGCACACCTGCGCACCTACGCCGTTGACAGTGACAACCAGGTGTGGCTGACATACACACAATAAAAATTGTTTATTATTTTGGGCAGCAGCCCCTTGACAGACAGGAGCACAGCACCCCTGTGCACCTATGGCGATGACAGTGACAGCAAGGAGTGGCTGACACGCACAAAACAAAAATTGTAAAAAAAGACAATATGTATTTTATTTTTTCAGCTCCAGAACTTGGGCCCAGAGCACAGATTAATCATGACTGGAGTCGGGCAGCACTAGGTTGCAACTTGCATTGCTGGCTGTATCTTGTGCGGTACTGTGGTTAAACCTAACACGCATGCAAACACACACACAGAAAAATAAAAAAGACACTTTGATTTTTTTTTAATATATATATATATATATACATATATATATATACAGTATATATATATATATATATATATATATATAATTTTTTATTCCAGAACTTGTGCCCAGATGGACACAGCACCATCCCAGATGTATCTGCAGTTCTGCACTAGCCCATATGGACACAGCAGACAGCAAAGCACCAGCCCAGGACAGAGCAGACAGCACAGACAGCCCAGATGTACACAGAAGACAGCACAATGACAGCACCAGCCAAGCCAGAATGGATGAGCACCAGCCCAGGACACATTAGACAGCACCAACACTTCTCCCAGCCCTACACTACCCACCCTCCCTGTTCAGTCTCCACAGCCGGAGTGAAGTGGCATCCATCGCGTGGTCCCTTATATACTACATTGATCATAGAGACGAAAGCTCGTGAACCACGAGATTTCAGACTCTATAGTTTTACCTCGGTTTGAGATTCGAGTCAGGCCGGAAAATTCGAGCCTGCTTGGATCCGACTCGGATCTGCTAAATCCTGCAATTTTGTTTATGGAAGGATGTCATACGGTATATTATGTCAGCAATCTTTATAAAGGACTATTTAACACATGATTGTACCTAGGGATGAGTGGGTTTGGATTTCTGAAATCCGAACCCCCCCGAGCCCCCCCGATCCGAGCTGGGAACCGAGTCCGGCTTGGGTTTTCCCGCCTGAATCGGATCTGAAATCGAGCAAAAAATCATCATCCTGCCTTCTGGATCTCATGGGTTTTGGATTCTGTAAAAGGTCCCCGTGTCGGCGCCTTTTCTCACTCCGGCTGTGGACAGTGAAGAGGGAGGGTGGGAGCTAGGGCTGGCTGGGCTGTATTGTGCTGCTGTTGTCCATAGGGGCTGTGTCCACAGTCCAAAGGGGCTGACTGGGCTGTGTTATGCTGCTGTTGTCCATAGGGGCTGACTGGGCTGTGTTGTGCTGCTGTTGTCCATAGAGGCTGGCTGGGCTATGTTGTGCAGTCAGTTGTCCATAGGGGCTGTGTCCATTCCAAAGTCTATAGGGGCTGGCTGGACTGTGTTGTGCAATGTCCCATAAAGGCTGTATTCCTAAATGGGTGCTGTAGTGTTCTCCAGGGGGTGATCTGTCCATCACAGGTGCTCCCGCACAGTGCACTCCAAAAAAAAATATTTTTTTTTCTCTGTTTGTGAATTATGTGCACTGTAGCCACACGTGCATCTACAAAGCAGCGCCAAGTGTGCACCTGTATCATAAATCAAGGGCTGGCTGGCTTGTCCATTAAAGGGTGCTGTAACCCCCAAAGTGCACTCCAAAAAAAATATATATATTATTTCTGTGTTTGTGAATTGTGTGCGCAGTAGCCACCCGTGCATCAACAAAGTACTGTAGCTCCAAGCGTGCCCCTGTGTCATAAGTAAAGGGGCCAGCTGGCTCATCTGTTAAAGGGTGGTGTAACCCCCAAAGTGCAATCCAAACAAATAAAAAAATAATTATTTCTGTGATTGTGAATTGTGTGCGCTGTAGCCGCACGTGCATCAACAAAGTAGCGCCAAGCGTGCGCCTGTGTCATAAATCAAGGGCCGGCTGGCTTGACCGTTAAAGGGTGGTGTAACCCCCAAAGTGCACTCCAAACAAAATAAAAAAATATTTTCTGTGTTTGTGAATTGTGTGCACTGTGGCTGCACGTGCATCAACAAAGGAGTAGCGCCAAGCGTGTGCCTGTGTCCCATAAGTAAAGGGCCGGCTGGCTCATCTATTAAAGGGTGCTGTAACCATCAAAGTGCACTCCAACAAAAATTAAAAATTCTTCTTTTCTGTGTTGTGAATTGTTTGCACTGTGGCTGTATGTGCATCAACAAAGGAGCAGCGCCAAGCGTGCGCCTGTGTCCCATAAGTAAAGGGCTTGCTGGCTCATCTCATAAAGGGTGATGTAACCCCCAAAGTGCACTCCAAACAAGATAAAAAATTATTTTCTGTGTTTGTGAATTGTGTGCACTGTGGTTGCCCGTGCATCAACAAAGGAGCAGCACCTAGCATGTGCCTGTGTCATAAGTCTTTTAAAGGGTGGTGTAACCCACAAAGTGTGCTCCACAAAAAATAAACAATTCTTCTTTTTTTTCTGTCTTTGTGAATTGTGTTCACTGTACCTGCACGTGCATCAACAAAGGAGCAGTGTCAAGCATGCGCCTGTGTCATAAGAAAAGGGCCAGCTGGTTTGACTGTTACAGGGTGCTGTAACCCCCAAAGTGCACTCCAAACAAAATAAAAAATAATTTTCTGTGTTTGTGAATTGTGTGCACTGTGGCTGCATGTGCATCAACAAAGAACCGCCAAGTGTGCGCCTGTGTCATAAGTAAAGGGCCAGCAGGCTCGTCCATTAAAGGGTGCTGTAACCCCCAGAGTGCACTCCAAAAAATATTTTTTTTTTCTGTGTTTGTGAATTGTGTGCACTGTACGTGCATCCTCAAAGCAGCAGCGCCAAGTGTGCGTCTGTCTGTTAAAGGGTGGTGTAACCCCCAAAGTGCACTCCAACAAAAATAAAACATTTTCTTCTGTGTTTGTGAATTGCGTGCTCAGTAGGTGCATCCTCAAAGCAGCAGCGCCAAGCGTGCATCTGTCTATTAAAGGGTGGTGTAAACCCCAAAGTGCACTCCAACAAAAATAAAACATTTTCTTCTGTGTTTGTGAATTGTGTGCACTGTATGTGCATCCTCAAAGCAGCAGCACCAAACGTGCATCTGTCTGTTAAAGGGTGGTGTAACCCCCAAAGTGCGCTCCACAAAAAATAAACAATTCTTCTTTTTTTGCTGTGTGTGTGTGAGAAATGTATGCGCAGTAGCCGCACGTGCATCAACAAAGGAGCAGCACCAAGCATGCGCCTGTGTCCCATAAGTCTGTTAAAGGGTGGTGTAACCAAAAAGTACTCCAAAAAATAAAAAAATATTTTATTTCTGTGTTTGCGACTTGTGTGCACTGTACCCACACATGCATCAACACAGTAGCAGCGCCAAGTGTGCACCTGTGTCATAAGTCAAGGGCCGGTTTGGACATCTGGACCGGACTGAAGGATGTGCCAACAATTTCTGACATGTCTACTGTCACTGCATATGATACTGTTACCACTGACAGAATGGTGGAGGATTACATTGGTGACAGCATCTAAGTAGGCATGTCAGACAGTCCATACCTGTACTGGCAGGAAAAAGAGGCAATTTGGAGGTCCCTGTCAAACTGGCTTTATTTTACCAGAGGTGTCCCCCCTCCAGTGTGTACTCCGAAAGAGTGTTTAGTGCAGCCGGGAACCATGTCAGCGAAAGGAGTAGGAGGTTGCTTTCACAAAATGTGGAGAAGATGATGTTCATAAAAATTAATTATCAACTCTTCGAGGGAGACCAGCCTCCAGAACGTACAGAGGGACCTGTGGTGGTGGATTCCAGTGGGGATAAATTAATACTCTGTGAGGATGAAGATTTTACAACACTGAAGAGGGTGAGGAATCGGTGGATGAGGAGGATGAGGACGACATCTTGCCTCCGTAGAGTCAGTTTGTGCAGGGACAGATTAATTGCCAGCTTGTTTTGTGGGGGCCCAAACGAACCAATCATTTCAGCCACAGTCGTGTGGCAGACCCTGGAGCTGAAATGATTGGTTTGTTAAAGTGTGCATGTTCTGTTTATACAACATAAGGTGGGTGGGAGGGCCCAAGGACAATTCCATCTTGCACCTCTTTTTTTTCTTTGCATTATGTACTGTTTGGGGCCTAGTTTTTCAAACTGCCATTCTGTCTGCCACTGCAGTGTCACTCCTAGATGGGCCATGCCCACTCGTGTCGCTTAGCGTAGTCATCCAGCTACCTCGGTGCAACCTTTTGGACTAAAAACAATATTGTGAGGTGTTCAGAATAGACTGGAAATGAGTGGAAATTAAGGTTATTGAGGTTAATAATAGCATAGGAGCAGAAAAACCCAAAAATTCTGTGATTTTAGCTGTTTTTATGCTTTTTAAAAAAAAAAATACAGATCCAAAACACAAAAACCCAGAACCCAAAACACGGAAGGGTGGTTTTAGCAAAACCAATCCAGATCCAAAACACAAAGAAAAATCCAGATCCAAAACCAAAACACAAAACACAAAAAGTGGTCGGTGCACACCCCTAATTGTAACCATAAAGGTATGCTTGGTAGAATTTTTTCACTTTTGACTATTGACTATTATGGCTCAATAGAAAAAAACAGAAATCTCCATAGAGAATTCCGAAGGGTGGTGGGGGGGGCGGTGTGTTTAGGGGGATACACCTCAAAAGCTATTTGAGGTTAACGGGTTGAAATTTGGCACAGATGTGTAGAACTGTTGCTCAGTGCTGCGTGCAAAATTGAGGATTTGGGCGTAATCTAAAGCTCCAACTGTCACTTTTTTCTGACATTCTCAATTAGGACAACTTTTCTGCTGTTCTTTATGGGGGATATTTGGGAAGGAATAACTCAGGGTAGGGGGTGAATTTAGACTTGGAGTTTGTTTTATTAGGTAGCTATTGTTCCAGAATAGGGCCTTTTGGAGTTCCGGTAACTTAGAAAGTAAAAGTTTTTAAACTATTACCTCACAAGTCTGCCGTTATATTGATAGGAAGTTTCAATTCCTTCCACAGCCACAGTAGGAGCCTTCAGCAGGTGTATTCACTATGGCTTCACTTGGGTGCAGCAAGATGGCTGCCTTTTGCAGGCAGTAGCGAGGGAGAGGGGGTAGTGGGCATTAGCTGAGGCCGGGAACCGGGGACAGTAGCAGGCGTTAGCGGCGGCAGTGCGGGCGGTGTTATAGCAGGCGTTAGGACCAAGGGGATGTAGCAGCACACAAATGTAGGTTCGGACCTGGAATATCCATAATACCTGCATCTGTGTTTAAAAAAACAAACAAAGAATCAGGGATGAGTCAGTGAGACCGTCTGTGCTTATGTGTTTAATAAAAAATTAAAAAATAATAGGGCATAGCCCCCTCACCAAAAACAACAACCAGCACCAGGCTTTGGAAAGAGAGTACTGGTTGTGCTAAATACAGGGGACAGATGATGTAGGGGTCCCCTACACCATTTGTTCCCTGTATTTTAGCAACCAGGACTGGTTCTGAAAAGCCTGGTGCTGGTTGTGCTTCATACAGGGGACCCATACATCATTTTTCCCCTGTATTCAGCACAACCAGTACTGGCTTTCCAAACCTGGTGCTGGTTGTTCTTTTTGGGGAGGGGCCACGCCATTTTTTTTACATAGGGTTTTTTAATTAAACAGAAGCACAGATGGTTCTCACTGACCCATCCCTGCTATTGTGTTTATTTAAATATAGGTATCACAGATCATTCAGATCTGAGCCTGCATCAGTCTGCTGCTACCTCCCCCAGGTCCTGCTGCCTGCACCAATGCCACCGCTAACACCCATGGGTCCCAGCAACAGCTAATGCCTGCTATCCCCCAGATTCGGCCACAGCTTACAACTGTTTCCTTTCCCCAATCCCACCGCCATTATCACCCACACTGACCTGCCATCTTAGTGCACCCTAGTGCAGCCACAGTGATTGCACCTGGTGGAGTCTCCTACTGAGACTGCACATCAAGTTGAAACTTCATATCTCTATAATGGTGGATTCATGAGATAATAGTTTAAAAACTATAACTTTCTCAATAACCTAAACCCTAACAACACCTACCCTGGAACAATAGCTACCTAATAAAACAAACCAAAATTGTAAATGTGCCCCCTACCCTGAGTTATGCCTTCCCAAAAATCCCCCATAGAGAACAGCAGAAAAGTGGTCCTAATTGAGTGTCAGAATACTAACAGTTGGAAATTTAATTTACTCCCAAGTCCTCATTTTTTATGTTTTTGCCCTGAAATTTATCATGCATCCCTGAGCGACAGTTCTTCCAGCCCATTCCAAATTTCAACACCATACTTCCAATAGCTTTTGAGGTGTAGCCCCTCCCTTAAACACCATGTCCCCCAGGATTTCTTCATGGAAAAATAAAAATTTTTCCAAGAGGACCCCTACGTCACTTGTCCCCTTTATTTTGGCAACCAAGACTGGCTCTGATTAGCCTGGTGCTGGTTTTGATTAATAAAGGGAACCCCTACATTGTTTGTCCCCTGTGTTTAGCACAACCAGCACTGGGGCTAAAAGCCTAATACTGGTTGTGCTGTGGAGGCACGTAATTTTTTTTATGTTACACATTCATTTTCTAAAACAATACATAGATGGATCTCACTGATACATCCATGCATCTGTGTCTTATTGATTTGATTTTCTCAGGTGCATGCCCAGTACCAGTTAGTGAGTCCCTTTGTCGCCCGCTGATGCTTCTGTGCACGCCCATTGCTTCCACTGCTCTGCACCTCCACTGCTGCCTCTGCACCACACACCTGCAGCCTGCCCCCACAGCTATCTTTCCCTCTGGACACTTAAATCACCTCCTGTGTGCTGTCTGCTTCTTCACCCATGTTAGTGTACCTATTTGTTGTCCTTCTGCCCTGCAGCTGGCCTGGTTTGCTTGTAAAAACTATAATGGTTAATAAATTATAAAAAAGCAATGAAGTTCCATAGACAAAAAACCTTACGGTTTTACATATTCCATTAAGGCTTCTTAGACATGATCTGAAATTTCACAAAACCTACTGAATTTGTGCCACTCAAACTAAAAAAAGCAATTAAATTACAATCATTAAGGCTGATGCCTTAATGGACGTGTGCCTTGTGCAATACGGATATGGTATGCCAACACGCCCTGTGGGTAACTGCAGATTCAGTACTCTCACAGAATGAGATTACATAAAATGGTGGAGCTGCTAATTCATAGAATTGTATGCTCAATGGAATACACACATGCAGCCTATGCAACTGAGGTTTGAGCAGTTATGTGGCTCACAACCCACTCAGTGCCTACAATCTTCCCATTTAATCACCACAACAATCTCACTGGCTTCCAACATCCTTCTCACTCCATACATTTATCTCATTTAGAATACACGTTCAGCTCACTTATTTTCAAAACTATCATACTCTGTCCATGCATGTACACTTTCTTCCACCTTGTGCCTCCATGCTGCAATATAGTCCCCAATCACTACTGCTGAGTGGTTTCCCAACTGTGCCCTTTCACCAGGCCCCTCAACTGAAGAATTAACCCTGACTGCTAGTCAGCCCAGACCAGGGATCCCCAATAAAGACTTCCCCCTCTCCATGGCTCCCCAGGCCTAGGCTGATAGCCCACATCTATCCCCTACACCCCTGGGGCAGTGCATGCTGGGTTGATAGTGTAATGTGGTGTAAAATATAGAAGTATAATGTCTTTTGTAGTATAATGTCTTTTACAGAACTCTGCAAGCCTCCCCTGCATGCTGGTACTTGGAGAACCACAAGTACCAGCAAGTGGGGCATTATTGGCATGCTGGTACCTATAGTACCCCTTTAAAAATATATATAAAAAACAACAACAGACACCATTTGTTTTATTATTTTATTGTTCTGCACATTCACCTGGGAGGCAGCAGACTTTAAGCTCTTTCACAAGGCTGCCGCCTGCCCCTGGACTTCCATGGTGACTTCACTTGGAGGCCTCCACCCATCCAGGACTTCCCCAGTGTCTTTTCTCTTTGGCAGCTCTTTACTGCTGCATCCCCGCTGATGGACTGGCCTGACGGTGCCTCACACTGACTTTATAAAAGCCAGCCAAGGGGACGGGGCAATGCCATCATGAGCCATGATTGGCTCATGGTGGCCCTATTTAAATTGCAAAATGGGGCTAAGGCACCATTTTTAAAATGGGAATGGACGGTTCTCATCATTTAAGTCAATGGTGAGAACTGCTCATTGGCTGAGAGGCGGAAGACTCATTGGCTCAGCGGCGGGGTTTCCATAGTGAAATCCCACTGCTAAACTCATAGATGTAAATTTACTAACAATTGTGTTGGTCCCGATTTGCATTGGTTGAAAGGCGGAAGGCTCATTGGCTCAGAGGAAGGATTTCCATAGTGAAATCCCGCCGCTAAATTCTCAGATGTAAATTTACTAACAATTGTGTTGGTCCTGATTTGCATTCTCAGGTGAAAATATCACTTTCTTGAAAATAAAGAATTTACTATCATTGATTTTTTCATCATTTGGGGTTGAAATCTGGTGATTTAATGCTGCAAAATCGGCTGTTTTTAGCACTAGAAATGAATTCACCATCGGCTAAAATTAGGAAGTTTTTTTTATTCATTTCAGCCTAAATCAGGAATTTACCATTATTCATTTTGCTATATTTGGCTGTTTTTACTGCCAAATCGGGGTGTCAATAGAAGTTTACAATGTACCACCTCCTAATCTGCGAGTTTACATCAAAAATTCACAAATCAGTGTAATTTCTTTATGTTTAATACTGAAAAGTGTGTGTTAAGGATTAATTAAAAAAAATTAAATGGGGTCCCCCCAAAGGTATAACCAACCCCAAACTGGTCAACCAGTCCTGGTTCCTAAAGTTATGGAGAACAAAACATGTAGGGTTCCACCATAATTTAGGAACCAGCACCTGGTGGCAGGACAAGTCCTGATTTTTAATATATGGGGGAAAAATGCATAGGGTTCCCCCTATATTTAAAACCAGCACCAGACCCAAACTGACTGGAGTGTTTGCCACAGCCAGGAGACCCTTTCACTGGGTCTCCATAGCCAAAGCATTCTCACTCCAAGCCATTCAAGATAAGCCAGGGATCTCAGTGGAGGTGGGGACCACCAAAGAAGGTACCCCCCTCTCCCAAAACCCCAGGATGGATCTGAAGCCTGGGACACTTCCCTGCACCTCTGGGCTGTGGGGACAGGGGTAATAAAGTATAAAATATAAGTAAACTATTGAATTTTACAGTGGAAGTACAGGTGCCAGCATGCCTGCCTTTTGGAACTTATGGAACTACAAGTGCCAGCAGACAGCCGGCACCCGTACCCCCACTGTAAATCAAATAGCTAAAAAACCACAACACTCACACACCATGACAAGTAAATTTTATTACATACACCTATCCTATTTACACATACTTACCAATGCATCTGTGTAATTAATACAGAAGCATGGCAGGGTCTGTGAAACCCTTCTGAGCTGCTATGTATTTCAATTACATAGATGCATGCATGAACGAGGAGATCTGTGCTACATATATAAGGGACGTAGAGGAGGATGACATATACAGCAGAAAAAGAAAAACAAACACATATTAAATCATTTAAAAAAAAGGAATCTTCAACTTGTCATCTAGGAAACTTAGTGCAGAGGAACTTTCTGTTTTGAGGAAAGGTCTCAAATTTTCTCTTGCAGCAGATCCCAATCTCTTTTACCTATTTGTTGAATTAAATAGATTCACTAGGTCTCTTTGGCGCAGGAGATATTTTTGTAACAAATCACTAAAGCAGAATAAAGAAGGCAAACCGCTGATTTTGGACATAGATGATTCAGAAGCTCTCAAGATCTTTGAAGAACTCCAAAAAGAATCAAATTTGGAAGAGGCTTCTATCTCTCCTATTAATGATTCAATAATCCCTGTATTTGATATATGAAATACTAACAAATTCCGAAACAAATCTGAATTTTTTCCTATGTTTGCTAAGACAAACAATATCAATTTGTTTTTTAAAACAACTTTGGAGGATTTTAGAGATCTATGTTCAAGAAAAGCAAAACCTAAATCAAATCTTAATAAATGGGAACTAAAAGCTATTAAGGAACTCACTAAAGATAATTCAATCATAATTCGAGAAGCCGATAAAGGTGGAGGCTTAGTAATTGTAAATAGAGAGGATTACATAAATGAAGCTTTAAGACAGCTAAAAGATAAAACATTTTATAGGGTACTTAGTTTCAATCCCTTTGAGTCCCACTATGTGGAGGTTGGCCCTTTTGCGGCAAACCTGGTGCTCTATGGGCAATATATAGAAGACCTCTTTATAGTCTGGAATGGAGGCCTTGACTCAGCCCTTTCCTTTGTTGATTATTTAAATCACAACATGTATAATTTGTCATTCACTAACACTTATAGCACTTCTACTATTAATTTCTTGGATGTGACCCTTAAAATCATAGATAATAAAATAGAAACTTCTAACCTTCACAAACCTACAGATGCAAATAATTATTTGCATTACTATAGTGGACATCCTAAGCCTTGGGAAACTAATATCCCTAAAGGGGAATTACATAGGATTAAAATAAATTGTTCTTCACAAGATACTTTTGAAAAACAAGCAATAGAGATGGTTAACAATTTTAGAGATAGAAAATATCCTAAACCACTTCTCAAAAAAGCAATGGAAGAGGTTAGAGCTTTAGATTCATCTAAACTTTTATCGATGAATCCTAGAACCGATAAAAATATACTAAAAGAAGATTCTCTGCTCTTCATATCTAAGTACAATAAGAACTTAACAGATATAAAGAAAATTATTAAAAAAAACTATCCCATTCTTAGAAGTGATCCTTTACTTGACAATTGCATACCAACCTTACCAACCATCATCTATAAAAAGAACATGAATTTAAGAAACATACTAGCCCCTAGTCATATTAAGATGATTTCACCGAATATAGAGACTAAAACTTGGCTACCGATACACCCAAAAGGTTTTTTCAGATGTGGAAAACAACGATGCATCACATGTACACATGTACAGAATGGCATAAAAAGCTTTAAACATCACAATGAAGAGACACGTATTGAAATTAAGCAATTTATTAATTGTGATACAAAATTCGTTATTTATTTGCTCTCTTGTAGCTGCCCATGTTTCTATATAGGTAGGACAACTTGCTCACTCAAAAAGAGATTTTTGAAACACAGGAGGAACTTCACAAATCAGGTGATGAACCACAGTGTTCCAAGACATTTTTTTGAAGTACACAATAGTGATGCAACACATCTGAGATTATTGGGAATTGAACACATCCCACACACAGACCTAGGTGGAGAGAGATTTCAACAACTATGCCAACAAGAATTATTTTGGATGTATAAACTAAATACCATCTACCCTGAAGGCCTCAATGAGGCTATAGAGTTAAATTCTATTAGATAGGAAATGATATCATTATCCAGATTTTAGAGCCTGTTCAGCCTCACTATCTGATTCCGGATTAATTCCTTGTTTTTCTTATATCATTGTTTTTATTATACACCATTATATTTTTGTCATTTCTTCTTTTTGCTCTTTCTATGTTCTCTCTGTTTATCATTACATTTCACTCAACTCTAAAATTTAAGGGAATAAAAGAATGAGAAAGAGATATTTAACAAATTGCTGCTTGATACATTTACTATAAAATCTATACGTGATATCATTGTTATGACATCTATGTTTTTTACCTTTCTCAAACTATATCAGATCCATTTTTATTTCTACATCTTTCTCATCCCCCCAAATAAACTTATTCCAACTGATAACATGTTTCTACAACAATATTTAGATCTTGATAATAAATATGAATTCTATATCTCAGTATTTATACAACGGGACCTTTTGGTTTAGTTATAATAATAATTAGAGAATATATATGATCTAGACATTGTTTATCTCAGATCGACAAATTATATTTACATGTAATTTATGAATGTGATATACTACTACTGAATACTAATACCAACTATAGAATATTATATTCAATTTTAGTAGATATATATTATGTGAATTGCATTTATAAATCCTCTGATTAAGAACTTTAAAAAGTTAAATGAACTCTTCCGCTGCACATAATGGTCATTAACTTCACTTGTGATTTATTACACATCTGTGAGTTCTTTACTCAATTGCAGAGGGTATTTAAACCCATAAAGGACATACTAGGTAATTTGAAGCCTCTGACAAAGCTGTAATGACAGAGAACCGTGTTAAAAGGACCCGTTCATCATCAAAAGAGTTTCTGATTTTCTCTGATATATATTCCAACATCACCATCAAATATCCCACTGGATATATCATCTACACCCCAAGTGGGACTGCACTAAGCTGCAGGGGTTTACCTTTCATCAAAGAACTTTCATCAATCACCAAGGGAATTCTTCATGGATGGTATGGATATTATTATTTGAACAGAGAAACTCTCTTACCTGCAGGACAGGTTTAATTTCTTCAGAGTTTCAATATATGAGTATCGACACCTTTGCATATAACAATACTCAGACTCCAATGACATTTGTGTAATATAAGCATTTATTCTTTAACATTTATCATTTTTTATTCATCTTTTAATTGTTTTAATATGCAGATTTTATATTTAATAAACCCATTTTGAACCATTACATGCAGCTAATTATATTTCCATATTTTGCGCTGTTTCTTCTATTTAAATATAGACCATTCCTATTCACACATTCTTACCAATGCATCTGTGTAATTGATAAAGAAGCATGGCTGGGTCTGTGAAATCCTTCTGAGCTGCTGTGTATTTCAATTACACAGATGCATGCATGAACCAGGAGATCTGTGCTACATGCATCTGTCATTGAAACAGAGCACATATGGGACCAGAGAGATCCATCTGTGCTGCTATGTTATAAATATAAAAAAAAGCTTTGTTAAAATGAAAATTAAATGAAGTGCCCACCCCCCAAAGAGCAACCAACACCGGGCTTTTAGTGACCCAGTTCTGTGTGTGCTTAAATACAGGGGCAAATTACATTGGGATCCCCTGTACTTAAGCAAAACCAGCACCGGGATAGTCAGAAACAGCCCTGGTTGCCAAAATACGGGGGACAAATTATGTAGGGGTCCTCCATACATTGCGTAACCAGCACTGGACTCTGATCTGGTCCTTGTTCTGGAATCACATAGGGGTTCCCCCTTTATTGTAGAAAACCAACACCAGACTTTTTCTAGCAGCTGGCTAATGCCACAGCCAGGTGAGCCCTTTTACCAGGCCCCCCCAGCCAAAGCATTAGCCCTTGTTGCTCTCATGACTCTAGGAAAGTTGGCCTCCTAAGATGAATCAGACTCTGTTGGCTAAGACTATGGTAGCAATAACTGAGGAGGTTTTAGAAAGCTTTTCCTCATAGGAGAATTAAGACTTGAACTTTAGTAGCTTTTGAAAGAACACAAGGTTTTAGTAAACAAACAGCAGAGATTTGGGAATTATGGTTAGAATCAGAACAAAAGTCCAGAACGATAAGAACATGAACCTATGACAAGAATGCAGCAGTGAAGTAGGAGTGGGACAACTGGTATTAGTGAATGAACTCAACAAGCAGGACACTACTCAGATGGTGCCGAGTTATCCTCAATAGACGGAGGCAGGAATCCTGAGACCTAGTCACCAGGGATCAACCAGTAAGATGAGAAGGGAATCATGGGTCAAAGCTGTAGAGGTAAATCCAGCTAGACTGTGACATCTTAGGCATGTGATGAGTGTGAGTCTTGTATACACAATGCTGTGTCGAACTCCAGATATAGGACCTTATTCAGAGGCGGCTGTATGGTCTACGACCGCACGGCCGCATCGATGTTTTGCCAGTGCGCATGCGCACGAGGGAGCCGGCTCCCTCGTGCGCATGCATGAGACCCGCTACGACCAACAGCGCTGGTCATAGCAGGTCTCTTTCGAAAAGGGGTGAGCTGTCGATGTTGATTGACAGCTCGCCCTGTTTGGAAGGCGGGCGGGGGGGTGGCAGCCCAAACGGAGGCATTCCCATGGGAACACCTGCCGTTTGGGGGAGGCCCCACTGATGTCACTAGTGATGTCAGAGGAGAGCTTCAGGCTCTGACAGAGCCAGAAGCTCTCCGGGGCTTACGACAAGTGAGACCCTACCCTAGGGTCTCGTCGTAAGCTCCGACGGTCGTGATGGTCTCTGACCATATCGACCATCACCCGAGCGGTCGTTAGAGCTGTGGGTGTTAAGCCACAGCCTAATGACTGCAACAGAGGTGGGTGGTCAGGATGCAATTGGCCGCCCAGTTTCTGAGCGACCGCTTGCATCCTCCGACCACCTCTGAATGAGGCCCATAGAGTACTGAGATGTGTCATGGTGATATGGACAAAGTACACAGATGTGCATCAATGGGTGCAGTGGGTTTTGTACCCAAAGCGGCGTATTTAGGTGCTGCGGGCTTTGTATCCAAAGTGGCATCTTAGGTGCTGCGGGCTTTGGATCTTATGACATGGAGCAGGACACAAGGATAACAGGAAGTCCAAGATCAAGTGATATCAGGAGCCAAATACTAGGACTTGAGAAGACATTGTACAGGCACTGAATGATCATACAGGAAGTGTTTTTAAATGCAGTGCCTGTTGCTGATTGGTGATTGAGTCCCAGCTGACTTGAGAACCAGGAAACACAGGTAGGCTTTGGCTACAACAAGATGGCCGTGCCAATGAGCTTGAGACTCTATCGGCAATTTTGGAGGAAGACATCTTACAGCTCTAGGGACGCTAGTCAGTGTGGAGGAGAATGCCTGCGAACTGCTGCTACAGTGCTGTTGCAAAGATGTATGGCGGTTGACCAGACCCACGAATCAGAGACTGCAGGTAAGTAAAGCTGCTGGCTGGGCTCTGCATTGGGACCTGGTAATGGAGTTCCTGACAGTGCCTCCCCTTTTAAGGGCGGACTCCGGACACCCCTTAGGTTTCTGTGGAACTCTGAAATGGAAGTTATGCACAACCGAGGAGCATGTACATCTGTAGCCTTGATCCAGGACCTTTCTTCTGAGCCATACCCTTTCCAATCCACAAGATAATGTAATCGACCTTGGTACCAAAGAGAATCTAAGATCTTCATGACCTGGAACTCCACAACCCCGAGCAGTCTGCACTGGTGGTGTCGAGGGAATCTTGGCGTGGAAACAATTCTGTATTAATGGCTTGAGTAAAGAGACATAAAAGGTGTTGGGAATTCGCAGATTAGGAGGAAGGTGTAATTTACACATCACAGGGTTAAGGACCCAATCAATCTGGAATGTCCCAATGAACTGAGGAGCAAACTTCATGGTGGGGACCTGGAGTGTCAAGTTTTTAGTGGAGAGCCACACCCGATCACCAGGAGAAAACTTGGGCACAGCGGATCATTTTCTGCCAGCAAAGACTTTGTAGCTATGTGATGCTATCTTAAGGGACAGCTGAATTTGTCTCCAAATCTGCGCAAACTGTTGTAGGGCTGAACTGGCAGTGGGAACTTCCACAGTGGTTAAAGACTGGAATTCAGGAATACGTGGGTGTAACCCATAGTTGGCAAAGAATGCACTTACTCTCGTAGATGAATGGTAGTGGAAGTTATGGGCGAACTCCGCCCATGGCATCAAATCTGCCCAATCATCTTGAGAGGAGGACAAGTAAATCCAGAGGAAAGTTTCCAGGTCTTGATTTACCTGCTCCATCTGACCATTCGTTTGCGGATGGTAGGCTGTGAAAACTGTAATTTAATTTGCATAGCTGCACATAAGGCTTCCAAAATCAGGCCACAAAGTGAACTCCTTGATCTGAGACTACAGTATCTCCTGGGGTAGTCTGTGTAAATGAAAGATCTCCTGAATGAATAGTCGTGCTAATGTGGCAAAGGTAGGAAGACGAGGCAGGGGGACAAAGTGAGCCATCTTATTGAAACAGTCCATAATTACCCATATGACGGTAAACCCTTTGAACTCTGGTAAATCAGTGATAAAGTCCAACCACAGATGTGACCATGGTTTGGCTGGAATTGAAAGAGGATGAAGCAGTCCAGCAGGAGATTTTTGAGAATTTTTATGTTGGACACATTTGGGACAGGATTGAATAAACTCTTGTACCTCAGTTTTCATAGATGGCCACCAATATTTTCATTGAAGAAAAGAATACATCTTGCGAACTCCAGAGAGACCAGAAAAGAGGGAGTCATGAGCCCAGGACAACAACTTGCTCTGTAATTCTGGAGCAATGACAGTTTTTCCCCGAGGAGGAGTGGGAGAGACTTCGGTGGTTGTAAAAGCCAGAGGGTTGACAATAGGATATTCTTGCAAAGAGGTTTGCTTTTTTACTCCAACATGGGCATGGACAGGGCATCAGCTTTGATATTCAAAGATCCTGGCCGATATTTGAAGACAAAGTCAAAACGGGAGACAAAGAGCACCCAGTGAGCCTTGGAAGGATTCAAGCAGTGAGTCGACTTCAAGTATAGGAGATTTTTGTGATCCATGTAAATGGTTATTTTGTGTTTTTCTCCTTCTAACAGGTATTTCCATTCTTCCAGAGCCAACTAAATGGCTAATAGTTCTTGGTCCCCGATGGAATAGTTCCTTTTGGTAGGGGAGAATATGTGTGTAAATAACCCACAGGATACAAGCTTCCCACCCGGAGATGTCTAAGACAAGACTGCTCCTACTCCATACACAGATGCATCCACCTCTAGGACAAAGGGGTTTTCAATGTCAGGTTGAAGAAGAATTGGTGCAGTAGAGAAGGCTTGCTTGAGAGTATGACAGGCCGTAAGGGCTTCTGTTGACCAATCAGCCGGATTGGCTCCCTTTCGGGTCATAGAAGTTGTAGCAAAAAAAGTGGATTTTGCATCTGCATGGGCATAACTGCACATGATTGCATCAGCAATATCCGTTACTTTCCATTGTAAATGTGTATGTACTGTTGTTTGTGTAAAGGAAATGACAAACCATTGAAGAGGGACAGAAAGGTTGAAAGAGAGGCTATAGGAAGTTTGTTTCTCTGCAAGCCATAAATGTCCAAATCATTTATGGCACAGAAGACAGATGTCCCTGGAAATGACTACATATCTGACCAAGCTTTGCTAACACCAGCGATAAAAAGCCCTGTGTCCTGTTTAGGGATGGAGATCAAAGAATTGTTATTATACCAATAGACAGCCAGGCTACAGTGGTGTATGTTTAATTACTTAATTTGTGTGCATGTTTATTGACCTAAGATGACTTATCAAACTTCAGAAAGGGCTTAAAGGAAATTAAGAACTCCAGCTCAAATGATAGAGAAACCATGTAGTCCAGCTAGAGGAACAATACACTCTGAGCTGAGAAGGATTAAAATTACCCCAGGGAGGGGGGGTAAGGGGGAAGTAGCTGGGCACACAGGGATAAAATACAGGTACACTGGACAGAAGGCATGATTCTCTGCTTGAGGTTGTTGACAAGAAACAGGGCACCTGAAGTCATCACTGGGAAGGCCTCATCCCAAAGGTGTTCTATCTGTCGTGATCTGAATGGTCTGTTATCTCCAATTTTATTATTTTCTTTGGTTTACTTGAAATTGTGATTCACTGTGTTTGTGACTTTTTGTAACATCCTTATATCCCTTGTAATTTTTGTACATAAGATTTGAAGATATTTCTTGTTTTAAACTAAACTACCCACTTGCAGAAAGCCCAGCCTGAGGGAGAGGAGAGACATGCTGCAGCATCTCACCTCCCTTACTTCCCCCTCTGTGACAGTAATCCACACACACAGGAACAATACCCCCCCCACTGAGAGTACATTACAGAATTTAGCCTTTCAAGCAGAGCAGAAGGCTGACTTTGGACAAGTGATGTCACACTGTGGCCCTGATTCAGAGCCGCTCGCTCTGACAGAGCGCTCGATCTGAATCAGGGCCGGTCTTTTTTTTTTTTTAGAACGGTCTCCTGGCCACTCGCATAGCTGTGGGTGACCACCCACAGCTATAGCGAGCAGCCATGATGATTTTCACGATGGTCAAGACCATCATGACCATTGGGCTTGCGATGAGACCCTTGTGGTAGGGTCTTGTTGCCGCAAGCCCCTGAGAGATTTCGGCTCTAACAGAGCCGGAAGCTCTCCACTGACATCATTTGTGATGTCAGTGGGGCCAGCCCCAAATGGTAGGCATTCCCATGGGAATGCCTCTGTATGGGCAGCCACCCCCCGGCCTGCCCACCAAAGGGGGTGTGCTGTCACTCAACATAGACAGCACGCCCCCTTTGGTGCGAGACCTAGAGCGACGGATTGCCCGTCGCTATCTGGGTCTCGCACATGTGCATGACAGAGCCGGCTCATTCGTGTATGCGCTCTGGGCATGCACACCCCATCGACCCGGTTGCGACCACTGAGCACATGTGACTGGGTCTGAATCAGGCCCTGTGTGTCTACTCTCTCTAAGTCTATTGAACCAAGTTACTCATCTTAGGTGTTATGTGATGATTTTCAATCTTGCCACGATGTGATTCTGTGTAAAGCACCTCAAATGCCTGGTGACCATTGCGCATATTCTAATGGTATAGGGAAATGTGGAGGTGAGAGGCTTATAGGTGCTAGAGGTGACTCTCACTATTCTGTGGACTTAGGCAAAGAACCCGATATAGTGTGGAATGATGAAGAAACCCCTAGCAGTGATATGTTTAGGGAGAGTACTGTCACACATGCTACTGGGTTAGAAGGTAAAACTGTTTTTCCTCTTTTGTGGGAGTATCTGGACTTGGAAGCAGGGCGAGACATTAGGGATGAGAGAGGCCTGTGCCTACTAATGATTTGCCGGGGACAGATCTTGGGAAATTGTTGATTGTTCAAGATGAATGTCCATTTACCATGATGTCTGCTAACACTAATCCTCCTCAGGTACCCATGGATGCTCGTCCAGTCATTGGTAATGATATTAAGGGGAATGATAATTGGTCCATGTTGAGAAATGGCCTATGAAACTGTAATGCTGTACTGAAATTTCCCCTGAACTGGCAAATAATTATGTGAATGTCTGTGGTATAGGTGGCAATGTGTTTGCTGGTAAAAGTGTATCAGAGACAGGCAGTGGGTTTTGGGTGGGCTACAGTAGTCTAAGTAAGTCCACCTTGTGTATTGCCTACCCCCTACCCAGGATGGAGGAACTGTTAGCTCAGCCCATCCAGGCAGGGTAATGACAGCTACCATTGTACAGCATAGGAGACTGTGGCATGAGGTGCTAACTGTTCCCATGCTGATCTTAAAAAGGGGGAGGTCTAGCAAAAAAGCTGATCTTGCGTCCTTGTGGGCATAACTGCACATGATTGCATGAGCAAAATCCATAACTTTCCCTTGTAAATGTATATGTACTTTTGTTTGTGTATAGGAAATGACAAACATTTGAAGAGGGACAGAAAGGTTGAAAGAGAGGCTATAGGAAGTTTGTTTCTCTGCCAAGCATAAATGTCCAAATCGTTTATGTCACAGAAGAAAGATGTCCCTGGAAATGACTACACATCTGGGCAGGCTTTGCTAACACCAGCCATAAAAAGCCATATGTCCTGTTTAGGGACGGAGATCAAAGAATTGTCATTATACCAATAGACAGCCAGGATACAGAGGCGTATGTGTAATTACTTATTTTGTGTGCACGTTTATTGACTTAAGCCCACTTCTCAAACTTCAGAAAGGGCTGAAAGGTAAGTAAGAACCCCTGCTCAAATGATAGAGAAACCCTGTAGTCCTGCTAGAGTTGCAATACACTGAGCTGAGAAGGGTTAAAATTACCCCAGGGAGGGGGGGTAAGGGGGAATTAGCTGGGCACAAAGGGAATACAGGTTCACTGGTCAGAAGGCGTGATTCTCTCCTTGAGGTTGTTTACAAGACACAGGGCACCTGAAGTTGTCACTGGGAAGGCCTCATCCCAAAGCTGTTCTATCTGTCATGATCTGAATGGTCTGTTTTCTCCCATATTATTATTTTCTTTGGTTTACTTGAAATTATTATTATTATTATTATTATTATTACTACCAGTTATTATATACCTCACACATATTCCGCAGCACTTTACAGAGAATATTTGGCCATTAACATCAGTCCCTGCCCCAGTGGAGCTTACACTCTGTATTCCCTATCACATGTGCACACACATACACACTAGGGTTAATTTGTGTTGTAAGCCAATTAACCTACCAGTATATTTTTGGAGTGTGGGAGGAAACCGGAGTACCTGGAGAAAACCCACGCAAGCACAGGAAGAATATACAAACTCTGCACAGGTAGGGCCGTGGTGGGAATCGAACTATGACCTCGGTGCTGTGAGGCAGTAATGCTAACCATTGCACCGTCTGTGCTGCCCGTGATTAACTGTGTTTGTGACTTTTTGTAACATCCTTATATCCCTTGTAATTTTTGTACATAAGCTTTGAAGATATTTCTTGTATTAAACTAAACTAATTTTAGTTCTTGGAATCTGTGATTTTATGACCCAAATGCCTCATGTTTGGCATGTTAACTATAGTATGTTAAAATATTGCTAAGTTGTGTGTACAGGTGAGAGCAGAAGATTGCCTAATGCTGTAGCGTTAAATTGGTCTTCTGCTGGTGGCAGATACCAGAGTTAATAACCACATGCGCTGAGGTATTGGTGTCAGGTCACGGCGGCGACTCTCACATTGTCGTATCTGGGAAGAATCATCAGGCACCACAGTGGTGGAGAAAGACCTGATAAATTTCCTGTAATAGTTTGAGAAGCCTAGAAATCTCTGAATAGCCTTCAACGAAGTGGGCAAGATCCAATCCTGGATAGTCTTCAGTTTCTCTGTGTCCATCTGCAATTCTGAACCGGAGATCATGTATCCAAGAAATGCAATGGTAGGAACTTCGAAAACACACTTTGATATTTTCAGCAACACTTCCATCACATGTTGTCGGTGGGTACTGAGGTCACTAGAAAAGATAAGAATATAGTCCAGATATACAATTATGAACTGGTAAAGAACGTCCCAGGAGATCTCGTTGACGAATTCTTGAAACACCATGGGGGCATTTCAGAGACCTAAGGGCATAAATAAATATTCATAATGCCTGTCCCGGGTGTTGAATGCGGTTTTCCATTCATCCCTTTCATGACCCCTTATCAGAATATAAGCTCCTATGAGGTCTAGTTTAGAGAAGATATGGGCACCCTTAACATGGTCGAAGAGTTCTTTGATGAGAGGCAATGGATATTTGTTCTTAATGGTGATGTTGTTAAGGCCTCAATAATCGATACATGGTCGTAACCCACCATCTTTTTCTATATGAAAAAGAACCATGCACCTGCGAGAGAAGAGGAAGGCAGGATAAATCCCTTCTGTCGATTCTCTTGAAAATCTCGGGACATGGATTGGGTCTCAGGAATTGACAGGGAGTATGTACAACCCCTAAGAGGCACTTTTCCGAGCATCAGATCTATGGGGTAATACCAAGGCCGATGAGGTGGCAGTTTATAGGCCGCTTGTTCAGTAAATACATCGGCAAAGTCCTGATAAAGACAGGGAAGTTCATTAGCAAGAAGAGCCTTAGTGTCTGCAACTCGAATCACTCGATCCAGGCATTGCTGATGACATTGGGAGCTGAGGACAGAATCTGAGCAGTAGACCAATTAATATGAGGATTGTGCTGATGTAGCCATGGCAATCCTAGAACTACTTTATGAGTGGTGGCTGGGATGACTAGGAACTCTATCTGCTCCATATGTAGGGCTCTGATCATCATTTTGAGGTCCTTGATTGTGTTGGTGACTATGCCGTTACCGATCTATGTCCGACTGACTGCAGTGAGAGTAATATGACAAGACAAAAGGTAAAGAGGGACAGCTAGTTGCTGAGCAATAGATGAAGAAATTAAATTTCTGTCCGCACCAGATTCAATTATATATATATGCAGCTGAGCATGTGATAATATAAATATATATACACACATAAAAGCAGGGCACAGTGACAGCCACCACAGGATGAGGTGAGTACAGAATGGCCAAAGGATGATGTCAGGTTGTGGCCTAGGATTGGCTGTCTCTCACCCCAGCACCGGCTTCCCCAGATCCCTCGAGTGGTCAGCTGATGCTATCCACCAATGATCTGCTACCTCAGGGTATTTAGCCAGCCTCCAGATAGCAGGAAATTGCCTGTGCAATGTTGTAGCTACCTTGTGTATACTTGCTGTTACCTCGTTCCAAGTTTCTGATGTGATTTCCTTCAGTCTCAAGTGCCAACTCCTTGTGCAACAGTGCGTCCGAACATCTTGCCTGTGTGCGATACAAGTGCCCACTCCTTGTGCAACAGTGTGTCCGAACATCTTGCCTGTGTGTGATACAATTGCAATTCCATGGAGCAGCAGTGTGCTCTAAATACCTTGCCTGTGGACACTTACAAGTACCACCACCTGGTGCGACATTGCGTCAAGTACCCCTTTCCAGTGTACAGTTACAAGTGCCACTCCTTGGCACAACAGTGCATCAAAACACTCACCTACATACCAGTGCAAGTACCAATTTCCTGTGCAAAGGTACTTCTTGTAGAAGTATATCTCTTGGGCCATTGTTATATTGTCTCTATTCCCACAGTATCAGACACCTGGGGTCACTGGTGAACGCCTCCCAGCTGGTTAGACTCCACGTCTTTCGACAGGTCTCGCCAACATTTGATATTCGTGGATGAGGAGACCATATATACTGTCCCCATGCCTCCGACTTTTCTCTCCTCCAGGGACCTTAGCTTCCATCTCCTCAGTAGGGGGTCTTTCTATACCAAATCTGACAGATGAGGTGTACAGAGGCTGCTGTCTCCAGTCGCCCGCCCGGTACTGGCCGTGTCACTGTTAGGCGGAGGCTGTGGATATCGATCACTGAAAGCTGGTACCTTTACTCTGCCCTCTACCCTCCCACATAGGGGGATGTCGCAGCATGAGGATGACAGTAGCCCTGTCCTCTCTCTGCTACCAGAAGCCCCGCCATCACCAGACATGCCCTATTGGTGGAGCTGTATCAGTGAGGGCTCAGGCTGCCGGCTCCATGCACTTCCAGACATGGCTGTTGTACCATGAGGGGCAACTGCAGCTGTGGGGCCATCCCACAGCCTCTGCTGGGTGTGTCATCTCCATCATCATCCTCCTCCCCGAAGGCTGGGCTGCTACACCTCAGTTATTCACCGTAGCCCATTCAGCGGCTGCCCTACCCCCATCACCCCTGTCACTGCTATTTACCTGGTCCCATTCATTGTACTGCTCATCTCCTACCTGCACCTGTCCCACTTCCCATTCCTGTGTCCCCAGCCCCTGCCCCCCATCTTTTATCCCCAAGCCCCTGCTCCACTGCCCCCATAACCTGCCACACTGTTCCACATCCTTTGCCCCAGCATCTGCCTCTCTGCCTCCATCCTATGCCCCCCTATGTCCCCACTGCACCCATATTGTGCCCTTAGCAGCTGCCACTCAGCCCCACTCCTGTGTCCCCCAGTGTCTGCCCGTCTGCCCCCCAGTACATGCCACACAACCACCATACTATGCCCTCTGCACCTGCCTCAATGCCTTCATATTTTGCACCCACCAGCACTTGTCTCACTATAATCATCCTGTGCCCTTTGCACCTGCCCATCTGACCCCCATCCTGTGCCTCCCCAGCACCTACATCATGACCCCATCATTTGCCTCCTCCAAAACTTGCTACACTACCTTCATATTGTACCCTCAGCATCTGCCTCAATGCCCCACATCCTGTGCACCAAGCACATTCTCTATTACTTCCTATATGGTCTCTTCTTACTCTCCTGTGCCATCCCAGCACCTACACCATGACCCCATCCTTTGCCTCCTTCAAAACCTGCCACAGTACCCTCATATTGCACCCTTAGCACCTGCCTCAATGCCCCACATCCTGTGCACCAAGCACCTTCTCTATTACTTCCTATATGGTCCCCTCTTACTCTCCTGTGCCTCCCCAGCACCTACACCATGACCACATCCTTTGCCTCCCCAAAACCTGCCACACTACCCTCATATTGTACCCTTAGCACCTGCCTCAATGCCCCACATCCTGTACACCTAGCACCTTATCTACTACTTCCTAAATGGTCTCCTCTTACTCTGTGAATCACCACCCCTTACCCCAAACATATATACCTCTTAATGCCTGTCTTATCATCCCCAGTCTGTGCACCTCTCAGCAGCTGTGCCCCTTTTATTCTATGAGTCACCAACCCTTACCCCCAAACACATATACCTCTTAGTGCCTGTCTTATAATCCCCAGTAAGTGCCTCTCTCAGCAGTAGTGCCCTCTTTCCTATGCCCCTCCACTACTTTACCCCCAAACAAATATACCTATTAATGCCTGTCTTGTTATGCCTAGTTGGTGCCCCTCTCAGCAGCTGTGTCCTCTATCATGTACCCCTGTGGACCATAACCCCTTACTCCCCAAGCAAGTCCAACTTTCAGTACATGTCTCATCGCTCTCTGCTTGTACCACCATTATACACTGGCAAATACTTTTCAGTCAGTGCCAACCTTAGTCCCTGGCTTTTTCCCCAGCATTGCCCCCCTCCAACTGCAAGGAGAACCTGTTCCAGTGAATGAACCTGTGCTGAATCCCCAGCATGTGGAGATGTGATGAGGATGATGATTGCTCCAATAACAGTGATGATACATGTGTGTGTCTAATGTCTGGGTGCCAGTTACAAATATGCCAGGCTTCCAATAGCAGCCAGAGCCAAACTCTATGTGTCTATAGTCCTGGTGCCAGTGTCATATCTGCTAGGCTTTCCATAGCAAACAGTGCACCACTGTATGTGTCTAATATCATGGTGCCAGTTACATACCTGCCAGGCTTCCCATAGCAGCCAGTGCCACAATGTATGTGTCTAATATCCTGGTGCAAGTTACATACATGACAGACATCCCATAGTGGCCAGTGCCACAATGGAATGGGTCTAATGTCCAAGAGCAAGTTACATAGCAACCAGTGTCATACTGTGTGTGTCTAATGTACTAGTCTCATGTACATATCTGCCAGGCTTCTTATATGGGTCAATGCCACACTGTATGTGTCTAGTGTCCTGGTGCTAGGTACATATATGCCAGGCATCTCATAGGTATCAGTGCCATAGTGTATGTGTCTCATGTCCTAGTGCCATGTACATATCTGCCAGGCATCCCATAGGGGTCAGTGGCATACTGTATGTGTCTAATGTTCTGGTGCCAGTAACATATCTGCCAGAATTCTCATAGAGGCTAGTGCCATACTGTATGTGTCTAATGTCCTGGTGCTAGGTACATATTTGCCAGGTTTTCTATAGTGGCCAGTGCCATACTGTATTTGTCTAATGTCCTTGTCCTAGGTACATATTTGCCAGGCATCCCATAGTGGCCAGTGCCATACTGTATGTGTCTAATGTACTGGTGCCAGTTACATATCTGCCAGGCATCCCATAGTGGCCAGTGCCATACTGTATGTGTCTAGTGCATACTTGCCTACCCTCTCGATTTGGTTGGGAGCCTCCCGAAAATCGGGTGCCGCTCCCGACCTCCCGGGAAAGCAGGCAAGCCTCCCGCGATCAGCGACACGTCCGCCCCCCCCTGCACTTACTATAAAAATCCCGGCAGCGGAGGGGCCAGTGACGTGATTCGCGCTGAATCGCGTCATCACGGCCCCGCCCCCTGCCTCACAATGCCTTTAAAACCGGCATTGTAAAGAGGGGGCAGAGCCGCGATGACGCGATTGCGATGACATGCCCCCATGCTCCACCCCAAAATACACGTCATCGCCGGGCCATGCCTCCTTTTCGCCGCGACCCGCCCCCCGCTGAGAAAGCCCGACAGCTCCCTCCCGAAAGGAGGGAGTGAAACATCGGCATGTATAGTCTAGTGTCCTGGTGCAAGTTACATATCAGCCAGGCATCCCATAGTGACCAGTGCCACACTGTATAGTTCTAATGTCCTGGTGCCAGTAACATATCTGCTAGACTTCCCATAGAGGCTAGTGCCATACTGTATGTGTCTAATGTCCTGGTGCTAGGTACATATTTGCCAGGCATCCCATAGGGGTCAGTGCCACACTGTATAGTTCTAATGTCCTGGTGCCAGTAGCATATCTGCCAGACTTCCCATAGAGGCTAGTGCCATACTGTATGTGTCTAATGTCCTGGTGCTAGGTACATATTTGTCAGGTTTTCCATAGTGGCCAGTGCCATACTGTATTTGTCTATTGTCCTTGTGCTAGGTATATATTTGCCAGGCATCCCATAGTGGCCAGTGCAATACTGTATGTGTCTAATGTCCTGGTGCCAGTAACATATCTGCCAGACTTCCCATAGAGGCTAGTGCCATACTGTATGTGTCTAATGTACTGGTGCTAGGTACATAACTGCCTGGTTTTCCATAGTGGTCAGTGCCATACTTTATGTGTCTAATGTCCTTGTGCTAGGTACATGTTTGCCAGGCATCCCATAGTGGCCAGTGCCATACTGTATGTGTCTAGTGTCCTGGTGCCAGTTACATATCAGCCAGGCATCCCATAGTGGCCAGTGCCATACTGTATGTGTCTAGTGTCCTGGTGCCAGTTACATATCTGCCAGGCATCCCATAGTGGCCAGTGCCATACTGTATATATCTAATGTCCTGGTGCTAGGTTCAAATCTGCCAGGTTTCCCATAGCTGCCAGTGCCACACTTTATGTGTCTAATATCCTTTTGCCAGGTACATATATGCCAAGAATCCTATAGCGGCCAATGCCGCAATGAATGTTTCTAATATACTGGTGCCAGTTATATATATGCCAGGCATCACATAGCGCCAGTGCCATACTGTATGTGTCTATTGTTCTGTGCCAGGTACCAGGGTCAGATTAAGGTCTGGGCAACAAACATGTGGGAGCCCCTATTAAATGTGATGAACTGGTGGTATGCGCAATGGGGACATTATGCAGAGCCCCCAGTAGTGTCAGTGTTTACTGTGGTAGTGCCCCAGATGCTGAGCCCACAGTAGTGGTGCCCTTTATGCAGTGCACCCAGTAGTGGTGCCCCTTTTGCGGTGCCCCTATGCAATACTCCCATTAGTAGTGCCCCCTGTAGTAATGCCCTCTGTATAAATGCCCCCAATAGTAATGCCCCCCAGTTGTAATGCCCCCTGTGTGTACCCAAAAGTAATGCCCTAGTAGTAATGCCACCTGTATAAATACCACCAGTAGTAATACCCCTGTAGTGGTGCCCTCAATAGTAATGTCCCCAGTAGTCATGCCCCCTGTAGTAGATCCCTCTGTAGAAATGCCCCCAGTATTAATACCCCTGTGTTAGTGCCCCCAATACTAAAGTTCCCTCTTTAATAGAGCCCCCAATAGTAATGCTACCTGAGTAATGCCCACAGTAGTAAATCCCCCCGAATAATGCCCCCCTGAGTAATGCCCCCAGTAGTAATGCCTCTACACTACCCAAATAATGCCCCCAGTAGTAATGCCTCCCCTCCGAGTAATGCCCCAGTAGTAATGCCTCCCCCCCAAGTAATGCCCCCAGTAAGCCGCTTGCACTAAAAAAAGAATAAAGCTCATACCTTAAGCTAAGCCCCGTGTCCTATGCAGTTCACTCGGTCATGATGTATCTCCCTTAGTGCACTGTGTGAGCCAGAGGCCAGAGATCACAATTGAGCTCCAGCCTCTGGCTCCAGCTGCCACTGTGGGGAGAGAGCCGGGTGCCTGCTTGTTACAATCTCAGTGGGCGCTTTGAAAATGGAGCATCCCTGCGGTGCCGAGGTTAGGTTGGCCAGAGGAGGCAGATCCATAGCGGCCAATTACGCAATGTATGTGTCTAATGTAGTGGTGCCAGTTACATATATGCCAGGCTTCCCATAGTGGCCAGTGCTACACTGTATGTGTCTAATGTCCTGGTGCGAGGTACATATCTACGAGGCATCCCATAGCAGCCAGTGCCATACTGTATTTGTCTAATGACCTGTGCCAGTTACATTTCTGCTATGCTTCCTATAGGGGCCAGTGCCACACTGTATGTGTCTTTGTTTATTATTAGGGATGTGCGTCAACCCCTGTGTTTTGGTTTTGGATCTGTTTCTCCTCATGTTTTGGATCTGGATTTGGTCATGATGTATCTCCCTTAGTGCACTGTGTGAGCCAGAGGCCAGAGATCACAATTGAGCTCCAGCCTCTGGCTCCAGCTGCCACTGTGGGGAGAGAGCCGGGTGCCTGCTTGTTACAATCTCAGTGGGCGCTTTGAAAATGGAGCATCCCTGCGGTGCCGAGGTTAGGTTAGCCAGAGGAGGCAGATCCATAGCGGCCAATTACGCAATGTATGTGTCTAATGTAGTGGTGCCAGTTACATATATGCCAGGCTTCTCATAGTGGCCAGTGCTACACTGTATGTGTCTAAAGTCCTGGTGCGATGTACATATCTGCGAGGCATCCCATAGCAGCCAGTGCCATACTGTATTTGTCTAATGACCTGTGCCAGTTACATTTCTGCTATGCTTCCTATAGGGGCCAGTGCCACACTGTATGTGTCTTTGTTTATTATTAGGGATGTGCATCAACCCCTTTGTTTTGGTTTTGGATCTGTTTCTCCTCATGTTTTGGATCTGGATTTGGTTTTATGGGAGAAGGTAGGCACCTTTATTGAGGGGGACCCCATCTCCCCTGAGATCCCCAGCTGGGATGACTGGCTTTGGGTGATAATGCTTTGGCTGGGGAGACCTGGTGATAGGGTCCCCTGGCTGTGGCATTACACCCGGTCATTTTTTGGTGCGGTGCTGGTTTTAAATATAGGGGGACCCCTACGAAAAGTCCCCCCTATTTTTAAAACCAGGACTGGCCAGTAGGCAGGTGCTGTTCTTAAAATATGGGGGGACCATACTCAATCCCCCCCCATATTTTTAGGAACCAGGGCAGGCTGGTTATGCCTTCTGGGGGGGGGGGGATCCTACGGACCCATTTTTTTTGTTTTGAACAATTTACACTGTTTCCATGCTGTAACATACACAAATCACACTGATCTGTGTATGTTTGAGGGACACTCGCAGCTCAGGAGATGGTGTATTTAGAACTTCTATTGATTCCTCAATTTGGCTGCAAAAATTGGCAAATGGAGCAAATTAAGATTGGTATGAATTGGGATCTTCACTGCTGCAGGTCTTCCGACATCGGGATTTGACATTGGGAAAATTGGCAGCAGTGAAAATCCTGATAGGTAAGTAAACTAGCTGTACCTAGCACTCTCCCCCTAACCCTAACCCTCCATTAGGGGTGCCTAACCCTAAACCCCCCTATAAGTGCCTAAACCTAACCCCCCAGTCCCCGCAGCCTAAACCTAACCATCCCGGGGGTGCCTAACCCTATATTCCCGCCGGGGGTGCCTAACCACCTCTTCCCCTAGCTTAACCCTAATCCTCTCGGGGGGTGCCTATCCCTAAGTCCCCCTGGTAGCCACTAACCTAACCCTCCCCCCCATGGCTGTCTGCACCCACCACCTGGCTTACCTTCATTCAGTATGCCGAGAATAGGACTTCCGGCGTAGCAATAATGATAGGCGTTGGGTTTTTGTTGTCTATCATTACTCCCCTCTCGGGATTGCACAGGCGGGAAGCCAGCAAAAATGAATAATGGAAAAATCCTGTGTTATGCTGAAGTGAATGAAAAGTACTTCTGATTTAAGTCGATGGTGTGATTCATTTCTAGTGAAAAAAAAGGCAGATTTTGTAGGATTAACATGGCCGAATTCCCCCTAAATGAAAAAAAACACCCAATTTTAGCAATAGAATATTCCTGTGTTGGTAAAAAACAATATTTTCACCCAAGATTGCAATCTCGGAGCAACACGAATCTCAGTAAATATACCCCTTGAGGTCAATACAGTCATGTGTTACCTGTATCTCCTTGTGTTTTGGATCTGGATTTGGTTTTGCCAAAACCGCCCGTTGCGTGTTTTGGTTTTGGATCTGTTTTTTTTTTTAAATGATAAAATCTGCTAAAATCACATAATTTTGTTTTTTTTGTTCCTACAGTATTATTAAACCCCAATAACATTAATTTCCACTTGTTTCCAGTAAATTTTGACCACCTCACAGCTCACAATGCTGTTTTAATCCTGTTTAGGCCCAAAATTTACACCAAGCTAGCTGGCTGACTAAGCTAAGCGGCAGCAGTGGGTGGCAGTACAACTTCCAACATGGCACATAAGGAAACATATGTTTTAATTAATCAAGAGGCCTGATGGAGTTGGAGAATGTATATAGCTGAAGGCAGGTACAGGAAGGGTTGATTGGTAGTATATTTAATTTAATTTTTTGATTCCGAAGAAAATTTATGAGGGAGGAGGGGAGAGCATGGGTGAACAATATATCCGATGATTTTTCCACAAAATCAACTTGGTGGTCCAGAATAGTTTTTTTAAATTAAAGGGGCAAGCAAGAGATGCTGTCTGTGGTCATAAACATTTCTGGAAATTTTTGGAATTCAGCAAAAGCATATCAAAGATTGCAGCATCAGTGGCAGTTCAACTTCCATCATGGCACATCAGGAAACAAATGTTTTTATTATTCAAGAGGCCTAAGGGAGTTGTAGTATCTATGTAATTGAAGGAAGGGAAAGGAAGATTTGATAAGTAGTAAATTTCATTTAATTTTTTGATACCGAAGCAAATTTATGAGGGAGGAGGGGAGGCATTTACAAAAAATATTTTTCTCATTCACATCAGTCCTTGCCCCCAGAAGAATCCTCGAGCACTATACTTGTTTCTGCTGCTGGATTTTCATCCCAGAAGGGGACCAGGAAGACTAATAGTAGTACTTTAAAAAACAATTGACTGTTAAACAATCCTTTTCAAAGGGGAGCAAATATGACAGCATTCATCCAGTTGCATAGCGGATCACTGACACCATAACATCTATGCTGGTATTAGATGTGTGTCCAATATCCACCAATAATGTAGTGGGTTTTAGACAGTTAATTGAGGTCCTTTGTCCCCGCTAAAAAGCCCATCAAGATTCCACTTCACTAGAAAAGCAATTCCCAACCTGTACAGGGACATTAAAAAAAAATTAGTAGCCTCCAAAATGCCGTTGTACCCACTGTCCACTTATATGTGGACAAGCTGAACAGCACAAATGCAAGATTTAAGATATAAGGTTTAAGTCATACATTGTGTCTTTTTTCTCAATGGACACAGATCTAAAGAGATGCAAATAGATGTTTGTCAAGATGCGGCCTGGGATCAGCTACTACTCACCTCTGTGCCGGCGTCCTTGTGCTTAGGTGTTTAGTCACTGGGAGCGGAGGTGAGTTTTGTCTGAGTATTCTCCCCAGGGTCTGCTAGGGTTTCCGTGCATCTGTCCTGGTTTCAAGGGTGCCAGGCATGGTTGCAGCCATGTTGGTCCATATCACCTGACTAGTCTCTCCCAATGTTAGTTCTGTGGTCACTCAGCTGATCCAATGACCAGCTACCCATGGGTATTTAAGTCTGCCTCCAGGAACTGGAAACTGCTGTTCAACTTCGCTGTTCCAATAATTGGTTTGCTCTCCAGTGTTTTCCACATTATATCCCCAGTGTGTTGTTTCAGCCCTAACACTGACCTCTCCAGTGTCACTTGTATTAGCTCCCATGCTAATTCTCAGTGTGTTACTTCTGCTTTCTCACAGAACTCCACTGTTTAATGTAACAGTTTCTGTGTTATCTATTAGTGTGCTGCTCAGCTTCCAAGTAGACTATGTTATATGTGCCAGGCTGCAAGCTAATTACTAATTCATCTGTCAACCTGCATTCCTGTGATTACTTCTCCTACATTTTTTAGTGCATCTCCTGTGTTCAAGTATTCAGTGCAACTCCTGTGTTCAAGTTTTTAGTTCAACTCCTGTGTTCAAGTATTCAGTTTATCTCCTATGTTCAAGTATTCATTATATCTCCTGTGTTCAAGTTTTCAGTTCAACTCCTGTGTTCAAGTTTTCAGTTCAACTCCTATGTTATTACAGTGTCATTCCTTAGTTTCCTCATCTCTCCCAGGTACCTAGCTAAGGGGCCGTGACCTGCTCACTTGGTGTGGCAAAACCCACATACCAATTGGAGGGGTCACTGGTGAAGACCACTGAGTTGGTTAGACTCCACGCCTCTGGCAACGTCTCGCCAGAACTCCAGTGTCTGATGTAACAGTTCCTGTGTTATCTATTAGTGTACTGCTCAGCTCCCAAGCTGACTATGTTACATGTGCCAGGCTTCAGGCTAATTACTAATTCAGCTGTCAACCTACTTTGCTGTGATTACTTCTCCTACATTTGGGTTTGAACTTTATTAAGGTAACTAGGACTGTTACTTCCCTAGCCATCTGAACCCCCTGGCTCACATTCTTCCATAGAGTTGCTCTTGCATCGGATCATGACACTGTTGGTAAGCAAATTGTCAGCTCAAGTGGCACATGATGCAGTGATGGCTTTTCCTTCAGTTTTTCCAGCAAGTGCATCTGCCAAGAAAAAACTAAACTTTCCCAAAAGACCCACTGGTGATGCAGATGAGTCCACACAAAACACAAAAACATTTTGGATGGATATGCTGCAGATGACATAACAGGGAGGAAATTTCTAGATGGTTAAAGTTCATACATCTACTTACAATGGCTTTACAAAAGATACAGATGACGTGACAGTTGCCCGGATTTGGGTAGAAATAATTCCAAACATAAGAAGTGGATTTTTTTTATTGACAATGGACATTTCCTAATCATGGGCAATAATTTTTTGTTCCACTATTGCCTGATTTACACAAACAACATCCTCATCAACAGCATCCTTATTAATGTCAGCTACACAAATATCCTGCTAATCCTGGTGCAATTCCATTGAAGCATCCTCGATTTCTATGTCAGCATGTTCACTTGTGCTTACATCATCATAAGAGGCAGAACCACCAGTCATAATTAGTCTTTCCTTGCCACTTCATGTGGTGAAAGGTATATTGCCAATTTGATGTCTTTTTGCAGTTAACTTTCCCTTTGATTTTTTTTCTTTACCACTGTAAAAGATTGGTTCATGATTTTAGATGCCCTGACTTAAGCCCTGTATAGCCTTGGCCATCGACTTTAGTAGGTGATGTATATGGACTAGTATCGTCATGACTGGGGGCACTAGCAGCAGGTCCAGCACTAGCATGTGGTTCCTGCTTTCCTCTCAACTAAACATTCTCCTTATCAACAAACACAAATGAAGTGGGGTACAGCACATATGTCAATTTGTGCCAATTATAAATAATACACTGTGGTATCAATGACCTACAGTGTCACAAGGTTTTTTATGAATAAGAATAGAATAACACACTGCGCTACCACTTACAGTGTCACAAGCTTATTTATGAATAAGAAAATAATAACACACTGCACTGCCAATTAGGGGTAAATTTACTAAGATAGGAGTTCTATTAAGAAGTGATGTTGCCCATAGCAACCAATCAGATTCCAGGTATTATCTTCTAGTAGGTGCTAGATAAATGAGAAGTAGAATCTGATTGGTTGATATAGGCAATATCACTTCTTAATAGAACTACCATCTTAGTAAATTTGCCTCTTTGGGCCATATTCAATTTGGAGTGAAAAGCCGTTTTCGGTGAAACTTTTTTGCCGATGATGTAATTTTTGCCGATTCCACTTTTCCCCATATTCAATTTGTCTGACTTTTTGCCAGTGCGAAAAGTCAATGCATCAGACTCGGAGAAAAAGTATCACCTATGAATAGGTGGCGAGAAAAAGTGCAGAATTGGGGTTTTGGGGTGCAGACTTCCGAAAACCACCATGCACCTCTTGGACAGTTCCCTAAAGGCAATCTGTGTCAATTATTTTTAAAAAAGTACCTTAGGAGACCCCAATTATGTACTTTTTTTGGGGGGTGAAAAACTTTAAAACTAGCTAAATAGACTCAGCGGGGGTCCCCAAGTTTGCCCCAGCTATTTATTTGGATGCAAGTAAAACTTCATATTAGCAACTTTAAAATATGCTAGCACCCATTTTCATGTACCCCAAATTTGATGGGACTACTTATTTTTCCAAAAAAAGCCTTTTAAATGCTATTCTTCACCACCTTCTTAAAAAATGCAAAACAGCACCTATTGAGACTGTTTAAAGACCCCCACATACTTTTAGCAGGGCTATTCGGGGGTACCCATAGTAAACCCAAATGTCAGAGCATCTTTTGTGGGGTGTCAGGATGATTTCCCCAAAAATGATAGGACTTTTCGCCAATTCTGTTTTCGCCGGGTCCCGTTTTCACCGATTTGGAATTGAATACAGGGATAAGCGGGGATGCACATGATAACTTTTTGACAGCAAAGCCTCCGATGTTGGCAAAAAGTTTTGACACTGGGGAAGAGCACCCCTGAATGAGGCAGCAGCCCCTTGATGAACAACACAGACAGCACCCCTTTTTTTGGACAACAAAGCACCCCTGCTGAGTGCAGACAGACCACCTGCAGAGTTACAATTACATGGACGATAAACTGCGGCAGTGTCACCGAAAAATAATAGCTTAGCTAAGTTGCTAACACACACACAAAAAAAGAAAGAAAAAAGGTACACTGGAGGGTGGGCAGCTCAAGTAAAGCAAAGCCAGTTTGTGCAAGGGCCTCCATATTGTCTTTTTTCCTGATAGTAGTCAAACAGACTGTCTGACATCCCTATTTGGACACTAACATTAAAAATAGTCCTCAACCATTCTGTGAATGGTGACCATATCAAATGGACTCATTGTAGAGGACTCATTAGTTTAATTGCAGGCAATTCTTTTAGACCCAACCAGATGTCAAAACTTGGTTTTGTTGACTCATCTGCATCACCAGTGGGTCTTTTTGGAAAGTTTAGTTTTTCCTCTGCAGCCGAATTTGCTGGAGAAACTGAAGGAGGAACCGTCACTGCATCACGTGCCACTTGAGCTGACACTTTGCTTACCAACAGGTCCTTGCATCTCTTCAGAACTCTGTCCATTTTGAAGAAGTAAATAACTTATGACTAAAACCTAGGATCTAGCACAGTCACCAAAATGTATTGATCCAATTGTAAGGTCTTGGCAACCCTTGGATCATGTTGAAGCAAATAAAAGACTTGGTCTACAAGTCCAATGTACTGTACTTTTCAGAATTGCTTCATTTCAGCTCCTGCTGCAGTTTTTCAAGTTGCTTTTCCAACAGTCTAATTAGGAGAATTCAAAAAAAGAATAAAGAAAAATGTTCTTCCCTATGGGGCACACTTAATTCGAAAGCTATAAAAGGATATTACCAAAATATAATTTATGGCTGGACTTACACAAAACATACAAAAAACACACAGGTCATTTAAACCTAATTGGTTATGTATAAATGCGTATCTGAACAGGATGAAATCTGCAATTAATCAATTAGAGTATATTATCCCATTAACAAGTCATTTAAAAAACATAAACACTAGACTAATAGAAAAATGGTGAAATATGTGATATACATAAGAATATAACAAAATACAACTTATAAAGACAATAATAAAATGATACCACACCTCCTGAATAAACATATATGGTCTTTTGGTCAAAATGCACGTGTAGTATTTCTGTTTTTCCGTATAATCCCTCCACAATAGGGATACTGCTGGGTATAATGAATTAAATATTTTCATATATAACCTCTCCTCTTGATCCTAAAGGTCTGCTGGTCACCCTGGACAGCAAATAACCTCTTTATGGACTGCAGCCATAACCTAATGGACATGACTACAACACAGCAGCAGCCACAGATAACTGATAGGACAAGTGACACAGCAGCTGCAGCACCCACTGAGGGAAGCCCCCTTTATATACTGCAGCCTAAGCCCCTTTATGGACAACGCAGCAGCAGCCTTCAACCTAAGACCCCGACTGGACACACACACTGAGTGACTGACAGTGACTACACATCTGCTAGCTTCTCTCTCCACTTCCGGAGTGAAAATGTCGCCGAGCACGGGGACCTTTATATAATCCAAAACCCATGAGAATCCGACAGCATGAGGATTACTTTTTCCCTCATTTTGAGATTGGAGTCATGCAGGAAACCTCAAGCGGCATTCAGATCTCAGTCTGGATTTTCAAAGTTCGGGTGGATCCGGTTTTCGGAGAACCAGACCGGCTCATCTCTACTTATGTTCTGTGCCAGTTACATATCTGCCAGACATCCCATAGCAGAAAGTGCCACACTGTATGTGTCTTATGTTCTCTGCCAGAAACATTTCTGCCAGGCATCCTATAGCGGCCATTGCCACACTGTGTGTGTGTCTAATATCCTGGTGCCAGTTACATATATGCCAGGCTTCTCATACAGTAGCTGATAGTGCCAACAACAATACAACAATAGCACTGTAGGTTCAGGTACCAAGAGTCCACAGTATACAAGGTGCAGGTGGGAATAGTATTGGAATTCAGGATACAAGTACCAAAGTTCAGGGCAGTACAATGTATGTTCTAACTTAAATACACCACTTGGCGGGAGACGCCCAATGCAACTGAGATGCCATATGTTAGTCCATGAGGGAAAGAACTGAGTACAAGAAGACTTCATAGAAGCTTGGTGTGGTTTTCTGAAGAGTATAGAGATCCCCTTGGCGCTGAAAAGAGAGATTCTCACAGTGGTCAAGATATATTAGGGTTACTTAACCAACAGCAAATGTTAGACGGTTGCCACCATCTAGAACTAGAAATATCTCAGATAAAAAGGGATATGTCCTAAGGAGGAGTCCAGTGGTACCCTGTGACATTATTGTATCCTGGCCGTGATATTCACCAAATTCGCTGTACTTTGGAAGCGGCATTCGGCTCTGACACACCTCCCACTGCCGATAGAAGCTCCCTCCTTGCAAACTGACCAGTCATCAGTGAGTTCCATATACTCTACGTGGCAGGCTTGCCTCCGTGGTCACAACCGGCCGTTGTGTATCACGTGCAGCCGCCGCTTGGATACCATTCACTCCGCAGTTGCCTTGGACTTCTGGGTCTGCCCTGCACTCGCCTGAACGGCTGACATCAGGTGTTCCAGATGGGACGGACAAGCGGGTTAGTCTAATAACACAAGCACCGGGCTTAGAAGTAATTTTCTCAATATTCCCCACACACCATCAAGTGGGTTGATTTATAGCTTGCAAAGTATATTAGTTAACATCCGAGACTATACCAATAACTGTCTAGAGAATTTCTCAGATACATACGAGCCAGCTCACCTTCCAGGATACATCTATTGCCGTTCATACTGGAAACTATGTTGCAACCAATTAAATGATTCCAGGAGATTATTAAATTGCACATTTTGGGATTTATCTATTTCTGTGCAAATAGAAGTTACCTTGATAGGCATATCCTTTAATAATCAGTGGTACCACTGTTCAGGCAATGTAGTGGTTTTATTTTTATGTATGTAATTGTCCTTATGTGTTTGTTTGCGTGTACCAATTAAATTGTGATTGCTATTTTTTTACACATCTGTGGTTGATTTTCTATTTTTCATATACTATTATATTTCTCCATTTTTGGAGCAATTTCTAAGGTTAATTACTAAGTGCTAGTGTGTTTTCCCTTTTTTTGGTGTGATTTTCTGCTTGGCTATGAACTCGAAAGGGAACATTCTAATTGTAATTAGATGTACAGTGATGTACATGGTGCTCTAGTAGTGCAGATGTAGTGGAATGTACATTGTGCATGTGGTGTCTTTGGGGAACAAATTACTCTTGTCCATGACAAAAGTGATTGCTGCAAATGATTAAATATTGTGTTGAATCATATATAAAATATTTTACAATATGTGCAATAATATTCTCTTCGCAGATCAATTATGGAACCACTACACCCGTCCTAAATGACAGACAATTATACCCAACCTTTTACCGGATTGTCCCAGATGATCGGGGCCGTTATGCAGCGATTGTTAGGTGTCTGCAACATTTTGAATGGAACTGGGTTGGAGTCATTACACCAAGTGATGGTAGTGGGGACACGGAATTACGAGAACTGAGTACAATGATGACCCAGCATGGGATCTGCATTGAGTTTATCATGACATTTACTAATAATGTAAATATTAATATAAAGAAAATTCAGGCGATTAGTAAATCAACTGCTAGAGTTATAGTAATCTGTGGTCTTTTTTCCGTATATTATGTTGACTTTTTTGAAACTATTAAAAAAAATATCACATTAATCCTACATGAATCATGGACTAATATGAAATATATGGAACCTACCTTATACCCATCTGTAAATTGTAGCTTTATTTTTATGTTAAATCCCCAAAAATTCCCTAACATTAATAACTTTATTTACAATGTAAACCCATCTAATAGACCCTCCGATCCAATGCTGGAAGATATTTGGCTCTGGATTTATCATTGCCTTTCCCCAAACATGTTCAAAAATGCTGTTTATCAGCTCGTATACAGATTTTCTGGAGTTAACTGCACCGGCAGAGGTCGTCTCCCACGGACATTTCGTGGTATTGCAGATATAAAGCCCCACTATGCGTACATGGCGGTATATGCTCTGGCTCATGCTCTGCATAATATGAATCTGCATAAATACTCATTTCTAGCATATGGATTAAGAGAAATAGTAAGTTGTGTGTCCTGTATGCAAATAATAAAGAGATCATTTATGGTATAATTAACTATTGATAACATCTCACTCTCTGTCCTACATCAGACAATTACTGAGGTCTGTAGCACAAAGGCAAATGTCCCACATTGCAGGTTTCTTTAAAGGTCTATGGGAAGCAATAAATAAAGATAACAACCAACAGTCCCTTTCTGACCTACAAATATTCATACACATTATTGGGGGTGGAGCATGGGGAGGTGACAATGTGATTGCGTCATCGTGGCTCCAACCCCTCTTCACAATGTCGATACTAATGGCATTGTGCAGCAGGGGGCAGAGCCACAATGATGAAATTCAACACAAATCGCATCACGCCCCTCCCCCCCTACTTCCGGGGTTTATACATATAACAGTGGGGGGGTGGACACATTGCCGGGGGCCGGGAGCCTTGTTTACCTTTCAGGGGGGTGCAATTTTCAGGAGGCTCCTGGCCAAATCGGGAGGGGAGGCAAGTATGGTGCAACAGAGTAAAAAATAAAATGCATTACATTATGTTCCCTCTGTGAGGTCAATTATGTAAAATGACAGAATACTGAATATTAGGGGGAAGATGTAGTCCATCCACGGCTGACTGCCCATCCAGCAATACTGGCAAATGTCAAAAGTCATAGGCTAGTCTGGCCAGTGCCGCTAAGGGGAGGCCCGGGTGTTAGTTTGGTACCAGGTCACCATCTGATTATAGTTGGCGAAGCAGCATCAGTTCTTAAGAGACAGTGCCGCCATCATGTTTATTAATATTATTATTATTAGTAGTAGTAGTAATATTATTATTATCTTTATTTATATGGCGCCACAAGTGTTCCACAGCGCCTTACATAGTACATAAAACAAGTAACTTACAGTACATTACAGTGCAGGACAAGGACATGGTTTATATACATTGCTGCAATATTAATTAAAATACTCACAATAAGTGGCAGGGACTTAGCAGTCACGTGTTAGGTGCCCTTGTGGGGAGAAAGGAGTAGAATGGAAGAGGGCCCTGCTCGTGAGAGCTTACATTCTAAAGGGGAGGGGCAAACAGACAGGCATGCAACAGAAGGGGTAGACAGGGAATGGGAAGTTGGTTAAGATGAGAGGCAGGAGTGGGAGGAAGTAATCAGTTGGCATGAGAGCCTGCGTGTATTTGTTGAGCGAAGTGGACGGGCGGGAGTGTGAAGGGAGATAAGGTTAAAGATGTAAGTGGGAGAGGAATGTGTGGGGGCTTTGTATGCGAGTGTAAGAACCTTGAATTTGCATCTGAAAGGGAAGGGGAGCCAGTGTAGGGCTTGAAGGAGAGGGGAAGCAGATGTTGAACATCTGGAGAGGAAGATGAGCCGAGCAGCAGCACTGAGGACCAATTGTAGTGGAGAGAGGTGGAAGACTGGGAGGCCAGCTAGGAGAAGTTACAGTCCAATCTGGAGATGACCAGTGAGTGGATGTTGTTTTAGTAGAATCCAGAGTGAGGAAGGGTCTAATCCTGGAAATATTTTTGAGATGGAAATAGCAGGACTGTGAGAGGTGCTGAATGTGTGGTTCAAAGGAGAGGGAGGAGTCTAGGATAGCTCCAAGACAGCGCACTTTGGGGCTAGAGGAGATAGTTATGCCATCAATAGATAATGAAATTGTATGAAGTGAGGTAACGGAAGTGGGTGGGAAGATGATCAGCTCAGTCTTGGATATGTTAAGTTTTAGAAAGCGCTGAGACATCCAGGAAGAGATAGCAGAGAGACAATTGTAGATAAGGGAGAGGAACGTGGGGAAATGATCAGGAGTGGAAAGGTAGATTTGATTCTCATCAGCATAGATATTATATTGGAGGTCTTAAGAGTTGATGAATTCACCTAAAGAGGATGTACATTATATAAAGAGAATAGGAGTGGTCCAAGAACAGAACCTTGGGGAACTCCTACTGTTAGTGGAAGTGGGGGGGAAGAGGAGTCATGAGAGGAGATAGAGAAGGAATGATCAGAGAGGTAGGAAGACAGCCAGGAGAGAGCAGACAAAGACAAAGAAGAATTTGCAGGAGGAGAGGGTGGTCTATAGTGTCAAATGCAGCAGACAGGTCAAGGAGAATGAGCAGAGAGTAGTGGTCCTTGGATTTGGCAGCAAGAAAGTCTTTGCATACTTTCATGAGGACAGTTTCAGTGGCGTGTAGAGAATGGAAGCCAGATTGAAATCAAGTCAAGGAGGGAGTGGGAGGAAAGAAATGTGGTAAGGGGGTGTAAACAATATACTCAAGGAGTTTTGAAGCAAAAGGGAGGAAAGAGATGGGTCGGTAGTTGGAGAGTATGTTATGATCAACGGTATGTGTTCTAAGAATGGGGGAAAAAAGTTCATGTTTGAATGCAGAAGGGACAGTGCCAGATTATAGGGAGAGATTGAGTTAGTGGGCAAGATGGGAACAGGCAGAAGAAGACAGGTAACAGAGGAGACAGGAAAGGATAGGGTCAAGGGGGAAAGTGGAAGGAGGGGAGGACTGAAAAAGGGCCAAGACTTCCTCTTCAGAAAAAGGGGAGAAAGATGACAGAGTTGTTGAGACAGATGGGGAGGGTTGGTCAGGGAAAAGAGGGGCAGGAGTGCTGAGGGTCTGATGGGATATGATGCTCTCACGTATGGAGTCAATTTTAGAAGTAAAGTAAGTGGCAAAGTCAAGGGCACAGAGAGAGGAGTGGAGTCAAGGAGGGGAAAGGAAGAGGAGGGAGTTAATTTGGCAAAGAGACACTGGGGCTTTGAGGACTAGGAGGAGATGATGTACTTTAAATATGATTGTTTGGAGAGTGACAGGGATGCACTGTAGGATGAGAGAATAAATTTGAAAAGGAGGAAGTCTGACGCCGGTCACGAGCCAATCAGCATTAGCTCCAGCTCGCAACCAGTGCAAGATTCAAAATTTCCAAGGCTACGGCTGCATGACAGTTCACTGGTGTCATGACTAGAGTTGGTCCTACCGGTGGGGGTGCTGGTGTCTGGAGATTGGTGCAAGGTGCACATGGATGTCTGAGGGGTACAAGCCATGTGGTGACAGGTAAGACTGGCAGCACTGCCACGCTGGGGAATGCTGGTGCCGCCATCTTGGTTTTGGACATCTGATCTTAATGGGCCAATCAGATTGGAGCATCTTGTGTTTACTCTCGGCAGCCTATCATGCACATTCCCATGGTACTTAAGGGTGTTCAGCACACCCTCTAGTTGCCAGTGCAATGTATACACAGTGCAAGCTCCTTATCTCCGTGTGTTATTTGCAGTCCCAGCAGTGCTCCGTCTCCATCTCAGGCTGTTCCCAGATACCCGCATCTACCTTGCTATATCCCAGTACTCACCCCACGGTTTGTGTACCCTCCAGCTCTCCAGACTCAGAACCCACTCCAGCACTTCAGATCTCTGTTCCTCAGTTACACCTCCATTGGATTAGTGTTTTCTCTGCCTAATACCTGTTTTCAGCATCACTAATTAGACTTTGTTTTCTCAACCTAACACCGGTATCCAGACTCACTAATTAGACTTGTTTTTCTGCCACACATCACTTGGACTTTCATTAATTCCAATACTCCCATTAAACCTGCTGCATTTCAATACTGCAAACCCGTTCCAGTTTTATCTCCTGCATCCACCCGGGTTCAAAAAATATTCCAAACCTGACAACTGGTAGCCCGACACCAAATACCAGTGGTGTGCGGTCAGGTGAGGTAGAGCCCTTCCTGTCATACTTAGGTATACTCCAGAGTTTTGACTATAACAATTATAAGAAAAATGTAAAGAAAATAATATAAATATTATCTTTGTATTATTGTTATAATTTTTATAGTCAAAATTATGGAGCACAAGTGTATGGAGGGTGAGGCACTGCCTCCCCTGTCTACCTTTTCTGCACATCCCTTATCAAAACTCACCAAATTTCCAGCATTATATACTACTGCACCTGTGTATAATGCTCATATGAACCCTGATACTAGCCAATGACTCCCCAGCCATTTACCTCACCGTACATCACTGCCAAATACACCTGCTGCAGGCGAAGGAGAGAGGCTGCTGGACATACACAGGGCAAGGGTAGGTAAGAGGCTGCTCAAGGGACACTGGTGGTTGCATAATATGTAAGGGGCATTACTGTCTGGCCTAATGTTATAGGGGCATTACTGTGTGTGACCTAATATTATAAGGAACATTACTGTGTGGCATAATGTGTAAGGGGCATTACTGTGTGGCATAATGTATAAAGGGCACTACTACTGTGTGGCATAAAGTGTTGTAAGGGACATTATTACTGGGTGGCATAATAATTATTAGGAGTACTCCTGTGTGGCATAATGTGAATGCGCTCTGTGTGGCATAACATAAATGGGCTCTGTGTGGCATAATGTGAACAGGTGGCATTATGTGTGACATCTTATGAATTAGGGTCAGTACTGTGCAGTGTAATATGATTAAGGGGCACTACTGTGCTTTGTAATGTAACTAAGGGGAACTGTTGTGTGGCATAATTTGAATTGGGGGTACTGTTGTGTGCTCATACCCCTTCCCAGCAAGAACACACTTTTTTTTCGGTGCTCTCACTGCTTCAGTTATGGATGGGGCTACCAAAGCTCTTCATGTACACAGGGCACCAAAATGAATAATTACCGCTCTACTTGAGTGTGCATAGATGTGTTGTCCATTGTGCTCAGCACCCCCTGCCCTAAAAATTCATACAGTGATCACTATCTAATCCTCTACAACTACTAAGCCAGGGTTTGGTCATTTGGAAAATGAACCAACCAAATACCAAATGTCTGACTATGGCACATGTATGAATCCCCTACAGCATGTGTGTTGTGTGTATTTTAATACAGAGAATGATGTACACATGTATGTTGTTCTAATATTAATTATATTTGTTAGAGCATAGACTAAGAAGTGGGAGGAGTCAGTAGAAGTAAGAGGAGGAGTCTATTCCAGGAGCCAGGTGCTGACGCAAGGTGGGCCTGTGTGCTTTAAATACTAGGGCCTATTTTTAGTACCAGTCTGGCCCTGTGTCCATCACATGATCCTTGATCATAAGGGAAATACAGGACTATTAAGCAAGATCAGGACTATCAGGGTTAGCATTTCTGCTTTGTAAGGTCACCTACTAAACTAAATAAAATATGATCATTGCCTAGAAAATCATTGACCCCATTTGTGATTTACGTGGGTGCATATGTCTAGAACATTCCCAATATTTGTGTTATTATTTTAACATGTATTTTTATTTCCCTATGAAAGCGGCACTATATGAAAAACCTTCATTATACAGATCCCGCTGGGGAAGAGATGTCCTTTAATGAGAGAGGAGATCTGCCCTCTAAGTGGTCAATGGCAAACATGGTCATATACAAAACTGGCATTACACATGAGTTTCTTCTAAAATCCTTGACCACCTTTGAAGAATCACTAGAAGATGATCAGGTTTCCCATATAGATCCAGCAGAAATCACTTGGAAAGAAGGCACGGTGAGAGAAAATCAAATATACTACTGTACATATAAATTAGTTGTTTGATACAAGGTCTATTCAAATAATTAATCAAACTAATAAATGACCTTATTAACTGCACTAAATTATTTTGTCTGGACATGGAAAATCTTCCTATCTGAGATTATTGACATAAAACTGTAAGACCCCCTACAGAGATTGGTCAAAGACCCTCTGGGTGCAGCCTCTTCTCATGGCTAAGACACAAGGGGCCACCTTCAAGGCAAGTTGACAAGGGCACATTGTGCAGTGATAAAACACAATATCATATAATTAATAGGTATGGGAAGTTTTTGGTATCAAAATGTTTTTCTTCTATTATATGTCTCTGATTGTACTGTATTTATTCACAACTAGATTGTAAGCTCCTAGGAGCAGGGTCCTCCTCCCCACTGTCTCACAGCCTTCTTCTCTAGCACTTTAATTACAGCCTTCACCTTCCCAGCTGTAATGTGCATGGAGAATTGTGTTGCTAATTGCCATCATGGAATATCACTATAGGAAACTGTATACTAACATTTCCTTTGCTTAATATGTACTCTAACACTAAACACCACGCACTGAGGGCCTGATTCAGAGCAGGATGCTATTTGCAGACGCTCGTTCAGAAAAAGGGGATGGCTATTTATATTGAGCGCTCGCTCTTTTGTGGTCTGTTGACGCCTCTATGTCTGAGCGAGCGTCTGAAACATGCGCTCACTATTTTGTAAAAGACGCCCCTTGGCCGCTCGCATCCTACGTCATCTCCGCTATTTATTTGATTAATCGAGTACATCGAAAGGCGTATGAACTGCTCGCTATTCTTGTGGTAGCATTTTCCTACCGCAATCATGTGAGCAGTTCAGGCTAAGAGACAACCAAGTGACTTGGTCAATGACGCTGCTTTGTTAATTATGCACACCCTTAAAACACCCGATTTGACCATTTGGCACGCCTGCGTTCGGATCTCCACTCCCCGTTTTCAAGCACCTTCCCCTGTTACCACCCACATACGCCTCATCCTGTCACTCAAATTAGCAGGCATTCGCTATTTTGCGAGCACACGATTTCTGACCGCACTGACTGGTTGGCGCATGCGCATTACAACCCATACGCATGCGCAGATGTGCGAACATCGCTTGGAGCGAACTAGCGGCCGCTTACGAGCGGCTCTGAATCAGGCCCTGAGACACTACTAGATAGTATGCAGACATGTAATAAAGCTTTGAGTGCTGGATGATATTTAGTGCCATTTATGTCAATACAGTTTATAATACTGCACTCCACTGAAAGCAATGGTGTATTACACCTATATGGTCTCTATTCATTATGTTCATTGCTTTTAGTTTTTAAGGTATTTTTTTTTAGAGTACAATCATGTGAGGTCTGACTAGCTTGTAGTTGGAGGGTAAGTATATTGCATGCTGCAGCCTCCTATTTTTTGCTGTATTTCCATTTCCCAGCATTAGGATTAATTAAAGTGTCTGCAGTTAACAAGCTTTTAGTTGTATCTGTTAATTCTTCTTCAAAAAAGGGTGAGCAGCATACATAGGAGCAGCAGTAGGATGTCCAATTTTAGTAAATTAAATTTGATTATACAGGTTGAGTCTCCCATATCCAAATATTCCGAAATACGGAATATTTTTAGCATGACTGAAATAATGAAACCTTTGATTTTTGATGGTTCAATGTACACAAATTTTGTCTAAGGCACAAATTATTAAAAATATTGTATAAAATTACCTTCAGGCTTTGTGTATAAGGTGTATATGAAACATAAATTAATTTTATTTCTGTACACAAACTTTGCTTGAGACACAAAATTATTGAAAATATTGTATAAACTTACCTGCAGACTGTGTGTATAAGGTGTATATAACACATAAATGCATTCTGTGTGTATATTGGGGTCCCATTCCCAAGATATTTCATTATGGTATGCAAATATTATGAAATACGGAATATTCCATAATCCAAAATACCCCTGGTCCCAAGCATTTTGGATATGGGAGACTCAACCTGTAAAGGCCCCCATATGCTAGCAATTGATTGGGGTAATTCGCCGTTCCCCAGACTTCGGGGTCAGTGCATCGGTAAAATACAACATGTTGGATGACTTTGATTTGCCGATCACAATCAAAACATGATCATGATTAGTAAATCGTCAACTTTCATTATGTGGAATTTCACCGATCCACTGATGGATCGGTGATCGTCAATGGCCGCTGGTCAGCATTTCCAACTGATGGATCATCATTTCTGATCCAGTTGGGGGATCAGGCAATCTGTCGGTAGATGTATGGGCCCCTTAAAAAGCATTGATTTTATTGATGAAGAGTAGAGTATTACAATAAAAATAAAATCAGCTTGGGCCACATGGAGATGGAAGATGAAAGTCGAGTTTTAGCACAATATTTTTCACTTAAATGAAAAAATGTAAATGATTAGATTTGATTAAAAAGATTATAATTAATTTCAATTTGAAAGAGACCCAAACTTCAGTGCTTACACGCCTCTGCTGATGACGGTAATTGTGTTGAGAAAAATATATACCATATAGCAAGCTTCAGCCGAAGTTTGTTTTAATTACAAATTAAGAATTTTTCTTTAAAAATTGACTAAAAAATTATTACAACTCAATAATTAAGGCAGTGACAATTGATTAATGTAGAATTACTAATATTAGACATTGACATCTCTGTCTTATTTTGGATGCCAGTCTTGCAGGGAGGCAAATTAACACCTGTCCCACTCCCATCCTCTTGATTCCACCTGTGGCAATAAGCAGCCTTTGCCACAGAAGTAGGACACTTTAATTTCTTCTAGAGTAACCATTGGTGTTCAAGTCTTGGAGCTGGCAACAGCCTTCTAATTTTTATTGTATTTCACCATTCCCTTCCCCACTCTCTAGCAATTGCATGAATTAAAGTGTCTCCAGTTAATAAGCTTGTACGTGTATCTGGGGATGCAGCTCCTGGTCCTGAAATAGATTAATACCACATCACAGCACAATGGTCAATAATTGGATTTATGACACATTAAATCCTCTAACGAGCACCTATTGGTGATCAGTCTTGGTGCCTGCAGCAGCCTATCTATTTTTTGGCTCTATATTTGCTCCTCTGGGTTTGGGACTGATGTTATTGACAAACCAGTCTCTGAATAATACTGTAATTAATAAATATTAATAAAAAAATAAAAAAATATCTTTGATAAAACAATAATAATGATTTTAGCAACATAAAAAACTACTTATTTTAGGAAATAAAATGACAACTAGTTAATTGATTTCTTTATTGTTTGCAACATTCACAATTAAAAATAATAAAAAATAAATTAATTGGATTTATCTGTATAAAGGATGTTTTCAGACATGTACTGACATTTACAGCACCACCAGTTGCTGTTTTAATATGATTTTTATTTTACCTATGTATCATTGGTTACTGGGATGTGTTACACACTGTTTCGTGGTGTTGGATGGTGGTCTTGCACTCCCCCAGCTGCTGCTGCCATAAGTCCGTATGAGTGCTACTTCTATGCTTTGCTGTTTTTATAATGTTATTTTTCTTTGATGGGGGTAAGTTTACTGACAAATACCAGGGTAGTGCCCCAAACTTTTTCAGCTTCCTATGTAAACTGCGATATAACTTTTAAAACTGATGTTCACACAGTTGAGTGATTTTTTAGCTACTGCACATGCACAAAACCACAGTGGGAAGTCTCACTACGCTTGCGTGAACTAATAGATCCGAATTCTGGAATAAGTTTTAGGAAAGATAAGCACCCTGTTTAGGATGGAATATTGCTAGTTCACCAGTTGTTAAAGGAGAAGATGGGGCGTAGCCAGGATTGTGTCCATCAAAATAATAGCCTATGGTAGCAATAAAGGAAAGGGCCCCTACTATTCATTATAAATAGTCTGGAAGAGGAGCCATCTTCCTCTTTTCCAGTTCTGGAACCCCACCCATCTAAGCTGCTTTATGTGCAATTCTTGTTGATTTTGTTGGACTGTGCAATTATCATGTTTTCCTTCCAACAGGTGGAAGTGCAGCCTGGTGGGAAGCAGTGCTCCTAGGCAACCTATTATAGCATTAGAGTGCCTCTCTAGCATTTACTTTTTGATAGCGGCCAGTTGGTCACTCCCCTTAGGGGGGGACTGGGCCATCATCTTAGGGAGGGGTCAATGCTCTGCCAATTAAGGGAGAATGGTTCTGCCTCAGGCCAGTTTATGCCGGGCGGGTATCCGCCTCTTATTATTTAGTCAAATATATTTGCCGAGCTGTGGCCTTGGAGCACTGCTTTTTACTGCCACTATCTTTCTAATTACAAATTGATCAATAAATTTCGTCTGTGTCCTCTTTTAATTCCACATAGGTGTCCGTGTGGTTATTTCTAGTTAGTAAGTGAATTAGCATAGTATAAGATTCAAACAATGGGTGACTTAAGGCGTTCCTTGGTGGAATTGAGGCCGAAAGTGTTTGTAAAAAGAGGCTGCTTCATGGCCATGTTATGGGAGTCCCAGGGGTGTGTCTGTGCACATGGCTGTGTTCCCTATCACAGAACCATAGTCTCAGAGGCCATGTTATGGGAGTCCCTGGGGTGTGTCTATGCATTTAGCTGTGTTCCTTATCACAGAACCATAGTCTCAGAGGCCATTTTATGGGAGTCCCGGGGGTGTGTTTTTGCACATGGCTGTGTTCCCTATCACAGAACCATAGTCTCAGAGGCCATGTTATGGGAGTCCTGGTGGTGTGTCTTCGCATGAGGCTGTGTTCCCAATTACAGTTCTATAGTCTCAGAGGCCATGTTATGGGAGTCCCGGGGGTGTGTCTATGCATGAGGCTGTGTTCCCTATCACAAAACCATAGTCTCAGAGGCCATGTTATGGGAGTCCCGTATGAGTCAAACCTCGATACGCATCAATCGTATGCAGGGAAATCTTCAGTCACAGTGTATCTTGTTGACTTCTGGTAGGCAAGCTGCTGTGAACTGACTATTCCCACTATGATTCCTATTTTATTATGCATTGCTTCAACAATTGGTTTTTACTTGTGAGTGCAGATGTGGTTTTTACTATCATTGAAAATAAATAAGAAGTATTATACAATTATCCCTTCCTTTCTTCCATACTTACCCCATTGTGGAGCCTCCTTAAAGGGACATCCTAAGATTGGGAAAATTGATCCACGGAACAGAAATACAAAGTGATATGTCTGATAATCAATGATTTCTAAGGGAATATCTATAGGGGAAGGGTTATTGTCATGACTTCATTCATCCTGGGTGGTGTTTGGGATCTAAGGCTTTCTTGCACAAAGGGTTTTATTCAAATGCACAAAATGTTTATACACTATATTTGTTTTATTTTATTTGTAAACCTCATTATACCTTGTGAGAACTTGTTATCAGGGGGAGTGCCCTAGAAGTGAGTCATCTACTTTTATATATATTAAACTTTACTGTGGGAGGAAGAGTAGACCCTCCCCGAGTACACATCATCTACTCTGCAGAAAGGAAATGTCACTTGGATGTACTAACATCCGGATGTGATAAATCTCTGTCCCTGAATATCCTCTTCGCACACTTCTCATGGTGTTTTTGACAACAATACTTTTGTAGAGTGTCTGTGCATGTGCCACCGCCAGCTACCGCTAACCTTTCTGCCGCAGTCACCCTCCCCCCAAAGTTTTATCATCTCAATTTGTTTCATCACTGTGCCACCTCCTCTCCTCACTGATATTCTCCTCTCCACTCCTTACACAGTGCATCCCTTATGTGGTGAGCTATGGCTGACACCCACTTGTGGCAGTACTCTACCAAGCACCGCACTGTGCCCACAGCTGAAGGGTTTGCCAGCCTGGTTTATCGCAATTGTTTTAAATATAATATCAATGATGATAATGATAACGATGATGATGACAATGATTAATGATGATGATGATGATATTGATGATGATGATGATGATGATGATGATGATGATGATGATGATGATGATATTGATGATGATGACAATGATTAACAATGATGATGACAATGAAGGTTTCTGCAGAATAATCTACTGTAGCTGCTTCTGCTTTACTGTAGGCTAACTGTACATTCATCCCCAACTGCTGATAGTATTGTTGTGGCTATATCATGTACAGTAGCTTCCTATTCTGATTGCATTTTTGTCCTTTTCACATGGTCTGTTAAAAAATGAGTAGTCCCATTGAACTTATTTAGCATATATAACATAATATTTTGTGTGAAAATGACTTTTCCTACAACAAATTTTTCTTCCCAGATTTGTAACTCTATGGGGCATATTAAATTAGCTGCAGGGTTTCACCCGCGGCTAATTGTCAGGCAAAAGTCCCGCGACCCGGGGATTAGCTATTCAATTAAATAGGTAATTCTCCATGTCTTTAGAACGGGACTCCCACGCGAGAACACACTGATTCCATGTGAACTGCAGAATCAGTGTGTTATACCCTCTCGCACAAAGCTGAATAGGGCAGCTTCACGCTGATTTTACCTCGCACCTACATGGGGAATTCCTGCTAAATGAATCCCGACTATCGTGATAATTAGCTGCAGATATGCCCCTAAATATTTATTCCCCATATATCTTCTCAGTTTTACAGATTTCTGCTGGTCCATCACACAGGCTAATACATGAAGCCCCACCACCTGCTGTCATGAGTTATACAGGGCATGACTGGGGGGGTGGTCTACCTGTATTGCTTGATATCAATAGTCATGTTCTTGTCCATCACACAGGATTATACACGAAGCCCCACCACCTGCTGTCATGTGTTATACAGGGCATGACTGGAGGGGGTGGTCTGCCTGTATTGCCTGGCATCAATATGACTGGAGGGGGTGGTCTGCTTGTATTGCCTGGCAGCAATAGTCCTGTGCTTGTCTGTCACACAGGACAATACATGAATCCACACCACCTGCTGTCATGTGTTATACAGGGCATGACTGGAGGGGGTGGTATGCCTGGTATTGCCTGGTATCAATAGTCCAGTTCTTGTCCATCACACAGGATAATACATGAAGCCCCATCACCTGCTGTCATGTGTTAAACAGGGCATGACTGGAGGTGTTGGTCTACCTGTATTGCCTGGCATCAATAGTTCTGTTCTTATGCATCACACAGGACAATACATGAAGCCCCATCACCTGCTGTCATGGGTTATACAGGGCATGACTGGAGGGGGTGGTCTGTCTGTATTTCCTGGCATCAATAGTCCTTTTTTTCTCCATCACACAGGATAATACATGAAGATCCATCATCTGCTCTCATGAATTATACAGGACATGTCTGCAGCAGGTGGTCAGTCTGTATTGCCTGGCATCAAAAGTCCTCCTCTTGTTTGCCACACTGGCTAATACATGTAGCCCCAAAACCTGCTGTCATTACTGTATATAAGCCTTGACTTGAGGGGGTGGTCTGCCTGTAATGTGTGGTATCAGTATTCCTCTTCTTGCCTGTTAAATGGAAATTCAGCTTCTCAGCCATGTGGGAGAATCAGGGGAAGGCTGATACTAGCATTTGTATATTATCACAGCTGAAAATCCAAATGATATCGCAACCATGCATGTATTAGCCTCCACCTCTGAATCAGGCCTGTAGCATCAGCAGAACTGCCTTTGGCTTCTGTAGGTTGGCTGAGACATTCTTATGGTATTTTGAAGTGCTTGTAGCAGTTGATGTTTTTTACATTGAAAATTTTAAACTGCAGACAAGGAGCAGACAATGTCCAAGGAATGGGATATTTTCACAGAGGCTCATTTCACAAGTCCACATAGGGCTGGTGTACAATTCAGCATTGGTTAATGTTTTTGGAACATATTGTTTTTTTTACTATGTAGATTTGGGGGCCATTCCACAATATGTCCCATATGTGACACTGCTAAAAAAAATTCTGTAGCTGTGTTACTTTTGTGTTTTCAACATACAGTTTGTTGGTAAGTTAAATTATAGCTATTTCTCATTGGTTTTCTTAAAAAAAATAACTCAGGCTTTTACAAAGAGTTGAGCTGAACAATTAAATAGATCTTTCCTATATGTCCCATACTGTATGTGACATTCAATGGACCTTCGGCACATTTTGGATCACATTCAGAGTCGATCGCTTGCTGCAAGCGATCGCTCTGAATGAGGGCGGCCACTTACTTTTTAAAGTGCCGCCTTCTGGTCGATCACTAGGCTGTGGGTTACCAAAGGTTTAAGTGCGCCTGGCAGGGGTGTAACACTTGTGGGTACTCAGTCACTGGCATAAAACATGCACTTATGTTGATGAGGATTGACAGCTGCATCTGATTGGTTGAGTATGTTTTGATACCTATAAAATGTTTGGATCAATGGACTTGAATAAACCTTCAGAATTGCCATGCCCAATGATTCACCTACAGCACCTGCATTTCTCAAACAAGTGAACCTCAATTAGTAAAGGTTTATTAACAGACACTGATGAGTAATAGTTCAAAAGCTATAAAAACACATTGAATTAAATTCTTATATGGAAACATGTAAAATAAATTATCTTTTTGTTTAGATGTTAAAATACACATGGAGGTGCAGAGGCTGCAGTTTGAGCAGTAATCTGAGAGAACACAAGGAACAGACTGATGATGTGTCTCACTGAGAATAAGATGTAAAGGCCAATGATCAGGCCCAATACAATATGTAGCAGTCTGAGATTTTATATTGATGTGACTAATAGCAGCACAATGAAAGTACAGACCGTAGTGTAGGGTAGTACAGTCTACAAGGCCATGGTCTGAGCCATTAATCAGTTCATAGAGTAACAATAAAAAAGCCAGGCCTTTCCAGTATATCTATCCTTAGAATAGTGAGTGCGGGGGCGTGGCTTAACTTCCAGAGCAGACGTGACTTGCTGGAGCTCTTACTGGCTTTATAGATTTTGGCCCGATTATGCCATACTCAGCTTGACCTGCACCTGCACCCACCTGCTCTGTCCCAGAACCCTCGGAGGCTCTGGTGAGGCCTGGCACTCCGTGGCCCACCCACCCTTCAGAAGCTGCGGCCTCGAGTTTGGAGCTCTAGTGGCAAGCTGCGTGCAGTAGATGCTGCGGCCGCCACTTTGATTCCCGTTTCAGCTGACACATCGGCAGCGGTCTTTGGTCTCCCCTATTGACCCACAGGACCTGGACTTCATCTCCCCAGCAGAGCTACTTATAGAGGAACTACCTGGAGTGTGACCTGACTGCCATAGTGGGTGGACGTGGGACCTCGAAGTTCCTTCCTTTTACTGCTCATACAGTGGGCATATGGCCCGTGAGACAGACCTGAAGGGACTCACAGGTGGCAGTACATCCCTGTACCTCCCGACGAATGCACTTTGGAGCCCACAAGCAACTATTTGACTCCTGAGCTCTGAGGCCTAGCACACAAGACGTATCCCCAGCCTTGCAAGCGACTCTACTCCCGATTGTGTGACATGGATCGTTCGCAATAAAACCACTGGTGAGGAGACACCAGGACAGGTGAGCACAGGTGGCGGATATCTATAAACCTCTCTACCTATTTATTTGATGTGAATGACCAATCCTGTGGATTACTAATACACTGAAATCAGCGGTGATGGATGGCCATTTCCTTCTCACAGCCTACCCTGCACTTACTGCGGCGGGAACCCTGAAATAATTTCTATGGCCTAGACTTGCCTTAAACCTCCCTCCATTCACTCTTCTTTGCAAGTAATCGAAGCAGACAATCCAGTGGTGAGATCATCAGTACTACCTCTATAAATATATATATTATCAGTGTGTTGATGAACACAGGGAATAAGAGGCTGGATTATCCCACCTTCACTCAAAGTCCCACAACACCTACTCTTTCCCCAAATGATGATTCCAGTGATGATGCCCCTCTGACAGTGGGCTCTATGAAATTTTTGGCTTTATTCAAAACAGATATTTCTAATGAATTCAAACTAGCTCTCCAGACGTGTCACATCAGGGGATGATTTAGGCCATCATACTGATCACCTTGAAAATAAACTCAAAGAGGTTGGAAAATCTCATAATAATCTTATTAATCTTTATGAGAGAATTGAGGCAGACGTTGTGGCCCTTCAGGGTAAAGTAGGAGATCTGGAAGATCGGTCAAGATTAAATAATATCAAAATCTGTGGCATTCCAGAGTCAGTCTCTCAACCGGATATAACACAAATTGTCACGGAAATATTTCAGCCGACCAATCAAATGTCTGACTTTCTTTTGGATCGTATCCATTGCTTACCCGCAAGATACCTTGATGCACCTTCATTACTACCATGTTAAGGATGCTATCCTTCATGCAGCCAGACCCTCAGATGCCACCTCCAAAATTTTGGGTGACCTCCAGATTTTTGGGGACCTCTCCGCATCCACCCTGGCCCTACATAGATCCTTTTTGCCGGTCACGAGAGCTCTATAGAAGGCTAATATCCCATATTGGTGGGGATACCCAACTAAATTGCTCTACTTCAGTGGTATTTAATCCAGCAGATGGAGTTCAACTCCTGGTGTCATGGAATCTGGAGGACATTTCTTCAAAACTGCCTGGTAGCCCCCGTATGGACAGGGAGTGGACCACTGCAGGCAGCTCCTCTTCTTGAAAATTTTTTAAGGATAACAATTTGACTGAATGTTTATAAGTCCTTAGTAAGTCCTTACTATGTTGTCCTGCTAGGCTCACCTTTACTGCTATGAATATTCGGTCTCCTGTTTATAATATTGCTTCTCAAAAGTAATTGTATAGCTTTCACCTGGCATTATGTTTATAAGAATATCCTTACCTAATCTGAGCTACAAATACCTTAATGCATACTATGACTGTTATAGTTTATAACTGGTGTGATTTATCTACTCATGATGGCTGCAAGTGTTTACAAATGTTTTATACTGATAATGTATATATTTCCATATTGATATAGATATTGATCCCGCTGTCCCAGGGTGTGGCTGTTTTGCTCGATGATAATACTCCTTAACTCGCCTATTCTTCCCTATGTTGAGAGAATGTTTTGAATGTCTGGAGTACAGCGCCGCAGTTGTCCACTGGGTGGCAGCTAAGTGTTAAGGTTATTTTTTCGGCCATGGTTATTATGTGCCTTAAATTCTCTGTTGAGGGAGGGAGTGTTTTTTTCTTTCAATGCTTCCACATACCCCATTGTGCTGCCTCTGGAGATGGCCCCATATAGCCCCACTATGGGTCTATTTATGCCTTCTTTTTTGTGCTATCCCCTTTTCTTTTAGTAAATTTACTACTATTTTTCTACATTTTTTACCCCTTTTGCTTGGGTAAATGTCCCTGGTATTGTTTCCCTGTCCCTTCTCCTCATATACACACTACATCGATTCTCATGATAATGACAATTATATACCACCTACTGTATCATCCTCTCTTTCATTGATCCCCAATGGTTAAAGTAGTGTCAATAAATGCAAAAGGTCTAAATTCCCCTAACAAAAGGAAGTTGGCACTTCGTTACTTTTTTAACACTAAAGCTCATATTGTAACTGTACAAGAGACACATTTTTCTCGTTCCGCCCCACCAACAATTTTTTACCATAAATTCCCACATTGTTATACATCAAATAGCCCTAGTAAGAAAGCAGGAGTAGCTATACTTCTGGCTGCATCATGCAAATTTACTCTAGACAAACAATGATTGACCAAGAAGGCTGCTATCTCATCCTCATTGGTAAACTAGAAGATACCCAGGTGACTCTATCTATGGTGTACACCCCTATTCCGAAATAGGTTAGCGCCACCAGACATTTTTGTAATGATTTTTGTTCCCATTGTAAGGTTATGCCTCTCATTTTAGGAGACTTTAACATGGTCCTTCATCCCCACATGGACAGGTCCACACATAAAATAATTTCAAGAGCCAGCCCCCCCATGACCACTCTCAGGTATTCTGATGCATCCTGCTGGAATATGATCTGTATCTGTATATTTGGAGGGCCAAAAATCCTTATGTGATAGATTACACCTTCTTTTCCCAGGTTCACCTCTCATACTTAGCTATTTCCAACAAATGGACCCTTCAACAGATTAAAAGGACCTCTATCCTGCCAATGATGTGGTCTGACCACTCCACACAGTCTACAATGGAATATCTCTTTTACTGGAACTCCTCCCAGTTCATGGAGCTTAGGTGAATATCTTCTTACGACCATGCAGCAAAACAATCCATCTCCCAATCCTTATCTTTATACCTCGAGTCTAACCCAGTAGGGGATACATCTGTTTTCACGGTATGGTGTGCTTCAGAAGCAGTGGTTCGTGGGACTGCTATCAAGACTGCAGCCTGACTCCGTAAGAGTGCACTGCAAAGACAAACAGAATTGGAAACCCAAATTGCGACTAGAATCCAGACATAAAGCATCCCCATCTAATAAACAAATTATAGAACTCTCCTTCAAGTTATGGAGGAATGAAACATGTTAGCTCTAAAGGCAGTACATAAATCACTCTTTCAATTGAAGCAGAAATTCTATGTTAAAGAATATAGGGCTGGCAGAATGTTGGCTAGGAAACGTAGGGGAAAGTGGCTAAAGAGCAGATCAGAACTATTACTAATTCTCAGGGAATTAAAGTTACAGATCCGATGGAAAATCTGATGCATTTGCTAAGTATTATTCTCACTTATACAACTTGGCTGATGATTCTGCAACTCCACAGCTGATAGCGGAGGATATTAGCAAATTCCTAGAAACTATACATTTGCCCTCTCTGGACACAGAAGCCCTGCAGTCTCTTAAGCTGCCATTGGTCAGCAGAGTAGATAGTAGCCGCTATAAATGCTCTCCCTTCAAACAAGGCCCCGGGTCCAGATGGTTGCATAAACAAATTTGATTAATTCTTTCAGGATTCCTTAGCCCGTTCCTAGCCCAGGTTTTTAATGAGGCTTCAGTATTAGGATCTTTCCCCAAGGAGATGCTAGAGGCCAGGATTATGGCCTTTACTAAATCTGGTAAGAATCCGACTCTGTTGTCTAACTACCACCCGATAGCCTTACTCAATACGGATGTCAAACTATATGCTAAAATTATCACTAATAGACAATTCCATTACTCTCCTTCCTGATACACCAGGACCAAGTGGGTTTTGTACAGGGGAGACAATCCCCTGACAATACAAAGAGGTTCATCAATATTATCGATGTCTTCTCCAGTAGAGAGGATTTTCTTCTTTTGTTGTCTTTGTACACTGAAAAGGCATTTCATAGACTTCATTGGAAGTATTTGCAAGCCACTCTATGTAAGTTTGGAAAAATGGGCAGAGCCCTGCCCTCTATTTCTGCACTGTACTCCAACCCTTCGGCCAGAGTTTTCATGAATTCCTCTTTTATACATTTTGTATAACCAATGTCACATGCCAAGCCCTGTCTCTGCTTGTGTTTGCTCTTGCGATTGAGCCACTGGCGGAAACTACTCGTTCCACCCTCACTATACAAGGCCCTGTGCTTTATTGGAAAAATTCATAAAGTCTGCTTATTCACGGACAATGTCCTCCTATTTATTACCAATTCTACTTCATCCCTCCCCCATCTGCATAGAGTATTGGAGGACTATTCCAAAGTTAAATTGTTCTAAAACTGAGGCCCTCCCTATCAATTTTACCTCAGGACTACTTAGTTCCCTTAGTGATATATATTCCTAATTATGACAGGATAGGGGCATTAAATATCTTGGAATTCAAATTACCCCTAAAACTGCATCCTTGATCCCCTCTAAATAGCTCCCTCTATTGAGTAAAGTAACACTTATGCTGTTGGACTGGATGATGCAGGAGGTCTCATGGTTGGGGCGTGTAGTGGCTCTAAAAATGGTCATTTTGCCCAAAATACTTTACTTATTTAGAACTATTCCTATCTGAGTCTTTTATAAATATGTTTGGAAAGGTAAGAAACATAGACTAGCTAGATGTACAATGTCGCTTCCGAAGTCTGAGGGTGGACTTTCCTTCCCTGATCTTCATTGCTGCCAAATAGCAACTCTTTTGTCACAGTTGGGTGAATGGTCAATAATGACTGATGCTAAAGCGTGGCTATTACTTGAACGTGATCAAGCAACTCCTCTCCCATTACTGGATATATTAATGTTCACGTCCACTATCAAGCTATCCTCATATTGTTTATCAATAGCGGTGCACGCATCCTGTTGAACCTGGTTAGAATTAGTGTCTCTTACAGAAGATGTGTCCCTTCCTACAACGAAGCTGTCTCTAAAGAGTATAGCACAGCAGATTATTTCCCTACATTTGTGGGCAACTCAGGGAATGCTCTCATTAAACGATATCATGACAGAGGGCACTTTGGTCTCTTATGCTCAACTCCAAACACAATATTCTGTTTCACACAGAGACTTTTATAAATACCTCCAATTGTGATATTGGATCACATGCAATTTGCAGAGATCCCAAAAAGTTTTGACACTCTCTCACTCTCTCTCTCTCTCTCTCTCTCTCTCTCTCTCTCTCTCTCTCTCTCTCTCTCTCTATATATGTATATATATATATATATATATACAGGAGAAGCTTTATAAAACAGGGAGTGAATGTAATATTACTTGGTGGTATTCACTATTAATACAACCTCAGACTTCAATCCTATTCCCCTCATTGATAAAATGGGAGAAGGACCTCTCTTGCTCTATCTCCATGACTCAATGGCATAACATATTTCAAAATTGTTTTTGTGTTTCTAAATGTATCTCCCATTTTGAAAAGTTTTATAAACTCCTTCACATACTGTATTTAACCCCTGCCCTTATGTTATTCAACCATCTACTTCTAATCTTTGTTGGCGGGAATGTGATCATGTGGGAACTTTGTTACACGTTTTTTTGGACCTGTACTAAAATCTCTTTCTTGTGGAAGTCGATATTTGCCCTAATTTCAAAGATCTCCAATACTCATATTGCTCCAAACCCAATGTTAGCAATGTTTCATGTTACAGAAGAAGCCACTATATTCAGCAACACTTACATATTGGGTCATATCCTAATTTCCACTAAGCTCTTATTAGCTCACTATTGGTGCACAAACACGGTTCCCTTTCTTGTAGAGGTGGAGAGAAGTGTACAATCCCATTATGAATTGGAAGTGGCGAGGGTCACTTACTTGTCTAAGGCCTCCAATCTTCATATTCGATGGTTTAGCTATAATGAACATTGATTATCAAAAAATTATTAATAATAACTACAAAGTGGATGCTGACAAGTCTTCATAATAGAGGGTATTACTATTCTCTAATTGTACTGATAATGATACAGTTTCATTTGATATTGAAATATCTGTGACGTATGCAATGGCTTGTTATGTGAAATGTAAGATTGGTGTATATCCCATTATCCTGTTCCCCTCCCCCAATTAACTTTCCCTCTCTCTTTTCTGTATCCTCATCCTTTCCCCCTCTCTTTTTATGTCAGTTTGTGTGTATATATATATATATATATATATAATATATTCTTATTTATATATACTCCAAATAAAAAGGAACTTTGAAAAAAAAAAATCAAAAAGGAATAGTGAGTGCAACTTGGTATCAAAGCCAGAAATTCAACCCAACCATGGAGAGAGCAAATCAGGATCAAAGCCAGTAATTCAGTCTGAGGGGCCTATTCATTAAACCTAAAAATTCTCTGGAGATAATTAGCTTTAGAACTCTCTTGCAGTTCTAGCTAATTATAGGTGGAATTCATCATTCCACCTCTCCATAAGTATCTATTCCGGTACCTGTCATTTTTGCGATGACAGCTTTTTGGGAAATAGATACTTTTCCTGCCTACACTACTTTATCGCATCTGGAAACAGTGTTGCGCATGCGCTGTTACATCTGTAAAACCAGCGCATGCGCAGCACTGCCTACAGATGTGTTAAGATTCGTACCACCCCCCCGATTCCCCCCACCCCCCTCCCCCTTCCGCTCACCTTCCCCCCCCCCGACTTACCTGTCTGCGCAGCAGCCTCCGGCTCCATCCTGCTGGTCTGTTATGTGGTTTCCCAGCAGACCACATGACCGATTAGTAAAAAAAAAAACTTTTTTTTTTTTGTCTAAACTTTCTGTCCGACCAGCCTCTGGAGCCTGAGGACAGAGCAGAGCGCCGGAGGGACTCATCGGGGGACCTGCACACACGGATACAGGTAAGTTTCACCTGCTATTCGCCACCTCACAGTGGCGAATAGTAACTGCATCAAATTCCGAAAATTGATAATTTTCGGAATTTGATGAATACCATAATTTCCACATCCCCATACTAATGTACTAATGTACCCATACTAATGTACTAATGTACTAATGTACTAATATACTAATGTACTAATGTACCCATACTAATGTACTAATGTACTAATGTACCCATACTAATGTACTAATGTACTAATGTATGGGGAGTGTGGAAATTAACGCCGGGGAACTTAGCAAGGAGATATCTGTGATATCTCCTGTGCTAAGTGGCTACATGAATACCAAAATAACGTTATTTAATTAAAATGTCCTTAAAAACTTTATTTTAGTGTTGATGAATAGGCCCCTGAGAATGCTGAGAGAAAGCCATCTTCAAAGGCTGTAATTTGATCCAGGAATAGTGAGCACAAACTTGGGTCAAAGCCAGTAATTCAGTCTGAGAGTAGTGAGAGCCGAAATGTCTGTCTAAAAAATAGTCTACACAAGCTAAGGTTATAGGACCTCATTCAGAGTCGGTCGAAGCGGCCGCACGGTCGTATGCCACCGATGTTCGCTATACTGCGCAAGTGTAAAGTTCACAATGCGCGTGCGCAAATTAGCTGCTACGATCAGAAATTTCTCTCTCCTTGAACACAGCCAGGTCGGTAGTTTGAGTGACAGGATGAGGCATTTGTGGGTGGTAACAGGGGAAGGTGCTTGAAAACAGGGGTGTGGAGATCCGAACGCAGGCGTGCCTAATTATGCGAACAGCGTTTTATAGGAGTGCATACGGTTTATGGGAGTGCATAATTAACAAAGTAGCGTCATGGCACATGTGACATGGGAGGTTTTTACACTGACATGATCGTAGAGCTTAAGAGAGGGTATGGTCAACCTTAAGCTCTACGACCAGTTCCGATGGTTTCCGATGGTCTCGATTAATCCTTATATGTCCGGAGATGACGTGCAATGCGTACGAGAAGGGGGGCGTTTTTTTTTGTCTTCCGACCGCTTCCTCCCCTTGGTCGGCCAGCTACCGATCCGAACTTAGGGACGCAACTTGCGAGGGAATCATTTGCATATCCGGCCCCTTTTCCCGTATGACCGTGCGGCCGCTTCGACCGACTCTGAATGATGTCCATATTCTCATGCAGACAGGAGATTAACTGCACAGATATTAGTAGAATTATTTCACTGCAACCAGGAAACAGGAGCAGTGCTATTATTATTATTATTATTATTATCATTTATTTAAATGGCACCACAAAGGATTCGCAGTGCCTTACACAGTACATAAATGAGCACACAAAAAAAAACATTAATAGAAATACAAAACATTGCAGGACAAGGACATGGTTTATACACACAGCTGCATAACACAAGCAGCAGGGCATCAGCAACTAAGTGTTTGGTGCCAATTGGGGAGTTAGGAGTACATGATAGTATAAGTAAGGGGGGGCAAAAGCACATGAGGGATGAGGGCCCTGCTCGTGAGAGGTTACATTCTAAAGGGAAAGGGAAGACAGACAGGGGCAACACAGATGGGTAGATAGTGAGGAAGGAACATGGAGCAGTGGGTTAGGATATGTGCCACGGAATGTGTGTGTTATAAGACCTTGTGTTATGTTAGAATTAAGTCCTTCGTTCATCTGTCTCTATGACAAAAATAGATTTTATTTATCTGTTATTTACATGAGAAATGTACAAAATAAAGTAGTTACACTTTAATTGTTTTGTGTCACATTTTAGCATCTAAACACATCCAGCTAAAAATGTGGCAATTATGGGTCTGTCTCACCATCCTAATAGTGAGTACTATAGTCCCGGCTGCTGGCTGCTATGCCATGCTCCTATTAGTGGGTGCTTCTTACAGGCTAGGCCCACCAACAGAGAGGTGCAGCCATCCACAACATGCAGTGGCCACACCCCCTCCAGGGGGGGACCCCAAGTTGTTGCTTTACTCGGGTCCAGGATTTCTTATGGCTGCCCTAGAGGGGACCAGCAGAGACAGTAGATAATGGGGCTTAGTGGTGGGGTAGCAAGTCCATTGAGGCAGGAAGGTGGTTAAGATTGGAGGAACAGGAAAGGTGGGTGAGAGAAGTAGAGGTTTGGAAGGGAGCTTGGCGAGAGAAAAAAGGGGGAACAGCAAGTGGAGGAGACTAGAGGGGGAGGATAGGGATGGATAATGTAGGGAAAACAGAGGATTATGTAGACACTGATTAAGGTGGGTGACTGAGGCAAAAGGTATTCATGCTGTGGATGAGGTAATAAGTGAGATGAAAACTGGAGTGTGATGTGTGAAAACTGTGTGATGTGGAGACTGTGATGTAGAGGCTGTGTGATTTGGAGGCTGTATGATTTGGAGGCTGTGTGATGTGGAGGCTGTGTGATGTGGGGACAGTGTGGATAAATGTGGTTAGATATATAATACAGGTAAAAGAACAGTGCTGCTAATATATGAGCACAGCTCCAAATGTGAAATATAAAGAGAAGTAGGTGAGTAGTGGGTGCGGGAATTAGTTACTAAAATAAAGAATATTAAAGTAGATAGATGTGAAGCAATGGAGGGAGGAAATACAGTACAAACAGGATTTTCAGTAGCATGAAGGCAAAAATTACAATGTACAGAGCTGATCTATTCAAAGGTGTTCAACAAGAGCAATCAGTGAGGGCAGCACAGAGTTTGGGAAGTACCTGCTATGTATAAGTAGGGAGTGCAGTAAGGAGTTTCCTGGATATACAGTACAGCAGCTGTTACTGATGGTGAATTTGCTTATTCACACAAGTATGTTTGATATCCTTCAGCAAGTGTTCTGGCTTTCAGTGTGTTCTCTTTCAGTTTTTCTCCAGTATAACTTCAGTATAACTCTGTCTTAGATTATAAGTGTAATTACAATTTAATAACTAACACTTTGAAACTAACACTAACTTTAGAAGCCAAAGGCCATGCAGCCTAACAGATCACTACTAAGTATAGCTACAAACATGTGTCTGTTTTTTCACTGATTGGGAACCCTCCACCAGTACTCAACACACACTAGATTGGGATGCAATAAAGTTGAAGATAAGCAAATATTGAGATGGGAGAAGACCATCACAGATTCCCCAAAAAAAATCCTAACTTCATTTATAGTAATGTCAGCTAATATAAATGTAGTAGCAGATTACCTGCAAGTCATAGAAAGAGAGAAGTCAGATCAGTCTTTGCATCTTGTGCATATGGCTAATAAGATCTTCGGCGTAACTCCGTCTTAGGGCTCTATTCAATCTGAGGTGAAAACACGTTATTGGCGATAATTTATCACTGACGACTTCATTTTCATCTGTTTGAATTTTCCCCGTATTCAATTACATTGACTATTCGCCGGTGCGAAAAGTCAATGTAAACAAATGGGTATAATTTTTCTCCAGCCTTTAGCTGGTGAAAAAAAGTGCAGAATTGGGGTTTAGGGGTGAAGGCTTAAAGAAAATAGCCTGCACCCCTGGGAATGCCCTCTAAAAACAATGTGTGTCAATAAAAGTAAAAAAAAAAAAAATAGGGACACCCCAAAAAAATATTAAAAATTCTGGGGTAAAAAAAAATACAGGGGTACCCATAGTGATCCTCTATGTCTGGACATCTTTAGGGGGGTCCTAGGATGATTTCCTGAAAATTCCCATTTTTTTTGCAGTTCCAAGTTTCGCCAGGTCCCGTTTTCGCATCCTTTGATATTGAATACGGGGAATAACGGGCACGTGCACAATACTTTTCTACCTGGAAAACGGGAGGAGGCAAAAAGTCCAGCATGTGAAAAGTCTGGACTTTTCGCCTCAAATTGAATACGGGCCAATGTTATTAAATTGTAAGTACACTTATAATCTAACACTTTGAAACTAACACTAACTATAGCAGCCAAAGGCTATGCAGCCTAACAGATCACTTATATGTATAGCTATCACCATCACCTGCATAAACATCTGAGGGCAGATAAAATACCAGCATCCAATCGTAAAGACTGCAAACCGTAGCAGGTAATCATTTTATGTACTGTATGTAGCAAGACAAACAACGAAACAGTTGTGAATGATCAGATTGTCTTCAGCTGATGATAACAGCTCTCTCCTTATATTGTTGGAGGAAATGTTAAAGGCACTTTAGATCAAGGTTTCTGTAAAAAGACTTTATTGGTCTCACTGCTGAATGGTTCTTCCTGGCACCTAAGCCATATCTACTGGACCATGGTCTTTCCAGTGAACAAGATAGTGGTTTTGAACTTGATCTTTCTTAGCTTCCAATTGTTTTTCATCAACATATTCTGGAGGGTCATCAATAATCACTGATTATGATTTAGCAAAGCTTCTTCTAGAAAAATCTTTGATGTAAAAACTGCTATATGCAAGGAACAAACAACGGTTTTACGTATTTGAAATTACTTGGGTAAATCAAGTTGTAAAGAGACTGGATTTACTTATGAAATTAGCTGGTTTTCTATATCAAAAATATTCTTGTATCAACAGCTGAACAAAACAATTCTAAATAAACTTCCTTGCAAACCTTCTTTATGCTTATAGCCATGTCCCTTACTTCAGCAACTCCACAACAATTCACGCTCAGAAAAGATTGTGACCGATAGATACAGAAAGAAGGAGAGATCCCTGAAGAAGCATTAACAAAATTGTTATATGAAAACTACAGTAATTGTTGTAGTCAATAATCTTCAGTACAGGAGATGTAACATCTGAGGATGATTTCTAGATGTTGATTAATTCTTTCAGTTTGACTATTGGTCTGGTGATAATTTAAAGAGAAAGCAACCTTAATGTCTAACACTGAGCAGAGAACTTGGAGAATCATGCAATAAATTGGGATGCAATATTGGAAACCATTGATCACAGACAAATACTACTGTCCTCTCCCGGCATTAATCTGGTGGACATGCTGCCCCTATACTGAGACAATAATAGGCAGAAGATGTAGTCATTGATTAAATCCAGGAAGCAATTAGGAGACTGGGAAAGGTCTTTTGCACAGTATATTCCTGTGATCAACAAAATGATAAATTGTAAACTTTTGATATCAATTAACCATCTTCAAAACTTGCTGTAAGAAATGTGTACGACACAAAACACAGAAATCGCTTGGTTGATCTGTGACAATACTTCCTCTGATCAGGAAAACCAAAATTCAAAGAGGTCATTGACCATAAATGTTAGTGTGTAGTGATTGTGACCAGAAACAATGATCATGTTGTGAAGTGTGTGACCAGCTAAAGTATTTCCCTTTATTATAAGTGCCCATAACAGCTTGGGAGGGGGCTGCACTTATTGTAATGAAGAAGTTACTACATACCCATAAAGTATCCAGTCTAACATCTGGATAATCAGCACAGATATAAATCATATAATGGCACCAATGCTTTGTGGGAATAGTGACAATGTGAATGTGTGATGTACATAAGTCACCACATTCTGTCATATATTTATGTTGAATAATTATTGTTACTATAAATCAAGTCAAATGATTTACAGTAAAAAGTCCAAATAAATGTCAGATGGGGAATCCCAACACTATATAATATGCCAACAATAATTACATCACAAATTAAAAGTTTAGAACAATTTTAGAAACAAATATTAAAAAATTAGCAATATGTATAATATAATATTTGACATTTTATTACATGTGCAAGGTCCCCAGATCCCAATGCAATGATAGATGTTCTCCTGGATACAGAAAAGCTTCTAATGGAGGATTCCATGTCTGCTGCTATGTCTGTGTCCCGTGTTCTGAGGGGGAAATGTCCAATGTTACAGGTGGGGATGTGTCATATACAGGAAGAATCATCTTAGCAGTAACTAAAGCTAATGTACAGTACAATTTCTAAGTTAGGGTCCTCACACTAGTGTGTAAATGGTGACAGTGCTATTGACTTAAACAGCAATTAAGCAGTGATACCACAACCCCCTAAAATACTATTGTTCTAATGCCAAAATGTTTTCAGCTAGTGACCCCAATTAATTGAGCTACAGCAGTTACACATTGTAGCTATCTGAGAGACTATAATAATTATATTGATATACTCTAACACCCCTCAATGAGGCACCTAAGCTTTGAGAATTACCAGGTTGAAGCAAGGCCAAAGATTGCTAAGAAAATGGATGGAGGCTATTTGTGTAGTTTTAATGGATGTTGATGTTGTTTATTTGTTTTTTTATTTAAAGAGAAATGATCACAAGTGTGCAACCATAAAGTGCAAATCTGCCTGTGTAACACCAATGGAGCCTTCACCACACTCACAAAATAACTTTTTAACAACAATTAGTGTCCCACAATTTGAAAACAGTATATTCTCTTACCAAAATTCTCAGTCTTTAAAAATAGTTCAGCAACAAATCCTGCTGGAATTTTTCATATAGCTTTTTATCCCAAGTGAGCAATCCTCAAATTACATTTTGTATCTAAAAAGGAATCAGAACAGAAACACATAGTGCAATACAATTTCTTTTACATTGCACTCACAATAGAACAATTAATAATAGCATATATTACAATATCCAAGGTGAACTTATCATAGGGCCACCAATAATCAATAATGTAAAAGATCACTCTCCATGTGGTAATATGTAAATTGAAGTCCACAGGTCCACAGATTACACCTGGTAATCTTCACCACTGATGCCCCAAAAGACAACCTTAGCTTAACGCATTTCAAACTTTGTAGAGTCCTTCTTCAGATGTGTTTCTGTTCTGTCACTTTTTGTTGTTAAATAATTGTTTTATTAGGAAGATAAATACTGAGCACATAGATAATACATGTTATTTTATATTTAATTATAGATAGTGATGTCTGCCATAGATGTCCTGATGAAGAGTGGTCGGATGAGAGAAAAGTGAGCTGTATTCCCAAATCGTACGACTTTCTGTCATATGAGAAGGACATTGTGGTACTAATTTCTGCAGTAACAGCTTCATCTTTTTCTGCCATAACTTTATTTATATTAGGGAACTTTATTTATTACTGGGACACTCCCATTGTGAAAGCCAATAATCGGGCTGTAAGCTTCATTCTCCTGGTCTCCATTTTGCTGAGCTTCCTCTGTGTGTTCTTGTTCCTCGGACGGCCGATGGATATAACCTGCAGGCTGAGACAGACGTCATTTGGGATCTTCTTCTCCATAGCTGTCTCTTCTGTACTGGCCAAGACGGTCACTGTCTGCATTGCTTTCAAAGCCACCAAACCTGGCAGTCCCTGGAGGAAGTGGGTCACACTCAAAGTGTCTAATTATGTGGTGATTGTGTGCTCCTCTGTCCAAGCTCTGATCTGTGGTATCTGGCAGTCTGTTTCTCCTCCCTACCTGGAGTATGACCATCACTCCTATCAGGGAATGATCATCATTCAGTGTAATGAAGGGTCGGTGATTGGGTTTTACTCTGTGTTGGGTTACATGGGGATCCTGATGGCTGTGAGCTTTGTTCTGGCTTTCATGGTGAGAACATTACCGGACAGTTTTAATGAGGCCAAGTACATTACCTTCAGCATGCTGGTGTTCTGCAGTGTATGGATTGCAATGATCCCGGCCTATCTGAGCACCAAAGGGAAAGACATGGTGGCTGTGGAGATATTCGCCATATTGACCTCATGTGCTGGAGTTCTGGGCTGTATATTTTTCCCAAAGCTGTATATTCTGCTTATAAGACCTGAACTTAACTCCAGGAAAATCATCCTGGACAACAATTTATAAAAAATCAAATACTGTACCAATATTCAATACAATAACTGTTTTGTTCCATAAGCTTTGTTTAATTAAGTTGCATTGTAAGATCATTTATTTAAATAATTATAGATACATAAAGAGCTATTAAAGTGATATCATAAACTATTCCTCTAAAATAAACATGGCCACTACACAGGGTAATGTCATTCCAATAACAACAGTTACACAACTGATCCACTATTACAGTATGTTTAAGACTTATAAACACAAAATTCTAAATAATTTATTTAGTAATAAACAGAGGTTCAGCTGTAATTTACCCTCAGGACATGACTGTTAAGTAGACATAATATACAGTTTGTGGAAATAAAATACTTTTATCTTAATGAAAAACTCAGGATTGTTTGATTCTTTTCCAAGGTCTAGCTATGTCCCCATATGCATGCCCCACATTCTGGCCCTCATTCAGAGGCGGTCGGAGGATGCAAGCGGTCAGTCAGAAACTGGGCGGCCGCTTGCATCCTGACCGCCTGCCTCTGTTTCAGTCGTTAGGCTGTGGGTTTACACCCACAGCTCTACGACCGCTAGGGTGATGGTCGTGATGGTCATAGACTATCACGACCATCGGGGCTTACGACGAGACCCTAGGGTAGGGTCTCACTTATCGTAAGCCCTGGAGAGCTTCTGCCTCTGTCAGAGCCGGAAGCTCTCCATTGACATCACTAGTGATGTCAGTGGGGCCTCCCCCAAACGGCAGGTGTTCCCATGGGAATGCCTCCATTTGGGCTGCCACCCCCCCCGGCCCACCTTCCAAACTTGGCGAGCTGTCAATCAACATTGACAGCTCGCCCCCTTTGGAAAGAGACCCGCTACAACCGGCGCTGTCGGTCATAGCGGGTCTCACGCATGTGCATGAAGGAGCCAGCTCCCTTGTGCGCATGCGCACTGGACAAACATCAAGGCGGCCATGCGGTCATAGACCATACGGCCGCCTCTGAATGAAGCCCTCTGTCTTTGCTGTCTTTACTATTAGTATTTGTATGGAGCCACAAGTGTTCTGCAGTGCCTTACAAAGTACAAAAATAAGTGAACAAGAAACCAGTGACTTACAGTACAGTTCAATGCAGGACAAGGTTTACATACATTTCTGCATTAGCAATCATAACACTCAAATAAGTAACAGGGTGTAAGTCACCAAGTGTTTGGTGCCCTAGTGGGAAGTAAGAAGTACATTAAATTATAAATAAGGAGAAGCACAAGAGATTAGAGGGCCCTGCTCATTAGAGCTTACATTCTAATGGGGAGGGGCAGAAAAACAGACATGACACAGATGGGCTAGACAGGGAGAAAGGAAAATGTAGCAGTGGGTTAAGATGAGAGCTGGAAGGCTTTGATGAAGTAGTGGCTCTTGAGAGCCTCTTTGAAGATTTGTAGAGAGGTGGAGAGTCTGATGGGGAGAGGGAGAGAGTTACAGAGGTATGGAGCAGCATATGCAAAATCTTGGAGGCTGGACTGGGAAGAAATAATCAGTTGGCAGGAGAGATGGCAAGTATTTCTTGAGTGAAGAGGGCAGATGGGAGTATGAAGGGAGATAAGGTAAGAGATGTACAGTAGATTGGAGAAGAATGGGTGAGGGCATTGTAAGTGAGTGAAAGAAAGTGTATATTTTGATTCGGCACTGGACTGAAATAAATAATGCTTTTGAAAAATAATTATCAAAAGCAAATAAGTACTAATAGTAGATTGAATAAATCAATTGAATTTCTTCTTTTCTTTTTAGCTTCTGTTAAAATAATTTATTTTGAGTCATTGTAAGTGAGTGTAAGAACCTTGAATTTGGTTCTGAAGGGGAATGAGATCCAGTTGAGGCATTATAGGAGAGGGGAGGCAGATGTAGAATGCTTGGAGGGTAAGATGAGCCAAGAAGCAACATTGAGGACAGATTTTAGTGGAGAGAGGTGTGAGTCAGGGAGGCCAGATAGGATGAGGTTACAGTAGTCCAATCTGGAGATGACCAGTGAGTGGATGAGGGTTTTAGTATCATCCTGGGTGAGAAAAGGTATGATTTTGGAAATATTTTTGAGATGGAAGTGACAGGACGGTGAGAGGTGCTGAATGTGTGGTTTAAAGGAGAGGGAGGAGTCCAAGATAACTCCAAGAAAGCGCACTTTGTGGCTAGAGGAGATAGTTGTGCTATCAATTGATAAGGAAATTGTGGGAAGTGAGGTTATTCAGGAGGGCGGAAAGATATCAGCTCAGTCTTAGACATATTAATTTAAAGAGCACTGGGACATAAGAGATAGCAAGGAGAAATTTGGAGATACGAGTAAGTAGAGAGGGGGCGATTTCAGGGGAGGAAAGGTAGATCTGAGTATCATCAGCATGGAAATGCTATTGAAGTTCAAATAAGCTGAAGAGTTCACCTAGAGAGGATGTATAGAAGGAGAATAGAAGAGGTCCAAGAACAGAACCTTGTGGGAACACCTACTGTTAGTGGAATTACGAGGGAGAGAGGTGATATGAGTGGAGACAGAGCAGAAATGTCCAGGGAGGTAGGAGGACAGCCAGAAGAGGGCAGTGTCACATACACCAAAGGAGTGAAGGATTTGCATGAGGAGAGGAAGGTCCACAGTATCAAAAGCAGCAGAGAGGACAAGGAGAATGAGAATAAAGTAAAAATAATAATAATAATAATAATAATAATAATACTAATAATAATTATAATAATTTTATTTATATAGCGCTTTTCTCCTAAAGGACTTTATATTTGCCTTTACAGTACAAAATACAAAATAAGCTTAAACAAGGGACTTTAGTTAAATGCTTTGGTGAAGAGGTAAGTCTTGAGTCTATTTTTGAAGGATTCTAGAGTGGAGGCCTCTCGAACTGTGCGGGGAAGTGAGTTCCATAAGGTTGGAACCCCAAAACTGAAAGCTCGACCCCCAGATGAATTCCGGGAGATTCTAGGTACTGTTAATAGTCATTCATCAATGGATCGCAGTAATCGAGTTTAACTGTAAGGAATCAGAAGCTGCTTTAGGTACTTTGGGCCATGGTCATGTAGGGCTTTGTAAGTTAGTAATCCAATCTTGAAAACAATTCATCATCTGACAGGCAGCCAGTGAAGGGAGTAGAGAGTGGGTGTTATGTGGCTAGAATGGGGCTGGTTGGTTAATAGCCTGGCAGCTGCATTTTGTATCATCTGCAAGCACTGCAATTCTTTTGCTGGGAGTCCAAGTAATGGCCCTTGTATTTGGCAGCAAGAGGTCTTTGCTGACTTTCATTAAGGCAGTTTCAGTGGAGTAGAGGGAAGGAAAGCCAGAAACAAAAGGGTCAAGGAGGGTGATGGAGGAAGAAAAGGAGGTAAGGTGGTAGTAAACAATATGCTCAAGGAGTCTGGAGACAAAAGGAACGAGAGAGATGGGTTGGTAGTTGGAGACAGTGTTAGGCTAAAAGATAGTTTTTGAGAATGTCGTGGACAAGGACATGTCTGAATGTAGAAGGGAGAGTGCCTGCTGAGAGGGAGAGATTGAGGATGTGGATAATATGGGAACAGGCAGCTGGAGAGAGGTAGTGGAGAAGATGAAAAGGGTGTTATGAAAGGGGGGGACTGGATGAGGGCTATGACTTCCTCTCTAGATACAGGAGAGAAGGATGTCAGAGTTGGTAAGATGGATGAGTGGTGGGGGCCCATGCAGTGGCATCACAAGGGGGGTGCGGGCCGTACCTGGGTGTCACCCGCCAAGGGGTGACACCAAAGTGCAGACTGACACTACCCCACAGTGAGAGGAGCCGGGTGATGAACTGTAGTATTAATGCAGCACCCGGCTCCTGACACTGTGAGGGAGCCAGCACTGCAACACAATGCAGTCAGCACCCCCTGCCACCCCTCCAAGTAATATAAAAAAGGGACGAGAGGGATTGGGCTGCAAGGTCACACCCCTGTCCCACGAGGCCACACCCATTTGGTTGAGGCCACACACCCTTTTTGGGGTGCGCACGGCTGTGCCGCACTCACAAAGTCCCTCCCCACAGCGGGTGACACCGCAGGGAGGGATGCCACTGGGCCCATGATAGGAGGACCACTGATCCATGATGATTCTTGCTCATATGGCATAGCATATATCACTAGTAGTGATATGGAAATACAGATGAATATGACACTGTACACTTAGGCATTTCACTGTATTAGTTCTAGTCTAGGCTAATACAGAGAAACACATCAGATTAAATATGCTTTATGTCTCATCCTTTTAACTACCCATCTATTAAGACCCAAGTGACCCTATGAGAATAAACTGTATTTCCAGGGAGGTATCTGGGCTACAGATAGACAGTTAAAAGGTCAGCAATGTCTAAATAGACATCCGATGTTAGACAGGTTATAGGTCGACAGGTACAAATGATGGGCAGGGACAAAAGGTCGAAGCACTAAAAGTCAACATGGGAGAAAGTTGACAGATACAAATGGTCGACAGGATCAAAAGGTCAACACAAAAATGGTCGATAAATTTTTTTCTTTTCTTTTTAAGATGATTACTACAGTACCTTAAGATCATGGTACAGCAATGGTCTCAGCCATTTCTTATGGTAGTACTTTTTCCTGTTTGGAACTATACATATTTTGCTCAACCTAAATTCAGGTGGCTCTCCCAATTTCCCAGAAGAATAATCTAGTCTCCCAGAGTGCAGCACTGCCCACTTCCCAAGTGAATCACCTCAATTTGTATTCTCATTCTCCACCCGTTGTACCCACCTCTGGTAATCACATATTTGTATAGTGGAGGGCTGTGACTATGATGATGCATTTAAGTCATCACACCCCACGTACCACCCACCTATGACATGTCATGCCCCAACCTTGATGACCTCCTCTCCTGTCTTCTACTGCTGCAGCCTCTGGGTCCTGCCCTCCCTGCAAATGCTGGCAGTCACATTACAACCATAGCTTGGCAACCTTGCGACCTGCTCGTACTCATGGGGAGGCTATCACAGCTTTTACTACTCTGGGTTTCCTGTCTCCTGGCACTCTTCATCTGTGCTCTGTTCCTGGCTCTGGTGGTGTGGCTCCCTGGAAGGGCTAATAAGCCTGTGGTGGATTAAGGGCTCCAGTGGCTGGTGCATATCTCTACTTGGACTCTGTAGTGCTTCTCCTTGCTCCTGTATGCATGAATGAGTCCAGGAACACTACTCCCTGTATTTTTTTTATCTCTGCTTCTCTTCTGCTGCCCTACAGCATTTGGGCTCTTTCATTGGTAATTTTGTCATTGTGTCTGTATTTAATCATTTTAAGTGGTTATCTGGCTGTACTACACCGGATGTACCTACAGTAATTTTGTTTGTTTTCCCCACTTTTATTTTCTCTCCCTCTGCTCCTATGCTTTAATTGGATATATTTATCTTGTGCCTTCTGACCCAAATATGGGAATATTAGGACATGTCTTAGCCGTTGCTTCTAAATTGGAGAGGTTTTCATGACAATCAACTGTGTCTGGCCTTCCTGACCCTCTGCAAGTTCAGTGATATTGCCATCTTCTCCTCCTCTGATTTTTGTTTTCAATTTCAGTGTTTTGGTGGCTGGAATACTGCTTGTTGTGCTAGGGGGGACTGTCTAATGGTTTAGTTTAGTTATTTGTTATGGAAATTAAGTATTTTATAGTTTTACATGGTATTCCTGGTGGGTATGGGTGGGGTTTGTTTTTGGGTTCTTCTGTGCATACAGTATGTTCTTGTTTTGTAATATATCAATCAATGCAGTGTTTGTTTTATTTATCCTTGATTGTTTTTATCCTGTTTGAACCCTTATTGTTTTATACTTGGGTGTAGTGCTGGCTATCTGTGTCCTTTTGTTGTCTGCCCCCATCTCTGAGCAGATCTTTTCCCTTATCCTGATTTCATGGATGTGGTCACATTATGGTAGTAGATGGAGTAGGTGTTAGGAGATTCCATCTGCTAGTGTGGAATGTCCAGGGTCTCAAAGATAGGCTCAAGTGCTCCCTTGTCCTGTCTCAACATTAAAAGATATAATGTTGAAGTCATTTGTGTAGTGGGGACCCATTTATATGGTATCCGGTCCTCGCTCTTAAAAAAATATGGACATGATGGATGTACAATTCTTTTCACTATCTTTGTTTTGGTCAGGAGGCAGCTATACTTTCAGATGGACCAGGTCCAGAAAGACCCATATGGTCCATATATTTTCCATAAAGTTTCTGTTTACTCAGCACCACTGCATATTTGAGATATACTGTATATGTTCCTACCACCATCAGTATTTATGTCCGAAAAAAGGTGGCCTCCTTTCTTCCCTGGTGCCAGGCACTCCTGTGATTTGTTTGGTGATTTCAATAGCATTACAGTTGCCTCATTCGATAGGTAGAGGGAAGTCTCCCAGAGCTCTCCTACTGGCCCAACTGCATTTTCTAAATAAATGATTTGTTTCCAGGATATTTGGCATATGTGTCACACAACTGCTACTCAGTTCTTATGTAACTCCTACTAACACCACTTTCTCATGCATTGACCTTGTTTGTTTCTCCCGTTGTGGCACCATATATGACTGGGATAGAGAAATTTCAGATCACTCTCCTGTGTACATGCCCATATGCCTTTGGGTCAATAGGGGTATTAAATTCTGGAAATGAAATTATTTTTGCTTGTGATCAATGGGGGCAGACACAGATTTAATCTCATCCTATGATAATACAGTATACAATGGTCATATTACAGCTCTATTCGATTTGGTTAGGGGGCCTCAACAGGGTAGTGTGCTTTCCCCCACACTGTTTGCATTGGCCATTGAACCATTGGCATGTCTGATTTGTGCTGATCCTTGCACTCATGACTTGCAAGCCAGTGCCATTGTGTACAGTGCAGCATTGTACAAAAACAAATGGCTTTGGCGCTAATCTAGCTTTAACAAATTATATATAGTTGTTCTATTGTATAACTGAATCTACAGAAAAAATTCTATAATTACCATACCAGCTGCTAGTTCACAGTATCAAGGTGTGTGTATCAAGTATAGGAGATAAACTATAAACTAAAGATGGGTCTGCACTTATTTATTAGAACCAAGTTGTGAGATGGAAGAAAAATTTAAATAGCAGTCAGGTTTCCCAATAATAATACAATAATCACAAAATATAAATTAAAATATTCATATATATAACAATACTCTTTAATAAATACTATTAGAAATATTTATAATACTTAAATCACGATTTGGATAAACCGATCTATGTAATTTCAACATTCAATATATTGAATAAAAATAATCTCAAAAAAAGCACCTGCTGATGGAACAATTACATGTTTCTGATGGTTAGATGCTATTCCACTTGCATATATATAGAGAGAGTGAATATTCCATGCTGAATGTTTTGTGAGGATCACATATGATTAGACAGTTCCAAACAGGCAATAATCATAGGTAATGTTTGTAAAGCTTATTTAGTGTCACAAGCTTTGGCCGCACTAGGTGTTCCTGAACCGTGGGGTTGCTCTGGCAGATAGCCTGATTCGGGCAGCCCTGCTCCAGAAATATTGTCGGGCTCCCATGTATTCCACCTTAGATCAGCCACTTAGCGTCCATCGGGGCCTATTGTGAACACCGTGATGTTGTTCTTAGCGCTTGCTGCACTTCCTCTGTAAAGTCTGTATTTGGCATAACACTCCAGTCTCTTTAGCCTAGATCAAAAGTGCTGTAAATGGGGGAGTCCTCTGATGCGTTTTGCCCCAACATATAAGGGCTTTATCAAAGACTCATTCACAGTTTAACAAACCAATCACTTCAGTGACAGGGATTGCCACTTGTGGCTGAAATGATTGGTTTGTTTGGAAACCCCACAAAACAAGCTGCCAATGTGCAGTGGTCATTGGTGGCAATGATCCCATACACAAACTGGCTTTACAATACATTAGTCTAGATGTCATTGTCATCATCCCTATCAGTGTGTGCACCCTTCTCTTCTTCACACAATATGAATTCATCCCCGCTGGAATCCACCATTACAGAGTCAGATGCTAATGTCTTTTTTGGACTTAAGTGCTGGTAAAGGTCTTCCTCATGGAATTTGTAATTCATTTTGATGAATATCCTCTTTTCCACATTCTGGGGAAGTAACCTCCTATGACAATCACTGACAAGGTTCCCGGCTGTGGTGAAAACTCTTTCAGAGTAAACAATGGAGGGTGGGCAACATAAGTACAGCAAAACCAGTTTTGTGTAAGGGACTCCAAATAGCCTATTTTTCCTGGTAGTAGTGAAACAGACTGTTTGACATGTCTATTTAGATGCTATCCCTAAAATAGTCATCCACCATTCTCTGAATGGTGGCCGTATCAGACAAAGTCACGGTAGACATTTCATTCATTGTAGGCAGTTCTTTCAGACCCAACCAGATGTCATTAGATTTTGCTAACTGATCTGTATCACCACCAGCAGTGGGTCTATTAGGAAAATGTAGTTTTTTCCTGGCAACTGTAGAAACTGAAGGAGGAGATGCTGCCGTGTCACGTTCCACTTGAGCTGACAATTTTATCACCACCAACTCTTTGTATCTTTTTAGATTTATGTACTTTGGAAAGAAAGACAAAAGGTATGACTTAAACCAAGAATCAAGTATGGTCACCAAAATATAGTGATCTGATTTCAAGAGATTGATGACACTTGGATCCTGTCGAAGCGAATGAAGGACTTGATCTACAAGTCCTACATACTTAGCAGAATCACTCTATTTTAGCTCCTCCTTCAGTTTCTCCAGCTGCTTTTGCAAAAGTCTGATTAGGGGAATGACCTGACTCAAGCTGGCAGATTCTGAACTAACTTCACGTGTGGCTAGTTCAAAGGGTTTGAGAACCTTGCACAACACAGAAATTATTCTCCACTGCGCTTGACTAAGGTACATTCCCGCTCCTCTCCCTATATTATAGGCCGTAGTATAGCCTTGGATGGCCTGCCTCTGCTCCTTCATCCGCTGAAGCATATACATGGTATAATTCCAACTAGTTACTACCTCTTGCTTCAGCTGATGGCAGGGCAAATTCAACAGTTCTTGCTGGTGCTGCAATCTTCGACACACAGTTGCTAAATGTCGAAAATGCCTAGAAATCTTTTGGGCCACACAAATCAGCTCCTGCACACCCCTGTCATTTAAAAAAAAATGTTGCACCACCAGATTAATTGTGTGAGTAAAACATGGGATGTAATCAAATTTGCCCACATGTATTGCTCGCACAATATTGCTGGTATTGTCAGAAATAACAAATCCTGAGGAGAGTCCAAGTGGGGTAAGCCATTCTGCAATGATTTCCCTGAGTTTCTGTAAGAGGTTCTCTGTGGTATGACTCTTTCTGAAACTGGTGATACACAGAGTAGCCTGCCTCTGAATGAGCTGGCGTTTCTTAGCTGCTGTTGCTGTTTGCACTATTGGAGGCAATACACATACCTAGTAGGTTGTCACAGTCATGTAATCTTTAGTTTGCCTGTCCCACTTGCCCACATATCTGGACAGTGGGCACAATGGCAATTCGGAGGACATTAATAATTTTTTTAATGCCCTTGTACAGAATGGGAACTGCTATTCTAGAGAATTGGAATCTAGAAGGCACATTGTAGCAGGGACACAGGACCTCCATTAACTGAGTAAAATCCACTGAATTAATGGTGGACACTGGACGCACATCTAATACCAGCCTAGCTGTTATGGCATCAGTAATCCACTGTGCAGCTGGGTGTTTGCTGTCATACTTGTTCGCCAATGCAAAGGACTTTGTGACAGTCAATTGTTTGGTTGAACTTCCTGAATTACTAAGAGTAGTCTTCTACCTGGTCCCCTTCTGGGATGAAGATCCACTTATAGCAACAGCAGCAGCACCAGGCATAATACTCAAGGGTCCTTCTGAAGAACAACGGATAGGAGAGGAGTCAGTCCTTATGATATTGGATGCAGGACTACTTCTGATCAAAAATAATGATTATGTTGATGATGATGCAGGTGTTGGCGGTGGATATTGCAGGTGATTGGATCTAGATAGAAGGGAGCAGCTTGGTGACACTGAACTGATTGCTGTATTTTTTTGTCCCCAAAGTTTCAATACCCTTTCTGGTTTTATAAATGCACTGCAAGTGACGTAACAGGCACACAAAAAAATTGTTGGTTTAATTTTTTTGGGCAGCAGCCCTTGACAGACAGCAGCACAGCACCCCTGCGCAGCTACGCCAATGACAGTGACAGCCAGGTGTGGCTAACTTGCACACAAAATAGTTGTTGTTTTTTGTTTTGTTTTTGGGCAGCAGTCCTTGACAGACAGCAGCACAGCACCCCTTGGCCGTATGCCGATGACAGGTGTGGCTAACACACCACACAAAAAAAATTGTTTATATATATATTTTTTTTAACACAGGGGTGAACTCCTGAAGGAGGCAGCAGACCCTTAACAGACAGCAGCACAGCACCCCTGCAATGATGATAAGTGTGGCTAACACTAATTTGTTTTTGTTTTTTTCACACAGGGGGTGGGTGAAGAGCATCCCTGATGGACAGAGCACCCCCTGGACAACACAGCACTACAGCCAGCACCTATGGACAGGACAACAACTTCCAGCCAGCCCATATGGACATGACAATAGCCAGCCCCACTATAGACAACAGCCAGCCACCCCCTATGGACAGGACAACAGCCTGCCCCACTATAGACAACAGCCAGCCCCTGTGGACAGGACAATGACAGCCCGACAGCCCCTATGGACATGACAACAGCCAGCCCCACTATAGACAACAGCCAGCCCTTATGGACAACAGTAGCCAACCCCTATGCACAGTTTCAGTGTGCAATTAATAACAACAGCATAGCTCAGGTCCCAGCTCTCTCCCTCTTCACTCTCCACAGCCAGAATGAAAAATGGCAGTGATCGTGGGACCTTTATAGAATCCAAAATCTGTGAGAATCCGACAGCAAGATGATGTTTTGCCTCGTTGTCAGAGTCGAGTCAGGAGGGAAAACCTGAGTTGATTCAGAACTGCTTCGGATCCCCAAAGTTTGGGTGGGTTTGGTTCTCATCCCTAATATAAATAATAAAATCATTTAAACATCAAAACTGTCACACCTGATAGCAACTGGGATTATTAATATATGAATCACCACCAGTGAGAAAAAAAACAACTTGAGCAAAATCATAAGATGTGTTCTCCTTCTACTAAAAACAAAGTCCCACTATGAGATTTAATAGAATATCCAATAGTGATGTGTAGTAGGTAACCTAGGCAGACACCTAGGGTCTGGCGGGTTTCAAAGGGGCCTGTGACCGGGCCCCCCAGGAATCCGGCCCTGGAGAGTATATAAATTTTGAGCTGCTGCTGCTGGCACCATCTGGCAGCAAGATGATACACACACACAGCTCAGCAGCAGCACGTCATCCAGAACCCTGTCCCTAACAGGTGGGTGAAGTAGGTGGCGGAGTTGGAGGCCAGGGCCGGCCCTACCATTAGGTAGGGTAAGTAGCTGGCTGAGTACACCCCATTCAGAAGAATTGCTATGTGAGGGCAACGTGACATCATCATGTCACATTGCAATAATACTAGGAGGCGGAGCCACTCAACTCGAGGATCTATGCCAGTTTGCTGGAGCTAGTGGGGAGGGGAGAAATGTGTTATTTTGTTCTGTGTGAGATGAGGGAAGGGGACGGGAGATTGGTCTGAGCTGTGAGAGGGCTGTGCTGAGAGGGGAGAGGGGTTAGTGCTGTGAGGGTAGGGGGGTCTGCTGAGAGGGGTCAGTGTTGTGAAGGGGTATATGCTAAGAGAGAAGAGGGGTCAATGATGTGTGGAAAGGGGGGTATGTGCTGTGAGCAGAGAGGGGTTTGTGCTGTGAGGGGGGTCTGTGCTGAGAGGTGAGAGGCGTCAGTGATGTGATGAATGATTGGGTCTGTACTATGAGGGGAGGGTCAGTCTGTGCTCTGAGGGGAGGGGGGTCTGTACTGAGAAAGTGATGTGAGTGATGTGAGGAAAGAGGGGGTCTGGGCTATGAGTGGAGGTGGGGGGTCTGTGCTGGGAGGGGAGAGGGGTCAGTGATGTGAAGATAGAGTGGGTATGTGCTATGAGGGGAGGGGGCTCTGTGCTGAGAGGGGAGAGGGGACAGTGATATGAGGAAAGAGTGGGTCTGTGCTATGAGGGGAGGGGGCTTTGTCCTTGGAGGGGAGAGGGGTCAGTGATGTGAGGAAAGAGTAGGTCTGTGCTATGAGGGGAGGGGGGTCTGTGCTGGGAGGGGAGAGGGGTCCGTGATGTGAGGAAACAGTGGCTCTGTGCTATGAGGGGAGGGGGGTCTGTGCTGGGAGGGGAGAGGGGTCAGTGATGTGAGGAAAGAGTGGGTCTGTGCTATGAGGGGAGGGCGGTCTGTGCTGGGAGGGGAGAGGGGTCAGTGAGGTGAGGAAAGAGTGGGTCTGTGCTATGAGGGGAGGGGGGTCTCTGCTGGGAGGGAAGCTGGGTCAGTGATGTGAGGAAAGGGGGTTTTTGCTGTGAGGGGAAGGGGGTCTGTGCTGAGAGGGGTTAGGGTTAGGCTGCTGGGGGTGGTAGGTTAGGGTTAGGCTTTGGGGGGATCGTTAGGGTTAGGCTGCAGGGAGGGAGGCTTAGGGGTAAGGTTAGGATTGCTCCTTGACTAGGACTGTTTATTGATGAATATTGCAATAAAAAGAAAAGTTACACACTTTGATCTAACACAATTAGCATAAAAACAAGTAAATACAAAGGTACAATCTGATACATACACGTGTACACTGGTCCAGTATGCAGTATTTCAATCCTGAATCTGCGGTCACCATCACCCAAGGATATGGAGGAAATTACTGACTACTGCCCCAGCTCACAAGCCTATATTCAGTACAGGTTTCAGAGACAACAAAGGCACAGAATAACAGATGCTCATTGGTTCTTGCTTCAGGTCACTCTGTTCATTGGTTAGTTCATATGGTATCACTGGGGGTATGTCCCAGATCTTCAGATGTTGCTTTGTATGGTTTTCCCGCCGAAGAACTAATAAAAAAACACTACATACAGAGATACATTCTAACCTATAATTCATAACTTGCGGGCATATGTTGCAGTCTCCTTGCCGATAGAACCGGAGATCTGCAAAAAAACAGGGATTTAGAATAGTACCTTACATGACTTGTCTACTATGTTCTACACTTTAAATACCATATACATACATTTCACAACGTAATTATATGCTACTAAAACCTCTAATATTATGTTTAATGTGAAGGAACCTTTTTATAAGTTATTGTATGTGGAAGTGTGAGAATATTGTGTCGTTTCACTAGTTTGCGTTGCGCGTATGTGTAGGTGCATGCACACTTCAAAGGTGCATGCGTATGTGTATGCATGTAAGTCTATGTGTGTGTGTTATGTAATTCAGTGTATTTGTGATGGATTAATATATATATATATATATATATATATATATATATATATTATCCATATCTGACATTTTAATAAGTTGCTTAAACTACAGTCCAAGGTGTTATAAGCCGTAAGGTTTATTTCTAAGCAGGGGGAGACCCACAGCTGTTTGCTGATGCCACCTTGAAAGAGAAATGGAAAAAGTAACAGCGCTCACTAAAAATAGAAACAATTTACTGATTTAATAAAGCATGCAAAATATATCGACATACATATTATTAAAATGTATAAAGAAAATGTAAAAACAGTCAAATCCACCAATCACATCGGTCTCATATAGATGCTGGGAGGCTTAAATAATAATCCAATAGATATTGATCCACTGGTACTGAGAATGTAAAGTTCTGAGAATCAGTCCAGACTCATAATTACCAAATCCAAAGTCCACTTGAATTAGGGGCCAATCCTTTCTTATACCATCCATCCACCATAGGAGTGCCGATATATGGTCAAAGTAGCGTGTTTATTCAGCCATACAAACGGACTGCCGAACCTCTGCCGGGGGGACCAATCTTGCGGAAGCCTATCAGCACTGCTAATTAGGACCCCTCAATTCAAGTGGACATTGGACATTGCTGTTGCCACCTTGTCTGGTAGCTTGTGACAGACTTTTCTTTACTTAATTAGAGTGTAGATGTCAGTTCCTATGAACCAAAACAGTATTGAACAAAATGTATACAATTGTTAACTATTTGCAGGTTCATGACAATGATTCCTAACTTTGCATTTAGATCCCTTCTCTGATCATATCACTATCTGTGTTACATTTTAATTATTTGTTTCAGGCATATTGTATTAGTATGCGGAGTTTCTCAAAACACTCACAGACATACACATTAAAAACTGTTTTCCACACTCTGACTAAACCTTCTAGTAATATAAATATATATTTGTGCGTATCAGAATTGTGCTGATGCAGAGTAGCGTACAAGCAATTCATCATCAGACCATAGATGACAAATCATCAGATAATAATTGCAAGCAATCATATCCAATTATCTGACTTCAACAGACAAGATAGAAGCTTATACAAATATGATGGCCTGCACCCATCTTCAAAAGGAACTAGAAAACTGAGTGACCAGTTTGATAGTTTCACCAAGAACTATTTAAACTAGAAGAGGGGGACAGTGAACCAAATAAGAAAAAATAAATCTGCTCCCCCAATAAAGAGGTATTATTTCTGCTGGCAAATGGAACAGGAAGTAGATCCACAGCAACAGGAGATAATTCAGAACAAAACCAAATAACCACAGGCAGAGAGATGAACATACCTAGGAACAGGAAGCACATCCACAGCAACAGAGGATAATTCATAACATAACCAAATACACACAGGCAGAGAGATGAACATACCTAGGAACAGGAGAAAAAAGCAAACAAATAAAACTATAAGAGCAATGTGTGCAAATGCTAGGAGCTTAGGAAATAAAATCCCCAAACTAATTGCAATAATGACAAGGGATTATATGGATATTGTGCTATTACAAATTATGACTGGGACATAGCTATACCGGGATATACTTTATATAGGACGGACAGAATGGGAAGAATAGGAGGAGGAGGAGTAATGTATGTCAATGAAAGCATAAATACTACGTTAATACATAGTATTGAAGAAAAAAACAAGTCCCTTTGGTTGACTATAGAAACAGGGGAGAAAGTGATTCTTCGTATTGGGGTGATCTACAGGCCACTAGCTCAGGAAAAGGAACTGGACAATAAACTATTCCAGGACATCACTAAAATGGCATTAAAAGGAGAGGTTATAATCATGGCAGATTTTACCCGATATAAACTGGGAGGTGTCTGTGGCAAGTTCCACTAGAAGTAGGGACATTCTGAATTCATTGCATGGAGCCTCACTCCAGAAATTGGTGAGGGAGCCCACTCAGAAAGACGCAATATTAGACTCGATACTTACATATGGAGACAAAATATCTGAAGTAAAAGTGGGTGAAACCTGGGATCCAGTGATCATAAAGCAGTATGGTTCAGAATAAAGATAGATACTGACTCACCCCATACAAAAACAAAGGTGTTAGATTTTAGGAAGGCTGATTTTGCAGGGATGGGAAGATGTGTAAGCGAATCTTTGGCAGAGTGAAGGAACTTAAAAGGAGTGCAGGAGACATGGGAAAATTAAAGAGCAATATTAAAGGCAGCAGACCTTTTGTAACAAAAAGGTCTGGAAAACCGCAAAGAAAAGGAAGCCAGTGTGGTTTGGGGAGGACAGCATAAGGCAGGTGCAATCTGACTGAGCCAGATTAAACCCCATGGTTGTGATAGCAGTATACCTTTAAGCACTTTGATGTTGGTGCTAATCATTAGTCTTAGCCTATAGGGTTCTTTGGGGGTTTAGACTTGCTGGTATATTAGGTCTGTTATTCAAAGTCTCAGCCTCTTTGTTTCTGGAAATCCCACCCTCCCTCCCTGTTTGTTGTGTTTGTTTTGTTTGTTTTGTGTGCTGTGGGGGAAAGAATGGTAATGTGCTTTTTGTTATACAAATTAGATGGGTGCGCTCTCCTTGTTCAATGATAGGCCAAAAATGGCCCTACCGGGAAATGTCCAAGCATGCTTTTTGCTGGAGAGTTGAACACCAATGGTGATGTGTTTGGTCTGTGCATATTTTGTGGGAGTGTCCGTTCTTTGTTGTCTGCCACCATACTAACTTTAAGCTCACAATCAAGTTCAATGGGTAACATCTAATTATCTAAATTGATAGCCCAAATTCAATATTTTATTAATTATTAATTAATTATTAATAACCTAATGTCAAATAAATGTGACCTTTAATTTTAAATCCAACTCCTGTTGTCCGTGTGTTTATTTTAGATAAGTCTTTAGTTGTGCCAAGTCTGTAAGGTCTAATGTACATATCAACCATAGGGAGTTTCAGAGGAAGCAAGTATTGTGAATGCAAAAAAGATGGCCTTTAGGAAATAGAAGCAGATGCAAAATAATGAGACAAAGAGGTGTATCTTGTAAAACAGAAGGAGGCTAAGAAAGTGCAAAGCAAAAGCTGAGGAGAAAATGGCACAGTCAGTGGGTAAAGGGGGCAATTTTTTTTTTAAGTATATAAGCGAAAGGAGAAAAACAAAAGGTGGAATAAAAAGACTAAAGACAGAAAGAGGGAGTCTTGTTGATGGAGACAATGTAATAGCTGATCATCTTAATAATTATTTTTGTGCAGTATTTACTACTGAGAGAGAGGTAAAGGGGCCACAGGTAAGTTGCAGGTGTGATAAGAAAAATAAGGTAGGAACAAGCACATTTACAGAGGAGAAGATCCTAACAGAACTCTCAAAACTGAAAGTGGATAAATCAATGGGGCCAGATGGGATACATCCAAGGATACTAAATGAGCTTAAAGGCGTGCTGGTAACACCATTAACATAATTATTCAACCAGTCACAAGCTACTGGAGTAATTCCAGAGGACTGGAAAAAAGCAAACGTTGTCCCACTGCACAAAAGTGGAAGCAAGGAAGAGGCAAGCAACTATCGACCAGTGACTATCGACCAGTGACTACCGACCAGTGACCCGACATCAGTAGTTGGGAAATTGATGGAAACACTCTTAAAAGAAAGAGTCATAGATTATCTCAAATCCAACAATTTGCAGGATCCCAAACAGCATGGATTTACTGGGGGGAGATCATGTCAAACATGTCTTATTGACTTTTTTGACTGTGTAACTAAGGAAATAGATAAAGGGGGGGCATAGATATAGCTTATCTAGACTTTAGTAAGGCTTTTGACACTGTTCCACATTGCAGACTGTTAAATAAACTGGAAAGCATGGGATTCGATACAAAGATAGTTGAATGGATAACATCATGGCTGCAGGATAGGAAACAGAGAGTTGTAGTAAATGGAGTGCAGTCTCAAGAGGGAAATGTTACCAGTGGAGTACCTCAGGGATCTGTACTTGGACCTGTGCTTTTTAATATCTTTATTTGTGATATTGCAAATGGTATTGAAGGGAAACTATGCCTTTTTGCAGATGACACAAAAATATGCAACAGGGTAGACACACCAAGAGGGGTAAAACAAATGATTGATGATCTAGGTAGACTAGAGGAATGGTCAAGAACATGGCAACTACAGTTTAATGTAAAACAGTGCAAGATCATGCACTTGGGTCTCAAAAATCCAAAGGCTAAATATAGTATTAATTACACTATACTGGAAACTACTGAAGAGGAAATGGATCTACTGTAGGAGTCACTATTTCAGGTGACATAAAGGCAAGCAAACATTGTAACAAAGCAATGAGGAAGGCAAGTCAGATGCTTGGTTGCATAGGGAGTGGAATCAGTAGTAGAAAGAAAGAAGTGATAACGCCACTGTATAGGTAATTGGTACGTCCTCATCTCCAATACTGTGTTCAGTTCTGGAGGCCATATCTCCAGAAGGATATTAATACATTAGAAACTGTACAAAGAAGGGCAACTAAAATGGTACAAGGTTAAAATATATATATAACAAGCGCTAAATAGATAAAAGTAAGAGAAACAAATGCAAAAATAAAATAAAATAAAATAATGTTTACAGCCCCTTTGGGGTATTGTGTTTGGAGCAGGTTGAAAGGAATGGGGACGCTATTTCCGTGTCCACACAAAAAGTTCCAGATCTTGGCTTGGTGAGTAATGATCTAACGCTTTCCCTACCTCTAAGTCTGCTGTCCTCGCAGACCGGGGATCTCTGCCAGCCAGATAGTGTGTTACCGTGGCGCCGCTTGATGACGTCAGACGCCCGGACCTCGTGCGGTAAACGGATGGTTCTCCCAGAAGACTTTCTTCCGCTTTGCTCCTCACTGTTCCAACGCATTTCACGCCACTGTCGGCGCTTTGTCAAGGATGCTTGGGGCATTCCCCAGAGTGCTCCTTAAATAGGGTAACTTTATTAGTCAATTAAGGTAAAACCCGGATATTCAAAACCGGAAGTGCCGTCCAAAAGAGCGGCAACCACATGTTAGTGGGAATAATTTTTTTTTATCTCTTACTATTGTGAAAAAATAATAATAATAAAGGAAGAAGGGAAACAAGTAAAAGTTATGTGCCTGGAGGGAAAATATTTATAGGAAAGCTTTCAGTACTATATCAATATTAATGCCATAAGGCTCCAAAGTTTCAAGATTATATATCCATTTTGTTTCGTTTTGTAGATGTTTTTTCACAAGGTCTTCCCCTCTCCAATGTGTAGTGATTTTTTGTATACCCATAAATTTTAAGCCTTTTGGGTTGCAATTATGGTATTTGAGGAAATGTGCTGATAAATTATAGGTGGTCAAACCTCATCTTATGTTATATAAATGTTCAGAAATTCTTACTTTGAGTCTTCTTTTCGTCTTGCCTACATATTGAAGGCCACAGGGACATTCAATTAGATATATAGCGCCTTCTGTTTCGCAAGAGATGTGATCTCTTATTTTGAAATCTTTTTATTTTTGTTTGAAATAAAGTTTAGCACTGCTTTTGTTGTTGTTGTTTGATTCTTGCACCCTTTGCAATTAAGGCAATGAAAAAAACCTTTCATCTGATGTTCTTCCATCTTCTCTATCGGTAAAAAGCTATTTGTTAATTCATTTTTCAAATTCTTTGCCTTCTTATAAATGTCTGTTGGTTTAGTTGGGATTATCTTTTTCACCTCCTCATCCAACATTTATATGTGCCAATATTTAGCTAGTATATTTTCGATTTTCTTATAGTTTCCATTAAACTGTGTAATGAAAATTGGTTGTCCCTCTATTCTTGATTCTCATTGAAGTTTGTATTTAATCAGATCTTCTCTTTTCAACTGTGATGCTTTTTCTAATTGATTTTGTAAAAATTGCTCATTATATCCTTTTTGTAGGAATTTTTGTTTCATTAGATAACTTTGTTCTTTAAAAGTTGAGTTTTATGAGCAGTTTCTCCTAATTCTGCGGAACTGTCCTCCCGGAATGTTCCTAATCCAGTTTCGGTGATGGTTGCTATTGAAAGCAAGAGCATCTTTACCATTACATTCTTTGGTGTGTGTTCTTGTTTGTACTCTATTCTCTTTTATAAAAATTTCCAGGTCTAAAAATATGACCATGTTGTTGCTGTAAGATGAAACAAATTCTAGATTGAGTCTATTGTTGTTCATATAATTAAAGAAAGCTTGTAGGTCTTCTTCACCGCCGTCCCAGATGAAGAAGAGGTCATCTATATATCTTCACCAAAATAGAATGTTCTCTTTATGGGGGTTGTTGTTCCAAACCCTTTGCTCCTCCCACCATGCCACAAACAAATTGGCGTAGCTTGGAGCAAAAGATGTCCCCATTGCAGTCCCTTTTGTTTGTAAGAAGAAATCTCCATCGTACCAAAAATAATTGTGTCATAAAATAGAGTCGATGTTGTCCATAATGAAGTTAATTTGCCTGTTTGATATTGCTGATTGAGAGGAAAGAAAATGGCGTGTTGCCTCACATCCAACTTCATGGTCTATGACCGTGTAAAGGGATTTGATATGTTCTAAGGATCTGATTGCTCTTATCATTGAAGACAGGAAGATTTCTTTGAAACAGGTTAATGAATCAATAGAAAACATTGAAAAGAAATTTAAAACTTTGGAACACATGGAAGACTATTGAAACCTTATGAATATGACCAATAAGAAAATAGAAAAATTAGAAGAAGACATCATCAAACAGAAACAGAAAAAATATCTAAGAGATGAAAAGGAGAAGATAGAGCTGGAAATAAAGATTAATGAAAAAAGATGCCAGATTAAAGAAGAAAAAACAATCCCTAGGAGGAATTATAGAGAGATCCCAAAAAGAGAGCCTCTACTGCAACATCCTTCAGGATCAGGAACAACAAGAAATTACAAGCCTTACAATTGGCGGAATTTCTCATACAAGCAAAACAATCCTTATAAATTAATAAAACACTCCTTTCAAGAAGGTACAAACAAAGCAAAAGATGACGAACACTCAAGTTTTCGAACATTAATTGACAATATAGAGGGAAGAAAAGAAGAAGAAATAGAACAACGTACAAAACAACAAAAAAGAAGTTATCGGGAAGACTCACAAAGTGATGAAGATGATGAACAAGATTTTTTAGAGATGATATGGGGATACGAGAAGCCGCCAGACAACATCAAATTGGATATAAAGAAAAGGAAAAACAACATAACTTTTGGAAAAGAGGGTCAAGGGGAGGAAAGAAGAACAAATCAAAATCGATAATGACAAACCAAAAAAGTGAAACCCTGTTTAATTTAAGTCATAAGAAATTAACAGACACGCAGATCAGTGTATTGAAAAAGGGTTTAAAATTTGCCCCCCATTCAAATTTAAACAAATTCGACCTTTTTATCGATACCCAGAAGTTTATTAGGAAGGTGTGCATTAAAAAATTCTTCTCAAAAGAGACGTCAAATGAGCAGACAACAGAATCAAAATATTATCATACGACATACAAACCAGTGTCAACATTCTACCCAGCCCACATTAAGGGGGTACACATATCAACTTTTCAGCGTCTAGTCGAAGATGATATCTCAAAATTACCAGAAAAATTGGGAAATACATATAACTTTACCCAAGAAGAAAGAAAGGCACTAAAAGAACTGAAAAAAGATACATCAATTGTTATCAAACCAGCGGATAAGGGTGGAGGTGTGGTAGTGATGAACAGAACAGATTATGAAACAGAAACAAAGAGATTACTATCAGATGAGGAGACTTATAAAAGATTAAGAAAGGATCCAACCCAAGAATTCCAAAAAGAACTAACACAACAATTGGAAGAAGGATTAGAAATGGGAATATTAACAAAAAAGGAATTTGATTTTATTCTTGAAAAACATCCAAGAATACCAACACTCTATCATCTGCCAAAAATACATAAACACCGTGACAAGCCACCGGGAAGGAAGATCATCAAACAAAAGGGACTGCAATTGGGACATCCTTTGCTCCCAGCTACGCCAATTTGTTTGTGGCGTGGTGGGAGGAGCAAAGGATTTGGAACAACAACCCCCATAAAGAGAACATTCTATTTTGGTCAAGATACATAGACGACCTCTTCTTCATCTGGGACGGCGGTGAAGAAGACCTACAAGCTTTCTTTAATTATATGAACAACAATAGACTCAATCTAGAATTTGTTTCATCTTACAGCAACAACATGGTCATATTTTTAGACCTGGAAATTTTTATAAAAGAGAACAGAGTACAAACAAGAACACACACCAAAGAATGTAATGGTAATAATTCTCTAGCTTTCAATAGCAACCATCACCGAAACTGGATTAGGAACATTCCGGGAGGACAGTTCCGCAGAATTAGGAGAAACTGCTCAGAAAACTCAATTTTTAAAGAACAAAGTGATCTAATGAAACAAAAATTCCTACAAAAAGGATATAATGAGCAATTTTTACAAAATCAATTAGAAAAAGCATCACAGTTGAAAAGAGAAGATCTGATTAAATACAAACTTCAACGAGAATCAAGAATCGAGGGACAACCAATTTTTATTACACAGTATAATGGAAACTATAAGAAAATCGAAAATATACTAGCTAAACATTGGCACATACTAATGTTGGATGAGGAGGTGAAAAAGATACTCCCAACTAAACCCAGAGTCATTTATAGGAAGGCAAAGAATCTGAAAAATGAATTAACAAATAGCTTTTTACCGATAGAGAAGATGGAAGAATATCAGATGAAAGGTTTTTTTCATTGCCTTAATTGCAAAGGGTGCAAGAATCAAACAACAACAACAAATGCAGTGCTAAACTTTATTTCAAACAAAAATAAAAAAGATTTCAAAATAAGAGATCACATCTCTTGCGAAACAGAAGGCGCTATATATCTAATTGAATGTCCCTGTGGCCTTCAATATGTAGGCAAGACGAAAAGAAGACTCAAAGTAAGAATTTCTGAACATTTATATAACATAAGACGAGGTTTGACCACCCATAATTTATCAGCACATTTCCTCAAATACCATAATTGCAACCCACAAGGCTTAAAATGTATGGGTATACAAAAAATCACTACACATTGGAGAGGTGAAGACCTTGTGAAAAAATTTCTACAAAACGAAACAAAATGGATATATAATCTTGAAACTTTGGAGCCTTATGGCATTAATATTGATATAGAACTGAAAGCTTTCCTATAAATATTTTCCCTCCAGGCACATAACTTTTACTTGTTTCCCTTCTTCCTTTATTATTATTATTTTTTCACAATAGTAAGAGAAAAAATGCATTATTCCCACTAACATGTGGTTGCCGCTCTTTTGGACGGCACTTCCGGTTTTGAATATCTTGGTTTTACCTTAATTGACTAATAAAGTTACCCTATTTAAGGAGCACTCTGGGGAATGCCCCAACCATCCTTGACAAAGCGCCGACAGTGGCGTGAAATGCGTTGGAACAGTGAGGAGCAAAGCGGAAGAAAGTCTTCTGGGAGAACCATCCGTTTACCGCACGAGGTCCGGGCATCTGACGTCATCAAGCGGAGCCACGGCAACACACTATCTGGCTGTCAGAGATCCCCGGTCTGCGAGGACAGCAGACTTAGAGGTAGGGAAAGCATTAGATCATTACTCACCAAGCCAAGATCTGGAACTTTTTGTGTGGACATGGAAATAGAGTCCCCATTCCTTTCAACCTGCTCCAAACACACTACCCCAAAGGGGCTGTAAACATTATTTTATTTTATTTTTGCATTTGTTTCTCTTACTTTTATCTTTTTAGCGCTTGTTATATATATATATTTTAACCATTTAGCAATTTTATCAAGCTGCTCACATTTCCTCCCTTCCCCCCCCCTTTTCTTACATAGCGCAGATTATTGTTTTTTATCATAAAATGGTACAAGTTCTACACCACAAAACGTACCAGGAAAGACTAAAAGATCTTAATATGTATAATTTGGAGCAGAGAAACCCAAATTGTTAAAATGAACACCATCTGGGCAAAAAAATCTGCCTAAATCCAAAACCCAAAAGTTATACCTGACTACCAAGCCACCAAAGGACAGAACATGTTTATTCAAAGCTCTGCTAACCTCACCTTGCCTTATCCAAAGCATTGTGATCTTGCGCACCACACCACACCAGTCGTGGCACTATTTCCTACCAGACAATGCGCACATACGACAACTCCAAACCTTTCAACTTACAAAGATCATTCCCACCAAAAGCAGGACCAACCAATCAGGCACCCCCCATTTTGTTGCAGACTCCACCAGCAAATCTTGAACGGATGCACACAGCAGGTCACGCAGTACCTATCAGGCGAACATGCCTACCGCCCAACAAAAAACTGGCATGTCTAGCCAAACCATGTTGTTCAACCCAGAAAATATAGGAATGTCCAACCAGCCAAGCCTGCTTTTCTCCAAAGTCTTTCCACTGTAAGGAAATAACACCCTAACCATGAGCCACTGCACCAAAACCAAGCTGTACACAACAATTTTAACACACATCAACTAAATTAGCAGGGATGCAATGGGGGAAACAGGTAACCCGAGTGAAGAAGAAAAACTAAAAAAACCTTCCCCGTAAACCAAGTTGGGCCAGATAATGTTCCCCGGGAGGAAAAATGAAAAAATCCCTTCACACCCCCACTTATCGAATGCTAACCATTCGATAACTGGTGGGTAAACAGTGTTTTCAGGTTGGCGCAGCAGCGCACCTACAGCTTGTCACAGTGAACATAAGATTTATAGGCAGAGGACCTCCACCGCCCAACCTTTTGAATATCACTGCTGGATGCTATCACTATTACTGCCCTAGTAGCAGCACCGATCCAAAAGGAATGGGTCCCGTAACTAGCGCCATCTAAACCTAATGCCATTAAACTATGCCAAAGAACAGCAGCAAATTGAAATTTGGAAAGAGGGGACAAATCTGAATGCACCAACCATTGGGCACAGCCTGCTGGCCAACCAGCCATATACAACATGGCAAGTTGCACCAGGCAAACAGAGGAGTCACCCTGTTTATGCAAGGTAACCCACCTGCCCAGACCTAACTGATTCGTCATGGAAAACCGTAGTTTGCACAAAACGGATGACTCCTGGAACACAATATCTCCCATCATGAACCCTGTGGATACCGAGGACATGCTGGAAGCTACAATCTCACTGACCCTAAAATCCCCCAAAAACGCAACTGCAAAAGTCAAATGTAACAGTGAGGCCTCGAAAGAATCCGAAGCCACACTGTCCATCACATCCAGCAAGCGTACAAGGAGATGAATATCGATAGGCAAGGAGATGAAGATCGATAGGCCTGCAGGAATCAGCCCTGGCAGGAAACTCCTTGGCCCAACCTTTAAGGGCTTTAGAAAGGAGGAATGATTTGGTGGGATCTGGTAAACCCCTTAATTTACTGAAATCCCCGCCAGGGCCAAGGCCATGGAAGCCTTGGAGCGAACATGCTGGTAATGCCCCCAAACAAAGCTAGACATCAACACCGAGGAATACTTGCCTGACTGGGGGCTTTGTGAACAGAAAGCCTGCCAGTCCTGCCACACTATAGAATAAGCCCTCTGCGCCAGGCCCTCTATTCTGGCCTGATGACCTACCATACAAAAGGAGGGCAAGGTAACCAACTGCAGAAGCTGCCAGTGCCAGCAAATGGAAATGTGAAAATTGGAATCGGGACAATGAATCAGCAATCGCATTATGCACCCCAGGGACGTGGCGCATGCAAAATTAAATATTGGCTTCTTAGCAACGCAAAACCAAAGGACTAAGGAGATGCAAAGCCAGAGGGGAGGAAGATCGCTGATTGTTAATGGCCTGAACCACCCTTATATTGTCGCATCACAAAACTACATGCTGACTAGCCAAATGCTCCCTCCATAGCTCAACTGCCACTACAATAGGGAAAAGTTCCAACAAAAGCAAATTGCCAGTAAGGCCTTCCAAATGCCACTCGGGAGGCCACAGCGCTGCACACCACTCCCCATTAAAATAGGCCCAAAAACTAGAGGAACCAGCCGCATTGGTGAAAAGCGGCAAAGTAGCATACGTCACAGGAGCAGGAGGCCAAATGCGTTCACCATTAAAACGAACCTGAAAACTGGACCAAGTTTGAAGATCTTCCTTAATCTCAGAAGACAAACGAACATAGCGATGAGGCTGGCTCACCCCGGCCATGGACTTCTCCAACTTTCAGCAAAAAACTGTCTCATGGGGATAATGCAACAGGCAAAATTAAATGACCCAAGCAAAGACTGAAGTACACGCAATTTAACGTTATCTGCCCCTAAACAAACCGCAATCTCATCGAGCAACTTATTTACCTTATCATGCGGAAAGCGACAACAACCCACCACCGTGCCTATCTCAATGCCTAAATAAGAAAGACAAGATGAGGGGCCCTTAGTTTTGTCATGCACAACAGGAACCCCCAAAACCCTAAACAAAGCTGTGGTGGAAAAAAGGAGATCCGTACAAACCTCGCTCCCTCCTGTACCTATAAAGAAAAATCGTCAAGGTAATGTGCAACACCGACATGGCCAGTGCCCGCCACTAAGCACCAATGTAAAAATGAACTGAACTTCTCAAAATAGGCACAGGAGACCAGCACAGCCCATGGGCAGACATTTATCCCCAAAGAAATCCTCCCCCCCCCACGAGTCTAAAACCCATATACTGCATTGCGTCAGGATGTAAAGGTAACAAGCGAAATGCGGACTGTGTATCAAACTTCGCCAGCAAAGCGCCCGGACCAAAACTACAAACCAGACCTAAAGCGTCATCTAAGGACTGATATGCAACACTACAAGCTGAATCGGGTATAGCATCATTAATCAAATTAACATGAGAGTAGGATAAATGTAGAATTAGATGAAAATTCCCAGGCACCTTTTTAGGGACCACCCCCAAAGGTGGGATGCAAACATTCAGCAAGGGAGGACAAGGGAATGGGCTCTCCATCCTGCCCAGCGAAACCTCAGCGTCCACCTTAGATTGCAAAACTTGAGGGCATTCTCGGCTGGAGAGCAAATTGCAGGGCGCTTTAACATGGAACAGGACGGAAATAGGCAAAACAAAACCAAATTTAAAACCATCCAAAAGAAAGGCAACAGCCTCTCTATCAGTATAATGAGCCAACCACTTAGTAAGCTCCAGCAAACAAATGGGCGATCCAGCCTTAACTAGCCTGACCCCCTAAATTAACTTAATCTGCCTAGTAACAAGGATGTCAAGACAGCCAATCAGCAAAAACCCCAGGAATATTATTTAATCTCATGTCTATGCGACCTTCGCTTCCTATAATCAACCAAAACTTACAAACCATATGCTACTGTATTTTCCACAGCATTTTAGCCCAAAAAACTATACTATACAAGATCCAACTATAACAAACAACACTACACAGCTGATCTTACACATAAGGAAATAAAATAGTCTGGCTAATAATAAAATTATCACAATTAAATATAGATATTTTTCTTGAAGTTGATGTTATTATTATAGTTGTTTCTTTCTCGGCAGCTGTAGCTCTGAGTCTAAATCAGTCCCAGATAATGTATATAAGCTGCTGTACTGAGGATCTGCAGGGCTGTCAGAGACTATTCTGAATGTGAACGTCCTGTGTATGTCATGGACTGGCCTCCTGTACACTCTGCCTCTTACCTGTGGTTAGTTATCCTGCCGGTAACATGTTATGGACGTATAATCCTAGACTCATCCATTCAGTGTAAACTTGCTGCACAAAAGTCTGTATTTGAGTATAAATATTACCAAGATGGAGACGTCATTATTGGAGGATTAATATCTGCTCATTCCAGAACTGTGGAACATAATTCTCATGATGGGATATCTGTATTACACAATATATGTGCACAGTAAGTCTTATGCTCACCAACAGTTGATGCCGGCATGGTTATTCTTTGATTCAAAACTTGAATATAAAACACTTATCTATTAAATAAAACACACTAGTGGAGTTGGATTCAAATTAGATCACATTTATTTGACATAATGAATATAATAATAATTACCTTTAAAGGGTAGCAGACAATTAGAACGGACAAAATTAAACTTGAAACATTCATGGTTTCCAAAATCATGCATCGATGTGTAACACTATCACCTGTTATTACACCATAATCCTCTCATGTACACACCATAGTTATTATAGTGTAATACTCACTCCAGATCTATCAGGCTGCACCGATGTTCCCTGCTAATGTCTCATCATATATACCTGTCACTGATCATTATACAGTGTGTGTTACACAGTGTGTGTGATATATACATCAATGTGTGACACTATCACCTGTTATTACACCATAACCCTCTCATGTACAGACCACAGTCATTATAGTGTAATACTCACTCCAGATCTATCAGGCTGCACCAATGTTCCCTGCTAATGTCTCATCATATATACCTGTCACTGATCATTATACAATGTGTGTTACACAGCGTGTGTGATATATACAGCAATGTGTGACGCTATCACCTGTTATTACACCATAACACTCTCATATACAGACCACAGTCATTATAGTGTAATACTCACTCCAGATCTATCTGGCTGCACCGATGTTCCCTGCTAATGTCTCATCATATATACCTGTCACTGATCATTATACAGTGTGTGTTACACAGTGTGTGTGATATATACATCAATGTGTGACACTACCACCTGTTATTACAACATAACCCTCTCATGTACAGACCACAGTCATTATAGTGTAATACTCACTCCAGATCTATCAGGCTGCAGCGATGTTCCCTGCTAATGTCTCATCATATATACCTGTCACTGATCATTATACAATGTGTGTTAAACAGCGTGTGTGATATATACAGCAATGTGTGACGCTATCACCTGTTATTACACCATAACACTCTCATATACAGACCACAGTCATTATAGTGTAATACTCACTCCAGATCTATCTGGCTGCACCGATGTTCCCTGCTAATGTCTCATCATATATACCTGTCACTGATCATTATACAGTGTGTGTTACACAGCATGTGTGATATATACAGCAATGTGTGACACTATCACCTGTTATTACACCAAAACCCTCTCATGTACAGACCGCAGTCATTATAGTGTAATACTCACTCCAGATCTATCAGGCTGCACCGATGTTCCCTGCTAATGTCTCATCATATGTACCTGTCACTGATCATTATTAGGGGTGTGCACCGGCCACTTTTCGTGTTTTGTGTTTTGGTTTTGGATCTGGATCTTTCTTGGTGTTTTGGATCTGGATTGGTTTTGCCAAAACCACCCTTCCGTGTTTTGGGTTCTGGGTTTTGTGTTTTGGATCTGTATTTTTTTGAAAAAAAGCATAAAAACAGCTAAAATCACAGAATTTGTAGGTTTTTCTGCTCCTATGCTATTATTAACCTCAATAACCTTAATTTCCACTCATTTCCAGTCTATTCTGAATACCTCACACCTCACAATAGTGTTTTTATGTCCAAAAGGTTGCACCAAGGTAGCTGGATGACTATGCTAAGCGACACGAGTGGGCGGCACAAACACGTGACCCATCTAGGCGTGAAACTGCAGTGGCAGACAGGATGGCATTGAAAAACTAGGCCCCAAACTGTACATAATGCAAATAAAAAAAAGAGGTGCAAGATGGAATTGTCCTTGGGCCCTCCCACCCACCCTTATGTTGTATAAACAGGACATGCACACTTTAACAAACCAATCATTTCAGCGCCAGGGTCTGCCACACAACTGTGGCTGAAATGATTGGTTCGTTTGGGCCCCCACAAAACAAGCTGGCAATTTATCTGTCCCTGCACAAACTGGCTCTACGGAGGCAAGATGTCATCCTCATCCTCCTCATCCACCGATTCCTCACCCTCTTCAATGTGTACATCCTCATCCTCACAGAGTATTAATTCTTCCCTGCTGGATCCACAGGTCCCTCTGTACGTTCTGGAGGCTGGTCTCCCTGGAAGAGTTGATAATTCATTTTATGAACATCATCTTCTCCACATTTTGTGGAAGCAACCTCCTACGCCTTTCGCTGACAAGGTTCCCGGCTGCACTAAACACTCTTTCGGAGTACACACTGGAGGGGGGGCAACTCAGGTAAAATAGAGCCAGTTTGTACAGGGACCTCCAAATTGCTTCTTTTTCCTGCCAGTACAGGTACGGACTGTCTGACATGCCTACTTGGATGCTGTCACCGATGTAATCCTTTAACAGACAGACGCACGCTTGTCGCTGCTGCTTTGAGGATTCAAGTGCGGCTACAGCCCACACAATTCACAAAGACAGAAAAAAAAAAAGAATATTTTTATTGTTTGTGGAGCACACTTTGAGGGTTACACCACCCTTTAACAGACAGACGCATGCTTGTCGCTGCTGCTTTGAGGATGCAAGTGCGGCTACAGCCCACACAATTCACAAAGACAGAAAAAAGAAGAAGAATATTTTTATTGTTTGTGTAGCACACTTTGAGGGTATCACCACCCTTTAACAGACAGACGCACGCTTGTCGCTGCTGCTTTAAGGATGCAGGTGCGGCTACAGCCCACACATTTCACAAAGACCGAAAAAAAAAGAACAATATTTTAATTGTTTGTGTAGCACACTTTGAGGGTGTCACCACCCTTTAACAGACAGACGCACGCTTGTCGCTGCTGCTTTAAGGATGCAGGTGCGGCTACAGCCCACACAATTCACAAAGACAGAAAAAAGAAGAATATTTTTATTGTTTGTGTAGCACACTTTGAGGGTGTCACCACCCTTTAACAGACAGACGCATGCTTGTCGCTGCTGCTTTGAGGATGCAAGTGCGGCTACATCGCACACAAGTCACAAACACATTAAAAAAATAGTTTTTTATTTTATGGAGCACTTTGAGAGTTACACCACCCTTTAACAGACAGACGCACGCTTGTCGCTGCTGCTTTAAGGATGCAGGTGCGGCTACAGCCCACACAATTCACAAAGACAGAAAAAAAAGAACAATATTTTAATTGTTTGTGTAGCACACTTTGAGGGTGTCACCACCCTTTAACAGACAGACGCACGCTTGTCGCTGCTGCTTTGAGGATGCAGGTGGAATCTAGACGGGATTTGGAACCGAGGACACACTACCTCCATCAATTGTCTAAATCCCACTGCACTAATGTCGGATACCGGACGCACGTCTGACACCAACATAGCAGTCAAGGCCTCAGTTATACGTTTTGCTTCAGGATGACTGCTGTCGTACTTCTTCCTCATCGCTAGGGACTGTTGGAGGGTCAATTGTTTAGTAAAAGTAGTGATGTTCCTACTTAATCTCTGGGATGATGAACAACTCCCAGCAGCAGCAACAGCACTAGGAGGAAGTGGTTCTTGATCTTTCCCTATTTTATTTTTATCGGAGAAAGTTTGGTCCTCCATTTATGTTATATTGATATATATACGTGCGGCTAAAGCGCACACAAACACAGAAAATATTTTTTTATTTTTGCTGGAGAGTAGTGCACTTTGTGGGTTACACCACCCTTTAAGAAATAAGCCAGCCGGCTCTTTACTTATGGGACACAGGCGCACGCTTGGCACTGCTCCTTTGTTGATGCACGTGCAGCCACAGTGCACACAAGTCACAAACACAGAAAATATATATTTTTTTGGTTTGGAGTGTACTTTGGGGGTTACAGAACCCTTTAACGGTCAAGCCAGCCGGCCCTTTACTTATGACACAGGCGCACACTTGGCACTACTTTGTTGATGCACGTGCGGCTACTGCGCACACAATTCACAAACACAGAAAATAAATTTTTTTTTGGTTTGGACTGGAGTGTACTTTCGGGGGTTACAGCACCCTTTAACGGTCTAGCCAGCCGGCCCTTTACTTATGACACAGACGCACGCTTGGCACTACTTTGTTGATGCACGTGCGGCTACTGCGCACACAATTCACAAACACAGAAAATAATTTTTTTTTTGGTTTGGACTGGAGTGTACTTTGGGGGTTACAGCAAACTTTAATGGTCAAGCCAGCCGGCCCTTTACTTATGACACAGGCGCACGCTTGGCACTACTTTGTTGATGCACGTGCGGCTACTGCGCACACAATTCACAAACACAGAAAATAATTTTTTTTTTGGTTTGGACTGGACTGTACTTTCGGGGGTTACAGCACCTTTAACGGTCAAGCCAGCCGGCCCTTTACTTATGACACAGGCGCACACTTGGCACTACTTTGTTGATGCACGTGCGGCTACTGCGCACACAATTCACAAACACAGAAAATAATTTTTTTTTTGGTTTGGACTGGAGTGTACTTTGGGGGTTACAGCACCCTTTAACGGTCAAGCCAGCCGGCCCTTTACTTATGACACAGGCGCACGCTTGGCACTACTTTGTTGATGCACGTGCGGCTACTGCGCACACAATTCACAAACACAGAAAATAATTTTTTTTTTGGTTTGGACTGGAGTGTACTTTCGGGGGTTACAGCACCCTTTAATGGTCAAGCCAGCTGGCCCTTTACTTATGACACAGGCGCACGCTTGGCACTACTTTGTTGATGCACGTGCGGCTACTGCGCACACAATTCACAAACACAGAAAATAATTTTTTTTTTGGTTTGGACTGGAGTGTACTTTGGGGGTTACAGCACCCTTTAACGGTCAAGCCAGCCGGCTTTTTACTTATGACACAGGCGCACGCTTGGCACTACTTTGTTGATGCACGTGCGGCTACTGCGCACACAATTCACAAACACAGAAAATAATTTTTTTTTTGGTTTGGACTGGAGTGTACTTTGGGGGTTACAGCACCCTTTAACGGTCAAGCCAGCCGGCCCTTTACTTATGACACAGGCGCACGCTTGGCACTACTTTGTTGAAGCACGTGCGGCTACTGCGCACACAATTCACAAACACAGAAAATAATTTTTTTTTTGGTTTGGACTTTAGTGTACTTTCGGGGGTTACAGCACCCTTAACGGTCAAGCCAGCCGGCCCTTTACTTATGACACAGGCGCACGCTTGGCACTACTTTGTTGATGCACGTGCGGCTACTGCGCACACAATTCACAAACACAGAAAATTATTTTTTTTTTGGTTTGGACTGGAGTGTACTTTGGGGGTTACAGCACCCTTTAACGGTCAAGCCAGCCGGCCCTTTACTTATGACACAGGCGCACGCTTGGCACTACTTTGTTGATGCACATGCGGCTACTGCGCACACAATTCACAAACACAGAAAATAATTTTTTTTTTGGTTTGGACTGGAGTGTACTTTCGGGGGTTACAGCACCCTTAACGGTCAAGCCAGCCGGCCCTTTACTTATGACACAGGCACACGCTTGGCACTACTTTGTTGATGCACGTGCGGCTACTGCGCACACAATTCACAAACACAGAAAATATATTTTTGTTTTAGCACTTGGGGGGAGCACCCCTGATGGACAGAGCACCCCCTGGACAACACTACAGCACCCCTTTAGGACTGGGACACTGCACAGGACTTTGGAGTGGACACAGCCCCTATGGAGAACTGACTGCACAGCACAACACAGCCAGCCCCTATGGACTTTGAAGTAGTGGACAACAGCAGCACAGCACAGCACAACACAACACTACTCTGCACTACACTACACAGCCCAGCCAGCCCTAACTCCCACCCTCCCTCTTCACTGTCCACAGCCGAGTGAGAAAATGGCGCCGACGCGGGTACCTTATATAGGATCCAAAACCCACGAGACTCGGAAGACGGGATGATGACGTTTTGCCTCGATTTCAGATCCGAGTCAGGCGGTAAAAGTCGAGCCTGATTCGGATCGGACTCGGATTGGGGGGGCTCGGGGGGGTTCGAATTTCAGAAATCCGAACCCGCTCACCCCTAATCATTATACAGTGTGTGTTACACAGCGTGTGTGATATATACAGTAATGTGTGACACTATCACCTGTTATTACACCATAACCCTCTCATGTACAGACCACAGTCATTATAGTGTAATACTTACTCCAGATCTATCAGGCTGCACCGATGTTCCCTGCTAATATCTCATCATATATACCTGTCACTGATCATTATACAGTGTGTGTTACACAGTGTGTGTGATATATACAGCAATGTGTGACACTATCACCTGTTGATAAACAAAATGACTGTATAGGAGTGGAGAGGGTTAAACTTCCTAGGCTGGGGGCAGACCAGTGTGAGGAATCATGTGATAATTAGGGCCAATGGGTTTTTAGCGTTGTAGGTTATAGCAGGGATATTAGAGATTGTTGGAGGCGGAGTCAGCCTCTTTTGTTCCTGTCTTGGAGTGGGGTAAGTGGGTAAGTGCTCTTACCTGAGCTGTTATAGTATCTGCATAGCTATCCTTCTCTGTGTTTCTTTACTCTTCTTATCTTTATTCTTCAGCTTCTTCTGCATCTATCCCTCTCTCTTTTCCACACACCCCCCCCCACACACACTTGCGCTGTGCACTCTCTAGCTACCTCCTAACCCTTATAAGGACTGTGAGCCCCAACCCCCCCCATTTGTTACCATGCCCCACCCGCACCGCGCATCGCGGACCCCCGCCCATTACCGGGTGCAGGAAGAAGGCCCAGGGAGTTCTGGGGAGGCTCCTGCCTCTCAAGAGGGAGCTGAAGGGGCTAGCGCGAGTCGCGCGGCCCCACGGCATCATGGGCGGCCGGGCGCGGCCACGCTTACCCGCGGCCGTCAAGCAGGTGGTGTCAGGGCGGCTGGATACAGCCGCCAGCGGGGGGAAGGCGCGACTGCTCTGAGCAGCCGCGAGAGGCAGTTAGTGAGCCCGCGGGAGGGCAGAGCTGCCGCGATTAGGGCGGTAAGCGCTCGCCCCCCGCGGGTTCAAAGGTCACAGGCGCACACGCGCACCGCGAGAAGGGCTGCTAATAGCCCTGTTAGTGCCCAGAGGGGCAGGGGGGACTTCCCCACAGTTAATGAAGTGGGGAATGTGGAGGTAGGGGAGATGGGCAGCCCTGGCAGCACATTAGGGGCTTTGTCAGACAGGGAGGCAGGCAGCCATTTTAGGACAGGGAGAGCTGATGAAAGGGGGGCGGGGCTTGCACTTAATATGGAGGATGATTGGCAGGCTAGTCAGCAATCAGCAGACAGGGCCATGTCTGGGGCAGCAGCTTCTGGCTATGTGGATACTCAGGTCCCTAGTGGGGGTGCAAGTCAGTCCTTTGACCCTGCAGCTTTTGCGGCCATGATGTCATCAATGACATCTGCTTTTGCTCCCATGGTTGCGGCATTGGCTCCTAGCCAAGCAGATAGTGAAAGGGTGGATCAGAGGCAGCGTTCAATTTCTGCTACTCTAGGGCCAGCGGTAGATCAGTTCATGCAGGCTTGCAGGGCTATGGGCTCCGCTGCGGCTCAGTTGGCAAGACCAGAGGCGTCTGGGGCTGGTGCGGCTGTGTCTTCTCCTGCTGTGTCGACCGTGCCCAGGGTTTCGGCCCAGGGGGCGGCTTCATCGTCTGCTTCAGATACTGCTGAGGGCGAAGCTATGGAACAGGATTTCAGCGTCGAGGAGGCTTCATCATCGGTCGTGTCCGGGAGGGAGCAGTCCGGATCGTCAGGTGAGATCTCAGAAGATGATGATGTTGCTGACTCTGCCTCCTCTTCTTCCTCTGTCTCTGACTTGTCGTCGACCTCTTCTTCTCTGGCTTCTTCTGTCAGCAGCGCGAAAAAGGCGCGGAAGAGGGCTGCTAAATATGCGCGCAAGGAGGCGGATAGGCGGGATAAGCGGGCTAAGCGGCAGCGTCAGAGTAGTAGCGCGCGGAAGTCCAAGAAGCGTCAGCATCAACCAGGTGTGGTGTACTGCGACAATACAGCAGTATTGCGGGGTCTGCGCGATTGTTGCAAGAAAAAAATCAGGAAGGGCGATTATGTGGACATGTTCATTTTAACTGAGCAAGCCAAAAAAGATTTCAAGGCAGCTATGCTTAAAGGCGAAGTGGGGTTGGAAGCTTTTCGTTCCTATGATAACTGGCTTGCTGGGTTTTGCGTATTCGCAGCATGCTACTTGAAAGATCGCCCAGGGGAGCACCTGAACGTAATAAGGTATATCCACCTGATTCATGGGATGCAGCGTAAATCCAGGGGCAGCGCCTGGAGAACATATGATGAGGAATTTAGGCGCAAGCAGGACGAATCCAAGCGCTTAGATTTTGGGTGCAAGGATGTGGAAGTGTGGCTTGACGTCACGCAACCACCAAAAGGTGGAGTGGAGGATTCTCGGGTAGGCGGGGATACTCATAAGGGGGGGTCTGGGGCGTGGCGCCCGAGTTCTGATCCCTCCCCGGGGCGTCGACAGACGGGCCCCGGTCGGCTTTCTGCGCAGACACCTTTTAAAGGTAAATGTTTTGCCTTTAATAATGCCTCCTGTTCCCAGGGCCAACGGTGTCGTTTTCGACACCTTTGCTTGCGTTGCAACGGATCGCACCCCGCCTCTAATTGTTTCAGGTTGTCAGCCCAACAGGGATCCAAGTCGGGAGGAGGAGCTATTCCCAAAGCGGGAGGTAGCGCAGGCGTTAAATAGGGCACCAACCCCTATCCGTTTGGATGCTATGTCCAGGTGGCTAGGGTGTTACCCTAATAGGCAGGACGCTAAGTTTTTGTTTTTCGGGTTCAAGTTGGGTTTTCGTTTACCAGTTATAGGGGAAGTTCGAGTCGGTTCCCCGAGAAATTCACAATCAGCTCGACTTTTTCCTGACGTTCTTCAGTTAAAAGTCGAGAAAGAGGTTCAGTTAGGACGTATGGTGGGTCCATTTGCGCATCCTCCAATGGGGAATCTGATTCTTTCCCCAGTGGGGGTGGTGCCTAAGAAAACTCCAGGAAAATTTCGGCTGATCCAGCATCTGTCTTATCCATTGGGGTCCTCCGTTAATGACGCTATACCTCCTGAATTCTGTTCAGTGAGGTATCAGTCTTTTGATGATGCTCTCAGTATCGTTAGGGCATATGGACGCGGGGCCCTCATGGCTAAGATGGATGTGGAGTCAGCTTTTCGTTTGCTTCCTTTGCACCCCGAATCGTTTAGGTTCATGGGTTTTCGCATTGGGGGGGAATACTTCATAGACAAGTGCTTGCCTATGGGGTGTTCGATTTCTTGCGCATACTTTGAAAAATTTAGCACTTTCCTTCATTGGTGCGTTGAGTTTTCATGTGGGGGTCATGGGATAGCGCACTATCTCGATGACTTCCTCTGCGTGGGGCCCGCTGGGTCAGAGCGTTGTAACGAGTTACTTGGTTCCATGAGAGCGCTGTTTTTTCATTTTGGAGTACCTGTGGCAGACGAAAAGACAGAGGGACCCCTCTCGTGTTTGTCATTTTTAGGTATCGAGATTGATACCTTGGCTGGATCCTGTCGGCTGCCGCGCGATAAAATTGACAAATTGCGAGATTCCATTTCAGAGTGTTTGGTTGCGCGCAAAATTTCGCTCAGGCAGGCCCAATCACTGTTGGGTTGTATGAACTTTGCCTGTAGAGTTATACCGATGGGGGGGGTATTTTGCAGAAAGCTAGAGAGGGCCACAGCGGGGGTTTCCAAACCTCACCATTTGATCCGTTTATCGTCAGAAATAAAGAGAGACCTGGAAGTTTGGGTTTCCTTTTTGGCAGATTTTAATGGGATCAGGATATGGTTATCCCCTCTGGTGGGCAATGTCGATTTGCAGCTTTTCACCGATGCAGCAGGATCTTCGGGGTTCGGTTGCTACCTGAGGGGATCCTGGTGCGTCGCAACTTGGCCGGAGGAGTGGATTCGTGCAGGTTTGACAAGAGATATGCTGCTCTTAGAACTGTTCCCAATAATGGTCGCCTTGGAGGTCTGGGGCGAGCGCATCTGCAATCGCAGCATTCTGTTCAGATGTGACAATCTGGGCGTGGTGCATGCGATAAACGGGCAGCGAGCAAAGTCGTTGCTGGTTTTGCGTGTGCTAGTGCAGCTGGTGCTTGCCTGTTTGCGCCATAATGTGCTGTTTCGAGCTCAACACGTACCCGGAGTTGACAACGGGATTGCCGATGCGCTGTCCAGATGTCAATGGGGTCGGTTCCGTACATTGGCTCCTGATGCAGAGACTGATGGTGTGCTGTGCCCCTCTTATGTTTGGCAGGTTATCAAGCCGGACTGGAGGGGTTAGCGGAGCTGTCCATTGCACCAAGTACCCTCAAGGCTTACCGTCGGTCTTGGGAAGAATGGGAAGTTTTTTCCCGTAGCCAAGGCCTTGGAGGTAAGGGTCAGCATCAATTGATGCTTGCTTTTATTTGGCAGCTGTATGTATCTGGCAAATCGAGAGCGGTAGTTTCACGGTACCTGGCAGGTATTTCGTTTTTCTCCAAATTGAAGGGAATCCCTGACCTTACAAGGAGTTTTGTCATCACAAAGGCCTTGAAAGGTTGGGCGCGCGCTGAGCCGGTTAACCCCGATAAAAGACGGCCTATAGACATTTATCTGTTACCGTCCATTCTAGGAGCGGTTACGGACGTGGCGGCCTCCGGTTTCGAAACGCTTTTGTTTAAGTTAGCTTTTTCCATGGCTTTTCATGGTGCTTTCCGGGTGTCGGAATTGGTTGCTCCCTCCAAGTGGAGGGATTCAACTATGCTGCGTTCGGATGTGAAGGTGGGTGAGAGGTCCTTGCTGTGCAGATTGCGTCGTTCTAAGACCGATCAGTTAGGCAGGGGTCGCTGGATAACATTGGTCCCCTCGGCGGATTGTCGAATTTGTCCGGTCGGCTTGGCCACTCGTTATGCATCTGTCAGACCCTCAGCGGAGGGCTCATGGCTGATGCATGGCGATGGGCTTCCGCTGACAAAATTTCAGTTTAGTTGGATGCTGCGGCGATGTCTTTGCAGCGTGGGCCTCTCACCAGGGGAGTTCGGCACGCATTCGTTTCGAATTGGTGCTGCCACTTCCGCCGCTGCTGCGGGATGTCCAGAGTCACAGATTCAAGCTCTGGGCCGATGGAAATCAGCCAGTTATAAGCGTTACATTCGACCGAATCATTGAGGTTAATGTTGTGCATGCACGTTACATATGGTTTGTTATGTTTTACGAAATGTCATTGGTCCTGGTCTTGTTTGTTTTCCCCTGTCTTTCCTACTCGGGGACTAGCTACTCGCCATTGATTTCAGTGGGAGTCTGGAGAGTTTTGACGATTTTTTTACCTGATCTGACGGATTTAATTCGGCTATTTGGTTTATAATTACAATTATATGTCCCTCAGCAGGTTTTACGTTTTCTCTCTGGTCGAGTTCACTTGTGTTATCCGATATCTCTCCCAAACCCCCCCCCCCGCTCTCCCCCTCCCCTTCTTTTTTATTTTAACTTATCCTCTTGTGTCTTCATGTTGCTTCAAATTGGCACAGAAGCTTGTTGATCTTTAAAGATTCAAATCAAAATTTTTTCTTTTTGGCAGATCCTCAGTAATATGTTCCCCGTTAGATACACATGATTAAATATGCTAAAATTTTACAATAACTTTAATGTTTTCTTTGTTTTTCCCTCATTATAGGAATGGCTTTTGATGATTGTACTGTATGGATAATTGGCCATTCATTTGTTTTTTGGGCGGCTAGGTTCATGCAGGCGCAGGACGCGCCGTTGTTTCCGGGGGCTAGTGGAGTTAGATGGATAGGGGTCAGAGGTATGTTGTGGGAGAGCCTTAAGCCTAAACTCTTGCAGCAGGTTCAGCGGTATGGCTTACCGAGAGTCGTGGTTATTCATCTAGGCGGGAATGATTTGGGCAAGAGGACATCTCTGGATTTAAGGCATGCGGTGGTGGAGGATTTGGGTCAGATTATAATGGAATGGCCAGCTTGCACAATAGTTTGGTCTTTCATGGTCCCTAGATTGTGTTGGCGTGGTGTGGTTGACGGCAGAGCCATTGATGAAGCCCGGAAGAAAGTGAACTTTACGGTTTCAAAATTTGTGTTGGAAAATGGTGGGGCAGTGGTCAGACATCCTAGGATAAAATTTCGGTATACTTACCTTTTTCGGTCTGACGGGGTTCATTTAGCGGAGGAAGGTATGTTTATTTTTCTTGAGGATCTGTTTGAGGTTGTGGTTTCTGTGCGTTAGTTCTATGGTGGCGGTGCAAGGTTTCTTTTGGCAGAACCTTGCTTTTGGCGGGAAAGAACGGCAGGTTACCTATTAGCACTGTGAATATTTGTTTACTCATTGTTTTGCTCACCTTCGTTGACTCATAAAGTCTGCTGGACCACCCTGCCGGGGGCAGCATCATCACCTTACCGGGTGGGTAGTCAAGATAGAAGGCTTGAGCGTATTGTGTTGTGGTTGGAGTGTTTATAGTGTTAGGCTTGGGCTGTTGTTAGCCGTTCTTTCTTTGCCACCATATTTAAATTAATTTAATTAATATAGTAACTAATTCATTATATGTTTCTAAATAAATAGCTAACAAATTCTGCCAAATACAAGTCTCCGTGTCTTTATTTCAATTAAGTATGTTATTGTCACTGATTCACACGCAGGTCAATCCTCAGACGATGGGAAGTTTAATTACACCATAACCCTCACATGTACAGACCACAGTCATTATAGTGTAATACTCACTCCAGATCTATCAGGCTGCACCGATGTTCCCTGCTAATGTCTCATCATATATACCTGTCACTGATCATTATACAGTGTGTGTAACACAGCATGTGTGATATATACAGCAATGTGTGACACTATCACCTGTTATTACACCATAACCCTCACATGTACAGACCACAGTCATTATAATGTTATACTCACTCCAGATCTATCAGGCTGCACCGATGTTCCCTGCTAATGTCTCATCATATATACCTGTCACTGATCATTATACAATGTGTGTTAAACAGCGTGTGTGATATATACAGCAATGTGTGACGCTATCACCTGTTATTACACCATAACACTCTCATATACAGACCACAGTCATTATAGTGTAATACTCACTCCAGATCTATCAGGCTGCACCGATGTTCCCTGCTAATGTCTCATCATATATACCTGTCACTGATCATTATACAATGAGTGTTACACAGCGTGTGTGATATATACAGCAATGTGTGACACTATCACCTGTTATTACACCATAACCCTCTCATGTACAGACCACAGTTATTATAGTGTAATACTCACTCCAGATCTATCAGGCTGCACCGATGTTCCCTGCTAATGTCTCATCATATATACCTGTCACTGATCATTATACAGTGTGTATTACACAGCGTGTGTGATATATACAGCAATGTGTGACACTATTACCTGTTATTATACCATAACCCTCTCATGTACAGACCACAGTCATTATAGTGTAATACTCACTCCAGATCTATCAGGCTGCACCGATGTTCCCTGCTAATGTCTCATCATATATACCTGTCACTGATCATTATACAGTGTGTGTAACACAGCATGTGTGATATATACAGCAATGTGTGACACTATCTCCTGTTATTATACCATAACCCTCTCATGTACAGAGCACAGTCATTATAGTGTAATACTCACTCCAGATTTATCAGGCTGCACCGATGTTCCCTGCTAATGTCTCATCATATATACCTGTCACTGATCATTATACAGTGTATGTTACACAGTGTATGTGATATATATAGCAATGTGTGACATTATCACCTGTTATTACACCATAACCCTCTCATGTACAGACCACAGTCATTATAGTGTAATACTCACTCCAGATCTATCAGGCTGCACCGATGTTCCCTGCTAATGTCTCATCATATATACCTGTCACTGATTATTATACAATGTGTGTTACACAGCATGTGTGATATATACAGCAATGTGTGACACTATCACCTGTTATTACACCATAACCCTCTCATGTACAGACCACAGTCATTATAGTGTAATACTCACTCCAGATCTATCAGGCTGCACCGATGTTCCCTGCTAATGTCTCATCATATATACCTGTCACTGATCATTATACAGTGTGTGTTACACAGTGTGTGTGATATATACAGCAATGTGTGACACTATCACCTGTTATTACACCATAACCCTCACATGTACAGACCACAGTCATTATAGTGTAATACTCACTCCAGATCTATCAGGCTGCACCGATGTTCCCTGCTAATGTCTCATCATATATACCTGTCACTGATCATTATACAGTGTGTGTAACACAGCATGTGTGATATATACAGCAATGTGTGACACTATCACCTGTTATTACACCATAACCCTCACATGTACAGACCACAGTCATTATAATGTTATACTCACTCCAGATCTATCAGGCTGCACCGATGTTCCCTGCTAATGTCTCATCATATATACCTGTCACTGATCATTATACAATGTGTGTTAAACAGCGTGTGTGATATATACAGCAATGTGTGACGCTATCACCTGTTATTACACCATAACACTCTCATGTACAGACCACAGTCATTATAGTGTAATACTCACTCCAGATCTATCAGGCTGCACCGATGTTCCCTGCTAATGTCTCATCATATATACCTGTCACTGATCATTATACAGTGTGTGTTACACAGCGTGTGTGATATATACAGCAATGTGTGACACTATCACCTGTTATTACACCATAACCCTCTCATGTACAGACCACAGTCATTATAGTGTAATACTCACTCCAGATCTATCAGGCTGCACCGATGTTCCCTGCTAATGTCTCATCATATATACCTGTCACTGATCATTATACAGTGTGTGTTACACAGCGTGTGTGATATATACAGCAATGTGTGACACTATCACCTGTTATTACACCATAACCCTCTCATGTACAGACCACAGTCATTATAGTGTAATACTCACTCCAGATCTATCAGGCTGCACCGATGTTCCCTGCTAATGTCTCATCATATATACCTGTCACTGATCATTATACAGTGTGTGTTACACAGCGTGTGTGATATATACAGCAATGTGTGACACTATCACCTGTTATTACACCATAACCCTCTCATGTACAGACCACAGTTATTATAGTGTAATACTCACTCCAGATCTATCAGGCTGCACCGATGTTCTCTGCTAATATCTCATCATATATACCTGTCACTGATCATTATACAGTGTGTGTTACACAGAGTGTGTGATATATACAGTAATGTGTGACACTATCACCTGTTATTACACCATAACCCTCTCATGTACAGACCACAGTCATTATAGTGTAATACTCACTCCAGATCTATCAGGCTGCACTGATGTTCCCTGCTAATGTCTCATCATATATACCTATCACTGATCATTATGCAATGTGTGTTACACAGCGTGTGTGATATATACAGCAATGTGTGACACTATTACCTGTTTTTTACACCATTACCTGCTGGGGCCATTTTCCTGGCATTTGTGCATAAACAATGAGGAATTCACCAGGAAAATGGTGGTTGCGCCATTTTTCTGGCAGCCTGCACATGTGCAGTAGATACTGGGCACAGGCTACTGCTGCTGTGGTCTCCGGTCAGCTGCCTGTCTGCTACCAGCCATTGGGGAGAGAGGATCGAGCCTCGGACGGAGAATGCACATGGGCCACCACCTCTCTTAATGAGCCCCTGTTAACACATCAAGCACTTCAATGACAGGGAGTGACACTTTTGTGGTCAAAGCTATTGGTTTCTTTGGGTCCTCACACATCAAGCTACCAATGGGCTTAAGTCAACAAAGCAAACAGTGCTGTAATTGTCATCATCATCCTCCTCATCCTATACCTCATCAGTGTTTACATCATCTTCACACAATACTAACTCGTTCCGGTTATAATCCATCATTACAGAAGTCTCTGTTTTTCGGTGTAATTGGAGGTAAAGTTCTGCCTCATGGAATTTTTAGTTAATTTTGATGAACATCATCTTTTCCACATTATGAGGAAGTAGCCTCATATGATTATCACTGACAGGAATCCAGGCTGTGCTAAAAACTTTTTTTGAGTAGACACTGGAGAGGATGGGTATGGCTTACCAACAGTTGGGATCCTTGTGGTCAGAATACCGATGCCCGGATCCCGACAGGGTTAACATACCAACACTTGTTGGTAGGTATTCTAACCCTTTCTCTCTCCCTACCCTAACCCTCCCTTCCAGGTGCCTAACCCTAACATCCCACCCTAGTGCCTGAACCTAACCCTCCCCCCTTAGTGTCTAACCCTAACCACCCACCCTTGTGCCTGAACCTAACCCTCCCCCCTTAGTGTCTAACCCTAACCTCCCACCCTAGTGCCTGAACTTAACCCTCCCCCCTTATTGTCTATCCCTGACCTTCCCCCTAGTGCTTGAACCTAACCCTCCCCCCCTTAGTGTCTAACTATTACCCTTCCCCTAGTGCCTGAACCTAAGCCTCCCCCCTTAGTGCCTAACCCTAACCCTCCCCCTAACCCTTGATATTTACCTTCATGATGCCGACGGTCGGTATTCTGGTGCCGTCGGCATTTCATCAGCCGAGGATGCTGACTACATCCCCACTGGAGGAAGGACAGCATAAGTATAGCAAAGCCAGTTTTTTATAGTGCCTCCAAATTGTCTTTTTTTCCTCTCAATAGTTATAGGGACTGTCTGACATGTCTATTTGTACACTGTCATTAAATAATCCTCCACTATTCTATGTATGGTAACCCTGTCAGATTGTGTTAAGGTAGAGGTGTCACTAATTTTGGGTGACCCCTTTAAACTTGACAATGTCAAAATGTTGTGTTGACTCATCCACATCAGCAGTGAGTGATGCTGATCACATTGCTTACTCAGTACATGTAGGATAGAATAGGTACCTATCAGCATGCATGTTTGCTTTAATACAATTTTACTTTCATGGTGTGTAAGTCTTGTCTTTATTTTAAAATTTCCTTTGAAGTTGAACTACAAATACCAGTGGGCTCTTTATGTCCCACATGCTTGTTCTTGTGGTTCTCCAAGGACCAGCATGTTAGGGAAGCTTTCTGGGATCTCTAGTTCTCCAGAAAAATAAATGTTATAAAATGTATTTTTACACACAATTTGACACAATCAACCTGGCACCCACCAGCCAGGGGTGCCAGGTATAGCCCCGGGCTATCAGCCTAGGCATATGGTGTCCTGGAGAGGGGGAACCCCTTTATTTGGGGGACCCCACCTCTCTTTGATTTCTGGCCTGGGCTGACTAGTGGTCAGGTCTAATGCTTTGTCTGCGGGAAACTATGAAAGGGTTCCCTGGCTGTGGCATTACATCCCCGCTAGAAATAGTCTGGGGCTGGTTATGAAAAATACAGGGGACATCTACTAATTAATTTCGTCCTGGATTTTCACAGTCAGGACTGGCACAACAGAGGCTGGTGCTGCTTCATAAAATACAGTGGACCCATTCAATTTTTTCCCTTGTATATTTTGAACTAGGACAGGCTCAAAAGAGCCCGGGGCTGGTTGTGTTTTTTTGTGGGAACCCCACATAATTTTTTAACAAATTTGACTGTTTACTATTTTTTTTTTAAAACAGAAGCCCTTATGGATCTCACTGATCTGTGAAGGCTTCTGTATAACTTGGACCTTTTAATGATAGTCACATTAAAGGGTCCGAGTTTTCATAGGAGAAAACTCACCCGGACTTGCATAATGTAATAGCCTTGAACTCACAAGTTTACAGGCTATTTTGTGAGACAAACTCAGACATTTAAATATGCCAGGAGGTCCAAGTTTGTCTCACACAAAAAAGTCACACCCTGTTACATCTTGCCCCGGGTCTATGAAACCTGTGTGTTTTTGCAATTGCAAAATCCTCATGGATCCATTAGCGCCCGAATAATGTTTGGGGATAATTGGATACTGATTGTTGGCATTCTGATTGCATAACTAAAACATGCCCAAAACATCAGGCAAGACCAAAAGAGGTATAGCAGGTATTTAGCTTTTCAATGAAACCCAAAAATTCTAGGAGAGGCATAATAAAAGGTACTATTTTGTAAACATCACTTTAAGTGAAGCACAAGGAGCTTTGGTATGGTTCTAGTGGGCTATTGAGAACCTAGACAGGTTCATCAGGGTTCAGTTCTAGGATAAGTGGTGGAGAAAGTCTGACAAAAGCAGAGAGATTAATTTGTTTTCTGCTTCCTGGAAGGAAAGGATGTAGGAGAGGTGGAACCCCCAGAGGATTTGGTAGAGCAGATCAGAGGATTATACCCCAGTTGTGCCATAGTAGAGCTGATTTCCGCATATGTCACTCTATGTTTTGGCTACTAAATGTGTTTAGTACATAATTTGTATATGGACATGAAAGACTCAGGAGCATTCTTCCCTGGACAATGGTACAATCAGATAAAGCAATTTATCCTAGGAGGAAGCTAGAAGAGACTAATATTAATGCAGCTTATATTGAGCACGGGAAGCACGATTCAATATCACAATATACATTTTTTTTAAGTACTGTATATCTGCCATGTTTCGGTTCTTTACTTTTTTTTGACTGAAGGCTTCCTGGGTTAGTGGTGAGTACACATTGGGCTACAGCTACATTATGTTCTTAAAATTAATCTTCTAAAGTTACAGTACGGCAATTATTGTTTTAGTAAATGTAAAACATGCTCAACATTTTCCAGCATTAACATTGAAGAGTACAGAAGCATTCTGGCATTTATATTTGCTGTCGATGAAATTAACAAGGACCCCGACCTTCTCCCCAATGTTACTCTGGGCTATCACATATATAACACTTGTGGGGATCCAAATAAATCCTTAGGCTATGTCCTGCAGATATTGTCTGGACAATTGATGGAAGCTCCTAATTATTCATGTATGGAGCACGGGGAAGTAGCTGGATTTATCGGTGATTCCGGTTTCCATACAAGTCATGCGATGGCCCAGTTACTGAGTCTGTACCGGTACCCACAGGTAAGTGGTCTATGTATATTATCTGTATTGTATTATACCTGCCAATAATCTAAGATATAACTGCTCCAAATATGAGGCACTCAAATGTAAACATGTGCATAGAACAGGAAAAGGCAGTGCGATTGTATAGTAAAGTGAGTGTAAAAAAGTCCTGTAATTATCATTTATAGTCAACAAACCTACAGAAATATGGGAGCTCTAGAAGCATACAAAGCTGTAGTAAAAGTTTCGAGATTCAATTTTGTGAAAGTTGTTTTGCAAATCCTTGAGTTACCATTTACCTGGTTTCCCCACAAAATTCAATTTCACACTGTTTTTGTAATTTTACATTTTGTTAGCTCTATTATCTACAAAAAAGTTGGGCCAATGATGACCAATTAATTGTGTCCCGGTTGAGATAGGTTTGAGAATACATTTAACCTCCATTTAGACCCCCTTGTTTTGGTTTTGGTCATGCCAAAACCAAACTCAAGTGTTTGATTCAGTTTTGTATTTCTTTAAAAATGGATAAAAACATCTAAAATCATGTAATTTTAAGCCATTTTTGTTAATATACTATTACTAACATCAATAACTTGCATTTCCAGTCAATTTTGGCCACCTCACAGCAGCTGTCATCATGATGAAGGGATGTAAATGCAATCCAAAACATGGGAAATCTGTTTTTTAAATCTAAGTTCCAAATTGCAAGAAGACTCCAGTCAAGACTTTGCTCAACTCAGAACCCTTAATTTCTAATGTGTTCGATTTCCTCAAAAGTTTTATAATTTCAGAAAAGACAATTAGTATTTTTCCAATTCCAACACATAAAATGAATGGTACCCAAAATGACCAAAACAGTAATTTTTAAACCAAAAGCATACATGATTTTTGTTTAGAAACGCCACAAAAGAAAACAGTGGCTAATTCTATGGGGTACATTTACTAAAGTGCAGGTTTATAGAGGTGGAGCTATTGCCCATAGCAAGCAACCAGATTGTACTTTACATATCATATATCTGGCACATTTCAGAATATACAGTGGTGGAGTTAGAGAGTGGTGGGCCCAGGTGCAAGAATATGCTTTGGGCTCCGCTATGCAGTACCCCCAACAGTGCCCCCAGTAGTAGTCTGCCTATGCAGTGCCCCCAGTAGTAGTCCCCCCTATGCAGTGCCCCCAGTTGTAGTCCACCCTATGCATTGCCCCCAGTAGTAGTCTGCCTATGCATTGCCCCGAGTAGTAGTCCCCCTTATGCAGTGCCTCCAGTAATAGTCTGCCTATGCATTGCCCCCAGTAGTAGTCTGCCTATTCATTGCCCCCAGTAGCAGTCTCCCCTATGCAGTGCCCCCAGTAGTAGTCTGCCTATGCATTGCCCCCAGTAGTAGTCTGCCTATGTATTGCCCCCAGTAGCAGTCTCCCCTATGCAGTGCCCCCAGTAGTAGTCTGCCTATGCATTGCCCCCAGTAGTAGTCTGCCTATGCAGTGCCCCCAGTAGTAGTCTGCCTATGCAGTGCCGCCAGTAGTTATCCCCCCTATACAGTGCCCCCAGTAGCAGTCTCCCTATGCAGTGCCCCCAGTAGTAGTCCCCACTATACAGTGCCCCCAGTAGTAGTACCCCTATGCATTGCCCCCAGTATTAGTCCCCCTATACAGTGCCCCCAGTAATAGTCCCCCCTATGCATTGCCCCCAGTAGTAGTCCCCACTATACAGTGCCCCCAGTAGTAGTACCCCTATGCATTGCCCCAAGTATTAGTCCCCCTATGCAGTGATCCCAGTAGTAGTCCCTGCTATACAGTGCCCCCAGTAGGGGCCACCCCCTCTATACAGTGCCCCCAATAGTGGCCCCCCATACAGTGCCCCCAGCAGCTACCCCCCTATACAGTGCCCCTAGTAGTGGCCACCACCCTATACAGTGCACCTTGTAGTTGCCACCACCCTATACAGTGCCCCAGTAGTACCCCTCTATACAGTGCCCCTAGTAGCAGCCACCCCCCAATACAGTGCCCCCAGTAGTGTCCCCCTATACAGTGCCCCAACTAGTGGCCACCCCCCTGTACAGTGCCGCCAGTTGCGACCCCCATGCAGTGCCCCCAGTAGTGCCCCCTTTATACAGTGCCCCTAGTAGTGGCCACCCCCCTATACAGTGCTCCCAGTAGCACCCTCCCCTATACAGGGACCCCAATAGTGCCCCCCTATGCAGTGCCCATGCCCCTTAAACATACACACAAAAAAAAAAAAAACACACAAATTATCTGAATATTTGCTCCTGCTGCAACTGCCCTGTCCACTCCTCCCGACCTGCTCTGCACTATGGGAGAGACGTCATGATGTCATTCCCATCACCCACTGCAGGGGGAGCCAGAAGGCAGAGCTCATGAGTGAGCTCCAGTCGGCTCCCTCCATGGACTTAGCAGTCTGTCTGACTCTCATTGGCTGTTATAACAAACACCTGGCTGTGGTATATTTGTTACTGTGTAGTGCAGATGCTCTCACTGTGGTCTGCACTACACTTAAATACTATGGGGCCCGGGGGACACTGGCAGCGGATGCAGTGGCGCTGTTGGATGCAGGCGGCTATGGGTCCCTGCACCACAGTGAGCCCGTTGCTAGTTCCACCACTGAGTAATAGCTAGAATTTGATTGGTTGCTACAGGTAACACTACCAGTTCTATAAAACCCCACACTTTAGTAAATATTCCCATAAATTGGGAGTAAAAAAGAAAAAAAGCAAGTGACTTGGCACCTGGGCAAACCATGCTGATATTCAAATACATTTATTATGTTTATCCTCCAGCACACTGCAGCAATATCAACAAAAATACTTGAATCTTACATAATAATAGAAATTCAGAGGTATTGGTTACATACATTTGCAAATATATGAATAAGCGCCAGGCCAGCCTCAAGGCTCCTCTATACTGGTGTCCCTAACATTATGGGGTTCACGTCCAAGGTGCAGGGAACCCCCAAAAGAATCTAGCCAAGGACCATCCCCAGGGCACCACACGAAAAAGGGAAAAAAGGTGAAAGTGAAGTGTAAAGTATAGTTGTGTAAAGATAAATCAATAAGTGTTAATATAATGATAAAGAGTTGAAATTACTTAAATAATAGACAAACAAATATATATAAACAAATAAGTGATGAAAAAATATCTATGTGAATTAAGTGGTGATGCCCTGAAATAGGCCCAGCCAGAGCAACTCCGGGGGCCCCAAGCCCAAACGCTCACCCCAAAATAATTGTTGCTACATAATAGTAGCACCCACTCTGGGTCAAATAATTACAATTAATGTACTGCATGATAACAGTATATGTATAAGCCGAGAGATGACTCACCTTGGAGCTCCAGAAACCTCCAAATGGCACTATACGGAATTTCTATTATTATGTAGGATTCAAGTATTTTTGTTGATATTGCTGCAGTGTGCTGGGGGTAATCTCCCTGTTTTTCTGTAGTACAGTGTAGACCCTGCACCTGTGCAAAGTCATTAAGCTGATGTGAGCGACCACCATACTTTTTGTTTATATTTATTATGCTTTTTTCAGGACAGAAGCTTAACTGAACCTAGGGGGCCCCTTAGTAAAGGCCATCCTCTATCAGTGTATGCTGCGCAGGGCAGGCACATCTCCTCTCCCGGTCAGCTCCATCTCTCCTCACTGACTGCTGGAAGGAGACGTTGCTGGGATATCCCTGGATCATGGCCACACCTGCTCCCAGTATCAGCCACTGAGGAGAGACAGAGGTGGAGTTGACCAGCATGGTAGATGAGCTTGCCCTGCGCAACACATGCTGAAAGAGGACACAACATTGTGACCATGGCTGGCTAGGTCGCGTAGGTGCAGGGGGAGGGCCAGGCCACATAGCAGCTGCGCATCGTACATTTACGTTAATCATGCCAGTGATGCAGGGTAAATACTGTCTGCCATTGCATGTAGCCCAAAAATGCAGGACATCTTTATTTTTACACTGCAATGTAAATTTGAGTTTGGACATGGATGTCCCATATCTAACGCTCTCTGCACATTTTACATCTGCACCACCTGCAGTGCAGTATGGGGTTACCAAGGTGTAATGTTACACCAATGTGTGCAGGGCGGACCTTAAACCCCTAGGCTATGGGACAGTGGTACATCATAGCAGCATATATAGTAGATCTGGGTTAATCTGTTTCAGTGTGTAGCCAGAGTTATAAGGTTAATAGTAAGCCATTGGTTATGGGAGGAGCTACAGGTTACCTAGGGAAGCTGCAGATAGGAGACTGCCTCTTTTCAGCCATTTCCTAATGTGAGGAGACTGCTGCTGCAGGCAGGTGTGTAGTTGGGGTGTGCACCGGCCACTTTCCGTGTTTTGGTTTTGGATCTGGATCTTTCTTCATGTTTTGGATCTGTATAGGTTTTGCCAAAACCACCCTTCTGGGTTTTGTGTTTTGTGTTTTTATCACAAAAATAACAGATCCAGATACAGATCCAGATACAGGTTTTGTGTTTTGGATCTGTATTTTTTGTGAAAAAAGCATAAAAACAGCTAAAATCACAGAATTTTTTTTTGTTCCTATGCTATTATTAACCTCAATAACATTAATTTCCACTCATTTACAGTCTATTCTGAACACCTCACACCTCACAATATTGTTTTTAGGCCAAAATATTGCACCGAGGTAGCTGGATGACTATGCTAAGCGACACAAGTGGACGGCACAAACACATGGGCCATCTAGGAGTGACACTGCAGTGGCAGACAGGATGGCAGTTTGAAAAACTAGGCCCCAAAGAGTATATACTGCTTAGAAAAAAAAGAGGTACAAGATGGAATTGTCCTTGGGTCCTCCCAAACACCCTTATGTTGTATAAGGACATGCATACTTTAACAAACCAATCATTTGAGCACCAGGGTCTACCACACGACTGTGGCTAAAATGATTGGTTCGTTTGGGCCCCCCACAAAACAAGTTGGCAATTAATCTATCCCTGAACAAACTGGCTCTACAGAGTCAAGATGTCATCCTCATCCTCATCCACCGATTCCTCACCCTCTTCAGTGTTGTGTACACCCTCATCCTCATAGAGTATTAATTAATCCCCGCTGGAATCCACCACCACAGGTCCCTCTGTACTTTCTGGAGGCTGGTCTTCCCAGAAGAATTGAAAATTAATTTTGATGAACATCATCTTCTCCACATTTTGTGGAAGCAACCTCCTACGTCTTTTGCTGACAATGTCCCAGCTGCACTAAAAACTCTTTTGGAGTACACACTGGAGGGGGGGGGCAACTTAGGTAAAATAGAGCCAGTTTGTACAGGGTTCTCCACATTACCTTTTTTTTTCCTGCCAGTACAGGTACTGACTGTCTGACATGCCAACTTGGATGCTGTCAATTGTTGGCAGGTCCTTCAGTACAGATAAGATGTCCAAAGCTGGTTTGTCTGCCCTGCATCACCACCAGTGAGTTACTTAGGAAATCTAAGTTGTTTCCTGGCACCAGCAGTTGCGGGAGAAAATGAAGAAGGAGCTGTTGCTATGTCACGTTCCATTTCAGCTGACAGTGGGCCTGATTCAGAGCCGGATGCAAGTGGCTGCTCGTTCGCTCCGTGTGATGTTTGCCCAACTGCGCATGCGTACGGATCGTAATAAGCATGCGCGAACCAGTCAGTGTGGCCGAAAATCGTGTGCTCTCAAAATAGCGAATGCCTGCTATTTTGAGTGACAGAATGAGGCGTATGTGGGTGGTAACAGGGGAAGGTGCTTGAAAACGGGGAGTGGAGATCCGATCGCAGGCGTGCTTAAAGGTCAAAACGGGCGTTTTATGGGTGTGCATAATTAAAACATCAGCGTCATTGACGACGTCACGGGGTTTTTTTTTAGCCAGAACTGCTCGCAAAATTGTGGTAGCAAAAAAAACCCACAAGAATAGTGAGCAGCTCATACCCTGTTCGATGTACTCGATTAATCTAATAAATAGCGGACATGACGTAGGATGCGAGCGGCCAGGGGGCGTAGTTTCCCAAAAAACGACCGCAAGTTTTGTTCGCTCGTTCAGACCTAGAGGCGTGAACAGACCGCAAACAGCGAACGGTTCATTTGAATAGCCACCCCTATTTTCTTGACGAGCGAGCGCAAATAGCGACCGGCTCTGAATCAGGCCCAGTGTTTTCACCAGCAGGTCTTTGCACCTCTGCAGGCTTGTGTCCACCGGAAAGAGAGACACCACAAGGGCTTTAAACCTAGGATCGAGTACAGTGGCCAAAATATAGTGGTCTGATTGCAACAGATTGACCACCCTCAAATCCACAAGCCCCACATACCGAGCGGAATCGCTTCATCATAGCTCTTCATTCACTTTCTCCAGCTGCTTCTGCAAAAGTCTGATGAGGGGAATGACCTGACTCAAGCTGGCAGTGTCTGAACTGACTTCAAGTGTGGTAAGTTCGAAGGGCTGGAGAACCTTGCACAACATGGAAATCATTCTCCACTGTGCCTGAGTCAGGTGCATACCCCCTCCTTTGCCTTTGTCATAGGTGGATGTATAGGTTTTAATAGCCTTTTGATGCTCATCCATCCTTTGAAGCATATATTGCTTCAGTTGATGGCAGGGCAGGTTCAAGAGTGATTGCTGGCACTCCAGTCTTCAGTACGCTGTCGCTGAATGGTGAAAGTGGGCAGAATTTTTTTCGGGCCACCCAAAGTATCTCCTGCATGTCCCTGTCTTTTAAAAAAAAAATTCTGCACCACCAAATTTATTGTGTGAGCAAAACATGGGACATGCTGGAATTTGCCCAGATGTAATGCCTGCACAATATTGGTGGGGTAAGCCATTGGGCGATAATTTCCCTCAGTTTTTCTAAGAGGTTGTCGGCGGTGTGCTTCTTACTGAAATCAATGATATACAGCATAGTCTGCCTTGGAATGACCCGGTGTTTCTGAGCTGCTGCTACTGTTGTTACTGCATAAGATGATACATCTACCCAGTGGGCTGTCACAGTCATATAGTCCTTAGTCTGCTCTGTTCCACTTGTCCACATGTCCGTGGTTAAGTGGACATTGGGTACAATCGCATTTTTTAGGACACTTTTTCTGATGTCTCTGGGCATTCTAGGTATCGCTTGCCTAGTGAAGTGGAATCTAGCCAGGATTTGGTACCAGGGACACACTACCTCCATGAAATGTCTAAAACCCACTGCACTAATGGCGGATACCGGACACACATCTGACACCAACATAGTTTTCAAGGCCTCAGTTATCTGCTTTGCAACATGATGACTGCTGTCGTACTTCAACCTCCTCACTAAGGACTGTTGGAGGGTCAATTGCTTAGTAAAAGAAGTAGTGGTGTTTCAACTTCCTCTCTGGGATGATGAACATCTCCCAGCAGCAAGAGCAGCAGTGGCAGCAGTAGGCATAGCAATGCAGGATCCTCTGGAGGAATCCTGGATAGGAGAGGAGTCAGTCATGCCAGTTGAATGGCCTGCAGGACTACTTCCATTCCTGACTGAGGAGGAAATTGACGAGGAGGGAGTTGATGGTGTGGTTTGCAGGCACTTGGATACAACAGGACAAAGGGATTTATGTGTCCCTGGACTGCTTACAGTCTTAGCCACAGTTTCTGAACTTGGAAGTAAATTTTTATGAACACGCTGCAGGTGCCGTATAAGGGAGGATGTTCCTAGGTGATTAACATCCTTACCCCTACTTACTACACCTTTACATATGCTACATATTAGAAGACAGTAGTTGTCCAGATTTGGATAGAAATATTTCCAGACCAAAGAGGTGGAATGTTTGGTCTTTTGCCCAGGCATGACCGTGATGGTCTTTTTCATCCCACAGACAACAACTGTCTCCCCCAGTGCTTGATTTAAAAAACAACACATCACCATCAGAATCCTCCTTGTCATCTTCCTCCTCAGAGCCAGCTACACCAATATCCTCATCCTGTTGTACTTCAACTGTGACATCTTCAATTTGCATATCAGCAAGTGGACTGTGGGTGCTCCTTTCAGCACTTGTAGGGGGCGTGCAAATGGTGGAAGGAGCCATCTCTTCCCATCCAGTGTTGGGAAGGTCAGGCATCACAACCGCTGATACACTTGAACTCTCCTTGGGGATTTGTGATATCTTCTTTGAATACACAGTTCTTTGCTGTGCTTTTGCCAGCTTAACTTGTTTCATTTATCTAGTGTGAGGAGGAGGGCTTCCATTGTCATGTGAAGTTGAACCACTAGTCATGAACATAGGGACGGACATTAGCCGTTCCTTGCAACTCTGTGTCATAAATGGCATATTGGCAAGTTTACTTTTATCCTCATATGATTTAAATGTATTTTTTAAGGTCATTTTAATGATCTTTGGCTTTTTAAATTTTACATGCCCTCTACTATGACATTGGGAATTGACCTTGGCAGACGACGTTGATGGCATTTCATTGTATCTATGTCATGACTAGTGGCAGCAGCTTCAGCACTAGGAGGAAGTGGTTCTTGATCTTCCCCTATTTTATCCTTCAAATTTTTGTTCTCCATTTATTTTAGTGGAGTGGATCACCCCTGTAAAAATTGGTTTGATGTAAGGCAGCGTACAACAACACAAAGGACAGCCCCTGTAAATATTAGTTTGATGAAGGCCAGCCAGCCCCAATGGACAGGACAACAACCAGCCACTATATGGGCAAGGACACAGTAGCCAGCCAGCCCCTATGTATTGTATATGGACAACAGTAGCCAGCCAGCCCCTGTGGTCAGTGTCAGCAACAGCTCCCAGCTCCCTCCCTTCCTCTTCACAGTAGCCATTTTTATCAAAAGTGCCCTCAAAAATGGTCTATTTTTAAATAACTTTGTTAAAAATGATATTTTTAAAAATGTATTTTATTTACTGTGGGCTGCACATCTGTAATGGTGACATTTTAGCTTGCTCCTTTACTTGCGTCAGTTAGATTTTGTAGCCCCATGGATCTCTAGCTACCTCTGATTGGGTTTTCTAGGAGGCTTGCAGCACAGTAATGCTGCTGTTCACCCACTGTCCTGCATCTGGGTTGCATAACCTGCCTCTCACTGGATGGTGCATGATTAGAACTTGGAGACCTAGGTGCTCTGGATTGGGACTGGTGGCTTGTTTCCTGCAGTGTCCTGCCTTGTGCCTTTGGGATATCTGGATCTAGTCCACTGCAAGTTAGTTGGTGACCCCGTTGCTCATCCTCTAGATCCTGTTGGCAGCTTCCTAGTCTCAATCTCCTGTGACTCTAATAGACTTGGACATAATTGTCTGCACATTCTCTAATAGTGGAGATTATTTGGTGATGCAGTAGCCTCTAAGGGCCTGATTCAGAGCCGTTCGCTATTTGCGGTCGTTCGTTCAAAAACAAGGGGTGGCTATTCAAATGATCCGTTCGCAAATTGCAGTCTGTTCACACCTCTAAGTCTGAACAAGCGAGCAAAACATACGCTCGTTTATTTGTTAAAAACACCCCCTGGCCGCTCGCACCATACGTCATGTCCGCTATTTATTAGATTAATCGAGTACATCGTACAGCATATGAACTGCTCGCTATTCTTGTGGTTGGTTTTTTCAACCGCTATTTTGCAAGCAGTTCTGAGTTAAAAAAAACCAAGTGACGTGGTCAATGACGCTGCTGTATTAATTATGCACTCCCTTAAAATGCCCGTTTTGACCTTTAAGCACGCCTGCGTTCGAATTCCACACCCCCGTTTACAAGCACCTTCCCCTGTTACCACCCACATACACCTCATTCTGTCACTCAAAATAGCAGGCACTCGCTATATAGCGTACAAACGATTTTCGGCCGCACTGACTGGTTCGCACATGCGTACTAAAAACCGTACGCATGCGCAGATGTGCGAACATCGCTCGGAACGAGCGTACAGCCGCTAGCGAGCGGCTCTGAATGAGGGCCTAAATTCCTTATGCCCAAACTGAATAGGAAATTGAGGATCGTTATGCTAATTTATACAATGTGTGCAGGGCCGTAGCTAGGGTAGTGCGGCCAGTGCCATCGCACAGGGCGCCACAGGTCAGGGGGCGCTGTTTGGCCCTGTCAAATGTCTGTTTATTATCATTCTCACTTGTAACTTCCTCTAATTTCATCCCCAGCATTTCCTGGCCTCCCCTATCTCTTCCCTGGCCCTTCCCCATTAAGCCATGGCCCTCTCTCAGGTGCACTATATTATGTCCTTATTTTTCCCCAGCATCTCCTGGCCTCCCCTATCTCTTCCCTGGCCCTTCCCCATGAAGCCATGACCTTTTTTGGGTGCATTATGTCCCTTTGAATAATGAGGGGGTCGCCAATGCTCTTTCTGGCACAAGGCACCAAAAAGTCTAGTTACGGCCCTGAATGTGTGTACCAAGAGTGAGTCTAATATCCCTTCATTCACTGCTCTAGGGTAATGTACTAGTGGGTTGGAGGACCAGCTTTGCAACTTAGAAGGTGTGGTTGACTCTCAGGTTGGACAATTCAAGCTATGGTCAACAAACTGGATAACTAAAAAAGTTGGAATTGGATAAAAGCATAGATTATTTTCTGCAATCTAATATGTTAGGAATTAGTCATTTATGTTTTAAGGGGAAATAAGAACATAAGAACACGTAAGAACACAACTGTTTTGTCCAGGAATGTGGGGGCTTAAATTTGCCTATCATGTAAAAAAAAATTCACCCTAAAGTTATTTTTGTTAATGAATAAGCTAATTGATCCTGAGGGTCATTCAGGGCCATAACTAAGGTAGTGCGGCCAGTGCCATGGCAGAGGGCACCGCAGGGCAGATGGTGCTGTTAGTTTTCCTGTTTATTATCATTTTCACTTGTAGCTTCCTCTTCTTTTATCCACAACATCCCCTGGCCTCCCCTCTCTCTTCCCTGGCCCTTCCCCATGAGGACATGGCCCTTTTTCAGGAGCACTATCTTATGTCCCTATTTAAAAAAATGTTGAGGTGCCAATGCTCTCTCTAGCACAGGGCATCTAAAAGTCTAGTTATGGCTCCAGGGGCAAACACAGGATTTTTCAGGGGGGTTTCCATCCATTCATCCATCCATTATATATATATATGTATATATTATATATATATATATATATATATATATAGATATATACTGTTTACATGTATATATGTTGATGGGGTCGGCGGCACTCCGGTCAAACATTAAATCACAATAGTATTGGTATTATTTCAACGTTTCAGTGCTTTATTGCGCCTTCGTCAGGAAACAGCATCATAAAACAATACAGTACAAATCACTTACAGTACCTATATGCTTTCTCACCATACTTGCTGCGCGCCACTGCCTGTCCTCCAAACTCCGTTGAAATTTTGGGAAATTGACATCAGCAATGTGCTCCCCATTGCTAGGTAACCCCTTGGTGCATGTAAACAAAATAAAAAGAAAGAAAACAAATGAACTAAGTAACATCAATCAAAAAGGAGCACTAACTATACTGTTGAAATCTGTGCTGTCAATATGAGAAATCAAATGTAAATACATCACTATAATACTGTTGTAGTGGAGACCATTTGACTGAAATTCTAGTGCAAGAAAGCACATGCATTGTGCTAGGTCTGCAGATCAGTATGTAAATAACATATGGCATTGTCGGATATAGTATACATGATGGCACGATATTAACTATATACAGTATATAGAGGATAACTGTTAACTTAAAGAAAACAATGTGAGCCAAGTGTCTCGCTGAGTCCATTAGGTGCCAATGTCCCCAGTCTGTCTGTCCATTTTGCTTCTAGTTGCAGAAGTAATTTGCCTCTATCACCCCTCTAGTAAATTCTGGGGCCTCATCTATGATCCGATATTTAAGCAGTAACAGGTTATGTTTTGCCTGGGCAAAATGTCATGCCACAGTGTCGTGCTCGCTTGTACCCTTATTTATAGCTGAACGAATCGCTGAGCATTGGAGCGCTATGCGCTCATTAAACTGGTGCTCCATTTTGCCAATGTATTGTCGGGCTCATGGGCATGTTATCATATATACTACGAACTTGCTGGTACAAGTGAGATGTTGGCATATTCTATTTTTTTCCTGATAATGGATTGTAGAATGTGCTACCTTCTTGCATGTATCGGAATGTCTGGCAATTTGTGCACTTATAGCACCCTATTCTGGGTGTGCAACCAGAATTTTTCTGTTTTTTACCACTGTTAGTAATATCTGTATGGACTACTTGGTCCTTTATATTTGTACCTCTACGGTAACAAGACATTAATGATTTATGATTTAGGGATTTCAATTCCAGGTCAGATGACATTATATGTCATAAGTTCTTTGCAGATTTATTGATGTGGGTGCTCATATGATTATATGAATTGACCCATGTCAGTTTTTCCTCTTTGGCTTTTTTGGTTTTAAAGGTAAGTGTTTTGTGGAAGGGCTAGACAGAGTTCTTTTCTTTTTGTTTAATGAGATTTTCCATCTTATAGTCTCACTGTAGGAACTTTTATATTAGATAGTCTATTTGCTATATCGCTGATCCCCTATGGCTAGATATGTGCAAAAGTCATAGGAATTGTGAGTATGGTAGTCCAGCCTTAAGAGGTTCTGGATGTGCACTATTGGCATGAAGAAGGTTATTTCTGTCTGTAGGTTGGAATATAAGGACATAGTAAGTTGGCTATCTGTTAAATAAATGGTTATATCTAGAAAGTTAACTTTAGTATGGTCTATTTGATACGTGAAATTCACTGGACTGTCAGACTTATTATGATCCTCGATCAATGTTCTAAACTCTGTCAGTGAGCCCCTGCACAGGAGGACTATATCATCTATATAGCAATAATATGCTAAGATGTTTGCTATATGACTGTTGGTAAAAAATACATCTTGTTCTACTGCAAACATGAAGGCATTGGCATATGATGGGGCTACATTGGACCCCATCGCACAACCTGATGTCTGCAACTAGAAATGCCCATCAAAAAAGAAATAGTTTCTCGTGAGGACTAATTCAAGCAATGTTAGAAAAATCAAGTATTACAACGTGGACTATCGTTTGTACTAACAGTACACTTTAATCAGTTTCAGTGGAAAGTAGAATTGTTTAAATTAAATAGAAGTTTAAAACTTAAAGAATACTTTGCTACCACAGAAAATCAACCCTATACAGAATAAATACCACCCCAATTGGCGGCTACTCAAGCGAGATCCAAGTTCAAACCGAGTAGTAGCAAACCCTCGATTAAAACTTATACAAGATTACTATAGAGGCAAATTGCTTCTGCAACTAGAAGCAAAATGGATAGACAGACTGGGGACATTGGCACCTAATGGACTAAGCGAGACACTTGGCTTACTTTGTTTTCTTTTTGTTAACTGTTATCCTCTATTTATATAGTTAATGTCGCCCCATCATGTATACTACTGTATATTCGACAATGCCATATGTTATTTACATACTGATCTGTAGAACTACAACAATGCATGTGTTTTCTTGCACTAGAATTTCAGTGAAATGACCTTCACTACAACAGTATTATAGTGATGTATTTACATTTGATTTCTCATATTGACAGCACAGATTTCAACAGTATAGTTAGTGCTCCTTTTTGATTGATGTTACGTAGTTCATTTGTTTTCTTTCTTTTTATTTTGTTTACATGCACCAAGGGGTTGCCTAGCAACGGGGAGGACATTGCTTCTGTCACTTTCCCGCAATGTCCACGGAGTTTGGAGGATGGGTAGTGGTGCACAGTAAGTATGGTGAGAAAGCATAAAGGTAAGTGATTTGTACTGTATTGTACTGAAATGTTGAATTAATACTATTAATGCTACTGTGAATTATTGTTTGACCGGAGTGCCGCCGACCACATCCCCATACATATTGCTACAACCTACAAGCGCTGAGTTGTTGTAACTTTGTGGAACCATTTGAGTGCCGGAGCTTGGATATATATATATTATATATATATATATATATATATATATATATACACACATACATACATACATACACACATTGCATATACACACAAGCATGCATACATACACACACATAGCATACACACATAAACATACATACACACAGCACACATACATATATATATATGTATAGCCACACACGCATACTTACACACAGCATACACATACATAAACACACATATACATGCACATGCACACACATATATGCACACAAACACAAGCCACCCAGTCCCCCCTCTCCACATTTCTGGGACCCCCACACAGATAAGCCACACATTCACAGTGCACATACCTACTGCTAGATACAAGGGACAGCAGGAGAGAGCTGCAGTAGCTTGAGTGCGTGACCCAGCCAGCTGCAAACACCATGGGAACTGCGGCACTGTCTGGGAGGAACTGCAATCTCCCTATATTCAACCAGCCACTCTCACTCAAGTGTGGTTGTGAGGGGAGGTAGTCAAGAAGCCGACTGTCGAAATGCCGACCACTGCTTCCCGACTGTGCAGTCCCGGCATGGGACTAATGAACTAATGATAGGTGTCAAAATCCCAATGCCCATCATTATCCACCCACCCCGAAATTCTGATGCCCGGCATACCGAATGAAGGTAAGCTGGGCATTGTGAGCAGACAGGTTTAGGGGCTCCTTGGGAGACTTAGGGTTAGGCACCCCCCCTGGGAGGGTTAGGGTCAGGCTAGGGGAAGGGGGGGTTAGGGTTAGGCACCCCTGGGGGGAGGTCAATGTCAAGCACCCTCCATGGGAGGGTTAGGTTTATGGTGCAAGGAGGGCTGGCCAGGTTTAGGCACCCCTGGGGGAGGTTAGGGTTAGGCACCCCTAAATGAGGGTCAGGGTTAAGGGAGGGAGAGAGGAGGGTTAGATAGCTTACTTACCTCCATCGTTATCTGTGTTCTTCAACATACTGGTGTCAGGATTTCAATCGCCGGCTCACGTCCCGCGGTCAATCATACCACACCCGCTGTGAGGATGGAGGCCACTGCAAGACCTGCCTAGACTCCTCCAACAGTCTTCAAGAAAAAAAAAATGACACTATTAGTCAGCTGTGATGAGTAATCGGCAGGAAGGGGGGGTTTCTAGGTACTCATAAAAGAAACCCCCCCTGCATGCGCTAGTGGGCTCGGGAGTCATTATATAATTTTAAGGTTGATCTTTATCTCTGGCTAATATTTATAGCCCTAATGGTGAAGCTACAGAGTTATTTTGATATATCACCCAATTATTAGCTCAGAAGACTGACACTTCCTGATGCTCATTTGGGATTTCAACACAGTGTCAGGTCCTTGCCTGGACACATCGCTCATCCTATGATGCTGGTTCCCTTCTCAGTATAATCATATTCCTGCCCTACATTGCTTCACCATCTGACTGATCCCTGGTGTCCCCTGAACCCATAAGACCAGTCATACTCTTTTCATTCTTTCAATTTCCAAAGTGTTATATAATTTATTTATGAAATATGACATTTTTTAGACTTAATAAAGCACAAATCCTGATCTTATTGAGCAAAATGAGTAATAATTTTGAATTCACAATCCCCTAATTATGAAAAAAATCACCTCAAAAACCTTTACCTCAAAAATAACGTAAACCAGTGTTACTCAGCCAGGGCCAGTGAAGCAGCGTCCAAGGACACAGCTACTGGTTTTGGCACATCCAGAAAAGGGGGCCAACATGCTCTTATTCTCTGTAACGCTTCCTGTCGCCACTCCATTGTGCCCCCAAATGCCAGCAGCATGTTAATCAAGCAGCAGCATTTGGGGCACTGAAAGTGACATGGCAGCCCGTGATCTGCAGATGGGTATTGCAGCTACTGTGCATGTGCAAATCTAAGTTACACAGTGACACGCTAATGCTGGAAACCCCAGAATTATAGGTATTGCTCCCAGATACTCAACCATCTCTGCACTGGAATCCATTAGCCATGTGCTAGTCCATGAAGGAAGGGATGACGGAGTGTGGTGTTATCTCAGCTCCGACCAAGTACAAGAAGACTTCATAGAAGCTTGGTGTGATTTTTTGTTTGGCTGGCTATGAACTCGAAGGGGAACATTCTAATTTAAATGTAATTCTGTACATGGTGCTCTAGCAGTGCAGATATAGTGGAATGTACATTGTGCATGTGGTGTCTTTGGGGAACAGGTTTCTCTTGTCCATGACAAATGTGATTATGTATTTTGTTAAATCAAACATAATTTTTTTTACAATATATGCAATTATATTCTTGTCCCCCAGATCAATTATGGAACCACTGACCCTGTCCTGAATGACAGACAATTATATCCAACCTTTTACCGGATTGTCCCAGATAATTGGGGCCGTTATGCAGCAATTGTGAAGTGTCTACAACATTTTGGATGGAACTGGGTTGGAGCCATTACACCAAGTGACGGTAGTGGGGACATGGAATTAGGAGAACTGAGTACAATGATGTCCCAACATGGGATTTGCATTGAGTTGATCATTAAACTTACTAATGATGTAGCTATTAATATGAGGAAAATTCAAGAGATTAGCAAATCAACTGCTAGAGTTATAGTAATCTGTGGTCTTTTCTCCTTACATTATGTTGAATATTTTGAAACTATTAATGCAAATATCACATTAATCCTACATGAGTCATGGACAAATGTGAGATTTATGGCACCTGCCTTCTACCCATCTGTAAATTGTAGCTTTATTTTTATGTTACAGCCTAAAAAATATCCTAACATTAATAATTTTATTTACAATGTAAACCCATCTAATAGACCCTCCGATCCCATGCTGGAAGATATTTGGCTCTGGACTTCTAATTGTCTTTCCCCAAACAAATTAAAAAATGCTGTCTATCAACACATATACAGATTTTCTGGAGTTAACTGCACCGGCAGAGGTCGTCTTCCACGGACATTTCATGGTATTGCAGATATAAAGCCCCACTATGCGTACATGGCGGTATATGCTCTGGCTCATGCTCTGCGTAATATGAATCTGCATAAATACACATTTCTAGCATATGGAGTAAAACTAATAGTAAGTTGTGTACTGTATGCTAAGAATAAAAAGATAATTTATGGTATTAATTAAATACTAGGGAACTACTAAGGAATCATGTTGGGAACTGCCCTAGTTATGGAGGACATTATGGATATTACATATTGAGGATATTATGGAGATAATTAGTCCATAATTTGAGGGGTTTTGTCATAAAGAGTTCTTCTAAATATGGAGTAACAACCACATTGGACAACAAAATCTTTCCATTGTGACAGCAGTCTGATAAATGGCCGTTAATCTCCTCTACCAAGAAATGTAGGCACCATAGTTCACACATTGCACGTCCATAGGACCCAAAGAGTAGTATTGTGGCGAATATGTCATGTCCAATGCAAGTGGCATATCAGTAGATCTTGTTATACATTGTTTAAGATCTTTGAACTGCGTGCTCAAGGCAACCTGTATGGAATCCACCACATCAATGTCCTCAAGATCAGCCTCTAGGGATGTTTTGTGTAAACAAAGCCTGGAGAAGTAAATAATTAAATTACAGCAGTTGATGATTGAGGTCCCCACAAGACATTTGCATGTGGTTGCAACTAACTGTCACAGTTTCCAGCCCTCCCAGCAGGTCATATGTTTTTGGGCACCCAGCAGGTGCACAGGGAGAGCCCAATAACTGACACAGTTTCCAGAGCACAATGGTGATGCATTATAAATGACAGGCATATTTTTGCCACATAACTCCAAAATATTGCTTTTCAAATCTACGGACTAAGGCCCTCATTCAGAGCCGCTCGTAAGCGTCAGTACGCTCATTCCGAGCGATATTTGCACATCTGCGCATGCGTACGGTTTTTAGTACGCATGCGCAAACCAGTCAGTGCGGCCGAAAATCGTTTGTTCGCTATATAGCGAGTGCCTGCTTATTTGAGTGACAGAATGAGGCGTATGTGGGTGGTAACAGGGGAAGGTGCTTGAAAAGGGGGAGTGGAGATCACAACGCAGGCGTGCTTAAAGGTCAAAGCGGGCGTTTTATGGGTGTGCATAATTAATACAGCAGCATCATTCACCACGTCACTGGGTTATTTTATAGTCAGAACTGCTCGCAATATTGTGGTTGAAAAAACCAACCACAAGAATAGCGAGCAGTTCATACGCTGTTCGATGTACTCGATTAATCTAATAAATAGCGGACATGACGTATGATGCGAGCGGCCAGGGGGCGTTTTTATCAAATAAACGAGCGTATGTTTTGCTCGCTCGTTCAGACATGGAGGCGGCAACAGACCGCAAAAAGCGAACGGTTCATTTGAATAGCCACCCCCTTTTTATGAACGAGCGAGCGCTAATTGCGAGCGGCTCTGAATGAGGGCCTAAGACCTTTATTTTGGTATATGATGTGCCCTGCTCAGACAACAGCGACATAGAAATATGTAACTCATAAAAGTCGTCCTTCTGCTATTTTTATACAGAATGATACCTCTCCTTGGAAAACCTCACTCTCTGCAGTCCTACATTAGATAATTACTGTAGTCTGTAGCACAAAGGCAAATGTCCCACATACCAGGTTTCTTTAAAGGTCTATAAGCAGCAATAAATAAAAATAACAAATTAACAATGCTTACTTTGCAATCTATGTATCTTTCCCTTTCTGACCTAGCAATATGCATATGGAGATGATGTAATTGAAGCATTTACTGTAGCTTGCTTGGAAATATTGCTAGCACACCTTTCCCTCTAAAGTGACTGAATTATGTGTGAAACAGAGTAATGTACATTACAATATGCTCTCTCTGTGATGTCAATTATGTAAGATGACATAAAATACACATAAGGGAAATACAGGACTATTCAGCAAGATCAGGACAACCAGGGTCAGCATTTCTGCATTGTCAGGTCACCCACTAAACTAAATATAATATTATCATTCACTAGAAAATCATTTACCCCATTTGTACCCTTCTGTTTATGTCCTGAACATTCCCAATATTTGTGATATTATTTTAACATGCATTTTTATTTCCCTATGAAAGCGGCAATATATGAAAAACCTTCATTATACAGATCCCACTGGGGAAGAGATGTCCTTTAATGAGAGAGGAGATCTGCCCTCTAAGTGGTCAATGGCAAATATGGTCATATACAAAACTGGCATTACACATGAGTTTCTTCTAAAATCCTTGGCCACCTTTGAAGAATCACTAGAAGATGATCAGGTTTCCCATATAGCTAAAGCAGAAATCACATGGAAAGAAGGCACGGTGAGAGAAAATCAAATATTCTATATAGGAAATTAGTTGATGGTTGATAATTAAATAAAGAATTAAACTAATAAATTACCTTACTAACTGTACTAAATTATTTTGACTGGACATGGAATGGCTTTCTATCTGAGATAAAACTGTAATTTCCCTATAGAGATTGGTCAGAGACCCTCTTGGTGTAGACTCCTGTGATTGGTTATACACAAGGGGCCACCTTCATGGCAAATTGGCAAAGGGCACATTCTGCAGTGATAAAACACAATATTGTATTCCAGTATTCTCCATTATATTTAGTTTCCTGGACCACTTTATGGTAAGTGTTATACAGTATATAGTTAGAAAATGTATATATTTTTTTATCATTTATTACTTATTAATCATTTATTACACCCTGAAAATTGGTAAAAGCAGAAACGTTCCTGGTTCTGGTTAGATGGTAATTAACCAATGGTTGGGTTAATTAATTTTATTTATTCACAACAAGACATTGGAGCTTTATTAGGAAACTTCTGCTTTATCCTATTATTGAATGTGTGAGAATAACCATAATTACAGCAAGTTACACTCAGGATCTCCCATGTTTCCCAAAGCAAGCATGGATCTGGTTCATTCCCAGTATTTCCCAGTGCCATTACATTTCTAGTTATTCCCAGTACTGTCTCTTTTTTAGGAATCTCCAGTGATAAAACATTTTTTAGCAATTTCCAGTATTATTATGTTTCCAATAATTCTCAGTGCTATTTAATTTCTAGTAATAAATATCTGTCTTCTGCCACTACCAGGTACCTGTCCAGAGGGCTGCGACCTGCTCACTTTGTGTGGCAAAACCCAAATCCCAACAAGAGGGGTCACTGGTGAAGACTTTAAGGGATTAGACTCTGCACCTCTAGGCAGGTCTTGACAAACCTGGGTTTGGCCGCAATTGGAAGATATTATCACTGTCACCTCCATCAGTTGCTGCTCTACAACACTTATCACTCAGTTCTTAACCTCAACAGTGCCCGGTTGTGACACTCACAACCTGGAGTAATAACTTATACAGGGCATGAATGAAGGGGGTGGTCTGCCTGTATTTCCTGGCATCAATAATCCTGTTCTTGTCCATATACCATATACTTGGCTAATATATGAAGCCCCCTCATCTACTTTCATGGGTTATACAGCACATGTCTGGAGGAGGTGGCCTGCCTGTATTGCCTGGCATCAATGGTCCTATTCTTGTCTATCACACAGGAGAATACATGAAGCCCCACCACCTGCTGTCATGTGTTATACAGGGCATGACTGGAGAGGGTGGTCTGCCTGTATTTCCTGGCATCAGTAGTCCTGCTCTTGTCCATCACACAGGATAATACTTGAAGCCCCACCACCTGCTGTCATGAGTTTTACAGGACATGACTCTTGGGAGTGATTAAGAAATAACACAGGCTCCCAATGATAAGAATTGAGCTGAATTCTCTCCAGTAATAGAGACAAAATATATCTGTGACTGAAAATCTTTCTGTACAACTCCAATAATATTGGATAGCCTAGATTTCTAAGATTAGATTTTAAGTTTGATAACAAAGATATTTCACTTCCACAAAATCAGGTATTAATATATTAATAACCTATTTGCAGATAACAAATAATCATTATCAACTAAGAAATCGGTAATTATTAACTCTCTATATTTATTTTTAAAATGTTTTTGTATTTGTTTATATGTTGTAAACACAGTGAGGAACTCTTCAGTTTATCCATTATATGGATTAATTCTTCCCACCTCTATATCAGAAATATGATATAAAAAAGTTTTGTATTTTAAAACATATAACCTTTACACCTAAAACACTATAATATATACATAGATTCAGGTGTGCCCCCTAAATAGTTTGTATTTATTTTTTTAACCCGGGGGAGCACCTCCAGAAGAATTAATCTCTTTGAAGTAAATATACTAAAGTGAGAGTTTTTAGAAGTGGAGATGTTGCCCATAGCAACCAAGCAGATTCTAGCTATTATCTTGTAGAAGGTGCTAGTTAAATGTTAAGTAGAATCTGATTGGTTGCTATGAGCAACATCTCCACTTCTAAAAACTCTCACTTTAGTAACTATACCACTTTGAGTCAATTCTGAAAATTTCCGGTTCAGTTTGCCACCAGTACTCTAATTAATAATTACTTGATTAATTGTTTTAAGAGTTATCTTGTGCAGGACTCTCTCCACTTTTGCATTATACATTACTTGTACTGAGGTCCCTCAGTTTCCGGTCCCTTCACAGACTTATACTCTTAATAAGCCCAATAATGTAGACACTACTAGAAATTGGTGTCACCCACAGACCATGACAACCTTTAATCTTAGGGCAGAACTTACAAGTAAAATAAGAAGAGAAGAATAAGATGATTTTTTTTGAGGAAATTCAAATGAATCCTAATTATCCCATCATTAGGAAGAGGCTTTTTCAAATTTAAAAATATACTACATAAACAGATAAGGGTATTAGCCTGAGACCTACCAAGTATGGAAAATTACAATAAAGAGAAAATATCACCAAGAGGTCTAAGACCATATATATTTCCAGCCTTTGACTTGAAACAGGAGTGAGAATATTGCTTGATGAAATGCTCTCAGGACCTATCAAGTATCCTTGTGAAACAACCATCTCACATTGGAGACCTGTGAAACAGAAATAGAGACTTTAGAAAAAAATAGAAAACTTTGAGAAAGATCAAAACTTCCTAAAATGCTTTGAACAGAATAAAAATTACCTATATGCCTATGAAATAACCATCATGGAATGCAAATAGAAGAAATTCAATAGGGATAAAAGAGGGTGTAAAATTTACCTGGAATAAAAAATAAAGAAAGGTCAATCAAGGTTATACCAAACAATGCACTTTAACAGAAGCAAAGTCCTTGGTCACTGAAGACCCACAGGGATACAATCCAAAAGATATGCGCTCCACACAGTCCAGTAAATCACTATTCCTTTCCAATACATAATATTTTATAAGGGAAGGGTGGTTCCAAAGAGTATGTCCTAGAAAAGGAAGTTGTGGAGGCTCATCAAGATGAAGAGAACAACACAGATGGGACTCCTCATCATACTCGTGATACCAGATGTGAATGTGGAAAGAAAACTAAAATCCAAATTTAGGATTATTAACATATTGTCACAAGCTGCCGCACTGCTAATTCTGTGCGAAGTGAATGCCGGGCCAGCGTTTGCTGAAGCTCCACCTACCTCCTGTCCATCATTCTGGGATCAGCCTGGATTGGCTCCTGCATCCATGACCTTCTCCTGTGAATGCTGCTCCGATGCCAGTGTTACCATTTCAAGTGTTTCCGGTTCTAGCGTGGTCTCATGTATTCAGTCGAGTTACCTGTATCCAGTCAGCTTCATTGTTCCTGCTGTTTGTGTCATCTAGGTGGCATGGTCTGCATTCTACTACCTGCCGCTTGTGTCATCTTGGTGGCACAGTCTGCATTCCTGCCCCCTGCCGTTTGTGTCATCCAGGTGACATAGACCACACTCAGTGTCCAGAGTGCGCAACCCAGTGTCCTGTGTCATGTGTCAACCCTGCAGAAAAGGTCGCACATCAGAGTACACGATCCTGTGTGCTGCAGCTGATGTCATCCTGGGGCACCGAGAGCACCTCAGCATCCTGTTTATGCAATCTTGTATACAACCGCTGGTGTCATCCTGGCGGCACTAAGTGCACTATAGTGTCCTGTGTACTCAATCTTGTGTACTACCGCTGGTGTCATCCTGGTGGCACTAAGCACAACTCAGTGTTTTCTTGCCAAGTCTATCAGCCCTAATGGCTGCTACAAAGCCCAGAGGCTGCTTCATAGCCCAAAGGTTGCTACTTAACTCCTGTGTTGGTGATTGGACTGGATGGGACCAGTCTTTCTGAGGCCCCAGTACTCTTCTGGATTCCTCCTTTGTAGCTGTTGATTGGTGTAAAACATCATGAGGAACTTTTGTTTCTTCTCCTGCAGTGTCCTTTGGCTCTGGTGGTCTTGGGGTTACCCTGGTTGAAGAAACATAAACCCATGATCCAGTGGCAGACTTTTGGAATTCTGGAATGGGGTACATCATGCTTCTCACATTGTCTGTCCCGACCTATTCATCTGGCTGCTGCTGCTGCCACTTCATCCATTCCGGCTCTATATCATAACCTAGCCAAAGTTTTCTCTAAGAAAAATGCTGTTGTCCTCCTGCCTCACCATCCCTTTGACTGTGCCATCGATTTGTTACCCGGTGCCAGGCTTACCAAGGGCTGATTATATGCATTGTCCATTCCAGAGGATAAAGCCATGCAGTACTATATTGAGGAGGCTCTGGATAAAAGCTTCAGTTGTCCATCCAAATCCCCAATGGGAGTGGAGTTCTTCTTCATCCAGAAGAAAGACGGATCTCTTCCGACCTTGCATTGACTTCCATGGACTGAACAAAATCACAGTCAAGAATTCATATCCCTTGCCGGTGTCCATCTTCTCTAAGATTGATCTCAGAGGCTCATTTAACCTCATTCGCATCAGAGAAGGGGATGCGTGGAAGACGGAATTTAACACCAGGAGCTGTTGGTGATTAAGTGGGCCTTTGAGGACTGTAGGCATTGGTTGGAGGGGGCTAACCGTGTGGTGATAGTTCTCACTAATCACAAAAATCTGGCCTACATTAAGATGGCGAAAAGGTTGAACGTAAGGCAAGCACTCTGGGCCCTTTTCTTCACCTGCTTTAATTATGTAAGTTTGTTTCTACCTGGGTCCAAGAATATTAAAGCGGATGCCCTGTCTCAAAGCTTCTCTGTTTGTCAACCTCCCAAGGCTTTGGAATAGTCCATCATTTCGGCTTCAAGGATCCATTGTGTGGTCACCATGACCCTGGCAGATTCTCTCAGGGCTTGCCATGCTGAAGCTCCTCTTAGTATGCTATCAGTTCTGCTGTTTGTCCCAGAGAGACTTCATAAAGTGGTGTTGAAGGACTTTCATTCCTCCAAAACAGAGGGTCATCCTGGCATTTCTAGAACTATTGAACTTTTTGTTGATCTGTGTGGTGGCAGTCCATGTCGAGAGACACTCGTGTGTTTGTCCTGGCCTGTGGTGTATGTTCTAGATATAAGACCCTCAGGATTACTCCAGGTCTGTTGTGTCCTCTTCCAATGCCCTCTAAACCATGGACCCAAATTGCGATGGACTTTGTCATTGACCTTCCTGTGTTTTCTCATTGTACAGTCATCTGGACCATTGCAGACTGTTTTCCAAAATGGTGCATTGCATTCCTCTGGTCAAGTTACCATCTGTCAAGGAGTTGTCTGCACTGTTTCTATAGTCTGTCTTCAGACTCCATGGGCTTCCGGAGGATATTGTCTCAGATCAGGGGACACAATTTGTTGCTCAGTTCTGGAGGTGCTTTTGTGTGGATCTTGGCATCAATGTCAATGGGCAGACAGAGTGGGCCAATCAGTCCCTGGAACAGTACCTCTGCTGTTTCATCTCTAAGTGCCAAGATATTTGGGCTTCACTGTTGCCCTTTGCAGAATTTGCCTATAACAACTCCTGCCATTCTGCTTCCTCCATCTCTCCCTTCTACTGCAAATCTGGGACCCATCCTTGGAGCAATTATTTTGAGCCTTCAATAGCCAGAATGCCTTCTTCTTCATCCGTTTCTAGGCTGTGGTCAGTTTGGAGGAAGGTGCATCAGTCTCTCCTACTAGCATCAGTTCGGTCCAAAGTGTGGGCTGATAAGCATCAAAGGCCCTGAAATTTCAAAATAGAAGACTTGGTCTTGCTGTTAAGTAGAAATGTTAGTCTACATCAGAGGTCACAAAAATTGGGGCCCAAGTTCATTAGCCCATTTTGTATTATTGCTCAAGTGAATCATGTGGCCTATTGAGTGAGATTACCGAGGACTCTTAGGATCAATAATACCTTTCATTGCTCCATCCTGAAACTGGTGTTTCTTTCCTACCAAGTTTTTTCCTAGACGTCTGATCAGACCTCCAACTGTACTCATGCAGAGGTGCCAGGAATTTGTCGTGGAAAAGATCCTAGACTCCAGAATTTCCCAGGGATATCTTCAGTTTCTGGTTCACTGGAAGGGGTATGGACCAAAGGAGCATTCCTGGATCCCATAAAACTCTCCAGACAAACCAGAGTTTAGGGGTTCCATAACCCCTCATCAAGGGGGGGTATTGTCACAAGCCACAGCACTGCTAATTCTGTGTGAGGTGATCGCAAGGTCAGCATTTGCTGATGCTCCACCTACCTCTTGTCCATCATTCCGGGATCAGCCCAGATATGCTCCTTCATCCATGACATTCTCCTGTGAATGCTGCTCCGATGCCGATGATAGCATTTAATGTGTTTCTGGTTCTAGCATTGTCTCCTGTATTCAGTCGACTTAGCTGTATCCAGTCAGCTTCAATGTGCCTGCTGTTTGTGCCATCTAGGTGGCATGGTCCGCATTCATACTACTGGCCACTTGTGTCATCTTGGTGGCACAGTCTGCATTCCTGCCCCCTGCTGTTTGTGTCATCCAGGTGGCATAGACCTCACTCAGTATCAAGAGTGCAGAACCCAGCATCCTGTGGCTTGTGTCAACCCGGCAGCACAAATCGCACATCAGAGTAGGCGTTCCTGTGTACTGCCACTGGTATCATCCTGGCGGCACCAAGCATACCTCAGCATCCTATGTACGTATTCTTGTGTACGACCGCTGGTGTCATCCCAGCAGCACTAAGTGCACTTTAGCGTCCTGTGTACGTAATCTTGTGTACTACCGCTGGTGTCATCCCAGCGGCAATAAGCACACTCAGCGTCTTTTTGCCAAGTCTATCAGCCCTCAAGACTGCTACTCAAACCAGAGGCTGCTACCAGCCCAAAGGCCGCATCTCATCTTACTGGCCCACAGGCCACAGCCAATCAAGTCACTTCCAGCCCTCCAGTCTACTTCATGGCTGCATCTAGCAAAAGGCATACCAGCCCTCAAGGCTGTTGCGAAACTAATACATTATTGTCTGACCTGAGCCTGAACACATATACAGTCACATCCTCTCTGATGATCAAATAAATGTCCTATCAAAAGGATTAACCTTTTCACCCACACATTGATTCAATGGTTTCCATTGGTAATAAAAACCTACATTTTATTGGAAGAAAACTACTACTGATGAAATTTCATGCCAATAAAAACAGAATAATAACACCAATATTTAGAGATACAAAACAAAAGAGAATCGGACCACCTATAATCTCTACAGTGGAAGAACTTATGACACTAGCATTGTCTGAGATATATATGGAAGAAGAACAGGAAGCACTACTTACTGTATCTTAGAAGACCTGGATAGTCATATTCCTTTTAGATCAGGAGTCAGGAAAAGGACAACTTGTAAAAATAAGTCTACATTCCACCCAAATGTCAATATATGCCCGAAATTAGGGATTTCAAGAACATGGTATCCAAAGAATTGGATGCCCCAGAACAACAAAATCCATATATCAATCATGACAACATCAAACCAAGTAAATGGAGGGCCCTCAAAGAAATAAAGAAATGGGAAGACATTTCGATAAAACTATCAAATAAAGGCAGCAACATCGTCCTATGAATAACATGGACATACATGAAAGAGGCTCTAAAACAACTAAACAATACAATATGCTATCACAATAGAAAATGCTACTATATATATATTCATATATATATATATATATATATATATATATATATATATACCTAAAACACTATAATTTATATACATAGATTCAAGTGTGCTCCCCAAAGATAGTTTGTCTCTATTTTTTAATCCTTAAAAGAAATTCCTTTCTCTGTAGTTTATATACCCAAACATGGTGGAGCATATTTGGATATATAATCATGTTGTGCAGGACTCTATCTACTTCTGCATTACTGATTTACTAAGTAGAAGTTTTCTTTAAGTCCCGTGCATGACATGGAATGTTTTATGGGCACATTTTGTGGTTAAGCCTCCTTACATTTGGAGAGATTGGAGAGATGTTAGAGGGAGCATGCAGGTGTTGACTGACTACCCTAAAGGTGTCCCAAACAGCACAACAAAGATTCAAGTGCACCTGGCAGGGGAGTAATACTTGTGGGTGCTCATTCACTGGCATAAAACATGCACTGATGTTTATAAGAAATGACAGCTGCATCTGATTGGTTGAATATGTCTTGATACCTATTAAAATGTTTGGATCAGTGGACTATAATAAACTTTTGGAACAGCCATGTCCAATGATTCACCTATAGCACCTGCATTTCTCAAATAAGTGAACCTCAATGTTTATTATCAGGCACTGATGAGTAATAGTTAGTAAGCTATAAAAACACATGGAAAATCAATTATCTTTTTGTTTAGATGTTAAAACACACATGGAGGTGCAGAGGCTGCAATTTGAGCAGTAATCTGAGAGAACACAAGGAACAGACTGGCGATGTGTCTCACTGAGATAAGATGTAAAGGCCAATGATCAGGCCCAATACAATATGTAGCAGTCAGAGTTTTTTATATAGCAGCACAACGAAAGTACAGACCATAGTGTAGGGTAGTACAGTCTACAAGGCCATGGTCAGAGCCCTTAATCAGTTCATAGAGTAACAAGAAAAAAGCCAGGTATTGCCAGTAAATCTATCCTTGAAATAGTGAGTGCAACCTGGTATCAAAGCCAGTAATTCAACCCAACCATGGAGAGAGCAAATCAGGATCAAAGCCAGTAATTCAGTGTGAGAAAGCCAACATCAAAGACTGTATTCTGATCCAGGAATAGTGACCACAAACTTGGGTCAAATCCAGTAATTCTGTCTGAGAATGGTGACAGCCAAAATGTCTGGTATCAGTAGAATTATTACACTGCAACCAGGAAACAGGAGCAGTGCTATCACCATCACCTGCATAAACGTCTGAGGGCAGATAAAATACCAGCTTCCAATCATAAAGACTGCAAAACCTGGCAGGTAATAATTAGATGTACTATATGTGGAAAGACAAACAATGAAACAGTCAGTTGTGAGTGATCAGATTGTCTTCAGCTGATGATAGCAGCTCTCTCCTTATATTGTTTGAGGAAATGATAAAGACACTCTAGACCAAGGTTTCTGTAAAAAAACCCTTTCTTAATCTTGCTGCCTGATGATTATTTCCTGGCGCCCAAGCCCTATCTTCTGGACCATGGTCTTTACAGTGAACAAATAAAAAATTGCTAAAAAATCAGCGCTCTAACTTAAAAATGAAGTGTTGGTGTTGAGAAAACGAACAAAATTGGTGGTAGTGTCAAGATCCCAATCCCAAATAATAAACAGATCGTCTACTGTATGTAATGGCAATAGAGGACCAGGCGGCCATTGTGCCCGCCACCCCACATGAGTTCATCTTCGACTTTCCCCATGTAGAGATTGGCGTAGCTCGGTGCAAACCTGGTCTTTCCAGTGAACAAGATAGTGGGTTTGAACTTGATCTTTCTTAGCCTCCAATTGTTTTTCATCAACATATTCTGGAGGGTCATTGATAATTACTGATCATGATTTAGCAAAGCTTCTTCTAGAAAAAATCTTTGATGTAAAAACTGCTTTCAGCAAGGAACAATGAACGGTTTTATGTATCTGAAATGACTTGGGTAAATCAAGTTGTTAAGAGACTGAATTTATCTTATTAAATTAGCTGGTTTTCTATGAGTAACAAAAAAATTATTGTACCAACATCTGAGCAAAACAATTCTAAATGAACTTCTAAGTAAACTTTCTTTATGCTTATAGCCTTGTCCCTTACCTTAGGAACTTCACATCAATTCACCTTCGGAAAAGATTGTGACCGATAGATTCAGAAATAAGGAGAGAACCCTGAAGTAGCATTAATGGAATTTTTATATGAAAACTACAGTAAATGTTCTAGTCAATGATCTACAGTACATATAACATCTCAGGATTATTTCTAGATATTGATTAATTTGTTTAGTTTGACTATTGGTCTGCTGAAGGTCTGAGGAGAAAGCAACCTTAATGCCTAAAGGCACACATCCACATGCTGACTAGCGAAACATCCCCATCCCCTGCAATGCCTACACAGAATGATTAGTCGTTCAGTGTAGGCACCCTACATCATCCCCAAACATGGCCAATCTGTTGGACGATGATTGATGTCGGAAACGACCATCGGGAGAGCGCATTGCTAGTCGTTTCCGACATTATAGTGCATGATTTGTGCATGATTAAAGAGCGATTGCATGATTATGATGTTGTAATCGTGCAATCGCTCATTAATATCGCCTAGTGGATGTGCCCCTTAACACTGAGCAGAGAACCTTGCAGAATCATGCAATAAATTGGGATGCAATATTGGAAACAATTGATCACAGACATATACTACTGTCCTCTCCTGGCACTAATCTGGTGGACATGCTGCCCCTATACTGAGACAATAATAGGCAGAAGATGTAGTCAAGGATAAAATCCAGGAAGCAATTAGGAGACTGTGGAAGGCCTTTTGCACAGTATATTCCTGTGATCAACAAGATGATAAATTATAAACTTTTGATATCAATTTTATTAACAATTATCAAAACTTGTTATAAGAAATGTGTACGACACAAAACACAGAAATCGCTTGGTTGATCTGTGACAATACTTCCTCTGATCAGGAAAACCAAAATTCAAAGAGGTCATTGACCATAAATGTTAGTGTGTAGTGAATGTGACCAGATTCAATGATCATGTTGTGAAGTGTGTGACCAGCTAAAGTATTTCCCTTTATTATAAGTGCCCATAACAGCTTGTGAGGGGGCTGCACTTATTGTAATGAAGAAGTTGCTACATACTAGACATGTGCTGGTCATCTTTGTGTTTTGGTTTTGTAAATCCACCTTTAAGTGTTTTGGTTTCTGTTTCTGATAAAAAACAATAAAAACATCTAAAATGTTGGAATCCAAAAACCTGAGTTTGGGTTTTAAATCCAAGTTGTGAACCGGCAACAGAACCGAAACAAGACTCGCTTTCTACCGGGACACAAAACTCGGAACCCCTAAGTTTTGGTGAGTTTGGATTTCAGATATCAGGACCTGCACATCTCTACTTCAGATCCATATAGTGTCCAGTATAAAGCCTAGATAATCATCTCATATATAAATCATATAATGCCACTAATGCCTCCAGGGAATAGTGACAATGTGAACGTGTGATGTACATAAGTCACCACATTCTGTCATATAGGTATGCTGAAAAATTATTGCTAATATAAATCAAGTCAAAGGATTTACAGTAAAAAGCCCAAATAAATGTCAGATGGGGAATCCCAACACTATATAATATGCCAACAATAATTACATCACAAAGTAAAAGTTTATAACATTTTAAGAAAAAAGATTATTAAAAATTATATTTAACATTATACTCCCTGTACAAGATCCCCAGATCCCGATGCAATGACAGATGTTCTCCTGGCTACAGAAAAGCTTCTAATGGAGGATTCCATGTCTGCTGCTATGATTGTGTCCCGTGTTCTGAGGGAGAAATGTCCAATGTTACAGGTAGGGATGTGACATACACAGGAAGAATCATCTGTACAATAACTAAAGTTACTGTACAATACAATGTCTATGGGAACTGCACTCAGGATAGACATACAATAGAATTAAATATAATACACAAATAACAAAATAACATCTTTCTTCATGTCACTTGTTTATTGATTGAAAAACACAAATTAGGGTCCTCATACTAATGTGTAAATGGTGACAATGCTATTGACTTGTAACCCTGGTTAAGGGTTAAAATAAGTACTGTACTCATAAATGATTGTAATATTTATAAATGTACAATTTGTGAGGTAAAGTATATGTATAAAGATGTATTTATTGTATTCATGTACATGGCCTTCTATAATTTATGTGTACAGGTATAGTATATCTATTTCATGTATTTACATGTAAGTTTATATGGTACTTCTTTCTTTGGTGGGGATGTGTCTCATTGTATGGGATACACACACAGGGCGGAGTGATATCGCTGGGAGTGGTTGGGTTCCTGTCAGGAAAAAAGGGGCATGGACAGAGAGAGATAGGAGGAGCTGCCAGCAGACAGAGGGCTGGAGTGCTCACCCCCCTGTGTCCCAGGTGGCAGCTGAGTGGTAGGTAGGCTCCTGGGCACAGGGGGGGTGGATTTGGAGAGGGAGCCCAGCCAGAGCTGGGGAAGCAGGTTGACAGTGGCATCCCAAGAAGCAGCTCACCATGCAGCACTTTGGTGGAGTGGCCAGTAGTGTTGGTCCCAGAAGCCAGGTCAGAGGCTGAGGTCATGGGGATGGAGCAGCAGCAGTGGTCCCGACGGGGGAGCTGTACGGTGGGATTGGCGGTGAGCAGAGGCCCATAACTGCAGTTGAGTGGCTGCATTCCAGAAGGTGGGCTCGTATGCTCATAAAATTGAGGCAGAGGCAGAATAGCAGCAGTAGCGGCCAGTGGAGGTGTGGAACCAAACATGAGAGGTGTAAGCTGTAGGAAGGAGGCGGGTTATTGTCGGACCAGGCTGGGGTTACTCTGTTAGTGTATTGAAGCCTCATCGTATGCTCTTTAATCAGCAGCTGTGGTAGTGATGGCAGCAGAGCCCCAGCAGAGAAATCCTCAGGTCCATAAAGGTGATGGTATGAATACTAATGCTGATCAGAGAGTAGACTCCAAGCTCTGCCCATACATAGCTACTGTACATTAGTAGCATAGGAGTGCAAGTAGGAAAAATAACACTAGTATTGATGGCTGACATTTGTACTACCAGCCATTGAGCTGGATAGACTTCCCTAAAATACTAGCCTTAGCAAATAGCTGAGGGAGGGGGAAATACATATACACACACACACATATAAATATATATATATATATATATATATATATATATATATATATATATGAATACATTTGAAGCAAAAAGGCTAACTACCAACTCAGGAAATATTCCAAAACTCAGGAGGTGGATTGTAACTAAATGCTATTCTCTTAGAAACATTTGCAACACATGTATAAACTTTATTTATCCTCCAGTGGATATAGACAGCAGCATGAAGGAAAAGTTACCGTCAAAGAATATACCGACAACAGAACTTTTATATACTAAAAGTTAGGAACAGCATATTATCGACAAGTGTCATAGGGACTGACAGTGGTGTAAAGTACTTACCCCGTATTAAACAAGTTGAGGACTTGCAATGTATCAAATACAGTACTTTATGACCACAGGTGTTACAGTAAAATATGACTTGTATTACCACTATATACGTCTAAGTTATTAATTTATATACAAGGATTGAGTGTTACTCTGTTCAGTTAAATTTTACCACTCATATTGTAATTCGGTTATGTGATTACATAATGTCTATACAAGATGTTATTATTTGCGAGTGTAAGTTGTGATCTTAAGTAAAATTATTGTTTATTCTCATTTGGGTTTTCCCAAGTAGGCCCAGTCTACTACCAATATTTGGGTGGAGGCACTGAATTAATAGTAATAGAAGGTAAAACCGCTTAACATGAGATTGAGGGTGGGAAAAAAAGATTACATAGGAGTTAGTAACCTGGTGCCCCTTTAGTGGGTAAAGGGGGGTTACAGACTTAAACAGCAATTAAGCAGTAATACCACAACCCCCTAAAATACTATAGTTCTGATGCTGTTTTCAGCTAGTGACCCCAGTTTATTGAACTTCAGGAGTGACTCATTCTACCTATCTGAGAGACTTAAATATATTAATTATATTGGTTATACTCTAAAACCCCTCAATGGGGCACCTAATCCATGAAATATACCAGGTTGAAACATGGCAGAAACTTCCATTGCTAAGAAAATGGGTGGAGGCAATTTGTGTAATTTTTTTTTTACTGAATGTTAATGTTGTTCAGTTGTTTTATTATTAAGAGAAATACTGACCAATACTGATAATGTGTTATTTTATACTTAATTACAGACAGTGAGAGCTGCCATAGATGCCCTGATGATGAGTGGCCGGATGAGAGAAAAGTGAGCTGTATTCCCAAATCGTACGACTTTCTGTCATATGAGAAGGACATTGTGGTGCTAATTTCTGCAGTAACAGCTTCGTCTTTTTCTGCCATAACATTATTTATATTAGGGAACTTTATTTATTACTGGGACACTCCCATTGTGAAAGCCAATAATCGGGCTGTAAGCTTCATTCTCCTGGTCTCCATCTTGCTGAGCTTCCTCTGTGTGTTCTTCTTCCTCGGTCGGCCAGTGGATATAACCTGCAGGCTGAGACAAACATCATTTGGGATCTTCTTCTCCACAGCTGTCTCCTCTGTACTGGCCAAGACAGTCACTGTCTGCATTGCTTTCAAAGCCACCAAACCCGGCAGTCCCTGGAGGAAGTGGGTCACACTCAAAGTGTCTAATTATGTGGTGATTGTGTGCTCCTCTGTCCAAGCTCTGATCTGTGGTATCTGGCTGTCTGTTTCTCCTCCCTACCAGGAGTATGACCATCACTCCTATCAGGGAATGATCATCATTCAGTGTAATGAAGGGTCGGTGATTGGGTTCTACTCTGTGTTGGGTTACATGGGGATCCTGGCGGCTGTGAGCTTTGTTCTAGCTTTCATGGTGAGGACATTACCGGACAGTTTTAATGAGGCCAAGTACATCACCTTTAGCATGCTGGTGTTCTGCAGTGTCTGGATTGCAATGATCCCAGCCTATCTGAGCACCAAAGGGAAAGACTCGGTGGCTGTGGAGATATTCGCCATATTGTCCTCATGTGCTGGAGTTCTGGGCTGTATATTTTTCCCAAAAATGTATATTCTGCTTATAAAACCTGAACTGAACTCGAAAAAAACTATACTGGAGAAAAACAATGTTTAAAGGTACAAATACTCTATTCTTATGCAATATATAATTTTTTTTGTTCTCTGAATGTTGTGCAATTAAAACTTAGTTACATTGTAAGTTGGTTTATGCAAATACGTATAGATGCAGCTTGAGCTATTCAATGTGATCTCCCCCGCTGTCCCTGCTGTCCCTGCGAACTCAAAGGAAATGCCATGCAATACCCACAGTGCTTCCTCTAGCAGAGTTACTCAGCACAGACAATGTAATGGTTAGCATTACCACCTCACAGCACTGAGGTCGTAGGTTCAATTCCCACTAAGGCCCTAACTGTGGGGAGTTTGTATATTCTCCCTGTGCCTGCGTAGGTTTCTTCCGGGTACTCCGGTTTCCTCCCACACTTCAAATATATACTATTAGGTGAAATGTCTCCCAACACATATTAACCCTAGAGTATAGGAGTGTGTGCATGTGATATTGGTGTGTGATTGGATAATATAGCTACATTAAGCTCTTTTCACCTTATATTCCTGCTGCACTACTGTTAGAATTCTGCAAAAAAAACAAAACACTTAGTTACCATCTAAGGGAAACAGCATTTCTGCCACTTGAGCCATAGCCTTTTGCTTAGCATTTATACACATCCTACACCATACTGGCTCCACCCCCTTCCAGACAACTGCCAATCCTCTCCAGGCTGTGGGTATTTAAGGCAGGAGGTCAGTACACTGAGTGTTGGTTAAATTGCCTGCTACTTGTAGGAAACCTCCTCAGTTTACCTCCATGATTCCAGTTTCTGACCTGAATTGTCTCAACCTTCATTTGATTCTGTGTTTCCATGACCTTGGCCAGCTTTATGGATTTCTCTCTTTGCCTTCTTCCTGCCCTAAATCTGGACTGTTAATGGTTGACCCTTACTGCTGCCTACCCAGTGTTATGATCACATAAAAAAGACACCAACACTCCCTGTGGGACTTCAACATGTGACCTGTTGCAATTATAAACCTGTATCCTAACCAGCTGAGCCAAAGCAGATGTTAACCTTAGTACTAGCTCTTTATACTCTACTTGACCATCTATAGTATGTTTTTTCCGGGTTGCAGTCAGGAAGCCGATGGTCCAAATGCTGACTGCTGGCTTCCCAACTATCTAATCCCAGAAGGGGTCTAATGACAGGCATCCAAACCCCAACGCCTGTCATTTTACCTATGCTTGGAGGCAGTATTTTAGGCAGTATTTCATACCGATCCTGTTTTTTCCATGCCCTCCACTTTCTGGACTCAGCTAATTCCCTGCAGTCTATGGGGAGAAAAGTCCGGAAGCGAGGCTCAGCCTTGGCCAAATGATTGTGCTCACACAATTTAACCCAGCTGCTCCTGGTGCCTGTTTCTGATTTGGGATTTTCTTGACATGGGCTTATTTTACTACATCCCCGGCTCTGAGGCACTGAATCTCTGCCATTGTTTCCTGATTTCTGGATATCCTTTCTGTACCCTGCTTTGGACTTCTGTTTGACCAGCTGTGTGGAATCTTACCTTTACCTTGTTCAATCATGTAGCTACCAGTCATTGGGATCCATCTTCTAAGAATATATTGCTGCAGTAACCCAGCTTCAATTTCCAGTGACAAAATAATCAGGCACTCTCAGAAACAACCTTTTTACAGTCCCTGCAACTTAAATTGACCCAACTATGCTCTCAATGAGTTTTGTTCCTAGTCCTGGATTTAATTAAAGGACTCTCTACAGCTCCTTATCAGTGCTGTGCTTCTTCCAAGACTCATTCCTGCCAGGGACCAATAATACCAGTATTTCAGATTCCTGCCACTAAACAGCCTGAGACACCAGTCATAGCTGCTTCCCCAGCACCATTTACAATGGCAAAGGAACTGCCTGAATGTAGTGCCAGTCCATGTAGTCCTCTCTCACCGAAGCATCTTACTCAATGCAGAACCCAGAGCTTTATATTTATTGTGCCAGTGCTGATCTCTTCATCAATTTACATATGTGTCCTCTTACTCCTTTCCTTTGGCACGAGATGCTTAGCACGGCTAAGACCGGCTCCACCATGAGTAGTGATTGGATAAATTACCTTTTTTTTTTTTTGCTGCAATAGAATTTGTATAAAGTAACAGATTAAAGGAGCACATTTTAAGAAACATCACAAGTTGTAGCTGTCACAGAGTTCAAGGCAAATTTGGCCAATGGCTAGATTTTAGGAAAGGTGTACAGTATGTGCACACATCTGTATGCCCATACCAAAAATCAAGATGCCCTTATGAACTTTCTATAGCTTTTCTGGTTCCCAGGAAACAAAAATACCATTGATCCACCTCTGCTATGTTTCACATAGATGTTTCTGCCCTTCAAAGTCACCGCTCAGCACAGAGTAAATGTCTGTGATTACGACAATATATGGGAACAGGAGAGAGGTGCACCCAGCCCCCAGTCAGCGTGGATTAAGATGTTGGCTTCCTCCCCAGAGTGCACCTTTAGATCACAGTCGAAGACTAATTACAGGAGAACATAACATGGTCGGTAAAAAACAAAACCAATTAGTCTCATTGTATCACATTTCAATGATCATTTTCTATAACTTTTATACTGCATGTCTATGGCATGAATGAGTTAAAGTTAAACTTGTCTGTACTTAAATCTATAGAAAAATAGATACACTTTTTTTAAATCAGAAAATGTATTTAAACATGTATTTTGGACATTAAATGTCACATAGCATATGGTGACATCTTATAAATTATACATTAGGATAAAACTAATGACAATCATTTTTGCATGTATGTATAATAGATATTAGTACAGTGAGTACAATGTAAAAGTCACTTCTGTATAATAGCCGCTCTCCTGTATAGTTTCCTAACATTGCTCTCTCCCGGGGTCCCAGGGTTTCTCTATGTAACATGGTGGCTTCTGATTGGTCCTCCCACTTATATCACACTGTGCTGCCATTATAAAGGGATGTACAGTATATCCCTGGTGCATAGCTCTACACATCTAGGCCCTTGATCTACATATACCCTGTCATGTACACCTACTGTACTCATTTCCAGGGCATCCTCTATAGTAAATGCAAAAACAACATAAAAAAGGAATATACAAAAGCAAATATACATTTATTACAAGTATTATTATTACCAAAAGATCAACACAATACTAAGTGTAAAACACAATATTTACATCCACAAACATGAGTACTCCTAGTTATGTCAATTAGTTTTGCCCTCAAGCATAATTTGCCCCCAAATCAGCAACATGATGATGTGGTCATTATGGTAATAGCAGTAAGTTTGGCCACGTAAGTAAAAATCATAACCGGATGGACAGCCCCTCTCCCACCTGGGATAATAGAACATTGTGCTCATGCTAACACATGAGACTTATTCCCTATTGTAATGACAACTGTAATCTTATTGGTATGAATGGTTCCTACATGAGGGCAGATGATTCATGGGTAAACACAGGAGGGGCTGGTTATCAGTCTAAACTTTAGAGGCTGCTGATCCAATGCACCATCATAGGACATAAAGTTCCAATGAACAGCTATACTTTGTCTACAGAAATATCATGTTCTTTAAGGAAGTAAACCAGTTTATAGTGGTAAAACTTAATTTCAGGTTGTGACCACTCAAACCAACAAGGTAGGTGTACCTGTAACAACCAGTAACAGCCTCCTCTAATAAACAGCCACTCTCAGAGGGGTCCACTATATAAAGCCATTGATGGCACACCTCTTGAAGCATGTGAAACCTACAGATCATAAAGGGAGCAGATATAGTTAGAAAAGCAAAAGAGAGCAATAGAGAGCTCTAAAAACTTTCCAAATTATTTTTATTTCAAATATTTAGAACTATTGACATTCATTAAAAACTAAGACTAAGACTAAAGGCCCCTATTTACTACAATCCGCATTTGAAATGCAGATTGAAGTGTGATATTTTTGCCTAAATTCGTATTGCGAATTTAGGCAACATCACAGGGATTTACCAAAAATCCCCTGCAGGGACAGAGTAATACCATCCGCAGCCTAATCCCTGTATTTTTCTAAAAAAATACATAGAGAAGGTGCCGCGCATAGGCCGAATGGCTCACCATACAAACTCCCCAAAGACCTCATACTCCCCCCTGCGGCCAACCCGCAATCGTCCTCCTCCCCGCACTTTCACTTAGCTCCGGTGATTGCTGCTCCAGTTATGTATTTCCCGGGGCTCCGGTAGCTGGTCACCCATCCTGCACTGTGACATCGGTCAGCTAATCTATGCAGCAGTTGACCCGGGTCACAGTGTAGGAGCCAGGAGACCAGCTGATCGGAGCCCCGGAGGACATCACCAAGCACCCTGGATGTAGGTAAGTGGTTGTTGTTTTTCTGCAGTGATCAGCTTGTGATCTATGTAGACCACATAGCTGATCACTGGGACCCGGCTCCCAGATCTGCTCTGCATGTTAGAACAGAGCAGGAGTCGGGAAGCCAGGGGAAACCCTGGATATAGCCATCTTTAGGTGGCGTTATTATCACAGGGCATTCCCCGGAATTTTTTAACAAAATATTTTGTCCAGATCACACTTCACGCTTACCATTACAATCATGGGAAATGTGATCTGCTTACTAAAAATATGTAATAAGTAGGGTTTGGAGTAGATCACCAAACAATTTTTCCCTGCACACCAGAAAACAGAATGTTTCTACAGGACATGTCTATCATGCCCATAATTTCATCTGTAAATGTGGGGTCATTCACATATAAAATAGGGGAATCCCCTCCTTTACATTATGTGGCAACTTAGCAGCTTTGTCTGGTGAACACTACACTACACCAAGCACTACAGAATTGTGTTCCCATGGATGGAGGAAGGGCACATTGTGACCTATCTCCCCTGTACTAACCTAAACATACTTGGAGGCACACTGCCTTGAAAGAGGGGAGTCTTTTCTTTCAAACAATGTGCCCCATTATACGTTATTGTATGGTGATTACCGGACAATAATTGAAACAGTACATAAAATATACAAATTTACACAGAAATGTAATTATTATATTGCTATCTCTTGTTGGGCTACTATACTCTCCCTGCACATTGGAAACATTTCAACTGAGAGTAAAAATGTAAAAAAATGTATTTTCAATTAAAAGAGCAGATTTTTTTTGTCAAAACCTGCACATAGAGGTCTGATTCAGGAGCTCAGTGATGATCACAGATTACCAATTATCGGGAATATGCTCATGCACAGAACTCATTCTTTCTGTACATATGCAAAATGGGTCCTGTATGATCACATGCAGTCCCCCGTATGCCTCTACCTGCCCACCTCCTACAGATTCCCTCTCTAGCACTGGAGCCTGCACTATTGCTACACTCTATTCATCTCGATGACCCAAATGAATCTCTCCTCCTCACCATTGCAACCCTGATAATCTCATTCACATCTCTCCCACTCTCACTGTCCCTCTATCCTGTGCCCTCTGGAATACCAGATCAGTCTGTAATAAACTGGTCCCCACTCATGACCTTTTCATCTACAACTCCCTGAATCCCCTAGCGATTACTGAAACCTGGATTTCACCCTCTGACACCACTTCTCCTGCAGTTCTCTCCACTACGGGCCTCACCTTCTCTTACACATCCCTGCCTGGAGGTCGCCATGGTGGTGGTGTTGCGGTCCTTCTAAAACCCTGAATTCTCCTTACAACTCATATCCTCAGGATCAACTCTTATATTCTCTACATTTGAGGTTCATGCTATACACCTCTTTCAACTAGTACACCTCCGAGTAGCTGTCATTTAACTCCCCCCAGCTCTCCCTCCAAATTCCTTGACAACTTTGCTTCCTGGCTGCGTCACTTTCTCTCAGATCTTTGCACCATTATTCTAGTTGACTTTAAAATTCCAATTGATGACCCCACAGAATCCTCTGCCTCTAAACTCCTTACCCTCACATCTTCATTTCATCTCTCCCAATGGACCTCCTCACCCTCCCATATGAGTGGGCACTCACTTGATCTGGTCTTCACTCACTGTTGTGATATTTCTGATTATTCCAAATCCCCGTTCCCCCTCTCTGACCATGACCTTCTCTATTTTAACCTTTCCCTCTCTCCTTCCCATCCTCTACCTAAGGCCCATATCCAGGGCCCGTGCAAGGTTTCTTAGCACCCTAAGCATAGCTTCAGCTGAGAGCCCCCACCCCTCCTCCCTCAGTAAGCTGCAGAATGATTCTATGGAGAGTCTGTAGCAGCTAAATAACTGTGAGAATAAATAAACAAACAAAATCAGAAAGAGGAGGATAATTGTCTGGAGAATATTAATAGTAATTACTGATGGGGGTAGGTGAAAAGCACCTCAAAAACATTCAAAAAGACATGGAAGAGGCACATAGAAACATGGAGGAGGCACAGACAGACATGGAGGGGGCACAGACAGACATGGAGGCAGCACAGACAGACATGGAGGAGGCACAGACAGACATGGAGGAGGCACAGACAGACATGGAGGGGGCACAGACAGACATGGAGGAGGCACATACAGACATGGAGGAGGCACAGACAGACATGGATTTGGCACAGACAGACATGGAATGGGAACAGACAGACATGGAGGGAGTATATACAGACATGGAGGGGACACAGACAGATATGGAGGGGGCACAGACAGACATGGAATGGGAACAGACAGACATGGAGGGGCACAGACAGACATGGAGTTGGCACAGACAAACATGTAATGGGAACAGACAGACATGGAGGGGGTATATACAGACATGGATGGGGCACAGACAGATATGGAGGGGGCACAGACAGACATGGAGGGGCACATACAGACAAGGAGTTGGCACAGACAGACATGTAATGGGAACAGACAGACATGGAGTGGGAACAGACAGACATGGAGGGGGCACAGACATACATGGAGGGGGCACAGAAAGAGATGGATGGGGCATGATTTGTGGTTGATTACTGAGCAATTGCACAATTATGATGTCGTAATCATGCAATCGTACAGTATAATCGGCTAGTAGATGGGCACCTTAAGATTGAGCTGATAATCTTCCCACTATCCCCATAACCTCACTTCCCACAATTTATTTTTCTTTTTTTATCAATATTTTTTATTAAGACAAAGGAAAACTTACAATCATGAGGAAATAGATGAAAAAAACCATCACATATAAGGTGTGGAAATAAATCGAGGATTACTGCACAGAGCCTGATTCAGACCCGTTCACAAGCGCTATGCGCTCACGAGCGGGTCGATGTTTGGCCACTGCACATGCGCACGCCAGAGCCGGCTCCAATGTGCACATGCACAAGACCCGGCAAGCGACGGGCGCTCTGTCGCTCCGGGTCTCGCACCAAAAGGGGGTGGCTGCCGATTTTGATCGACAGGTCGCACCGTTTTGGAGGTGGACAGGGGGGTGGCTGGCCAAACGGAGGCGTTCCTTATGGAACACCTGCTATTTGGGGCGGCCTCACTGACATCACGAGTGATGTCAGTGGTGAGCTTCCAGGTCTATTAAGAGCCAGAAGCTCACTGGGGCTTGCGGGAACAAGACCCTACTGCAAGGGTCTTGTCGCAAGCCCTGATGGTTGCGATGGTCGAGACCGTCGTGACCATCACCTGTCCACTCGCAATAGGTGTGGGTGGTCACCCACAGCTATGCAAAGGGCCCGGAAGCTGCTCCAAAATTAAAAAAAAAATGCCCTGATTCAGAACGAGCGCTCATTCAGAGCATTCGGCTCTGAATCAGGCCCACAGTTACAAAGGTTATAACCACAGAGACTGTGAAGTAACAAAAGACAATTGTGAGAATGAGTCTGTTTGTCCATTTAGAGATTTTTCCATTAGGACAACAAATGAGGAGAAAGTCCGTGGTATAGTGCAAGTTCCTCCTGAGTGTGTCCAGCAAGAGAGTTCATGAACCGATGTCTTCAATTTTATATTAAAAAATAGCAAACATACATAGAAAGATTATTTTTCTCAATAAAGAGAGGAATAAACAATAAAAATGTATTCTCTTGTGTCTTATTCTTGGGGAAAGGAAATGTAAAGGAGAAAAAGAATAGAGAGCAGAGTGAAGAGTGGAATTTAAGGAGGGTGGGTATTAGAGATAGTAGCCAGAGGTGTGTATGGGGGAGGGAGGGGGGATAGAGGGATGTGGTGAGACAAGTACAAGGGAGCAGAGGTGTAGCATGTAGCCAGGGTGCCCTGAGCATGTGCGCGCTATGGGGCCCCCCTCAATTATTCCAGGGAGAAGGTGGGTCCATATGGGATTAAAGTTAAGAGAAGTAAAAATAAAGATATGGGGCAGCATCAAAGTGGGGCATGGATAGACAAATCTATACTGCCTTCTTCCTGTCACTCCATCCTCCTGCCCCAGCTTTCCAGCCTCCTTCCATATCACTCCAGTCTTCAACTCCTGTAGTAGTACCCCTTATGCAGGGCCCTCTGTAGTGGCCATATACAGTGCCCCTGTAGTATTGCCCATATGCATTGCCCTCTGTTGCTGTGCCCGTATGTCATGCCCTCTGTAGCTGTGCCTATCTGCAGTGCCCCCTGTAGTGGTTCCCATCTGCAGTGCCTGTAATGGTGCCCATATACAATGTCCACTATAGTAGTGCCCATATGCAGTGCCCCCTGTAGTATTGCCCATGTGCAGTGCCCCCTGTAGTGGTACCTATATGCCAAGCCCCCTGTAATGGTTCCCATATGCAGTGTCCCTGTAATTGTACCCATATGCATTGCCCCCTGTAGTAGTGCCCATATGAAGTGCCCCCTGTAGTGGTGCCCATATGCAGTGCCCCTTATAGTAGTGCCCATATGAAGTGCCCCTTGTAGTGGTGCCCATATGCAGTGCCCCTTGTAGTGGTGCCCATATGCAGTGCCCCTTGTAGTGGTGCCCATATGCAGTGCCCCCTGTAGTGGTGCCCACCTCTGTAGTGGTGCCCATTTGCAGTGACCCTACATATCTATAACAGCAGAATTGTTTGCTGGGATATCATTTGATCTCACTTAACTTCATTTCTCCATTCAGGTGACGGAGACCCATTGCTATATGCTGATTTATATGTTCATTGACACTTTATGATTATTTATCTATTTAGTATCCACTAACTGGAATGTATACTCTTTCATTCTATGTATATGGTACAAATTATCATATTCACATTTATAATTTAGTTATTGACTAGAAAGGTGTCTGCATATGGTTTTTTCCTTACAGTTGCTCAGCTGCAATATCACATGTGTGCTTTGATTTTGCTAGATATAGCTGATCTGGCTGCACATTATCCTAAATATTGAACTATTATAATTGTACTCCATATTTTGAGGTTGTGTGTTGAGTCTCTATGTCAATTATCAATTATGTACTAGAGATTTGAGGTTATTTCCATATATTTCGCCTGTTACCTTGTATTAATTATATGCATCTGGTTGCCGTTTCATATATATCCTTTTACACTTGGTTTATTTTTTTATGTATTAACAGTGATTATAAAGAAATATATACATGTGTATATATATGTGTGTGTATGTGAATATATCTATACACATATCGTATACTACGTGTCCTTGCAACCACCGATTGCTATATTCACAAGGTCTATATCTGTTCTTTTATCCTGATCGATAATCATTTTCCTTTTTTCTCTCTCTTATATACCTTCTTGTGTATTAATTTGGTCAATTATTACCTATTATACATTGCAATTTATGGTATAAGAGAGCCTTATTTTAGGTAAAAATTAAACATTAAGTTTTAATATTTTTCATCATATCATTTACATCTTGTATTTATATTATACTATTTCCTTTTCAAGAGTGCCCCACTCTAGGCTTTTTTGTCTTCTTTGGATTTACCTCTATGCCCTCTGCATAGTAATATTTCCAAACCCCTGTTTCATGGATCTAACTAGATCCAGCAGGCATGGTCGCAGAGGCTCTTCAGCACATGGGTGACATCATGATATCACCCTTGTGCTGCATCACTGGGAACACTGGCCTCTGAAGCTATCGGAGGCTTCCTTAGTCTCCAATCATTTCAGAGGACAGAGTTCACATTACAGTGGGGAGGCAATGGCCTCTGGACACCTTGGGCGCCTGGTTGCACTCCATTGGAACCGCCCTCCCTACACCCCTGCAAGGTAGCAGCCATGGTTCAAGATAATTTGAAACGTGGATTCAGTTAAGTATTATGATTGGAGTGGATAATTGTCCGAGGCTAAATGGGATTGTAGCCATTGTGTGGGTTGGAAGCATGTGAGTATGACATTTTTAATGTCATTAGATTGGGAAATGGATATATTGTTCCCAAATGTTAAAAAATCTCTTAACACTATATTCCTTTTGGTGGTAAACCTCCATCTGGTCCATTTTGAATATGATTTTTTTTTTTTATTTAAATAGATTCAGAGATGGTGGCCAGGGAGAGCCATTGCTGCAGGATACTCTTTCAGGCTACATTAGGAGATTATAATGAGGATCTTCCAATTGCCCAGGGATAAATGGATACAGGGATCAAGAAATCCCAATACAGCCCATTCTGGGGTCAACAACAATGGTTGCATAATATTTGATGATATAAAGCGTTTGATTTGCATCCAGAGTTTTTAAATCTGATCACAGCTCCAAAGGCAATGACATAGTGTAACAGGAGAAGTGTTGCTTTTAAGACAGGAAGAAAAGTTAGACATACCAATTACATTTGCGTGGGATGTGGGAAGGTAACCTCTGTAGAAAATGTTATATATCATTTCTCTATATGTGGTCACTGTTAGAGTATTTAGTGAATAAAAGAGGGTGGTTAGTATGTCAGGTATTTTAAGTTGTGTAAATTGTTCCTGACACACCACAATTCCCATATGATGTACTCGGGAAAAAAATGTGAGCACACAAGAGAATATAAATAGGAGATAGGTCTGGGGGTTGGTTAGGGCAGAGAAAGGCCGAGTTTGTTAAGTGATTCCAGTCAATCAGTGAGAGACTTTGTCAATATACAGCAGTGTTGAGATTGAAGAAAAGCGAAGGTTTTGTGTTTAGGAAAATACATTTCTATACAGCCTGTGTAAAGGTCAGTGGTTTGTGTGAAGAAGTGTCTACTATGCATCTAATTGAGGAGAGGCCCACCCTTGACCAGGAGTGGAAGAGGTAATTGGCAAATTCAAAAAAAACTGGGTTGCCCCACAATGGAAGAAATAGGGACATATATGGATTTAAATTCCAGGATTTTCCTATTTTGAACCATATTGATCTTGTGGAGGTTAGCAGAGGGTTCTCTAAAGCTGCAGGAGGGATGTCTTTTTACGTCAAGTAAAGCAATGTCACTAGATGTATAACAGGTATAAGCTGTTGTTCTAGCTCTGAGTTAGCATAATAAGTAGTAGAGTTGAGCCAGTCTGTAGCAGCAAATAGCTGCTTGATTATAAAAGGCTATGGGCTCTATTTATTAACATTATTTTTTACTAAAATAAAGTGAAAAAGGCTGTTTTGTGTTCTCACACCCTTTCCACATTGTTTTAGTTTCTCCTACAATAAAGTTACTAAAGAGCAATTTGAGTAAAATTCGTAATATTCGACTGCAATCCCTAATTATCACATATTTTTGGTAAACAGATTGCATTTACCATAACTTTAATGGGAAATGTGATCTGCCTGAGATTTACTAAAGGTAAATGGTAAACATATACCTGGTGAAGCCCTGTGATCAAAACGCCACCTGGTGTTGGCAATCTCCAGGCTTTCCCCTCGGTTACCAGACTTCTGCTCTGCTCTAACAGGCATAATAATGCCCCTTACACATTACACCCCCCCAGCAATGCTCCTCCCCATGTCCCTCCAGTAGCCTTTAGTCTCCCTTTGTGTGCCATCCCCTGATACCTGTGCCCACATGGTGGCCCTGACTTGGCTGGACAACCTTGTGTGCATAACTGTGTGCAGGGGTGAGTGACAGGCCACAGAGGCAGCTCAGGCACCATAGCAGCCACACACCTTGCACCCACGGTGATTACACCACTGCTTGCAAGAATGTTAGCAAACAGAGGGATCCTTTCAGGATCAATAGAATGGGGTTATAAGTGAGGAAACATATAAAGGCTGCAGGTGTACTTCAGGGTCCAGTCTTCAACCCAGGCAATGCCAGATATCCCAGCAAGTCTCCATGAAGATAAGCAAAAATACAAGGCCCAACGTAGATAAAGCACATGTCAGATCTACATTATAAGAGCAATTCATTGGTCCGTTCTCTGTTACAGCTGTACCAACAACAACTCTAACTCTACAGCGAAATTAATTTTACTGCAGCAGATGCAATGAGTCCATCTAGTTTTCCATGTTTCCCAAATGAAATTAGCTCCTGCTACCACAAGATTCATGTCAGTTCCGACACCATTAGCAGACTAGAGGAATATGTTGTGGACAAAATCTTGTACACCTAAAAGGTTCAAGGTCAAATTAATTTCTTGGTCGAGTGAAAAGACTTTGGTTAGGAAGAGTACTTCTGGGAGCCTGTTAATAATCTTCATGCCTCCAGGTTAATTAATAAGATTTTCCAACAGTTCCTGGATAAGCCTGATAGGTCTGGCAGTCACCATCTAAGACAGGGAGTGCCATCACTGGCCACACTTATTTCAGTAGTAATCTATCATTGAAGTTGGCCACAAAAGGGGGTCCTGTGCAGCTGCCTCTTGACCTGCCATACTGCCTGGTTAAGGTGATGTTGAAAACTTGGGCTGCCGATATAATGTGATTAGCCCAGCACTCCAGTGCTGTCGGGTCATACCTGTAAATCCTCTCAAACTCCTTGTTTCCTTGTTAACCCTTGTTACTGCCTTGTTACCTTGATTTAATTCCACATGTACTGAAGCTTTTCTGTCTAGTCTTTGTCTGTTCCTTCACCAGCCTGACTGATTCCATGTATACCAAAGCTTTGCTGTCTTTTCTGTGTCTATACCTTCACCAATCTAACTGACTCCAGTGAATCAAATCCTTCCATATTGTCACAAAGCTTGGTTCTAAGGCCCCCATACATCAGCAATCACTTGTGGCAATTCTGCACTTTGCAGAAGATTATGTATAAAAATCTGCAATGTATGGGGTCACAGATTGCAGATTTCAACCAAAAAGTAATTGAAATTGGTAAATCAGGTTGTCCAACATGTTGGATTTCATAGCTCAATTGGGGATGTATATTGCTAGAGTATCAGCAGATTTTCAGACTGTTACTAGTAAAATGATGAAGCCGTTCAAGATTGACAGCTCTGTGTTTGTTGAAAATTATCTGTAAAACTCTGAAAAATATCTGTAATACATGGGTGCTAGATAGGGAATTCATAATGGGCAAAAAATCTTCAAATTGTTCAATTGTGGTTTTCAGATTGCTGATGTATGGGGGCCTTTAGCATGTCTGACAAACATAGACACTACTTCCTTGCTGGGGTCCCAGTACTCACTATACTATATTGAGGATGATAAATGTAGGTGTGGCTGCAAATACTATTGCTAGATTCCCCAGAGTCTAGATAATTAGTATATATTAAACAAATTACATATATGTGTGTCCACACATATGTTAGCAGACTGTGCCTTGATAAATGTGATCAGATAATAGTTAAGTGATAGAATCTTTACTATAAAGATGATAGTAGACAATGATATATTAAAAGATGGATATTTATTACGAATAATTGGGATTATATGTAAATAAATTGGTTACGGGGTAAGTATCAATATAAAGGGGAGAAGATGGAGGTAGGAAGAGGAGAGGGGGGGAATGAGAGGAGGTAGTGAGTGAATGTCACTGCAAACTGATTATTTCAGTATTGTACAATTATATAACAGAGGTCACTAATGGTGACCAGCCGGAGTCGAGCGTCCCTCACCCCCTGTGTAAGGTAAAACTGGAGGTCCGATAATGTCAGTAGGTCAAAATGGATTATGTAAGTCTTAAACAATGGTAAAGTCAAAGTACTGTCCTTGGTGAGGCCTCACCTAGTTGCTGTCTTCCGCTTTTTTAGTCTTGGTCCGTCTTCGTCCGCTCCTTGCCGTGCCGATGGTAAGGGCCATATTCCAGTGGTTGCTGCTGGTGTATCTGCTGGCTTGGTCCCTGCAGTGTCCTAGAGCATCTTCCACTGGGACCCACGATCTCACAAGATCTCCCTTTCCAGGATGAGGATCTGCGGGCTCGTGGAACTGTGCACTCAACTCACCTATGCCGAAGAGACTTTGTGGCAGGTGGAGGGACACACTATGGCAATATTGATGTGAATTCTGGGGTTAAATTAGTGTAGCAAAGCTCCAGCTACTATGTGTGTTGGCCCGTTGGCCTTCCTCAGGGAGTAATGGTCAGCGCCATCTTGTGGGTGGGTTATATCTGCTCAGAGGGCGGGTAAATCAGTAACATGATCTGATGTCACTATAGCAGTCTGGCATGGTCACCAGCAGCAACCACTGGAATATGGCCCTTACCATTGGCATGGCTAGGAGTGGACAAAGATGGAAGAAGACAGACCAGGACTGAAGAAAGCGGAAGACAGCAACTAGGTGAGGCCTCACCAAGAACAGTACTTTGACTTTACTATTGTTTGAGACTTACATGATCCATTTTGACCTACTGACATTACCAGACCTCCGGTTTTAATTTACACAGGGGGTGAGTGACGCCCGACCCCTGGCTGGTCACCATTAGAGACCTCTGATATATAATTGTACAATACTGAAATAATCAGTTTGCAGTGACATTCACTCACTACCTCCTCCCAATTTTCCCCCCTCTCCTCTTCCTACCCCCATCTTTTCCCCTTTATATTGATACTTACACAGTACCCAATTTATTTACAATTAATCCCAATTATTTGTAATAAATATCCAAATTTTAATATATCATTATATTCTATCAATTTTATAGTAAAGATTCATTCACTTAACTATTATCTGATCACATTAATCAAGGCACAGTCCGCTTACATATGTGTGGACACACATATATGTAATTTGTGAAATATTTCTTGACAATTAACTGATACACCTGTTTGCTTACCAGGTCAGACAATTGTCACAACCAGCAGGAAAATACAAAAGAGTTTACCTTGTGCCCTGTATGCTCATAGCAGGTTCAGAGAGGCAAGGAGGATGGGAGTCACACAAAGGTACAGATAGACAGTTTCTCCCCATAGAGAATGGTTTTATTAGTAAACAGACTGTAACTCTCAAAAATTACTGAAATAATAATGTAACATAGAGTTCTTCACAATACGTTCACTTGGTAAATCTTACTTTTCTCAAACAGTTGGTCATAAAATGACATCATCACATTGATGGCAAATATGGGGAGCAAAATACAATTCCCGTGATCTCACAGTTACCTTTAATACTGCATAGTTACCATTTTCATTGTTACTTCACAACACATAACCAATAATTAACATTGAAAATCTCTGATAAACAATCCCACAACCCTTGACTAGTGCGAATGAGAATAATGTCAATACTCTAAGCTGATCAGCACCTTGGGGCCCAAGGGTAATTAAGAGAGGTAATTTATTCTCCTTATATGACATATATGTCCTTGATGATTCTGGTTATAACTACCAGGTGACAATATCTTAGTGGGATAGTGTACAATAGCTATAATAACAGGAAAGTTAGCTTTGCTCCAGAACCAGGCTGTCCCACAGAACTTTGGCAATAATAGTGTCTGGGGAATATGTGAGTGTGCTGCTTAATGTCACAAAGTTTAAAACTCACCACAGTACTAGCTGTATCTCTCTGTAGTCTGTCTCTGGTGGAGCTGGATGACTCACCACAGTGCTAGAGATATATCTTTGTAGTCTGTCTCTGATGGAGCTGGCTGACTCACCACAGTGCTAGAGATATCTCTTTGTAGTCTGTCTCTGATGGAGCTGGCTGACTCACCACAGTGCTACTAGCTGTATTTCTTTGTAGTCTGTCTGTGGTGGAGCTGGCTGACTCACCACAGTGCTAGAGATATCTCTTTGTAGTCTGTCTCTGATGGAGCTGGCTGACTCACCACAGTGCTAGAGATATCTATTTGTAGTCTGTCTCTGATGGAGCTGGCTGACTCACCACAGTGCTACTAGCTGTATTTCTTTATAGTCTGTCTCTGGTGGAGCTGGGTGACTCACCACAGTGCTAGCTGTATCTCTTTGTAGTCTGTATCTGGTGGAGCTGACTGACTCACCACAGTGCTAGCTGTATCTCTTTGTAGTCTGTCTCTGGTGGAGCTGACTGACTCACCACAGTGCTAGCTGTATCTCTTTGTAGTCTGTCTCTGGTGGAGCTTACCGACTCACCACAGTGCTACTAGCTATATCTCTTTGTAGTCTGTCTCTGGTTGTTCAGGCTGTCTCACCACACTTTGTAGTCTGTCTCTGGTGGAGCTGGCGGTCTCACCACAGTGCTAGCTGTATATCTTTGTAGTCTGTCTCTGGTGGAGCTGGCTGTCTCACCACAGTGCTAGCTGTATCTCTTTGTAGTCTGTCTCTGGTGGAGCTGGCTGACTCACCACAGTGCTAGCTTTAATTCTTTGTAGTCTGTCTGTGGTGGAGCTGGCAGACTCACCACAGTGCTAGCTGTATATCTTTGTAGTCTGTCTCTGGTGGAAATGGCTGACTAACCACAGTGCTAGCTTTATTTCTTTGTAGTCTGTCAGTGGTGGAGCTTGCTGACTCACCACAGTGCTAGCTGTATATCTTTGTAGTCTGTCTCTGGTGGAAATGGATGACTCACCACAGTGCTAGCTGTATCTCTTTGTAGTCTGTCTCTGGTGGAGCTGGCTGACTAACCACAGTACTAGCTGTATCTTTTTGTAGTCTGTCTCTGGTGGAGCTGGCTGTTTCACCACAGTGCTAGCTGTATGTCTTTGTAGTCTGTCTCTGGTGGAGTTGGCTGACTCACCACAGTGCTTGCTGTATATCTTTGAAGTCTGTCTCTGGTGGAGCTGGCTGACTCACCACAGTGCTAGCTGTGTCTCCTTTGTTGAATCTGGATATTTGGCTAAGGCCTAAATTCTAAAATCAAAATCTGCACGACGCCATTTTGTGAATGGCTACATGACCCCATTTTGCGAATGGCTGCACAACGTTATTTTACGTTCCCCACACCGTATGAGTAATATACTGCTCTATGTTGTTATTTAGCATCTTGCATTTTCCACGCAATAGAACACTGTTAAAATTCCTGACAAAAACAATACGTACATCTATTACTACGTATAATATGAACAACCCAGCAAAGAACTTACCATGGTGTACTCCACATACACGTAGACGCACAATGCATACTAGCATCTTTTCTTAATATCCCCACACTGATACATTGCATACTTACACAAAAGGTTCCCTAGCATTCAGGTTAATATTAAAAGTTTTATACATTATCATGTCTATTATGAAATACATATGTTTGGTATCTAGGGTTTAGTACATGATAATCAGAACATGTTTGGTGCCATTCTAAACCACTGTTTATTTGCAGATTTCCGGTTCCATAGGCAAGGAAATCGCAACATGTGTCTGCAAGTTATGGATCATAGAGTGATAAGTATTGAAATGTACTCTGTAATGTAATGTTTATTAACCACTTTAGACTGCTGGCAAGGTTAGGAGTTATTAGAACTCCTAGATGCTACCAGCTGGGACAAAACTCAAAGTAGGAAGCGAGTGGTGAAGCTTTGAGTTAAATTCATCACAAGTAAAATTTTTCACTAGGCGGTTATTTTATTCCTTGTTTATGCACACGGACCATATCGCCTAGCGGGAAAGTGGTGCATAGCGGGAAGAAGCGAGCGGCTGAAGCTTGGTTTGAATTTGCCGCAGGTAGAATAATTTACAATAGGTGATTATTCTGCTACTTGTTGTGCAAGCAAAATGTAATGCCCAGCTGGCCGACTGTGCATAACGGGAGGGAGTGCGTGAACGTAGCTCTCTGAAAATCGTTCACCAATCAAAATTCTCTAGAAATTGCTAAGCATTTTCTCAGAAGGGTGTGAGGCAATCTCTAGTAATAGTTGATGAAGTTCTGCTGGTGGAAGGACTGCTTGGGTAGGCAAGGTATGTTATGTTTAAAAAGTATGGTGCGTACACTACTGCGTACTGCGACATATGGGTCAAGATGACCAAGAAATGTAGAACACCTTTACCTAAGATTGGTAGCTTTGATTTGGAGGTTCTGAATAATGTTAGAGAGAGTATATGTTTAGTGAAATCTGTAAATAAAAGGATAAAGTTTAACGATTGCTTGAAGTTGTGGCAGCACAAGGGGAACATGTGGCTTAGCGGTGTGTATGCGATGCAAACTAATGTTGCACGCACGATGCAAGGGAGCGCACATGCAACACTATCTAGTGTTGTGTGTGCGCTGCAAAGTAGTGCGCATGCACGGTAAAGTAGCATTGTGGAAGGTAATGTTAGTAGCGCACGTGCACTACCACCGCCCTATGCGAATGGGGGTGAATGTACAGTCGATCTCAAAAATCATAAAAATGTAATAAGTAACTTTTACCCTCTCCTAAGTAACTATAAGGAACATGTTTATGATGCAGATGATGAACCTGTTGTAATGTCAGCTCTCTCCCATGTTGCCAAAATGTTAAATGTACCATCACAGCAAACACAGGTAACTGCCCCACTAGTACCAGAAATGGAGGTAGCCCCACCAGTGCAGGAAGTATTAACACCCACTTTAACAGTAGCGGAGGTTGTTAATACCATATGTAGTAGTAGTAGGCTGAACCCTAAACCAGGTAATCAGGCCAAAGGTAGCATTGTGGCAGGCATCCATCCTGTCCGGACAATAACTGTTCCCAATGGGAATCTGGAAGCAAATGGAATAGTGACCACCAGGGATGTAGCGATGAATTGTCCATGGACAAGAGCAGGGTTACATCCATAATGACAGATTTCCCTGACCCTAGGAAAGAACTAGCAAAGTGCCAGAGATTTCTAAAGGATTAAGGTAATGCTCATGAGCCAACCAACAAAGATTGGTGAGTGTTATTATGGGCATGTCTTCCACACTACACTGATGTGAAAAAGTTTGTCACGGCCTGTGTATTGGATGGAGATAGTCCCATAACTGATGAAGGTAATCAGGACAACATAGCCCACATTGTCACCCAGATGGCCGTATATTTCCCAGTAGTAGTTAACTGGAGTAAGATTTTTATGCATAAACAGAAAGAGAGTTAGTCTGCAGCAGATTATTTCACCAGAGCACTGCAGACTATTAACCAATACACAGGCATAGAGGATATAAAAGAAAACACCCATCACAGGTAAATGACAATCACAGTGCTTATGGATGGTATTAAAGACACTCTAAAGGCCAGGGTTCAGACCTCACTTCCTGGGTGGAGGGGAGTTACAGTAGACACACTCAGGGAATCTGCAATTGTACATGATAAAAACATCCTTAGGAAGAGAGAAATGCAGAGGGAGAAACTAATGGCTGTTAGTATCCAAGCTCTGGAAGGAATGCAAATAACACCGCAGCACTCTTATCACATACATCTGCAATACACTCATACCATAAAACCTCCAAACTCTTACCCCCATACACAACCACAATTTTTTCACACTCCCCAACCCACACAACAACCTTTCAGTACACATCAACATGAAGGTGTTATAGATGTAACAAGTGGGGGCACATAAGTAGGTTTTGTAAAGCTAGACAGTGGGAAATCCCTAACCAGGGAACACCGAGACACCCACAGAAGGGACACCCACCACAGTCAGGACAAGTCCAGCCATCACCTGCTCACGTCGTAGCAGTGAATGCTTTGCTGGAAGAAGATTGTCAGCTCTAGGGGTCAGGTCACACCTGTAGTCCACAGCCACTCAGGTATACAGGGGATACTAGAGAAGAACCTGTAATGATAGTTGATGTAGCTGCCACCAGACATTCTTTTCTTGTAGACACAGGGGTGACCAGATCAGTGTTAAATTCTTCATCCAATTTACAGGTGACTAGCAAAACAGTACCAGCAATGAGTGTAATGGGTAAAGTGCAACATTGTCCTTTAACCAAATCTGCAGAGGTTACTATTGCTCCATTGCATACCAGGCATTCCTTTCTCCTGGCAGCACCGGCCCCTACTAACCTACTGGGAAGGGACTTGTTATGTAAAATGGGATGTGTCATTTATTGTACCCTTGATGGTATATTTTTAGATATCCCAGAGAGAGTTGCACATGAAGTGAGGGATATATTGGACACTCCCCAAAGGTTAATGTTTCACTCTACTGTTTCAGATAAAAATACATGTCAGGTAGAGCAGATGTTATCTCAAATACCAGGTTCACTTTGGACCAAAGATGGACAGGACACTGGATTGATGGCAAATGTAACTCCCATAATGGTAAATCTAAAAAGTGGTAGGCAAGCTCCAAAAATTCCCCAGTACCCATTAAAACCAGAAGTAGAAACAGGGGTTTACCCCATAATTGAGCGGTTATTGGAACAGGGAATTTTATTCCGTACAGCAAGTGTAGCCAATAGTCCCATTTTTCCAGTGAAGAAGGCAGGGGGGAGCGGTTATAGGCTGGTACAGGACCTTAGAGGGGTTAATAAGGTAGTTAAGAGCAAATTTCCCATAGTGCGAAATCCAGCTGTCATTCTCATGCAAATACCACCAAACGCAACCCATTTTACTGTCATTGACCTCTGTTCTGCCTTCTTTTCTGTCCCTCTTCATCCTGATTGTCAGTACCTATTTGCATTTACATACAGGGGGAATAATATACATGGACACAATTTCCCCAGGGCTTCATAGACAGCCCCAGTATCTTCTCCAAGGCCTTACACGACTGTTTACAATCCTTTCAACCTGCCAATGGATCTGTTCTAATACAATATGGAAGAAAAAAATAGATTGCCCGCACAGAAATATACAATTGTATATCAGATCTTTCCCTATTTTAATAAGATGATGAAAATAATGTATTACCAAGGGAGGTGCACCCTGGAATCAGACAACAGTGCAAAAATAGAAAGAAGAAAATAAATTCCTTTGTGGGGCACTCACAGATCTGAATATATATTATAATTATAATATTTATCAGGGAAATAACATGTAAACTAAAATATAGCTTTTATTATTCTTGTCTAAAATATTAAAGTGGCAAAATATGAATAAATTGAAATAAAATTCTTAACCACTGTGTGTTGTCTCTTTTAATGCCTCTGTCTGTACTTCCAATTAACATAGCTCAATGGCCTAATAGTCTATTAGTCAGACGGGTGTCTATAGAATATGGGCAATATGATGCATATGATAGTGAAACTACTCATGACATAGTCAATTAGAGTATAATCAATGCTAGGTTAAGCAGAATAATAGTACTTTTAAATAGAATTTTTTTGACACATATATATATATACCCATATATACTCGAGTATAAGTCGACCCGAATATAAGCCAAGGTACCTACTTTTACCCAAAAAAACTGGGAAAACTTACTGACTCGAGTATAAGCCTAGTGTGGGAAATGGCAGCAGCTGGTAGTGCCCCCAGTAGTAATTCCCCCTGGTTGTGCCCCCAGTAGTAATCCCTCCTGGTAGTGCCCCCAGTGGTAATCCCCCCTTTCAGTGCCTCCAGTAGTAATCCCCCCCTGGTAGTACCCCCAGTAGTAATCCCCCCTTTTAGTGCCCCCTGTAGTAATCCCCCACTGGTAGTGCCCCCTGTAGTAATCCTCCCCTGATAGTTCCCCCAGTGGTAATCCCCCCTTTTAGTGCCCCCTGTAGTAATCCCCCCCTGTAGTAATCCCCCCTGGTAGCACCCCCTGTAGTAATCCCCCCCTTGTAGTTCCCCCAGTGGTAATCCCCCCTTTTTAGTGCCCCCTGTAGTAATCGCCCCCTGATAATGCCCCTTGGTAGTGCCCCCTGTAGTAATCGCCCCCTGGTAGTGCCCCCTGATAATGCCCCCTGGTAGTGCCCCCTGTAGTCATCGCCCCCTGGTAGTGCCCCCTGTAGTCCCCCCCTATTAGAGAGAGACGTGAAAAGAATTCAAAAAAATAAACACTTACTCCTGCTCCTGGTCCCGCCGCTGTCCGCTCCTCCGGCCGCTTTGCATGGAAGAGACGTCGTCATGACGACGTGTCTCCCATCACCCACTGCGGGAGCCGGAAGATGGCTCCAGCAGTGGGAGCAGCAGCAGCCGCTGAGAGTCTGACAGACTCTCAGCGGCTGCTGATTACACCAAACACGCAGCTGCCGGCTCCGGCGGCTGTGTGTTTGGCAGTGTGTAGCGCTGACCGAACTCCGTCCGGTCAGCGCTACACTTGACTCGAGTATAAGCCGAGGGGGTACTTTTTCAGCACATTTTTTGTGCTGAAAAACTCGGCTTATACTCGAGTATATACGGTAATAATTATTTATAACCCTAGATCAGTGATTCCCAACCTCGGTCCTCAAGGCACACTAACAGTCCTGGATTTAGTGATATCCATGATTGTGCACAGAAGGTTAAATCAAAATAACTGAGGTACTAATTAAGTCACTTGTGCTCAAGTATGGCTATCCCTAAAACCTGGACTGTTAGTGTGCCTTGAGGACCGTGGTTGGGAACCTCTGCCCTAGATCCTTAATCAGGAAACAAACAAATTGTTTGTCCTTCTCCTATCTACAGTACTGCTGCCATGATAAAAAGTATCAAAATCTCACTTCACAGCTACTGTATAGGTCACATGTATCGGCTTGCTACACGTGTAACTCCAAACCTCTCTCCTATGCTGTGAATCACTAGCAGCACTGACTAAGTCCCTATGTCTAATAGACATCCAGGGGCATTTAGAACAACATATATATCAACATATTAGTGGTTTTCACATAAAAACGAAGCCCACACTTAGTAGCGTGTGCAGCGTGTCTCCTGACACGCGTTTCGCATTATCTGCTTATTCATAGGAACAACCAGTGTCTTGGGTTGACAATACTTAAAAAGTGCCTCTCAGCCAATCCGAGCACTATTTATGAGTAGGGACCTATGAGAAGGCTGACAGGTTGATCCGATTGGTCATTGCTTGAGTCAATCAAAACGAGAGACATGGACTGTCCTTTGTTTACATAAGTGTTTGCCAAATAGAATAGCGTTTAGATCTACTTGCATTTATTAAAATAAGCTTAGTGGATAATGTTAGAAGGAGAACCAAGTACCTACTTGTTTTTAATGTCTTTTTTCTGTATTTTTGAGTAGCACGATCAGGGACCAATGGAGAAGCTGACAGGCTGATCAGATTGGTCCCTGCTATAATCAATCATAAGGAGAGATTTGGATTGCCCCCTTTAGTTGTCCATCAAACAAAATAGCGCTCGGATTGGCTGAGAGGCGCCTTTTAAGTATTGTCAACCCAAGACACTGGTTGATCCTATGATTAAGCAGATAATAAGAAACGCACGTCAGGAGACACGCTGCACACGCTACTAAGCATGGGCTTTGTTTTTATGTGAAAACCACTAATATGTTGATATATATGTTGTTCTAAATGCCCCTGGGTGTCTATTAGACATCGGAACTTTGCCAGTGCTGCTAGTGATTCACAGCATAGGAGAGAGGTTTGGAGTTACACGTGAAGCAAGCCGATACATGTGACCTATACAGTAGCTGTGAAGTGAGATTTTTATACTTTTTTTCACATCAGCAGTACTGTAGATTTGACATATTGCTAATATCAGCCACACTATTACAACAAGGATGGCAATGATATTAAGTATCTGAACTCCAGTGATACCATTACAAAATTGTCATCTCATTATATTTTGAGTTCATTACTCCCTATTTGTAGAAGGAACTGATATCACTTCAATTAATTAACCCTGTGATTCACAATACGTATTTAACTGTGGAGATAGGAGAAGGACAAACAATTTGTTTGTTTGCTGATTAAGGATCTAGGGTTATAAATAATTATTCTATATATATGTGTCAATAAAATTCTATTTAAAAGTACTATTATTCTGTTTAACCTAGCACTGATTATACTCTAATTGACTATGTCATATACAGTATTAGTGAAATCCTATTTACCAGATGGCGATATTGCTTAGTAACTTATTATTGAGTAGTTTCACTATCATATGTATCATATGTCCCATATTCTATAGACACCCATCTACTAATAGACTATTAGGCCATTGAGCTATGTTAATTGGAAGAACAGACAGAGCCATTAAAAGAGACAACACACAGTGGTTAAGAATTTTATTTCGATTTATTCATATTTCGCAACTTTAATATTTTAGACAAGAATAATAAAAGTTATATTTTAGTTTACAAGTTATTTCCCTGATAAATATTATAATTATAATATACATTCAGATCTGTGAGTGCCCCACAAGGAATTTCTTTTCTTCTTTCTATATTTCTAATACAATATGGAAATGATTTATTGTTGTGTTCTGATTCATTTATGTCATGTTTAAATGATACTAAACTACTGTTGCTTTATCTCTCACAGACAGGACACAAGGTTGCTAAAGACAAATTACAGCCATGCCAGTCCAGGGTTAAATACTTGGGATACTGTCTAACCCAGGGATTACGACATCTGACTACTGACAGAATCCAGGCCATACAGACCACGACACTGCCGCAGAACCAACAGCAAATCCATACCTTCTTGGGAATGTGTGGATACTGCAGAATGTGGATCCCAGGTTTTTTTATTTTTGCTTTAACATTACAGGACTTAGGACCTCATTCAGAGATGGTCGCGACCGCCGATGCGCTCGTAACAGACTCGATGGTTTGGACTGCGCACGCGCAGCAGCCGCACAGAAAGTGCTCAAGCCTCGGAGTGACTGGAGCTCATTACCAAAGGGGCAGCTGACGATGTTGATCGACAGCTGCCCCCATTTGGTAGGCGGGCCAGGGGGGTGGTTTATAAAATGGAAGTATTCCTTTATGAACGCCTACCATTTGTGGGCGGCCACACTGACATCATCATTGATGTCAGTGGGGAGCTTCCTGCTCCATCAGAGCAGCAAGCTCCCTGAGGCTTACGGGTGCCCAGACCCTACCCTAGGGTCTGGTCTTAAGTCCCGATGGACGCGATGGTGATCACCATCGTGACCATCAACCTGGTCGGTCGTTAAGCTGTGGGTGGTAACCCACAGCTTAACTAACGACCAGGAGGCCGCACTTCAATAATGAAGCGCCCACCCTCTTTCAGAACGAGCGGTCGCTTCTTGCGACCACCTCTGAATGAGGTCCTTAGTCTCTTCCTCAAAGCCCAATCATGTTGTACACACAGAGGAAACAGAGCAGGCTTTCCTTAACCTTAAGGATAGCCTGACAAGATCACCTGCATTGGGAATACCTGATTATGAAAAACCTTTTGATTTGTATTGTACGGAAGCTGACGGTTGCGCAGCAGGTGTCCTCACACAAAAACATGGTGATGCCAATAGACCTGTAGCATACTACCGTGCACAATTGGACACTGTGGCAAGATCACTCCCAACGTGTTTAAGAAGTGTAGCAGCAACTGCTCTATTGGTCAGTATGAGTGAGGATGTAGTATTAGGCCATGATATGATAGGTCATACACCCCATGCTGTAACCTCTTTGCTGAATTCTACCCAAACCAGACATGTCTCCTCAGTTAGGTTCACAAAATGGGAACTAGCTCTAATAGCACCTGCAAACATCACCATTAAATGGTGCAGTATGTTAAACCCAGCAATGTATTTACATATGTGCCTCAGGATGCACAAAGGGTGGAGAGAGGTGAGTCGCTGGCAGAAAGTGAGTTCTGCAGGTATATTGATGCACATGCTTGCATGGAATATTTGAATCAGACCTTTACTGCAAGACCTGACATACGTGATACACTTTTAGAAAATGTAGATGTGACAGTTTACACGGATGGGAGTTGTCATAGACAATTTGACTCTGGAGAGTTATGTACAGGTTCTGCTGTTGTAAATTACGAAGACATCATAGAAGCCAAACCCCTTGGTCCACCTCTCCCTGCCCAAGTGGCGGAGCTGGTGACACTAAGAAGAGCATGTGAATTAGTAAAAGGCAAATCTGCTAATATCTACACTGACTCTAGTTACGCCTTCAGGGTAGTACATGATTATGGTGCTCTATGGTGTCTAAGCACATTCAAAACATATAAAAGGACTATTGACAGTGATCCAAATGCCTAAGGCAGTGGCTATCATTAAGTGTAAAGCCCATACATGTGAAGACGATCCGGTGTCACTGGGCAATAACAGGGCAGACGAAGCTGCCAAATGGGCAGCAGGTTTAAGAGTGAACATGCCAATTAACCAAATGATGATGTTTCAAATGATTGATATGCAGAAATTAATTGAGATGCAAAATTTGTGTTCCATTTAGGAAAAGGCAGTCTGTAGATCCAAGGGATGTGGGCAAGAGTCCTCTGGACTCTGGAGAGATGGACAAGGTAAGCCGGTGGCGCCCAAGGCATATTAACCAAGCTTGGCTGAGGTAGTGCACAGTCTGACTCACCTGGGAAAGCAAGGTATGTGCAAGTTGGTCAGGGCATATTTGTGTACACCAGGTTTCTCTTCCCAAGACAAAAAGAGAGCAATGTCTTGTTTGACACGCTTGAGGAAGAACATTGGAAAAACAATACCAACCAAGCCATCCCACATTCCTCCGACAGATGGAACTTTTCAGGTAATACAAATTGATTTAATCCAATTAACCACCATGCAGGAATCTCAAGTATGTATTAGTGTGCACAGATGTGTTTTCTTATTGGGTTGAGGCATATCCAGCTGCCACTAATACTGCTGTGTTTACTGCTAAAAAGATTGTTCAGGAGTTTGTATGCAGATATGGTATCCCTAGAATTATTGAAAGTGATAGGGGTACTCATTTCATAGGTGATGTCTTCCAGAACATGTGTAAGTTGATGGGTATTAATAGGAGACTTCACACCCCTTACCGACCGCAAGCAAGCTCCAAGGTGGAGAGGATGAATGGTACTATTAAAAATTATTAAGTAAGATCATGGCAGAAACTGGACTGGGGTGGCCAGAAGCATTACCGCTAGTCCTTCATAGTATCAGGACAACTCCTACACTCCCTCTCAATCTGTCCCCCTTTGAGATACTGTTTGGTAGACAACCTCATTTGATTGTATGTCCACAGGAAGATATGAAAAGTAACAACAAGGTAACTGTAAGGTATCTTATAACAATGAGTAAACAGTATGATCAGAAATTTCTTGCATTCAGGTTGTCTGACAGATTGGTGGGAAGGTCCGTATCACGTGTTGCTGATGAGTACAACTTTGAATGTGGCAGAGAGAGATACCTGGGTCCATTCCACTCACTGCTAAAAGGTCAACCAACCGGTGGAGAGACATAGCAGAGTCGAGGCAGATAACGTAGACCTGTCAATTGCAAGCCTATTCCAGGAGGTTTAAAAGTTGCAGTGAGACACCTGAGCTAAATAAATTTGTATATCACTGTTCCAGCAATGGAGTGGTTTGCTGGTGTTACGTTTGTGTCTACTTCCAGAGTTTTCATCATCCTAGTTTGTTTCGGAATTTCTGGTGTCTGTAACGGAGGATAGATGATGGAGAGAGGAGCTGATGGTGATATCAATGGAGTGGAGTTAGGAGAAGGAGTGCTAAACCAACTGGGGGAGTATCTGACCAAACGCAGTACAGTAATTGCTAAGAGATCTGTTAGCCTGGAAACTCGGAGACAGTGTAAAGGTCTATCATCTGAGGAATATTGTATTTATGAGTTTTGTGGGTCCCAAATTGTTGAGAGATGCACCCAACGGTGCCAGCCTAAGTATAACCTGTATTGGGGTGGGTATCCTTTAGAGGATTATCATACCATGGTGGGCAAAGTTTTAAACCAAACTGACTGTTGGGTGTGCTCTCACATGCCTCAAGGACAGCATAATGTAGGGTTAGTGCCATTCCCATTGAATGTCTCTGAGGTTTTAGAATTTCAAAGAGGGGATGTACTGGATGGAAAATTTCTTATGTCCAAACCACCTCATTTTAAACTCCACCAGTACCAAGTAGATATATCACTTTTATGTTTGAACATCACCAACTCCAACAAACCAGGAATTTGGGCAGTGACTGGGAATAAGCAGACGATGACCTTCTCACTAAGAGCTGATAATGAACCTATACATTTTGAACTTTTCCATACAATTAGACTAGGTGGAAGACACTTCCAGTATAAATATACACATAGCTCCACCAATGAAATGGTTGGTAGGGTACCAGAAGGGTACTGTGCCAAGGTAATACAACCAGAAACTTGTATGAGTCAAATGGGAGAACCAGAGATAGGACCACTTGCTAGGGAAATGTGTTTGATGATACGGATGCATACTATCCCTTATGTACTCCCTGATGATGTGTATTTTATATGTGGAAGGAAAGCGTATAAGTGGCTCTCTCCAAGTTCAGAAGGTTTATGCTACCTAGGAAGAGTAGTTCCAGAGGGTATGACCCTTACACATGGTGAAATGCTTGGTATCCATAAAAACACACCATCCCCATATCTTCATACCCATTATGAACACTGTGACAAGAGAAACATGATACCCTGGTGATGTACATAAAGCAACACAACTGATTAATGAAACAACTGGATTTCAAGTCTTAGTAGCATTTTATCCCACCAGGATCGCTTGGAGTACTCTAAATTTCAGGTATATTCAAGACCTTGCTAAATTAATAGATAATATCACCGAGATGTATGATGACACATTTAGGTATACAGGTAGGGAGTTGCAAGCTTATAAGAAAGAACTTGTGCAACATAGGCTAGTGTTAAATTATTTAACAGCTGTCACTGAAAGGTACTGTGTAACTTTGGCCACCCAATTTGGTGTCAAGTGCTGCACATACATCACAAATAACATTAGTGACCGCAGGGGGGTGATAGACCAGAATATGGATGAAATTCTTCAGTTAAAATGGGAATTTCGGAAAAACCACAATGCTTCACTGATTGAAGTAGAGGAGAAGGTAGAAGAGTGGTTCACTTGGTTGAACCCTGTGAAATGGTTCTCCGGTCTAGGAGAATGGGTCCAGGAAATGTTTGCCACTGTGGGTAAGCTCCTAATCTTTATACTGATTGTCATCTTGGTAATTGGCTTATGTGTCAGGTGTGTTCCTAATGTATTTAAGTGTGGAAAACGCACAAGGGTGAACTGGGAAACCAAGATGATGGTGATGAACAATGATATTATAGATACCAAGGTCAAAGAAGAACTGTATTACAATCCTGAACTAGAATGTACCATCAGATGATGTATAGATTTAGCCATGCATGAAATGTATTATTCAATGTTCTCTTAAACATCCTAAATAATGTAAGTCCCTATCCCCTTCAAGACTTCCTTTATAGGTTAGGTGCATCACACACCTTTCCCATGATCTTCCGAGATCCGCGGTGTGTGTATAAGGGTAGTTTTATGCCCCTCCCAGAGACACATTGTTGATGGTTTAATGACCACATTGTGCCATCCCATCATATAATATTAAATAATATGTCATAGTATAAGACTTAAAATAAATTTAAGACCAGAGTGTGATAGCATATTGTTTGCTTTCAAAGGGTGGACTGTCGAAGCTGGATGGTTGGCTGAGACCAAACTTGTAAAATCTGCACAATGCCATTTCGTGAATGGCAACACGACCCCATTTTGCGAATAGCTACACAGTGCTATTTTGCGTTTCCCACACTGTATCAGTAATATACGGCGCTATTTTGTTATTTAGCATCGTGCATTTCCCACGCAATAGAACACTATTAAAAGTCCTGACAAAAACAATATGTACATTTATTACTACATATAATATGAACAAATCAGCAAAGCACGTACCATGGTGTACTCCACATACACGTAGACGCACAACGCATACTAGCATCTTTTCTTAATATCCCCACACTGACACATTGTATATTTAAACAAAAGGTTCACTAGTATTAAGGTTAATATTAAAGGTTTTATACATTATCAAGTCTATTGTGAAATACATATATTTGGTATCTAAGGTTTAGTACATGATAAGCAGACCATGTTTGGTGCCATTCTAAACCACTGTTTATTTGCAGATTTCCGGTTCCATCAGCAAGGAAATCGCAAAATGTGTCTGCAAGTTATGGATCATAGAGAGATAAGCATTGAAATGTACTCTGTAATGTAATGTTTATTAGCCAGTTTAGACTTGTTCTTCGGCAGGAAAACACACACAAAGAGCCATTGGAGGGCTAAACTAGTACAATACAAACTGACCTATGAACTGTATCATAACAGAAGAACCAGGAGGAAGAACCAATGGGATTATGCCAACTTGTTCTTTTGTATTACCTATCTCTGTAAGGGTGTATAGGCAAGTGCTCTATATCTGGTAGTAAGTCATCACTTTCTTTCTTTTGGCGGAGGTTTCACATTTGATGCTGGGAAATCTGGATCCAGAGCACATGCGTATTTATCGACTATACCTTGTAAATGTATAATCTGTTGCGCTAAATTGTGTTTAGATCGAGGTTTGTAACTGAATGCTTTTTATATAATAATATGATTTTGAGCTTTGGAACCACACTCAAAAAGTCTGGAAAGCAATTATTTCTTGTGCGACTTGCAATGCTAAGCGACTTTAGGGTATAAAGATTAATAGTAATTCATACCTTATAGTCTGTCTCTGTTGGAGCTGGTTGACTCACCACAGTGCTACTAGCTGTATCTCTTTGTAGTATGTCTCTAATCGAGCTGGCTGACTCAAAACAGTGCTAGTAGCTTTATTTCTTTGTAGTATGTCTCTTGTCGAGCTGGCTAACTAACCACATTGCTAGCTGTATCTCTTTGTAGTCTGTCTCTGGTGGAGCTGGCTAACTCACCACAGTACTAGCTGTGTCTCTTTGTAGTCTGTCTCTGGTGGAGTTGGGAGACTCACAACAGTGCTAGCTATATCTCTTTGTAGTCTGTCTCTGGTGGAGCTGGCTGACTCACCACAGTGCTAGCTGTATCTCTTTGTAGTCTGTCTCTGGTGGAGCTGGCTGACTCACTACAGTGCTGCTTGTATCTCTTTGTAGTCTGTCTCTGGTGGAGCTGGCTGACTCACCACAGTGCTAGCTATATCTCTTTGTAGTCTGTCTCTGGTGGAGCTGGCTGCTCACCAAAGTGATGCTGTCTGTGTCTCTTTAAAATCTATCTCTGGTGGAGCTGGCTCAGAATTAACCACAGTGCTAGTAGTTATATATCTTTGTAGTATGTCTCTGGTGGAGCTGGCTGACTCACCACGGTGCTTCCTGTATCTCTTTTTTGTCTGTCTCTGGTGGAGCTGGCTGACTCACCACAGTGCTTCCTGTATCTCTTTTTTGTCTGTCTCTGGTGGAGCTGGCTGACTCACCACAGTGCTAGCTGTATCTCTTTGTAGTCTGTTTCTGGGGGAGCTGGCTGACTCACTACAGTGCTGCCTATATATCTTTGTAGTCTGTCTCTGGTGGAGCTGGCTGACTCACCACAGTGCTAGTTATGTCTCTTTGTAATCTGTCTCTGGTGGAGCAGGATGACTCACCACAGTGATACTAGCTGTGTCTTTTTAAAATCTGTCTCTGGTGGAGCTGGCTCAGAATTAACCACAGTGCTAGTAGTTATATATCTTTGTAGTCTGTCTCTAGTGGAGCTGGCTGACTCACCACAGTGCTTCCTGTATCTCTTTTTTGTCTGTCTCTGGAAGAGCTGTCTGACCCACCACAGTGCTAGCTGTATCTCTTTGTAGTCTGTCTCTGGTGTAGTTGGCTGACCCACCTCAGTGCTAGCTGTATCTCTTTGTAGTCTGTCTCTGGTGGAGCTGGCTGACTCACCACAGTGCTAGCTGTATCTCTTTGTAGTCTGTCTCTGGTGAAACTGTCTGACTCACCACAGTGCTAGCTGTATCTCTTTGTAGTCTGTCTTTGGAGGAGCTGGCTGACTCACCACAGTGCTAGCTATGTCTCTTTGTAGTATGTCTCTGGTGGAGCTGGCTGACTCACCACAGTGATACTAGCTGTGTCTCTTTAAAATCTGTCTCTGGTGGAGCTGGCTCAGAATTAACCACAGTGCTAGTAGTTATATATCTTTGTAGTCTGTCTCTGGTGGAGCTGGCTGACTCACCACAGTGCTTCCTGTATCTCTTTAATGTCTGTCTCTGGAAGAGCTGGCTGACCCACAACAGTGCGAGCTGTATCTCTTTGTAGTCTGTCTCTGGTGGAGTTGGCTGACCCACCACAGTGCTAGCTGTATCTCTTTGTAGTCTGTCTCTGGTGGAGCTGGCTGACTCACCACAGTGCTAGCTGTATCTCTTTGTAGTCTGTCTCTGGTGAAACTGTCTGACTCACCACAGTGCTAGCTGTATCTCTTTGTAGTCTGTCTTTGGAGGAGCTGGCTGACTCACCACAGTGCTAGCTATGTCTCTTTGTAGTATGTCTCTGGTGGAGCTGGCTGACTCACCACAGTGATACTAGCTTTGTCTCTTTAAAATCTGTCTCTGGTGGAGCTGGCTCAGAACTAACCATAATGCTAGTAGTTATATATCTTTGCAGTCTGTCTCTGGTGAAGCTGGCTGACTCACCACAGTGCTTCCTGTATCTCTTTTATGTCTGTCTCTGGTGGAGCTGGATGACTCACCACAGTGCTAGCTGTATCTCTTTGTAGTCTGTCTCTGGTGGAACTGGCTGACTTACCACAGTGCTAGCTATATTTCTTTGTAGTCTGTCTCTGGTGGAGCTTACTGACTCACCACAGTGCTAGCTATTTCTCTTTGTAGTCTGTCTCTGGTGGAGCTGGCTAACTCACCGCAGTGCTAGCTATGTCTCTTTGTAGTCTGTCTCTGGTGGAGATGGCTGATTGACTCACCACAGTGCTAGCTATATTTCTTTGTAGTCTGTCTCTGGTGGAGCTGACTGACTCACCACAGTGCTTGTCTCTTTGTAGTCTGTCTCTGGTGGATCTGGCTGACTCACCACAGTGCTAGCTGTATCTCTTTGTAGTCTGTCTCTGGTGGAGCTTACTGACTCACCACAGTGCTAGCTATGTCTCTTTTTAGTCTGTCTCTGGTGGAGCTGGCTAACTCACCGCAGTGCTAGCTGTATCTCTTTGTAGTCTGTCTCTGGTGGAGCTGACTGACTCACGACAGTGCTAGCTATGTCTCTTTGTAGTCTGTCTCTGGTGGAGCTGGCTGAATCACCACAGTACTAGGTGTATCTCTTTGTAGTCTGTCTCTGGTGGAGCTGGCTGAATCACCACAGTACTAGGTGTATCTCTTTGTAGTCTGTCTCTGGTGGAGCTGGATGTCTCACCACAGTACTAGCTGTATCTCTTTGTAGTCTGTCTCTGGTGGAGCTGGCTAACTCACCACAGTACTAGCTGTATCTCTTTGTAGTTTGTCTCTGGTGGAGCTGGCTGACAGTTTTAATCAGTAACTGCAGCCTCTGTTCACTGCTGTGGTACAATAGTCACAAAGATAGGGGAATAGGCTCACATCTATGACTGCTGTAGAAGTGCCTTCCACTCTGCTGTGTGCAACCTGGTGTGATTGCTGTTAGGATAGTGCAACTCTCCTAGCACTCTGCCTTATCCATACACTGCTTGTCTCTATGGGTCTGTCTCTTCTCATACAGCAGCCACAGGTTCACACTGCTACCCCACTTACTGTAAATATAGGGGCTCCAAGCACACAGCCCTCCCGCTCTCCATGTGGCCCCTGGTCACCATGTGCTTTCCACTCTCCTCACACTTCCTGGGATCTCTCTCTTAGTCAGGGCACAAGCTGCTTACATGTGCTCCCTACAGCCAGCTCTAGGTCCTAAAGTCCTCCTCCTTCCTCCAAGCACACTGCAGTCCTGTGCTATTCACAGGAAAGGCTGTTAGGTAGTTAACCCCTGCTTTCACACAATGGCTACTAACTACAACCTATTTAAACCAGTTCCTGTGTGCAACCCATTACCTGAAAAATATTTTCCTAATCTGAATAGTTCAAGGCTCCAGGTTTACTCTGTATCCTGTATTAGTACACTCCATGACATCAGTGCTACTGTGTTGATTCCAGCTATTTCCATCTGTTGCTGTTACTCACCTTCAGCACTGCAGCATTCATGCTGTCCTCCTGAGTTCCATCTGCTGCTGTTTTCTGGTCCTGTCAGTGGCGCAGCTCTCACGCTGTGCACAGATCTGCTACTGACCTACCACTATGTCTCCAACACTCGGCAGCATTGCAGCATCCATGCTGTCTACCAACTTGGAACCATCCACCACCGTGCTCTGTTACTTAACTGAACTGCAGTTCCCATTCTGCTTACAAATCAGCGTATACACCACACCCCAACCTGTAAATATACCACTTCCAATTACCTGTGACCTGTTACCTGCCTATACAGACTCTGTTTGCTCATCTGTAGTATTTTCCAATCATACCACTGGGACATTGCATGTTAGCTGTTTGTACTGTTCTACTCTGTGCTCAGCGGTTTTCCAGGTATATAGTGATACTATTTTGCTATGTGGTATTGGTTTTCCTGCACTGTGTAATGTTGTGTTGGTCTGGTTCAGAGAAGGATGCTGGTTCCAAGGCTGGGTTCAGTGTGATGTATACAGTCTGTGCACTGAGGTGCTCAGTTATACCCCATTTACACCAGAGCAAAAACCTGGGTTATTGCTGGGCCTACCCGGGCCGCAGTTCAGTGTAAAAGTGTCCATGAAAACTAACTCAGGTTGTGACCCAGAAATCCAATGCAGTTAGCTATCAGGGTTGGACCCAGGATGTAACTGGGTAATAGTGCAGTGTAAACTGGTTATCCGACCTGGGTCATGCCTAAAATGAGCTGTTTGGTGGTTGTGGAGCAGTCACCTCCCACTTTTTATAAACTCACAGGTTTAGCAGGGCAGACCTGGGTTCAGTGTGAACAGGGCTGACCTGGGAGTAACCCAGATCTAAAGTTCAGTGTAAATGGGGTCTGACATGTCCAAAAACCCAGGTCAGACCAAGGTTTTTGGTGGAAAAGAGGTATAACTGTATTACTTATCCTAATTCTCAGTTACTGAGTTCCGCACTGGTTCAATTTTCAGGTCTCGCGTTAGAGCTGTATCGGGGTTGCAGCTTTCTTAAATTGTATTCTGTGTACATGAGACTCTGGGAGATGAAATTTGTATTGGAAAGATAAGATTGCTGGTTTTCTGCAGGGTGTTTGTGCTGATGACAGCCTTGTTGCTGGATAAATGTGTGTGTGTCAGTTTGTGGGATTATCCTATGGGATTGTTAGAAGGAGGAGCTAGGTTGGGTCTATTTAAGGGCTGCCAGAGATCAGCTCAGTCTCTTTGCAGTGGATCTTCTTAAGGCTGAGTATATCTAGTGTATTGATTTACTGTGTGCATCTGCCCCATCTTTCATACAGTGTGCTCATCTGTTTCACAGTTCTCCCATTGCATTCAATATGTCGAGGCCCCGCCGCTCCACCCAGCCGTCTAGCGGAGTTTGCATGCCCTCAGTGCGCGGCTTCCTCCTGCGTATCCCCCCCAGCACACTGGCAACCCTCCTTATGTCTTCCCCGGGCGGGTCCATTATCCCACCTGGCAGTCCCCCAGTGGCCGCTGGCTCTGTCTTATCAGGTGCGAGCTCCCCCTCTCCAGACCCGCCTCCTGTAAACCTGTCCTTCCCTGCACCCCCCCTTCCCCCCACACACAGGTTGTCAGTTTGGCAGCTGAGCAGTCCTCTCCTGATAGCAACAACAACCCCATGCCTCTCACCTTTGCTTCCCCCCCTGCCACCTCTGCTCCAGTGCAAATACTGACCGTGCCCTTCACCCCCTCGCCTTACCTCCTCATCCACCCTCCTCATTCTGCGGGGATCATGCCTGCACGTCTCCCGGCTCCAGCTCCTACCTCCATCCCACTCAGCCACATGATGGCACCTCCTGCTTGGCCTTATGCCGGGGCAGGTGACACTTTTTCACCTCCGGTCACCACAGCCCATGCCCTGCTGATCACTGGTGGCCCCCCTTGCCTGGCTCATGCGGCGGGTCCGGCGGCCATCTATCAGCCGGTGGCCATCTTAGATACAAACTCCCCCAATTTTCCTGGCAATGTTAGTTAGGTAACCAGAGCCTTTACACCGCATTCAACAACGCCTTTTGTGGCTCCCCGCAGAGAGCGTGGGGGTGCCTTTTAGTTATTTGTCACAGTCTTCATTGCAGCCCCCTTCATATAAGGTGGCTGGTAGACAGGCATCGGGGTTCACTTCATACATGCCCCTTCCATGGGCGGCCCTTCTTGGGGTCAGGCATCATAGAGCTCAGGCATTGCTCCTCCCACTTTAGCATTTTCTGTGGTAGCCCCTTCTACCTCCTTTTATGCATCGCAAGTTGCAGCCTCCTCCATAGCCTATCCTTCCGCTATGCAACAACCCCATTTTCCTTACCACTACATGCCGATTTGGCAATCTTACGCCGCTGCCCCTGCAGCTCAACCTTTTCAGCTACCACTCCCTCCTCCCATTCCATGCACAGTGCCCTTGCCTCCCACCATGCTCAGCCCCAGTCTGTCATCTCCCACTCGGGCTCCACACATCCACACTCCTGTGGTGGATCCGGCACCAACTCCAGTAACCGCTACTTTGTCTGCATTGCCAGTGCCTCACTCATCTTCATCAATTTTAGGTTCCAAGGTTGTCGAGTCGGAGTTGTGTATGTGGAGCCTTCGGTTCCTATTCCTGGTCAAGATGAGTCGTCCACAATGGACAATGGAAGCGGCGGGAGAAAAAGCTGGCAAATCGGTTCCTGGTCCATCCAGTGCTGGTGAGTATGAAACAGCAATGTCTTCTTCTGATTCTTCTTCCTCCTCACACTCTTCTGGTTCCCCTGCATGCCCCTGCAAGATTGCCAGAATGGTTGCGCGGCGTTTGTCAAAAAAATCTAGTAGCTAATGCTAAGAAGGATAATGAGACAGGGGACTCAGGCGCAGGAAATAGGCGCAGACACAGTACACTGTGCCAATACTGCGGTGCTGCGCGGCTTACGTAAAAGTGTCAAAGGCTGGATTCGTAGACATAAATTCGTGGACCTTTTCTCGCTCACTGATGAATTGAAAAAAGGTTTCTCACAGGCAAAGAAGACAGGGGGCATTGGTGAATATGTAGCTTTAATACATGGTTGAAAGGAATGCTTATTTCCCGAAATGTTACTTGGAGACCAGGGCGGAAGAGCATGTAAACATTATCAGGTATTTATTTTTAGTGCTTGACATGTTCATTCGGTCTCGTAATTTGGCATGGCACGAATATGACTCACAATTCAGGAAAAAACATGATGGTGTCCTCGTAATTCCATATGGCGTTAAAGACATAGAGCTATGGCTAGAAGTATTCCAGCAGCATCGGCCTCCTGTGGACAGGGTGCCTCCTTGTAAGAACTATGCAACCAACACGCAGTTGATGACAGGAGGGGGGAGAGGTAAATGTTTCGCCTATAACGACTCCAAATGTATGAGGGGTCTGGCCGTCATTTTCATCACTCCGGTCATCTCTTTGATGGTGAACACACTGCCAAGGATTGCCGACGTGGAGCAGGAATCGTTTCCCAGAATAGGGACGAAGGCCACTCGGGTATTGGTTAAAGCTTGTTCTCCAGTATGTTTGTCTTCTCTTTCTAGGTGGTTAAGGTTATATCCATATAGGGAGGATGCTGTTGCTGATTAGGTGATCTCAGAACTTGCGCTCCTCCAGGGATTTTCCGGGGGAGTTGAGGGATAAAGTAGATGCGGAGCTTTTGCGTGGGAGGATGGAGGGCCCCTTTCCCCGTCCTCCTTAACATAACCTTTGCATATCCCTAGTGGGAGTGGTCCCCAAGAATGTCCTGGGTAATTTCTGTTTGATACAACATCTATCCCATCCCCAGGGCAGTTTCGGAAATGACGCCATACCTGAAAGTTGTTGCAGGGTTGTGTATCAATCTTTTGACGATACTTTAGGCTTAGTTTGCAGTTTTGGACGTGGCATTTTGATGGCGAAACTGGACATAGAATCTGCATTTCGTTTGTTGCCGATGCATCCTGAAGCCATGCAATACATGGGTTTTCGACTGGATTCAGGTTACTTTGTAGATTAATGTTTGCCTATGGGTTGCGCGGTTTCCTGTGCCTATTTTGAGAAATTCTGCTCCTTTCTTCAATGGTGTCTTCATGCCGGTATAGGTCAGATGGGCATAGCACACTATCCGGATGATTTTCTCTTCATAGATCCAGGAGAGAGCGAGGTTTGCTCAGATCTCCTTTTTTCTGTGCAGGCGTTTAAAGTTTTAGGTGTGCCTATTGCCCATGAGAAGACGGAAGGTCCGGTGTCTTGTTTATCATATTTAGGAATAGAGATAGACACGGCGGCAGGTTGTTGTAGATTACCACGTGATAAAGTTGGAACTTATTGCAGTTTGCTTAGCAGCGGACTCAGTTAGGTTACGCAGAGTTCAATCACTTGTAGGTAGGGGTGTGCACCGGCCACTTTTCGTGTTTTGTGTTTTGGTTTTGGATCTGGATCTTTCTTCGTGTTTTGGATCTGGATTGGTTTTGCCAAAACCACCCTTCCGTGTTTTGGGTTCTGGGTTTTGTGTTTTGGATCTGTATTTTTTTGAAAAAAAGCATAAAAACAGCTAAAATCACAGAATTTGTAGGTTTTTCTGCTCCTATGCTATTATTAACCTCAATAACCTTAATTTCCACTCATTTCCAGTCTATTCTGAACACCTCACACCTCACAATAGTGTTTTTATGTCCAAAAGGTTGCACCGAGGTAGCTGGATGACTATGCTAAGCGACACGAGTGGGCGGCACAAACACGTGACCCATCTAGGAGTGACACTGCAGTGGCAGGCAGGATGGCAGTTAGAAAAACTAGGCCCCAAACTGTACATAATGCAAAGAAAAAAAGAGGTGCAAGATGGAATTGTCCTTGGGCCCTCCCACCCACCCTTATGTTGTATAAACAGGACATGCACACTTTAACAAATCAATCATTTCAGCGCCAGGGTCTGCCACACAACTGTGGCTGAAATGATTGGTTCGTTTGGGCCCCCACAAAACAAGCTGGCAATTAATGTGTCCCTGCACAAACTGGCTCTACGGAGGCAAGATGTCATCCTCATCCTCCTCATCCACCGATTCCTCACCCTCTTCAGTGTGTACATCCTCATCCTCACAAAGTATTAACTCGTCCCCACTTGAATCCACCACCACAGGTCCCTCTGTACCTTCTGGAGGCTGGTCTCCCTGGAAGAGCTGATAATTCATTTTGATGAACATCATCTTCTCCACATTCTGTGGAAGCAACCTCCTACGCCTTACGCTGACAAGGTTCCCGGCTGCACTAAACACTCTTTCGGAGTACACACTGGAGGGGGGGCAACTCAGGTAAAATAGAGCCAGTTTGTACAGGGGCCTCCAAATTGCCTCTTTATCCTGCCAGTACAGGTATGGACTGTCTGACATGCCTACTTGGATGCTGTCACCGATGTAATCCTCCACCATTCTGTCAATGGTGACAGTATCATATGCAGTGACAGTAGACATGTCAGAAATTGTTGCCAGGTCCTTCAGTCCGGACCAGATGTCCAAACTTGGTCCTGCCTGCCCTGCATCACCGCCAGCGGGTTGCTTAGGATACCTAAGTTTTTTCCTGGCAGCCCCAGTTGCGGGAGAAAATGAAGAAGGAGCCGTTGACGTGTCACGTTCCGCTTCAGCTGACAGTGTGTTCACCAGCAGGTCTTTGCACCTCTGCAGGCTTGTGTCGGCCGGAAAGAGAGACACCACATAGGCTTTAAACCTAGGATCGAGCACGGTGGCCAAAATGTAGTGGTCTGATTTCAACAGATTGACCACCCTGGAATCCTGGCAAAGCGAATGAAGGGCTTCATCCACAAGTCCCACATGCCGAGCGGAATCGCTCCGTCTTAGCTCCTCCTTCACTTTCTCCAGCTGCTTCTGCAAAAGCCTGATGAGGGGAATGACCTGACTCAAGCTGGCAGTGTCTGAACTGACTTCACGTGTGGCAAGTTCGAAGGGCTGAAGAACCTTGCACAACACGGAAATCATTCTCCACTGCGCTTGAGTCAGGTGCATACCCCCTCCTTTGCCTATGTCATAGGTGGATGTATAGGCTTGTATGGCCTTTTGCTGCTCCTCCATCCTCTGAAGCATATAGAGGGTTGAGTTCCACCGCGTCACAACCTCTTGCTTCAGGTGATGGTGGGGCAGGTTCAAGAGTGTTTGCTGGCGCTCCAGTCTTCGGCACGCAGTCGCTGAATGGCGAAAGTGGCCAGAAATTTTTCGGGCCACCCAAAGCGTCTCCTGCACGCCCCTGTCGCTTTTCAGAAAATTCTGCACCACCAAGTTTATTGTGTGAGCAAAACATGGGACGTGCTGGAATTTGCCCAGATGTAATGCCCGCACAATATTGGTGGCGTTGTCAGATATCACAAATCCCCAGGAGAGTCTAAGTGGGGTAAGCCACTGGGCGATGATTTCCCTCAGTTTCTCTAAGAGGTTGTCGGCGGTGTGCCTCTTACTGAAACCGGTGATACACAGCGTAGCCTGCCTTGTAACGAGCTGGCGTTTCTGAGATGCTGCTACTGGTGACGCTGCTGCTGTTGCTGCGTAAGGTGATACATCTACCCAGTGGGCTGTCACAGTCATATAGTCCTTAGTCTGCCCTGTTCCACTTGTCCACATGTCCGTGGTTAAGTGGACATTGTGTACAACGGCATTTTTCAGGACACTGAGGACACTTTTTCTGACGTTTCTGTACAGTCTCGGTATCGCCTGCCTAGTGAAGTGGAATCTAGACGGGATTTGGAACCGGGGACACACTACCTCCATCAATTGTCTAAATCCCACTGCACTAATGGCGGATACCGGACGCACGTCTAACACCAACATAGCAGTCAAGGCCTCAGTTATACGTTTTGCTTCAGGATGACTGCTGTCGCACTTCATCCTCCTCGCTAAGGACTGTTGGAGGGTCAATTGTTTAGTAAAAGTAGTGGTGTTCCTACTTCCTCTCTGGGATGATGAACGACTCCCAGCAGCAGCAGCAACAGCAGCAGCGGCAGCAGTAGGCGTAGCAATGCAGGATCCTCCGGAGGAATCCCGGATAGGAGAGTCAGTCATGCCAGTGATATGGCCTGCAGGACTACTTCCGATCCTGACTAAGGAGGAAATTGACGAGGAGGGAGTTGACGGTGTGGTTTGCAGGCGCTTGGATACAACAGGACAACGGGATTTAGGTGTCCCTGGACTGCTTACGGTCTGAGCCAAAGTTTCTGAACTTGACAGTAACTTTTTATGAACGCGCTGCAGGTGCCGTATAAGGGAGGATGTTCCTAGGTGGTTGACGTCCCTACCCCTACTTATTTCACCTTTACATATGGTACATATGGCAAGACAGTTGTTGTCCGGATTTGGATAGAAATATTGCCAGACCAAAGAGGTGGAATGTTTGGTCTTCTGCCCAGGCATGACCGTGATGGGCTTTTTCATCCCACGGACAACAACTGTCTCCCCCGGAGCCTGATTTAAACAAACCACATCACCATCAGAATCCTCCTCGCCAACTTCCTCCTCAGCGCCAGCTACACCAGTATCCTCATCCTGTTGTACTTCAACAGTGACATCTTCAATTTGCATATCAGCAAGTGGACTGTGGGTGCTCCTTTCAGCACTTGCAGGGGGCGTGCAAATGGTGGAAAGAGCCACCTCTTCCCGTCCAGTGCTGGGAAGGTCAGGCATCGCAACCACCACCACACTTGGACTCTCTTTGGGGATTTGTGATATCTTCTTAGAAAGCACAGTTCTTCGCTGTGCTTTTGCCAGCTTAACTCTTTTGATTTTTTTAGTGGGAGGAGTGCTTCCATCGTCATGTGAAGCTGAACCACTAGTCATGAACATACTAGGGATCGACCTTAGCCGTTCCTTGCCACTCCGTGTCGTAAATGGCATATTGGCAAGTTTACGTTTCTCTTCAGCTGATTTAAATGTCTTTTTCAAGGTCATTTTCCTGAACTTTGCCATTTGGGATTGTATGTGCCCTCTACTATGACATTGGGCATCGGCCTTGGCAGACGACGTTGATGGCATGTTATCGTCTATGTCATGACTAGTGGCAGCAGCTTCAGCACTAGGAGGAAGTGGTTCTTGATCTTTCTCTATTTTATTTTTATCGGAGAAAGTTTGGTCCTCCATTTATGTTATATCGATTTGATATATACGTGCGGCTAAACACAGAAAATAAATTTTTTTTTGGTTCGGACTGGAGTGTACTTTGTGGGTTACAGCACCCTTTAACGGTCAAGCCAGCTGGCCCTTTACTTATGACACAGGCGCACTCTTGGCACTACTTTGTTGATGCACATGCGGCTACTGCGCACACAATTCACAAACACAGAAAATAATTTTTTTTGGTTTGGACTGGAGTGTACTTTGGGGGTTACAGCACCCTTTAACGGTCAAGCCAGCCGGCCCTTTACTTATGACACAGGCGCACGCTTGGCACTACTTTGTTGATGCACGTGCGGCTACTGCGCACACAATTCACAAACACAGAAAATAATTTTTTTTTAGGTTTGGACTGGAGTGTACTTTCGGGGGTTACAGCACCCTTAACGGTCAAGCCAGCCGGCCCTTTACTTATGACACAGGCGCACGCTTGGCACTACTTTGTTGATGCACGTGCGGCTACTGCGCACACAATTAACAAACACAGAAAATAATTTTTTTTTGGTTTGGACTGGAGTGTACTTTCGGGGGTTACAGCACCCTTTAACGGTCAAGCCAGCCGGCCCTTTACTTATGACACAGGCGCACGCTTGGCACTACTTTGTTGATGCACGTGCGGCTACTGCGCACACAATTCACAAACACAGAAAATAATTTTTTTTTAGGTTTGGACTGGAGTGTACTTTCGGGGGTTACAGCACCCTTAACGGTCAAGCCAGCCGGCCCTTTACTTATGACACAGGCGCACGCTTGGCACTACTTTGTTGATGCACGTGCGGCTACTGCGCACACAATTCACAAACACAGAAAATAATTTTTTTTTTGGTTTGGACTGGAGTGTACTTTCGGGGGTTACAGCACCCTTAACGGTCAAGCCAGCCGGCCCTTTACTTATGACACAGGCGCACGCTTGGCACTACTTTGTTGATGCACGTGCGGCTACTGCGCACACAATTCACAAACACAGAAAATATATTATTTTTTTAGCACTTGGGGGGAGCACCCCTGATGGACAGAGCACCCCCTGGACAACACTACAGCACCCCTTTAGGACTGGGACACTGCACAGGACTTTGGAACTGACTGCACAACACAGTCCAGCCAGCCCCTATGGACTTTGAAGTAGTGGACACAGCCCCTATTAACAACAGCAGCACAGCACAACACAGCCAGCCCCTATGGACTTTGAAGTAGTGGACAACAGCAGCACTACACTACACTACACTACACAGCACTAACTCCCACCCTCCCTCTTCACTGTCCACAGCCGAGTGAGAAAATGGCGCCGACGCGGGTATCTTATATAGGATCCAAAACCCGCGAGACTCGGAAGGCGGGATGATGACGTTTTGCCTCGATGTCAGATCCGAGTCAGGCGGGAAAAGTCGAGCCTGACTCGGATCGGACTCGGATCGGGGGGGCTCGGGGGGGTTCGGATTTCAGAAATCCGAACCCGCTCACCCCTACTTGTAGGTTTCTTAAATTTTGCTTGTCGGATCATTCCCATGGGTAGGGTGTTTTGCAGAAAATTGGAGAGGGCCACAGTCGGGTCGACACGACCGCGTCAGCATGTTCGCCTGTCAGCGGAGATCAAGGAGGATCTTCGAAATTGGAGAAGGTTCATGTTACACTTCAATGGCGAACGTATTTGGCCATCACCTCCCTTGGTGAACAACATTCTACAACTTCTTACTGATGCGGCCGGGTCGTCTGGTTTTGGGGCCTTCTTCAGTGGGGAATGGTGTGCTGCTCCATGGCCACTTGATTGGCGCGAGGAAGGCTTGATGTGTAACTTGCTGTTGTTTCAGCTGTTCCCAATTGTCGTAGCGGTTGAACTCTGGTCCGTGCGACTGAGTAACTGCCATGTGGTATTTTGGTGCGACAATCAGGGTGTGGTTCATGCCATCAACAACCAATGTTCCTCCCCACCTTTTGTATTGCGTATGCTTTGTCATTTACTTTTGCGCTGCCTCGAGGCCAATATCAGATTTAGAGCTAGACATGTACCAGGTGTATTTAATGAGATTGCTGATGCTTTGTCTCATTTTCAATTTGCTCATTTCTGAGCACTTGTCCCGTCGGCTTCTGACGTTGCTTTGGTGTGCCCCTCGATTGCGTGGCAGATCATCAGGCCGGCTAAGGAGGTTTGGCGTTACAATCGCTAGCCCCATCGACTTTCAAGGCTTACTCGGCCGCTTGGCAGGATTGGAGCGCACATGGTGCACTTGTTTCTTTTTGCTGTCTTAGACGAAATGCAGTCAGGAAGTCGACGGACCTAATCCTGACAGCCAGCTTCTTGACTGACAAATGTCTATTGTTTGCTCAATGATTCTCAGAGTAACAGTAATTTGCTCAATCAACCCACAAAAAAAGTCTTTGCTCACTCACTGTTGGAGCTTTTCTAAAAGTGGTGACTTTACTAAATCCAACTAACCCTAAAGTGACCGATCATAGTTTTTTTTGTTTTAGCTCACAACCCAATATCTTCATTTCATGTTGCATTATTCTGCGCACGTTATGTGCGCTGATACCGCTTCTCCCCGATGCATGATCGGGGGTCAAGGTGTGCATATGTGCCCCTGTCATTATCGGCGCTGCTATCTACAAGATAGCAGCACCGATATACAAGATAGCAGCGCTGATAGCCTGGGCCATGTATGAACGGTCATACCGCACTACCGTTCACCTGGCTGTAGCTGACGCTATCGACAGCTACTGTCTGGCGCTAGCCTATCCCCACAGCAGGGACAGCGCTGTCCTTGCTGGGGCTGCTACCAGCTCCAGGGCTGCACACTGGGATCTCACAATACTTGCGAGATCCCGCACATGCTCAGTGGAGCCGGCCGGGACAGAGACACAATGCATCAGCGCTAGGCTGATACGCTGTGGTCTCTAGCGGGTAGCGCCAGAGGGGGGGTTAATGCTCCCCCTCTCTGGCCGATGAGATGTTCTTACAATTCATTGGTAGTGCTTACTGCTTCGCCTCGGTAAAGAAGAGAAGCGGGAAGTGTTATAGCGGCACGTTAAGTGCCGCTATCATACATCTACCCCATTATGTTATACATTTCAGTGCACATTGTTTTATGTTTTCTTTTTGAGTAAATTGTTATTTCTTTGACCTATTGCACAATTCATTAATTAAAATGTTGAACCATTTAGATTTTTCATATTACATCTGTAGTCTTAAAAAATAAATAATTTAGGGTCAAACATCTCAAATTCATCCAAGACAGTACATAGATCTTACATATAATGACAGAAAGATGACTATATAATTTACAAACTCAAATATAGATATTATTTTATAACTTGATGTTGCAATTATAACAGTTATTTATTACGCTGCAGCTGTAGCTCTGAGTCTATATCAGTCCCAGATAATGTATATAAGCTGCTGGTGACTGTATAATCCCCTGTACAGAGGACCTGCAGGGCTGTCGGTGACTATATAGAATGAGAAGATCCTGTGTATGTCATGGACTGGTCTCCTGTACACTCTGCCTCCTATTTGCTGTTACTTACCCTGCCGGTAACATGTTATGGACATATAATACAGGACTCAGCCATTCAGTGTAACCTGGCTGCACAGAAATCTATGTTTGAGTATAAATATTACCAAGATGGAGACATCATTATCGGGGGATTAATATCTGCTCATTCCAGAACTTTAGAGTATGCAAAAATCAGGCGTACATCTATATTATTCACTATATGCGGATAGTAAGTTTTCTTTGTAACATTTAATTTGTATTGGACAGTTAAAATTTATCTCATTTAATAATATGTTACTGTTTGCAGGGTACATATCGCATGTTTGTTATCTAAGGAGAAGTGATTGAAATAGGAAAATACATTTTATACCTGACATGCATTCAATTACATACATGTACTAAGAGACACCACAAGATGTGTACAGCTACTGCCAGGGATTTCTCCAGCTGTGACTGAAGATGTGACAGTTCTATAGAGGCTTAGGGGTAAATTTACTAAGATGGGAGTTCTATTTAAGAACTGATCTTGCCCGCAGCAACCAATCAGATTCTACTTCTCATTTATCTAACACTTTCTAGAAGATAATACCTAGAATCTGATTGGTTGCTATGGGCAACATCACCGCTCAAAAAACCTCCCATCTTAGTAAATTTACCCCTTATGGTGTAAATAACAGGTTATAGTGTCACACATTGCAGTATATATCACACACACTGTGTAACACACACTGTATAATGATCACTGACAGGTATATATGATGAGACATTAGCAGGGAACATCGGTGCAGACTGATAGATCTGGAGTGAGTATTACACTATAATGACTGTGGTCTGTACATGAGAGGGTTATGGTGTAATAACAGGAGATAGTGTCACACATTGCTGTATATATCACACACACTGTGTAACACACATTGTATAATGATCAGTGACAGGTATATATGATGAGACATTAGCAGGGAACATCGGTGCAGTCTGATAGATCTGGAGTGAGTATTACACTATAATGACTGTGGTCTGTACATGAGAGGGTTATGGTGTAATAACAGGTGATAGTGTCACACATTGCTGTATATATCACACACGCTGTGTAACACACATTGTATAATGATCAGTGACAGGTATATATGATGAGACATTAGCAGGGAACATCGGTGCAGCCTGATAGATCTGGAGTAAGTATCAGACTATAATGACTGTGGTCTGTACATGAGAGGATTATGGTGTAATAACAGGTGATAGAGTCACACATTGCTGTATATATCACACACACTGTGTAACACACACTGTATAATGATCAGTGACAGGTATATATGATGAGACATTAGCAGGGAACATCGGTGCAGCCTGATAGATCTGGAGTAAGTATCAGACTATAATAACTGTGGTCTGTACATGAGAGGGTTATGGTGTAATAACAGGTGATAGTGTTACACATTGCTGTAAATAACACACATTGTATAATGATCAGAAACATGTATATATGATGAGACATTAGCAGGGAACATCGGTGCAGCCTGATAGATATGGAGTGAGTATTACACTATAATGACTGTGGTCTGTACATGAGAGGGTTATGGTGTAATAACAGGTGATAGTGTCACACATTACTGTATATATCACACACGCTGTGTAACACATACTGTATAATGATCAGTGACAGGTATATATGATGAGACATTAGCAGGGAACATCGGTGCAGCCTGATAGATCTGGAGTAAGTATCAGACTATAATGACTGTGGTCTGTACATGAGAGGATTATGGTGTAATAACAGGTGATAGAGTCACACATTGCTGTATATATCACACACACTGTGTAACACACACTGTATAATGATCATTGACAGGTATATATGATGAGACATTAGCAGGGAACATCGGTGCAGCCTGATAGATCTGGAGTAAGTATCAGACTATAATAACTGTGGTCTGTACATGAGAGGGTTATGGTGTAATAACAGGTGATAGTGTTACACATTGCTGTAAATAACACACATTGTATAATGATCAGAAACATGTATATATGATGAGACATTAGCAGGGAACATCGGTGCAGCCTGATAGATATGGAGTGAGTATTACACTATAATGACTGTGGTCTGTACATGAGAGGGTTATGGTGTAATAACAGGTGATAGTGTCACACATTACTGTATATATCACACACGCTGTGTAACACACACTGTATAATGATCAGTGACAGGTATATATGATGAGACATTAGTAGGGAACATTGGTGCAGCCTGATAGATCTGGAGTGAGTATTACACTATAGTGACTGTGGTCTGTACATGAGAGGGTTATGGTGTAATAACAGGTGATAGTGTCACACATTGCTGTATATGTCACACACGCTGTGTAACACATACTGTATAATGATCAGTGACAGGTATATATGATGAGACATTAGCAGGGAACATCGGTGCAGCCTGATAGATCTGGAGTAAGTATCAGACTATAATGACTGTGGTCTGTACATGAGAGGATTATGGTGTAATAACAGGTGATAGAGTCACACATTGCTGTATATATCACACACACTGTGTAACACACACTGTATAATGATCATTGACAGGTATATATGATGAGACATTAGCAGGGAACATCGGTGCAGCCTGATAGATCTGGAGTAAGTATCAGACTATAATAACTGTGGTCTGTACATGAGAGGGTTATGGTGTAATAACAGGTGATAGTGTTACACATTGCTGTAAATAACACACATTGTATAATGATCAGAAACATGTATATATGATGAGACATTAGCAGGGAACATCGGTGCAGCCTGATAGATATGGAGTGAGTATTACACTATAATGACTGTGGTCTGTACATGAGAGGGTTATGGTGTAATAACAGGTGATAGTGTCACACATTACTGTATATATCACACACGCTGTGTAACACACACTGTATAATGATCAGTGACAGGTATATATGATGAGACATTAGTAGGGAACATTGGTGCAGCCTGATAGATCTGGAGTGAGTATTACACTATAGTGACTGTGGTCTGTACATGAGAGGGTTATGGTGTAATAACAGGTGATAGTGTCACACATTGCTGTATATGTCACACACGCTGTGTAACACACATTGTATAATGATCAGTGACAGGTATATATGATGAGACATTAGCAGGGAACATTGGTGCAGCCTGATAGATCTGGAGTGAGTATTACACTATAATGACTGTGGTCTGTACATGAGAGGGTTATGGTGTAATAACAGGTGATAGTGTCACACATTACTGTATATATCACACACGCTGTGTAACACACAGTGTATAATGATCAGTGACAGGTATATATGATGAGACATTAGCAGGGAACATCGGTGTTCTCACTGATCCCGTCCGCCCTTCTCTGTTTATTTATACACAGATACAGGTATCAAGAATCTTTTAGATCCATGCCTGCATCTGTCTGCTGCTACCTCCCCCAGGTCCTGCCGCCTGCCCCACCACTGCTGCTAACACCCCTGGGTTCCGGCCAGGGGTGCCGAGAGGGGGGGGAGCGGGTAAAATTTACACGGGCCCAAACCTCCAGAGGCACCCCCCTTCCTTACCTCCCCCCCTCGCAGCATCCCAGCACACAGCATGTGCTGGCTGTGTGCTGGGATGCAGTGGGAGAACGCTCGAGGCTGCTAGGTAGCAGCCATAGCAATTTCCTATGCCTAAGAGGGGAAGCGATCACACTGAACATGCCCTCCCAGGCTTTGCGTCAGGTTGAGTGGCTCATAGCACCTCCTCCACGTCGTGCAGCACCGCTTTGCGGCACTTTAAAATTATTATTATTTTTTTTTTTTAAGAGGGTGTGGCTATGACTCCCACCATTAGGCCATGCCCCCTCTTTACCGGGGCCCGTCGGCGCTCTCTACGCCCCTGGTTCCTACCATAGCTTATGGGTGCTTCCTTCCCTTGAGCCCACTGCCCGCACTGACCTGCCATCTTGGTGCACCCAAGTGAAGCCACTGTAAGGGCACCTGATGGAGGCTCCTGCTAAGGCTGGGTATCAAGTTGAAACTTCCTAACTCTGTAATGGCGGATTTGTGATGTAATAGTTTATACACTTTAACTTTTCAATAACCTAAACCCCAAAAACCACCTATTGTTGAACAATAGCTACCTAATATAACAAAGCCCAAGTCTAAATGTGCCCCCTACCCTGAATTATGCCTTCCCAAAAATCCCCCATAGAGAGCAGCAGAAAAGTGGTCCTAAATGAGTGTCAGAAAAACCTGACAGTTGGAAATTTAGATAACTCCAAAGTCCTCATTTTTTATGTTTTTGCCCTAAAATTTGGCTTGCAGCACTGAGCGACAGTTCTACCAGCCACTCCCAAATTTAACTCCGTACCTCCATTGGTTTGAGGTGTAGCTCCTTTAAACCATATGCCTCCCCTCAGGATTGCTCTATGCGAAAATTCCATTTTTTGTCGAGGGGACCCCTACTTCATTTGTCCCCTGTATTTTGGCAAACAGGACTGGCTCTAATTAGCCAGGTGCTGGTTGTTCTTTATACTGGGAACCCCTACATTGTTTGTCCCCTGTATTTAGTACAAGCAGTACTGGGGTTCCAAAGCCCGATGCTGGTTGTGCTGTGGGGGTACGTCATTTTTTTTTATATATATATCACATTCATTTTTTAAAACAATGAAGAGCTCACTGATAGGTCCATGCATCTGTATCTTATTGATATGAGTTACTGTGCTGCATGCCCAGCACCATGAGTCCCTTTGTCACCCACTGATGCTTCTGTGCATGGCTCTGTTGCTGCCACTGCTCTTCACCCTGCTGCTGCCACTGCACCACACACCTGCAGCCTGCCCCCACAGCCATCTCCCTCTGCACCCTTAAAACACCTCTTGTGTGCTGTCTTCTCCTCCACCTGTGTTAGTTTACCTATTTGTTGTCCTTCTGCCCTGCAGGTGGCCCGTTTGCCCCTCCAAACCCTAATAGTTAATACATTTAAAAAAAACAATGAAATTCCATATACAAGAAACTTTACATATTCACATGTACCATTAAGTCTGCTTAGACATGATCTGAAATTTCACAAAACCTACTGAATTTGTGCCACTCAAACTAAAAAAAGCAATGAAATTACAATCATTAAGGCTGACGCCTTAATGGACATGTTCCTTGTGCAATACAGATATGGTATGCCATCACATCCTGTGGTTAACTGCAGATTCAGCACTCTCACACAGTGAGATTGCTGTAACTCACAAAATGGTGGAGCTGCTAATTCACATAATTGTGTGCTCATTGGAATACACACATGCAGTCTATGCAACTGAGGTCTGAGCAGAAGATTGTTAGACAAGAGCTGAAAAGGATTGAGGATATGTTAGCATACTGGTTTTTACTGTTTGGCTGTTGGTTGATGACAGCCTTATTGCTGGGTAAGTTACTACAGTTGTGAGCTCAGTCAGCTGGTTCTATGGGCCAATTATATAGCTTTGGGGAGTGGTTAGATGAGGATTATATATGGGGTCATATGCATGGGATCAGCATCTTTGCAGGATTTACGTAAAGCATTGGATGAGTATAATTGCCCTGTCTTTTTGTCATAACCCTGTAGCTCCTTTTATCTCTTTTCCTCACTGCTTAATTATTCTATTATTTCCTGCAGGATGCCCCATCCCCATCACTCTGCTCCCCCCTATGGCTGGTAGAATTCGCCATACCCCTTAGCACTTTTCTGGCATGTCCTTCCACCCCCCCTCCTTGTGCCTTCCCCATGTCCCCCCTTATCCTCCATTCTCCGCAACTGGCCAGGCACTTACTGTGTCTGCCCCAGCCAGTTACTGTGTCTTGCTGTATAATTCCCATGAGCAGAGTTTTCTGTAGGAAGTTGGAGAGGGCCACAGCCGGGTCGAGCCGGCCATATCATCATGTACATTTGTTGGCGGAGATTAAATATGATCTTTGTATTTGGGCCAATTTTTTTGTTTGATTCAATTGTGAATGGATTTGGCCGGCTCCTCTGGTAGCAAATGGGTAATTGCAGCTTTTTACTGATGCGGCTGGATCGTCTGGTTTTGGTGCCTTTTTCAATGGGGAATGGTCTGCTGCCTCTTGGCCTCCTGTTTGGTGTGAGGAGGGTCTGACAAGTAATTTTGTAATTTGTTGCTGTTGGATCCAGGGCCGGATTAAAGGGGGGCAATGGGGTGGTCGTTCCCGGGTCCCCCACACACAGAGGGGCCCCCACCTCTAGAGCACACAGGGGAGGTTTCTGAGTAGCTAGGCCCGACGATGGATCTATTCCCCCTGCTACTACTACCATGGCCAAAGGGTCCAGAGCCAATATGGCTAGCCCCCCAAATGACCTGCAAATTGCGGCATTATGGTGTGAGGGGCAGGGCCTAAGGATGTGAGCAGCAGCTGCATAAAAAGTAAGTGTGTAAATGTACTGAATTTATGTGTGTATGTGTTATTGTATATACAGTGTGTGTATACTGTGTATGTGTTAGTGTATATGTATATGTATGTGTTAATTTGCATATATGTGTTAGTGTGTGTGTATACTGTGTGTGTATGTTAGTGTGTATGTATGTGTACATGTTACTGTATATACAGTGTGTTAGTGTGTGTATACTGTGTATGTGTTAGTGTATATGTGTATGTATGTGTTATTTTGTACATATGTGTTAGTGTGTTTGTATACTGTGTGTATGTTAGTGTGTATGTATGTGTTTGTGTGTGTATACTGTATATGTATGTTAGTGTATATACATTTGCTACATATATTTTACATATATTTGTGTGTGTGTCTTTAATACACATGTGTATAAATAAAAAAAAATATATAGAAGCCCCCCCAGAAAATCCTGTATTTGCCCCTGCCCATACAGGGTCGGGGTGACCCTGCGGAGAGTAGGTGTCCAGTGTCCCCTGTTCCCAGATGGGGGCTGAGCTGCCGCTGATCTGTGTTCTGAATGCACAGTTAGCACAGTCAGCGCTGTCGCATAGAGCACAGAGCGGCTCCTGAGTCCCCTCACCAGCATTACATGATATATCCTATCCGCGACGCTGATTACTGATGTCGGGCTTCAGTAGCCGCTCTGCACTCTGTGCTCTGACTGTGCTGCTGCATTCACAACACAGAGCCAGAAGGTTAGTAATCAGGGTGGGTGGGGGTAGGCTTTGTGTGGAGGGGGAAGGGGGTAGGCTCCATGTGGCTAAGTGGGGGCCCCTGCAACTTAGTTGCCCCAGGAACCCCACAAGCCTTAATACAGCCCTGGTTGGAACTGTTCCCAATTGTTGTTGCAATGGAACTCTGGTCTGTGCGACTGAGTAACTGGCATGTGATATTTTGTTGCGACAATCTAGGAGTGGCTCATGCCATCAACAACCAGCGATCGTTAATGTTGCGGTTACTCCATCATTTAATTTTGTGCTGTTTGTAAGCAAATATTAGATTTCAAGCCCACCATTTTCCAGGTGTTAATGAGATCACAGGCGCAATGTATCATTTTCAATTTGCGCGTTTTCGAGCGCTTGCATCATCGGCTTCTGATGTTGGTTTGATGTGTCCCCATTTGTGTGGCAGATCATCAGGATAGCTTAGACCATTGTGACCATCGGGGCTTGCTACGAGACCCTAAGTTTGGGTCTCGGCAACCGCAAGCCCCAGGGAGCTTCCTGCTCTGCTCGAGCAGGAAGGTCAGCACTGACATCACTGCTGATGTCAGTGCGGCCACCCTCAAAATGGCAAGCGTTCCATCAGGAACGCCTCTGTTTGTGTATCCACACCCCTGCCCCGCCTACAAAAAACGGGCCGAGCTGTCGATCAATATCGACAGCCAGCCCTTTTGTAGTGAGCTCCGGAGCGAGAGAGTTTCTCTCTCGCTACGGGGCTTGCGCACGCGCAGTGTGGTTGCTGCACGTGTGCAGGACCAAAACATTGACCCAGTTGTGAGCATGCAGCGCTTGCGACCGGGTCTGAATGTGGTCCATTGTGCTTAGAGATTTGGCAGTGCTCTGCAAACTCTGCTTCTCTAAAACGGACCAGATGGTAGGAGTAGATGAGTTACTCTTGCCCAGAATCAAGATGGGGCTCTTTGTCCAGTTTGTTTGGCAGCTCATTATATGAGATTGTGCCCAGTTGGGGGGTCTCAGTGTTGATACATGCAGATTTAGCACCTCTCATGAAGTTTCAGTTTGCTGAGGTATTTAACGAGGTTTAGTGCAGTTAGGTGTGGATCCTACAGCTTACAGCACCCATTCATTTCGAATTGGGGTGGCTACTTGCACAGCACTTGCAGGGTTGTCTCCTGCGGCCATTCAGAAGGTAGGGCACTGGAAGTCAGCGGCTTATAAGACATATGTTTTTTGCGATAAGTTGTAGGTAAGCATTTTGTAACAACCTGAAAACATTGTTTACCTGCCAATTGTTGAACGGCTAGCGTTCAACAATTGGGGGTGTGAAGGGATTTTTAAATTTTTCATCCCGGTAACCATGATCTCGCCCAATTTGGTTCACGGGTATGTTTTTTAGTTTTTATTCTTCACTCGGGTTCCTGTTTCCCCTGCTGCATCCCTGCTAGTTAGTTGTTATGTTTCATACATAAGTTGTTTTGGTATCATTTGGGTTTGGTGTGGTTCTCATGGCCAGGGTTTCTTCTTTTTCCACAGTGTTTGTGAAGGAAGATGGGCAGGTGTGGCTTGTGGGCCACTCTTATGTTTTTAGGGCTGAATGGCATGTTTCGTGTCAGAGTGCTGGTTTGTCATTAGGTCGGAAGGTGCGTTGGATTAGTGTGAGAGGTTTATGGCTTGAATCTGTTATCGCGTTGCTTGATTCATCTGTGACCAAATGGGGTGTGTCTGAGTGATTGGAATTACATGTTGGTGGGAACGATGTAGGTCATTTGAAAGGGGTTGAGTTGATTGTTTGTTTGTGTGAGGTGTTGGATACAGTTCATGTGCGATGGCCAACTGTGCAGATTGTTTGGTCGGAGATAATGCCTTGCTTGATGTGGTGAGGGGCACAAAAGTTTGGTGCTTTAGACAGGTCACGGAAGAATCATGGCTTTTTGGTGGGTGATCTTGTTCGTTTCTTTCGACCTGACGGTGTGCATTTGAATGGCTTGGGTATGAGTCTGTTCAGGATTTGTTTTCTTTTCTAAGATAGTTTGTTTGGGTGGCGGGCCAGTCTTTTTTAGGGCCTGGCTTTGGCAGGAGTACGCTGCAGCTCAGTGGATTTATGTGGTGCAAGATAACCTTGTGGTGGCACTTGCCCTCGATGTCCATGGTGAATTTGTCCTGCTTTGTGCTAGGGGACCCGGGCGCTTTTGTATGAAAGCACCTTGGATTGGCCCAGGAGGGCAGTGAGACCCTCGCAGCGTTAGTGCGTCTAGAAGGGGCAACGTGTTAGTCATCCCCTGAGTATTTGAGCAAGGTGAAAACTGGAACTGAGCCTGCAGCGTCTCTTTGCCACCCTGATTAGTTTAATTAATTTAATTATAAATAGAAAGCTGTGACCTTGTAGACAAGCTCTGGTGTATGTGTCTTTATTTGTAGTTTAAGTTAAGTAAGCTAATCAAGGATGTTAATGGTTCGGAGGTAATAAACCAATGTAGATCTTATGTTAGTAGAAAGCTGAATAGGATTGAGGATATGTAAGAATACTGTTTTTTACAGATTGGTTGTTGGTTGATGACAGCCTTGTTGCTGGGTAAGTTACTATTGTGATGAGTTTGGTCAGCTGGTTCCATGGGACAATTATATAGCTTGGGGGAGTGGTTATATTAAGATTATATATGGGGATATTTGCATGGGATCAGCCTCTTTGCAGGAATTTCGTAACCCACCATCCCTCCCATTATATTTTGTTGTCTATTAACCTTGTTTTTTCCAATTTAGTGGAGGCACAGCTTGGCAGGAGTACGCTGCATCTCAGTGGCTATATGTGGCAAAAGATAACTTTGCGGGGGCCCTTGCCCTCAATGTCTATGGTGAATTTGTCCTGCTTTGTGCTAGGGGACCCGGGCGCTTTTGTATGGAAGCACCTTGGATTGGCCCAGGAGGGCAGAGAGACCCTCGCAGCGTTAGTGCTTCTAGAAGGGGCGACGTGTTAGTCATCCCCTGAGTATTTGAGCAAGGTGAAAACTGGAACTGAGCCTGCAGCGTCTTTTTGCCACCCTGGTTAGTGTAATTAATTTACTTATAAATAAAAAGCTGTGACCTTGTAGACAAGCTCTGGTGTATGTGTCTTTATTTGTAGTTTTAGTTAAGTAAGCTAATCAAGGATGTTAATGGTTCGGAGGTAATAGACCAATGTAGATCTTAAGTGCTGCACAGATGTGATAAGAGTGGAGTGGATGGGGAAGAGACAGAGCTGTGTGGATGGGGACATATAGGCATGGAGAGGGGATGAAAATTAAGCAGCTAAAGTGGAAAAAAGCTAAAGTGATGCAGATGGGTGAAAAACAGTGTGTGAATGCAGGGGACACAGAGTGGCATGGTTTAGGAGAGCAGAGCGATGTGGATGGGGGTACAGAGTGGAATGGGTGGGGGTACAGAGTGGCATGGATGCAGTAAGACAGGGCAGTGTGAATGGGGAAAGACAGATTGGTGCGGATGAGGGAATACAGAATGGCACAATGGTAGAACACACATCAGTAGAGATTGGGGAAAACTGATAGGTATGGATAGGTGGGAAGGAAGATTCCCACAGTTGGGGGAGGGGGGACAGAGTGGTAGAGATACAGGAATATAGAGTGGCACAGATGAGGGGAAGACAGAGAGGTGTGATTAGGGGGGAGGTGGTGGTGCAGATGGAAGGAAACAGAGTGGCACATATGCAGTAAGACAGGGTGGTGTGAATGGGGAAAGACAGATTGTTGCGGATGAGGGCATAAAGAACTAGCACAGTTAGGAGACCACACAGCTGTAGGGATTGGGGAAGATAGAGCAGATAGTATACATGCATAGACAGAGTATGATAGTTTTATCAATTAGGGAGCTGAATGTTTATTCTAAATGAGATGGATGTATGGAGTGAGAAGGATGTTGGAACCAAGTGGGATTGTTGTGGTGAACGAATGGGAAGATTGTGGACACTGAGTGGGATGTTGGAGCAACATAGCTTACCAGATCTCAGTTGCATAGACTGCATGTGTGTACTCCAATGACCACATAATTCTGTGAATTAGCAGCTCCACCATTTTGTGAGTGACAGCAATCTCACTCTGTGAGAGTGTTGAATCTGCAGTTAACCACAGGGTGTGATGGCATACCATATCTGTATTGCGCAAGGAACATGTCCTTTAAGGCAGCAGCCTTAATGATCGTAATTGCATTTCTTTTTTTAAATTGAGTGGCACATATTCAGTAGGTTTTGTGAAAATTCAGAACATGACTAAGAGGCCTTAATGGGACATGTGAAACTGTAAGGTTTTTTTTATCCATCTATCTATCTATCTGTCTATATATGTATACTGTATATATATATATATATATATATATATATATATATACAATGTATATATATATATATATATATATATATATATATATATATATATATATATATATATATACATTGTATATATATATATATACATATATATATATATATATATATATATATATATAAAGGATATGCTGCATCCTGAGATTCTTCTAGTAACTGGCCGGGATTATTGCTTTATACTCCTTGACTTGTCCTCCTGGGCGGGTGCTGACTCTACAGGTTCTATCTGCTCAAATTTGAACATATGGGACAATATTAAGAAAGGTTACAATTTTACATTATTAAATAAAGCATGTTCTAATATATTTAACAGCATTAACATTGAACAGTACAGAAGCATCTTGGCATTTATCTTTGCTGTTGATGAAATAAACAAGGACCCAGACCTTCTCCCCAATGTTACTCTGGGTTATCATGTGTATGATACTTGTGGGGATACAAAGAAGACCTTAGGCTATGTCCTGCAGATATTGTCTGGAGAAAAGTAGGAAGCTCCTAATTATTCCTGTATGGAACACGGGGAAGTAGTTGGATTTGTCGGAGATTCTGGTTTCCATACAAGTCATGCGATGGCCCAGTTACTGAGTCTGTACCGGTACCCCCAGGTAAGTGGCTCCCAGTACTCTCACTATACACAGAGACACACATTGCCAGCCTGGGTCACTGTGATTTAGAGAGCTGAACACCACCAATGGAGCAGCTGTAACTTTACCTCTGAATGTATTTTTACTTTTAAACTAGAGATGAGCGTGTCCGGTTCTCAGAGGACCAGACCCACCAGAACTTCATGATCCCATGCAAGAAGTAAGCTAGGCTCGGGGTTTTTACCCACTGACGAGGATCTCAAAAAGAGGCAAAACGTCATCATGATATAACGGTGCCCGTGATCGGCGCCATTTTCACACCGGCAGTGGAGAGAGAAGCCAGCATACGTAGTTACTCAGTATGTGTGTCCAGTTGGGTCTTGGCCTGAAGGCTGCTGCTGTGTTGCCCATAAAGGGGCTTAGGCTGCAGTATATAAAGGGGGATTCCTTCAGTGGGTGCTGCAGCTGCTGTGTCACTTGTCCTGTCAATTAACTGTGGCTGCTGCTGTGTTGTTGTACTTTCCATCAGACTAGGGTTGCAGTCCATAAAGGGGTACTGTGTTGTCCAGGGGGGTGCTCTGTCAATTAGGGGTGCTCTTCCCCACTGTAAAAAAAAATAAAAGTACTTTTTTTCTTTTTTTGCGTTAGCATCTTAGATGCGCTATTATTGTTTGGTGAAAGTTTATCGTCCACGTATTTGTGACTCTGCAGGTGGTCTGTCTGCACTCGGCAGGGGTGCTTTGTTGTCCATAAAGAAGGGGTGCTGTCTGTGTTGTTCATCATGGGGCTGCTGCCTTATTCAGGGGTGCTCTTTACCAACAAAATGAAATACAAATAAAATTAATTTTATCAATCTTCAAAAAATAAAAAATATACTATATTTTTTGTGTGTGCGTTAGCAACTTAGCTGCGCTATTATTGTTTGGTGACACTGCCAACCAGACCGCAGCTTATCATCCAAGTATTTGTGACTCTGCAGGTGTTCTAGCAGCACCTCCACCAGCAAGGCCACCTCATTTCTAGTAGATGTATAAAAATAAAAAATCTCCTCTAGATCAAAGATGTCTTTTAGGAACTGAAGAACTTGATCCTAGATTGATCTTCCCTCATAAATTTTTGTAAAATTCAAAACATTAAAATAAATAAATTAAAAACTAATCAATCCTTCCGTACTTTTCCTGTCTCCAGTCCATAAACAAACATATTCCAACTCCGTCGGGCTTCTGACCTAGTTAAGGAATACATTCTTGGTTTCTAAACTTCCTAGGGGTCGTAAAGTTTATTAAACTGCCATCCTGTCTACCACTGCAATGCCACTTTGTGCCATGTTGGAAGCTGAACTGCCACATGTTATTCTGCCCACTGCTGTCACTACGCTAAGTTAGCTAGCTAGCTGGATGCAACCTTTTGGCCCTAAACTAGATTAAATCAATTTTGTGAGCAGTGAGGTGGTAAAAATTGACTGGAAATTACTGTAAATAAATGTTATTGAGGTTAATAATAATGTAGTAACAAAAACAGGCCCAAATTATGTGATTTTAGCTGTTTTTATGATTTTTGTAAGAAAAAATACAGATCCAAAATCAAAACACGCAAGGAGAATTATTGGCCAATCCAAATCCAGATCTAAAATACGAGGAGATACAGATCCAAAACCAAAACCAAAACATGAGGTACAGCGCACATCCCTACTTTAAACAACTGTCCATAATTTTCATGTATAAACAAATATCAGACATCACCAATATCTCTGTAGGTCCGGCTCAGTTATGTAACTGCTGGGAATTCATGCTCCAATATAAATGTCACATCATACATTATGCTGATAGAGTCATCCATACCATATAAATACAGTGTACTTGAATCTGTGACATTAGGAATAATGCCCAAATTGGTTACAAAGTAATATGTTTCCATTAATGAAAATTAGAATCTGGAATCCTCTCTTGTTCCAGGCTGGACCATGTAGTGGCCATAAATTCTCTGATCTGACTAATGTCGCCATATTCTGCACTGGGGTAACCTGAGGAGAGACTTTCACACTATGGCCCTGATTCAGAGCCGGACGCTCTGACCAGAGCGCTCGCTCTGAATCAGGGCCCACCTCCATTAAAATGGAGCATCCTCCTGGACGCTCGTATAGCTGTGGGTCACCACCCACAGCATATACGAGCGTCCAACAAGATGGTCGCGATGGTCTTGACCATCGCGACCATCTGACTTGCGAGTGAAACCCTGTGATCGGGTTTCTCAACCGCAAGGCCAGGAGTGATTTTGGCTCTATCAGAGCCACAATCACTCCCACTGACATCACTAGTGATGTCAGTGGGACCGGCTTCAGATGGTAGGTGTTCCCATAGGAACGCTTCCGTCTGGCAGGCACGCCCCCGGCACGCCCTCCAAAGGGGGCGTGCTGTCAATCAACATCTACAGCACGCCCCCTTTGATGCGAGACTCTGAGCGAAGGAAAGTCCTTCGCTCGCCGGGTCTCGTGCATGCGCACGATGGAGCTCCCTCCATCGTGCGCATGCACAGTGGGGAACATCGACCCACTTGCGAGCGTACTGCCGCTCATGAGTGGGTCTGAATGACCCCCAATAACTCCTAGTGGACTCTTGAAGTTAGTAACCATTTGATGTGTACAGATGGGGAAAATACTACAGTGAGGAAATCCTGGGAAGTTTAAGGCCTAATTTTTTTGGATGCAGCATCAGGTTTGCGGACATCTCTGAATTTGCACTTAGTATTTATATTAATGTTTAGGGCACACCCCTTCCAAAATTGAAATCTAAATCTGCCCCACTTGCCATAAAACATGGTTAGGCCAAGGTGCAGATTGCTCACTTTTATGTTTTTTGCTCTTTTTTTAAATTTGTTTTTAACTCTGGAATCCAAAAAGAGCACTGTAACAGAGAGCGGCAGTAACAAGGCATTGTATAATAAATGAAATAAATCCTGCAAATACAGTTGATAGACAATAAACAAGTGATAAAAAGTCAGCAGAAGAGATGAGCAAAGCTGCAAAATTTACCATAAACTGTGTTTAACACAGGTCCAGGTTCATCATTATGTAGAATGGTATTCGCTGTATCTGTATGCTCACATTGTTCAGGATTTATTGCCTATGAATAGAGGTGAGGTCATGGGGGGCAGCAATGTGGGCAAAATGTCATGGTCAAATAAATATCAGGAAAAAAAATGTCATCAGGTCATACACGTGCCTGGTCCCAGGGTTATACGTAAACAATGGAGATACCTGGGGTAAATGTACTAAAGGTCATTCTTTATAAATTAATTAAAAAATATATGTAAATTTGATCTGGGTCGGACTGGCCCACAGGGGTACAGGTGAAATCCCTGTTGGGCCCCACTTCTGGGCCCCACCTTCTCTTCAATGCACTTGAATGATTCATTGTTACTCTATGACAGAGTCAGTTAAATCATAGATCAGGAACATGCACTGTAGTATCCATGTTGTCTGCAGACTATGGGCTGATTCAGAGCATATTGTCACTGCTGCATTGCGTACAGAATCTCAGCTGTGATCGCTTTAGCGTGCATTTCTGATTCAGACCCGGTCACAAGCACTAAGCGCTCGCAACCGGGTCGATGTTGGCCCACAGTGCATGCACACGACGCTGCCGGCTCCATCAATCCGGGTCTCGCAACAAAGGGGGCGAGCTGTGGATGATGAGTGACAGCTCGCCCCCTTTGGTGGGTGGGCCGGGGGGGTGGCTGCCCAAACAGAGGCTTTCCGATGAGAAGGCCTGTCATTTGGGGGCGGCCCCACTGACATCACGAGTGATGTCAGTGGAGAGATTCCGGCTCTGTTAGAGCTGAAATCTCTCTGGAGCTTGCGGCCATGAGACCCTACCACAAGGGACTCTTAGCAAGCCCGATGGTCGCGATGGTCTTGACCATCGTGACCATCATCATGGCCGCTCGCTGTAGCTGTGGGTGGTCACCCACAGCTATGCGAGCGGCCAGGAGGTCGTTCTAAAAAAGAAATAACATGGCCATGACTCAGAGCGAGCGCTCTGTCAGAGCGACCGGGTCTGTATCAGGCCCAATGTCCTTAATAATGGTGCTGCATTACAGTGCTATATTATAGAGGGTGTAATCCCAAGGATGTGTGCTGCATTACAGTGCTTTATTATAGAGGGTGTAAACCCAAGGATGTGTGCTGCATTACATTGCTTTATTTTAGAGGGTGTAATCCCAATGATGTGTGCTGCATTACAGTGCTTTATTATAGAGTGTGTAATCCCAAGGATGTGTGCTGCATTATAGTGCTTTATTACAGAGGTGTAATCCCAAGGATGTGTGCTGCATTATAGTGCTTTATTACAGAGGTGTAATCCCAAGGATGTAAGGATACTTTATTTGAACCTATATACGCTCCTACCTATACCTTCTAAAGCCTGCCAATAAACCTCTAAGATTGACACTTATTTGCGTATGCAGTCATACAGTAAATGAAAACCTTAGACCAGGAACATGTGTTTCCAAAGCACAAAGTATTATTCAAGTAAAAGTACAGTCAGTTACACGCTATGCTCTAAGTACAATTTAGTGCAAAGAAATTATACAGACCCAAGTACAGTTATACATACGCACGCACTCTGGACCAGATACCGGCATCAGCAGGAAACCTCCGTCAATCAGCATTCAGCAAGAAGACTCCAGACTGGGGTCACAACACACACATTTATACCCTCACAGAAACAGACAACACAATAGAGAAGTTTGTTGCGAATACCATTGGTCTCCAAGGAGGGTGCATATGTTACAAGGTATTTAATAGGTTGATTCAAATAGACACAGTCCAGTCTTTAAAAACTGGTTGACTCTAGTTTCCCGCCTCATGCAAACATTCACAAGAACACATTTTGCTGCTTTAAATCTCTTCGGTCCATAAGTTGAGAATGCATGTTGCGATCTTCACACAGATGGTACCGGAATTCTGTTGAAAAAGTGCAGATCAGTATAATATCAAACATGGCTTACTTATCATGTATAAAGCCTTAGCTACCAAATAACCTTTATTTCACAGCAATTATAATAAATTAACTAACTTGAATCTTATACTTTAAAGCTTATGGAACCTTTATGTGAATATGTAATGTGTAAGTATTTGGGGTCTGATATAAAGATGCTAATTAACTTGGGGCAGATGCGTGCGCATGAAGCTAATAAACAGTGTTTTCATACAGGATCTTATGCATTCGCTAATGTGCGACTAGTTAACAGCGCAATTGTGCGTATTAATGCGTGTATGAGAAATGGAAAATATGCGGTCGCATGATGCTAATAGTAACATCGCCATACGTACTTAAGGGTGAGTTTATCTAAAATGGCGCTGGGCGGCCATTCGCAAAATGGCGTCTTGCAGATCTCATTTTCTAAGATGGCATCTTGCGGCCAGTCGCAAGATGGCATCTTTACGATCTAATTTTAAGATGATCTTGTCTCAGCCAATTATCCAGCTTTGACAGTCCACCCTTTAATAGTGAACAACATGCTATCACATTTTGCTTTTTGAATTTAATTTAGACTTACATTAATATATTATTTAGTGTTATTATGGGATGGCACAAGGTGGTTCTTAATCCATCAATAATGTGTCTCTGAGTGGGGACATAAAACTACTATTATACACACACCGCAGATTTTGGAAGATCATGTGAACGGTGTGGGGATGCACCAGTCCTATAAAAGCAGTCTTGAAGGGGAATTGAGACTTTACATTATCTGAGGTGTTTTCAAAATAACATTTCAATAATACATTCTATGCATGTCTAAATATAATACATTAAATTATGGTATTTCCTAGTTCAGGGTTGTATTGCAGTTCTATATTTACCTCGGTATTCATATTGTCATTACTGACCACCATCATAATTTAGTTATTTCATTTTACTTTATTCTTACATTTTCCACACTTCAACACAATAGGAACACACCGGACACATATGCCAATTATTATGATGGCAATCAGTATAAGGGATTATTATGATGACAATCAGTATAAGGATCAAGAATTTGCCTATGCTGGTGATCACTTCCTCTGCCCATTTCCCTAGACCTGAGAACCATTTCACGGGGTTCAACCATGACACCCATCCTTCTATCTTCTCCCCTTCTTCAGCCACTGAAGCGTTATGGTTCTTACGAAACCCCCATTTTAGCTGCAGAATTTCATCCATCTTCTGGTCTATCACCTCCTTGGGGTCGGTGGTATCACAGGTGACATAGGTGCAACATTTTACTCCAAATTGGGTGGCCAAAGTTACGCAATACCCTCCAGTAACAGCAGTTAAATAATTTAACACTAGTCTGTGTTGCACCAGTTCTTTCATGTACGCTTGCAATTCTCTCCCTGTATACCTGAATGTGTCATCGTACATCTCGGTGATCTTATATATCAATTTAGCAAGTTCCTGAATATATCTAAAATTTAATGTACCCCGAGCGATCCTGGTGGGATCCAGTGCAACTAAAACTTGAAAGCCAGTTGTCTCACTTATTAACTGAGTGGCATTATGCACATCACCAGGTATCATATTTCATTTGCCTCTGTGTTCATATTGCGTGTGAAGGTATGGTGATGGTGTGTTTTTATGAATACCGAGCATTTCAACATGTGTGAGGGTCATAACTTCTGGGACTACTCTTCCCAGGTTACAAAAACCTTTGGAACTCGGGGAGAGCCACTTATACGCCTTTCTTCCACATATAAAATACACATTATCGGGGAGAACATAAGCAATGGTATGCATCATTATCATTAAACACATTTCTCTTGCAAACAATCCTATCTCAGGCTCTTCCATCTGGTACATGCAAGTTTCTGGTTGTATTATTTTAGCACAATAACCATCTGGTACCTTACCAATAATTTTGTTGGTGGAGCTCAATGTATACCGGTACCTAAAGCTTCTCCCACTAGATCTAATAGAACAGGTCATGTTTATAGACTCAACAGGTCAACAGGTCAACGTAACAGGTCATGGTTTATAGACTCATTATCAGCTCTCTGTGAAAAGGTCATCGTCTGATTATTCCCCGTCTCTTCCCAACTCCCTGGTTTATTGGGGTTGGTTATGTTTAAACACAAAAGTGATCTATCTACTTGGAATTGGTATAATTTGAAATGAGGTGGTTTGAATGAGAGGAATTTTCCATCCAAAGTTTTCCCTTTTTGCAATTCTAAAATTTCCGTGATATTCAGCGGAAATGGCACCAACCCTACATTATGCTGTCCCTGTGGCACATGTGAACACACCCAGCAATCAGTTTGATTTAATACTTTGCCTACCATGCTATGATAATCCTCTAAAGGATACCCACCCCAGTATGGGTTATATTTAGGCTGGCACCGTTGAATACAGTTCTCATCAACTAAGGACCCACAAAGCTCACAAATACAGGAATCTTCAGACGATATCTTCCACACCGTCCCCGAGTATCCAGAATAACAGCACTCTTAACAATAACAGTACTAAGATTGGTCAGACACTCCCCTGATTGCATAGCACTCCTCCTGACTCCACTCCATCAGCACTGCCATCAACTCCCATCTCCTCTATCGGTCCCCTGTCACAGAAACCGGACATTCCCGAACCGACCAGGATGGTGAACACTCTAAAAGAGAATATGAAAATGTACACAGCAGGCCCATCCATTGCTACAACAAGACCTGCAAATTTCTTTTAGTTCAGGTATCTCACCACGACCTTTTCAATCCTCCTGGAAAAAGCTCGCAATCGACAGGTTCACGCTATCAGCCTTGTCTCCGACTTGTTTCTCCACCGGTTGATTGACCTTTTTGCAGTGAGAGGAATGGACTCAAGTATCTCTCTCAGCCACCTTCAAAGGTATAGTACTTGTCAGCAGCACCTGGTATGGACCTTCCCACAGATCAGTCAAACAACCTGAACGCAAGAAATTTCTGATCATAACATATTCTCCTGGTTCAACAACCTGACAGTTAGCTTCAGGCATATCATGGGACAACATTTTCAGTTTCTGCTGTTGCTGTTTTAACTGTTTACTCTTTGATATAAGATACTTCGTTGTTACCTTTCAAGTATTCCTGCGGGCTTATAATCAAATGAGGTTGTCTACCAAACAGTATTTCAAAGGGGGACAGATAAAAAGTCAGTCTGGGATGATCTTGATATTACTACCCATCACCTTACACATGTTCTGGGAGATGTCACCTGTGAAATGAGTACCCCTATCACTCTTAATAACTCTTGGGATACCGTATCTGCATACAAATTCCTGCAATTAAATCCTGTTATCAATAGCTACTGCTCTAAATATTGCCTGGACCCCTTTGATGGACAGTATTCCGAGTATTTGACCTTAGCCTGGCATGGCTGCCATTTGTCCTTAGCAACCTTGTGTCCTGTGTGTGGGAGATAAAGCACAACAGTTTAATATCATTTAAACATGACATAAATACAACAATAAATTGTCCACATTTTACATTAGAACAAATTCATTGGCAGGTTGACAAGATTGTAAACAGTCATATAAGGTTTGGAAGAAGATACTGGGGTTGTCTATGAAACTTTGAGGCAATCGCATCCATGTGCATTGTACATTCCCGTATGTGAACCTGACCCCTAGCGTTGGCTCCCACTCTCCAATAAAGTATTAATGGCCACAATTGGAGATGGTGCCTGTTGGTGGTTTCCTGTTACTATCTGGTTTGTGAGTCCTACATTCTTCACTTTGCAGTACTTTCTTAGGTGTCCCACTTGGTTGCAGTTAAAACATGTTTTTGAGTGGGGTGGATGAAAGGATTGATGTGGGAGTTGAGCAAGAGGGAAAGGTGGTGGGTATGGGTATGGATATTGAGGGAAAGGTTATTAAGGGAAAGTATATTGTGGGGGTATGGAGTTTGTGGGTAGTATGGGACTTGTGGCTGTGTGTGATAAGTGGGGTAAGGCTGTGTGTGCAGTGGTGTTGGATTGGTGAGGACATGTAACTGTTCAAGTGCAGGTGTGGGTGCAGGTGTGTGTGTGGGTGCAGGTGTGTCTGCTGGCTGTGATGTTACCTTCATTCCTTCAAGAGCTTGGATACTGACAGCCATTTATTTCTCGCTCTGGGTCTCTCTCTTCTTTGAGATGTTTTTATCATGTTCTATGGCGGATTCTATGAGGGTATCTATTGTGACTCCCCTCCAGCCAGTTTGTGAGGTCTGAACCCGGGTCTTTAAGTTTTCTTTAAGACCATCCATGAGTATGGTGACTATCATTCCCCTATGGTGAGTGCTATCTTTAATATCCTCTAACCCAGTGTACTGGGTGTTAGCCTGCAGAGCCCGGTCACAATAATCTTCTGCAGATTCACTCTCCTTTTGCTTTATGGTGAAAATTTTGTTCCAGTTAACTACTACTTGAAAATATATACCCAATTGAGTTACAATGCGGGAAATGTTACCTTGGTTTACTTGGTCTGTTAAGGGAACGTCATCATCCAATACACAATCCATGTTAAATTTTGTCAGGTCAGTATTACGTGGTAGACAGGTCCTTAACACCACATGCCAATCTTTATTAGTTGGTTCATGAGAACTACCCAAATTCCTCAAAAATCTTTGACATTTGGCTAGTTCCTTTTTGGGATCGGGGAAATCATTTATGATGGAATTTAGTTCTGCTCTTGTCCAAGGACAATGCATTACCACTTCCCTCATGGGCACTACACCGTTTGCATCTGCATTTCCATTCGGAACAGTTATTGTCCGAATGGGATGCAGACCGGTAGCGCTGCTACCTTTGACCTTGTTACCTGGCTGGGAGTTTAATCTGTTGCTGCTACGTATGGTATTAACAACTTCCTCTATGGGTGCAGAGGGTGTTAGCACTTCCCTTACTGTTACCAATGGAGATGGTGGCACCACTCGTGATTGTTGTGGTGCAGCATCTAACATGGGTACAGTATAGGAAATGGCAGACATTACAATAGGCTCATCATCTACATCATAAACATTTTCTTTATGGTTACTTAAGAGAGGGTACATATTGCTTGTTACATTTTTATGGATTTTTTCGATAACTGTACTCACACCTACATCCACATAAGGTGGCAGTGGTGCGTGTGAACTGCTGGCAATACCTTCCGCAATGCTACCTTGCCGCACGTGCACGCCATTTTGCAGCTCGCACACATTGCAATTTAGCGCCATGGGTGTATTTTCTGGCAATGCGCTCGCAACGCTAGTTTGCGTCGTTTGCACATTTTTAAGCCACGCATCCCCTTCATGCTGACACAATTTTAAACATTCATAATATTTTACCTTTTTACCTCGAGAGCGCATCAGACTGATGTGGTCCCAGACATTATTCAATATCTCCTTATCAAAACTACCAATTCTAGGAAACGGTTTAACACTCTTCCTCGTCATATTAAACCATAAATCACAATACCTGGTTGCATTGGCACCGTACCTAATATGCATAATATGTCGTGCTGACCCGAGAATGCATGTTACGATCTTCACACAGATGATACCGGAATTCTGTTGAAAGAGTGCAGATCAGTATAATATCAAACATGGCTTACTTATCATGTATAAAGCCTTAGCTACCAAATAACCTTTATTTCACAGCAATTATAATAAATTAACTAACTTGAATCTTATACTTTAAAGCTTCTGGAACCTTTTATGTGATTATGTAATGTGTATGTGTTTGGGGTCTGATATAAAGACGCTAGTTAACTTGGGGCAGATGCGTGCGCATGAAGCTAATAAACAGTGTTTTCATACAGGATCTTATGCATTCGATAATGTGCAACTAGTTAACAGCGCAATTGTGCGTATTAATGGGTGTATGAGAAATGGAAAATATGTGGTCGCATGAAGCTAATAGTAACATCGCCATACGAACTTAAGGGTGAGTTTATCTAAAACGGCGCTGGGCGGCCATTCGCAAAATGGCGTCTTGCAGATCTCATTTTCTAAAATGGCGTCTTGCGGCCAGTCGCAAGATGGCGTCTTTACAATCTAATTTTAAGCTGATCTTGTCTCAGCCAATTATCCAGCTTCGACAGATGTGTGCTGCATTACAGTGCTTTATTATAGAGGGTGTAATCCCAAAGATGTGTGCTGCATTATAGTGCTTTATTATAGAGGGTGTAATACCAAGGATGTGTGCTGCATTATAGTGCTTTATTATAGAGGGTGTAATCCCAAGGATGTGTGCTGCATTATAGTGCTTTATTATAGAGGGTGTAATCCCAAGGATGTGTGCTGCATTATAGTGCTTTATTATAGAGGGTGTAATCCCAAGGATGTGTGCTGCATTATAGTGCTTTATTATAGAGGGTGTAATCCCAAGGATGTGTGCTGCATTACCGTGCTTTATTATAGAGGGTGTAATCCCAAGGATGTGTGCTGCATTATAGTGCTTTATTATAGAGGGTGTAATCCCAAGGATGTGTGCTGCATTACAGTGCTTTATTATAGAGGGTGTAATCCCAAGGATGTGTGCTGCATTACAGTGCTTTATTATAGAGGGTGTAATCCCAAAGATGTATGCAGCATTATAGTGCTTTATTATAGAGGACGTAATCCCAAGGATGTGTGCTGCATTATAGTGCTATATTATAGAGGGTGTGATCCCAAGGATGTGTGCTGTATTACAGTGCTTTATTATAGAGGGTGTAATCCCAAGTATGTGTGCTGCATTATAGTACTTCATTATAGAGGGTGTAATCCCAAGTATGTGTGCTGCATTATAGTGCTTTATTATAGAGGGTGTAATCCCAAGTATGTGTGCTGCATTATAGTGCTTTATTATAGAGGGTATAATCCCAAGGATGTGTGCTGCATTATAGTGCTATATTATAGAGGGTGTAATCCCAAGTATGTGTGCTGCATTATAGTGCTTTATTATAGAGGGTATAATACCAAGGATGTGTGCTGCATTATAGTGCTATATTATAGAAGATATAATTCCAAGGATGTGTGCTGCATTATAGTGCTATATTATAGAGGGTGTAATACCAAGGATGTGTGCTGCATTACAGTGCTTTATTATAGAGGGTGTAATCCCAAGGATGTGTGCTGCATTACAGTGCTTTATTATAGAGGTATAATCCCAAGGTTGTGTGCTGCATTATAGTGCTATATTATAGAGGGTGTAATCCCAAGGATGTGTGCTGCATTATAGTGCTTTATTATAGAGGGTGTAATCCCAAGGATGTGTGCTGCATTATAGTGCTTTATTATAGAGGGTGTAATACCAAGGATGTGTGCTGCATTATAGTGCTTTATTATAGAGGGTGTAATCCCAAGGATGTGTGCTGCATTACAGTGCTTTATTATAGAGGGTGTAATCCCAAGGATGTGTGCTGCATTACAGTGCTTTATTATAGAGGGTGTAATCCCAAGGATGTGTGCTGCATTATAGTGCTTTATTATAGAGGGTGTAATCCCAAGGATGTGTGCTGCATTACAGTGCTTTTTTATAGAGGACGTAATCCCAAGGATGTGTGCTGCATTATAGTGCTTTATTATAGAGGGTGTAATCCCAAGGATGTGTGCTGCATTACAGTGCTTTATTATAGAGGGTGTAATCCCAAAGATGTATGCAGCATTATAGTGCTTTATTATAGAGGACGTAATCCCAAGGATGCGTGCTGCATTATAGTACTTCATTATAGAGGGTGTAATCCCAAGGATGTGAGCTGCATTATAGTACTTCATTATAGAGGGTGTAATCCCAAGGATGTGAGCTGCATTATAGTGCTATATTATAGAGGGTGTAATCCCAAGGATGTGTGCTGCATTACAGTGCTATATTATAGAGGGTGTAATCCCAAGGATGTGTGCTGCATTACAGTGCTTTATTATAGAGGACGTAATCCCAAGGATGTGTGCTGCATTACCGTGCTTTATTATAGAGGGTGTAATCCCAAGGGTGTGTGCTGCAACACAGTGCTTTATTATAGAGGACGTAATCCCAAGGGTGTGTGCTGCATTACAGTGCTTTATTATAGAGGACGTAATCCCAAGGATGTGTGCTGCATTACCGTGCTTTATTATAGAGGGTGTAATCCCAATGATGTGTGCTGCATTACAGTGCTTTATTATAAAGGGTGTAATCCCAAGGATGTGTGCTGCATTACAGTGCTTTATTATAGAGGGTGTAATCCCAAGGATGTGTGCTGCATTACAGTGCTTTATTATAGAGGACGTAATCCCAATGATGTGTGCTGCATTACAGTGCTTTATTATAAAGGGTGTAATCCCAAGGATGTGTGCTGCATTACAGTGCTTTATTATAGAGGGTGTAATCCCAAGGGTGTGTGCTGCATTACAGTGCTTTATTATAGAGGGTGTAATCCCAAGGATGTGTGCTGCATTACAGTGCTTTATTATAGTGGTATAATCCCAAGGGTGTGTGCTGCATTACAGTGCTTTATTATAGAGGGTGTAATCCCAAGGATGTGTGCTGCATTACAGTGCTTTATTATAGAGGACGTAATCCCAAGGACGTGTGCTGCATTACAGTGCTTTATTATAGAGGGTGTAATCCCAAGGATGTGTGCTGCATTACAGTGCTTTATTATAGAGGGTGTAATCCCAAGGATGTGTGCTGCATTACAGTGCTTTATTATAGAGGGTGTAATCCCAAGGATGTGTGCTGCATTACAGTGCTTTATTATAGAGGGTGTAATCCCAAGGATGTGTGCTGCATTACAGTGCTTTATTATAGAGGACGTAATCCCAAGGATGTGTGCTGCATTATAGTACTTCATTATAGAGGGTGTAATCCCAAGGATGTGTGCTGCATTACAGTGCTTTATTATAGAGGGTGTAATCCCAAGGATGTGTGCTGCATTATAGTGCTTTATTATAGAGGGTGTAATCCCAAGGATGTGTGCTGCATTACAGTGCTTTATTATAGAGGACGTAATCCCAAGGATGTGTGCTGCATTACAGTGCTTTATTATAGAGGACGTAATCCCAAGGATGTGTGCTGCATTACAGTGCTTTATTATAGAGGGTGTAATCCCAAGGATGTGTGCTGCATTACAGTGCTTTATTATAGAGGGTGTAATCCCAAGGATGTGTGCTGCATTACAGTGCTTTATTATAGAGGGTGTAATCCCAAGGATGTGTGCTGCATTACAGTGCTTTATTATAGAGGGTGTAATCCCAAGGATGTGTGCTGCATTATAGTGCTTTATTATAGAGGACGTAATCCCAAGGATGTGTGCTGCATTATAGTGCTTTATTATAGAGGACGTAATCCCAAGGACGTGTGCTGCATTACAGTGCTTTATTATAGAGGACGTAATCCCAAGGACGTGTGCTGCATTACAGTGCTTTATTATAGTAGGTGTAATCCCAAGGATGTGTGCTGCATTACAGTGCTTTATTATAGAGGGTGTAATCCCAAGGATGTGTGCTGCATTACAGTGCTTTATTATAGAGGGTGTAATCCCAAGGATGTGTGCTGCATTATAGTGCTTTATTATAGAGGGTGTAATCCCAAGGATGTGTGCTGCATTACAGTGCTTTATTATAGATGGTGTAATCCCAAGGATGTGTGCTGCATTACAGTGGTTTATTATAGAGGGTGTAATCCCAAGGATGTGTGCTGCATTACAGTGCTTTATTATAGAGGACGTAATCCCAAGGATGTGTGCTGCATTAAAGTGCTTTATTATAGAGGACGTAATCCCAAGGATGTGTGCTGCATTACAGTGCTTTATTATAGAGGACGTAATCCCAAGGATGTGTGCTGCATTAAAGTGCTTTATTATAGAGGACGTAATCCCAAGGATGTGTGCTGCATTACAGTGCTTTATTATAGATGGTGTAATCCCAAGGATGTGTGCTGCATTACAGTGCTTTATTATAGAGGACGTAATCCCAAGGATGTGTGCTGCATTAAAGTGCTTTATTATAGAGGACGTAATCCCAAGGATGTGTGCTGCATTAAAGTGCTTTATTATAGAGGACGTAATCCCAAGGATGTGTGCTGCATTAAAGTGCTTTATTATAGAGGACGTAATCCCAAGGATGTGTGCTGCATTACAGTGCTTTATTATAGAGGACGTAATCCCAAGGATGTGTGCTGCATTAAAGTGCTTTATTATAGAGGACGTAATCCCAAGGATGTGTGCTGCATTACAGTGCTTTATTATAGATGGTGTAATCCCAAGGATGTGTGCTGCATTACAGTGCTTTATTATAGAGGGTGTAATCCCAAGGGTGTGTGCTGCATTACAGTGCTTTATTATAGAGGACGTAATCCCAAGGATGTGTGCTGCATTAAAGTGCTTTATTATAGAGGACGTAATCCCAAGGATGTGTGCTGCATTAAAGTGCTTTATTATAGAGGACGTAATCCCAAGGATGTGTGCTGCATTAAAGTGCTTTATTATAGAGGACGTCATCCAAAGGATGTATGCTGCATTATAGTGCTTTATTATAGAGGACGTAATCCCAATGATGTGTGCTGCATTACCGTGCTTTATTATAGAGGGTGAAATCCCAAGGATGTGTGCTGCATTACAGTGTTTTATTATAAAGGGTGTAATCCCAAGGATGTGTGCTGCATTATAGTGCTTTATTATAGAGGGTGTAATCCCAAGGGTGTGTGCTGCATTACAGTGCTTTATTATAAAGGGTGTAATCCCAAGGATGTGTGCTGCATTACAGTGTTTTATTATAAAGGGTGTAATCCCAAGGATGTGTGCTGCATTACAGTGCTTTATTATAGAGGGTGTAATCCCAAGGGTGTGTGCTGCATTACAGTGCTTTATTATAGAGGGTGTAATCCCAAGGATGTGAGCTGCATTATAGTACTTCATTATAGAGGGTGTAATCCCAAGGATGTGTGCTGCATTACAGTGCTTTATTATAGACGGAGTAATCCCAAGGTTGTGTGCTGCATTACACTGCTTTATTATAGAGGGTGTAATCCCAAGGATGTGTGCTGCATTACAGTGCTTTATTATAGAGGGTGTAATCCCAAGGACGTGTGCTGCATTACAGTGCTTTATTATAGAGGGTGTAATCCCAAGGATGTGTGCTGCATTACAGTGCTTTATTATAGAGGGTGTAATCCCAAGGGTGTGTGCTGCATTACAGTGCTTTATTATAGAAGACGTAATCCCAAGGATGTGTGCTGCATTATAGTGCTTTATTATAGAGGACGTAATCCCAAGGACGTGTGCTGCATTACAGTGCTTTATTATAGAGGGTGTAATCCCAAGGGTGTGTGCTGCATTACAGTGCTTTATTATAAAGGGTGTAATCCCAAGGATGTGTGCTGCATTACAGTGTTTTATTATAAAGGGTGTAATCCCAAGGATGTGTGCTGCATTACAGTGCTTTATTATAGAGGGTGTAATCCCAAGGGTGTGTGCTGCATTACAGTGCTTTATTATAGACGGAGTAATCCCAAGGTTGTGTGCTGCATTACACTGCTTTATTATAGAGGGTGTAATCCCAAGGATGTGTGCTGCATTACAGTGCTTTATTATAGAAGACGTAATCCCAAGGATGTGTGCTGCATTATAGTGCTTTATTATAGAGGACGTAATCCCAAGGACGTGTGCTGCATTACAGTGCTTTATTATAGACGGAGTAATCCCAAGGTTGTGTGCTGCATTACAGTGCTTTATTATAGAGGGTGTAATCCCAAGGATGTGTGCTGCATTACACTGCTTTATTATAGAGGGTGTAATCCCAAGGATGTGTGCTACATTACATTGCTTTATTATAGAGGGTGTAATCCCAAGGATGTGTGCTGCATTACAGTGCTTTATTATAGTGGTATAATCCCAAGGGTGTGTGCTGCAACACAGTGCTTTATTATAGAGGACTTAGACCCTCATTCAGAGCCGTACGCTCTGAGCAGAGCGCACGCTCTGCATGAGGGCCGGGCTCCATTTTCATGGAGCGTCCTCCTGGACGCTCGTATAGCTGTGGGTCACCACCCACAGGCTATACGAGCGTGCATTTTGATGGCCGCGATGGTCGTGACCATCGCGACCATCGAAATTGCGAGCCGGAGCCTGCGGTTGAGGTTTTCAACCGCAAGCTCCGGAGTGATTTTGGCTCTATCAGAGCCAAAATCACTCCCACTGACATCACTAGTGATGTCAGTGGGCCGGCTTCTGACGGGAGGCGTTCCCGTGGGAACGCCCCCGTCAGGGAGGCACGCCCCCGGCACGCCCACCAAAGGGGGCGTGCTGTCAATCAACATTGACAGCACGCCCCCTTTGATCGGACACAATGAGCGAAGGAAAGTCCTTCGCTCGTCGTGTCTCTGGCGCATGCGCACGACGGAGCTCCCTCCGTCGTGCGCATGCTCAGTGCAGACCATCGACCCACTTGCGAGCGGACAGCCGCTCGCGAGTGGGTCTGAATCAGGCCCTTAATCCCATGGATGTGTGCTGCATTACAGTGCTTTATTATAGAGGTATAATCCCAAGGATGTGTGCTGCATTACAGTGCTTTAATATAGAGAGTGTACTCCCACGGTTGTGTGCTGCATTACAGTGCTTTATTATAGAGGTATAATCCCAAGGATGTGTGCTGCATTACAGTGCTATATTATAGAGGTATAATCCCAAGGATGTGTGCTGCATTACAGTGCTTTATTATAGAGGGTGTAATCCCAAGGATGTGTGCTGCATTACAGTGCTTTATTACAGAGGGTGTAATCCCAAGGATGTGTGCTGCATTACAGTGCTTTATTATAGAGGGTGTAATCCCAAGGATGTGTGCTGCATTACAGTGCTTTATTATAGAGGACGTAATCCCAAGGATGCGTGCTGCATTACAGTGCTTTATTATAGAGGGTGTAATCCCAAGGATGTGTGCTGCATTACAGTGGTTTATTATAGAGGGTGTAATCCCAAGGATGTGTGCTGCATTACAGTGCTTTATTATAGAGGACGTAATCCCAAGGATGTGTGCTGCATTACAGTGCTTTATTATAGAGGACGTAATCCCAAGGATGTGTGCTGCATTAAAGTGCTTTATTATAGAGGGTGTAATCCCAAGGATGTGTGCTGCATTACCGTGCTTTATTATAGAGGGTGTAATCCCAAGGATGTGTGCTGCATTATAGTGCTTTATCATAGAGGGTGTAATCCCAAGGATGTGTGCTGCATTACAGTGCTTTATTATAGAGGGTGTAATCCCAAGGGTGTGTGCTGCATTACAGTGCTTTATTATAGATGGTGTAATCCCAAGGATGTGTGCTGCATTACAGTGCTTTATTATAGAGGACGTAATCCCAAGGATGTGTGCTGCATTAAAGTGCTTTATTATAGAGGACGTAATCCCAAGGATGTGTGCTGCATTAAAGTGCTTTATTATAGAGGACGTAATCCCAAGGATGTGTGCTGCATTAAAGTGCTTTATTATAGAGGACGTAATCCCAAGGATGTGTGCTGCATTACAGTGCTTTATTATAGAGGACGTAATCCCAAGGATGTGTGCTGCATTAAAGTGCTTTATTATAGAGGACGTAATCCCAAGGATGTGTGCTGCATTACAGTGCTTTATTATAGATGGTGTAATCCCAAGGATGTGTGCTGCATTACAGTGCTTTATTATAGAGGGTGTAATCCCAAGGGTGTGTGCTGCATTACAGTGCTTTATTATAGAGGACGTAATCCCAAGGATGTGTGCTGCATTAAAGTGCTTTATTATAGAGGACGTAATCCCAAGGATGTGTGCTGCATTAAAGTGCTTTATTATAGAGGACGTAATCCCAAGGATGTGTGCTGCATTAAAGTGCTTTATTATAGAGGACGTCATCCAAAGGATGTATGCTGCATTATAGTGCTTTATTATAGAGGACGTAATCCCAATGATGTGTGCTGCATTACCGTGCTTTATTATAGAGGGTGAAATCCCAAGGATGTGTGCTGCATTACAGTGTTTTATTATAAAGGGTGTAATCCCAAGGATGTGTGCTGCATTACAGTGCTTTATTATAGAGGGTGTAATCCCAAGGGTGTGTGCTGCATTACAGTGCTTTATTATAAAGGGTGTAATCCCAAGGATGTGTGCTGCATTACAGTGTTTTATTATAAAGGGTGTAATCCCAAGGATGTGTGCTGCATTACAGTGCTTTATTATAGAGGGTGTAATCCCAAGGGTGTGTGCTGCATTACAGTGCTTTATTATAGAGGGTGTAATCCCAAGGATGTGTGCTGCATTACAGTGCTTTATTATAGAGGGTGTAATCCCAAGGATGTGTGCTGCATTACAGTGCTTTATTATAGACGGAGTAATCCCAAGGTTGTGTGCTGCATTACACTGCTTTATTATAGAGGGTGTAATCCCAAGGATGTGTGCTGCATTACAGTGCTTTATTATAGAAGACGTAATCCCAAGGATGTGTGCTGCATTATAGTGCTTTATTATAGAGGACGTAATCCCAAGGACGTGTGCTGCATTACAGTGCTTTATTATAGACGGAGTAATCCCAAGGTTGTGTGCTGCATTACACTGCTTTATTATAGAGGGTGTAATCCCAAGGATGTGTGCTGCATTAAAGTGCTTTATTATAGAAGACGTAATCCCAAGGATGTGTGCTGCATTACAGTGCTTTATTATAGTAGGTGTAATCCCAAGGTTGTGTGCTGCATTACAGTGCTTTATTATAGATGGTGTAATCCCACGGTTGTGTGCTGCATTACAGTGCTTTATTATAGAGGTATAATCCCAAGGATGTGTGCTGCATTACAGTGCTTTATTATAGAGGTATAATCCCAAGGATGTGTGCTGCATTACAGTGCTTTATTACAGAGGGTGTAATCCCAAGGATGTGTGCTGCATTACAGTGCTTTATTATAGAGGGTGTAATCCCAAGGATGTGTGCTGCATTACAGTGCTTTATTATAGAGGGTGTAATCCCAAGGATGTGTGCTGCATTACAGTGCTTTATTATAGATGGTGTAATACCAATGATGCGTGCTGCATTACAGTGCTTTATTACAGAGGATGTAATACCAAGGATGTGTGCTGCATTACAGTGCTATATTATAGAGGGTGTAATCCCAAGGATGTGTGCTGCATTATAGTGCTTTATTATAGAGGGTGTAATCCCAAGGATATGTGCTGCATTACAGTGCTTTATTATAGAGGATGTAATACCAAGGATTTGTGCTGCATTATAGTGCTTTATTATAGAGGATGTAATACCAAGGATGTGTGCTGCATTACAGTGCTTTATTATAGAGGGTGTAATCCCAAGGATGTGTGCTGCATTACAGTGCTTTATTATAGAGGGTGTAATCCCAAGGATGTGTGCTGCATTACAGTGTTTTATTATAGAGGGTATAATCCCAAGGATGTGTGCTGCATTATAGTGCTATATTATAGAGGGTGTAATCCCAAGTATGTGTGCTGCATTACAGTGCTTTATTATAGAGGGTGTAATCCCAAGGATGTGTGCTGCATTACAGTGCTTTATTATAGAGGGTATAATACCAAGGATGTGTGCTGCATTATAGTGCTATATTATAGAAGATATAATTCCAAGGGTGTGTGCTGCATTACCGTGCTTTATTATAGAGGGTGAAATCCCAAGGATGTGTGCTGCATTACAGTGTTTTATTATAAAGGGTGTAATCCCAAGGATGTGTGCTGCATTACAGTGCTTTATTATAGAGGGTGTAATCCCAAGGGTGTGTGCTGCATTACAGTGCTTTATTATAAAGGGTGTAATCCCAAGGATGTGTGCTGCATTACAGTGTTTTATTATAAAGGGTGTAATCCCAAGGATGTGTGCTGCATTACAGTGCTTTATTATAGAGGGTGTAATCCCAAGGATGTGTGCTGCATTACAGTGCTTTATTATAGAGGGTGTAATCCCAAGGACGTGTGCTGCATTACAGTGCTTTATTATAGAGGGTGTAATCCCAAGGATGTGAGCTGCATTATAGTACTTCATTATAGAGGGTGTAATCCCAAGGGTGTGTGCTGCATTACAGTGCTTTATTATAGAGGGTGTAATCCCAAGGATGTGAGCTGCATTATAGTACTTCATTATAGAGGGTGTAATCCCAAGGATGTGTGCTGCATTACAGTGCTTTATTATAGACGGAGTAATCCCAAGGATGTGTGCTGCATTACAGTGCTTTATTATAGAGGGTGTAATCCCAAGGATGTGTGCTGCATTACAGTGCTTTATTATAGAGGACGTAATCCCAAGGACGTGTGCTGCATTACAGTGCTTTATTATAGAGGACGTAATCCCATGGATGTGTGCTGCATTACAGTGCTTTATTATAGAGGGTGTAATCCCAAGGATGTGTGCTGCATTACAGTGCTTTATTATAGAGGGTGTAATCCCAAGGATGTGTGCTGCATTACACTGCTTTATTATAGAGGGTGTAATCCCAAGGATGTGTGCTGCATTACATTGCTTTATTATAGAGGGTGTAATCCCAAGGATGTGTGCTGCATTACAGTGCTTTATTATAGTGGTATAATCCCAAGGGTGTGTGCTGCAACACAGTGCTTTATTATAGAGGACTTAGACCCTCATTCAGAGCCGTACGCTCTGAGCAGAGCGCACGCTCTGCATGAGGGCCGGGCTCCATTTTCATGGAGCGTCCTCCTGGACGCTCGTATAGCTGTGGGTCACCACCCACAGGCTATACGAGCGTGCATTTTGATGGCCGCGATGGTCGTGACCATCGCGACCATCGAAATTGCGAGCCGGAGCCTGCGGTTGAGGTTTTCAACCGCAAGCTCCGGAGTGATTTTGGCTCTATCAGAGCCAAAATCACTCCCACTGACATCACTAGTGATGTCAGTGGGCCGGCTTCTGACGGGAGGCGTTCCCGTGGGAACGCCCCCGTCAGGGAGGCACGCCCCCGGCACGCCCACCAAAGGGGGCGTGCTGTCAGTCAACATTGACAGCACGCCCCCTTTGATCGGACACAATGAGCGAAGGAAAGTCCTTCGCTCGTCGTGTCTCTGGCGCATGCGCACGACGGAGCTCCCTCCGTCGTGCGCATGCTCAGTGCAGACCATCGACCCACTTGCGAGCGGACAGCCGCTCGCGAGTGGGTCTGAATCAGGCCCTTAATCCCATGGATGTGTGCTGCATTACAGTGCTTTATTATAGAGGTATAATCCCAAGGATGTGTGCTGCATTACAGTGCTTTAATATAGAGAGTGTACTCCCACGGTTGTGTGCTGCATTACAGTGCTTTATTATAGAGGTATAATCCCAAGGATGTGTGCTGCATTACAGTGCTATATTATAGAGGTATAATCCCAAGGATGTGTGCTGCATTACAGTGCTTTATTATAGAGGGTGTAATCCCAAGGATGTGTGCTGCATTACAGTGCTTTATTATAGAGGTATAATCCCAAGGATGTGTGCTGCATTACAGTGCTTTATTATAGAGGTATAATCCCAAGGATGTGTGCTGCATTACAGTGCTTTATTATAGAGGTATAATCCCAAGGATGTGTGCTGCATTACAGTGCTTTATTATAGAGGGTGTAATCCCAAGGATGTGTGCTGCATTACAGTGCTTTATTATAGAGGATGTAATACCAATGATGCGTGCTGCATTACAGTGCTTTATTACAGAGGATGTAATACCAAGGATGTGTGCTGCATTACAGTGCTATATTATAGAGGGTGTAATCCCAAGGATGTGTGCTGCATTACAGTGCTTTATTATAGAGGGTGTAATCCCAAGGATGTGTGCTGCATTACAGTGCTTTATTATAGATGGTGTAATCCCAAGGATGTGTGCTGCATTACAGTGCTTTATTATAGAGGGTGTAATCCCAAGGGTGTGTGCTGCATTACAGTGCTTTATTATAGAGGACGTAATCCCAAGGATGTGTGCTGCATTACAGTGCTTTAATATAGAGAGTGTACTCCCACGGTTGTGTGCTGCATTACAGTGCTTTATTATAGCGGTATAATCCCAAGGATGTGTGCTGCATTAAAGTGCTTTATTATAGAGGACGTCATCCAAAGGATGTATGCTGCATTATAGTGCTTTATTATAGAGGACGTAATCCCAATGATGTGTGCTGCATTACCGTGCTTTATTATAGAGGGTGAAATCCCAAGGATGTGTGCTGCATTACAGTGTTTTATTATAAAGGGTGTAATCCCAAGGATGTGTGCTGCATTACAGTGCTTTATTATAGAGGGTGTAATCCCAAGGGTGTGTGCTGCATTACAGTGCTTTATTATAAAGGGTGTAATCCCAAGGATGTGTGCTGCATTACAGTGTTTTATTATAAAGGGTGTAATCCCAAGGATGTGTGCTGCATTATAGTACTTCATTATAGAGGGTGTAATCCCAAGGATGTGTGCTGCATTACACTGCTTTATTATAGAGGGTGTAATCCCAAGGATGTGTGCTGCATTACACTGCTTTATTATAGAGGGTGTAATCCCAAGGATGTGTGCTGCATTATAGTGCTTTATTATAGAGGACGTAATCCCAAGGACGTGTGCTGCATTACAGTGCTTTATTATAGACGGAGTAATCCCAAGGTTGTGTGCTGCATTACACTGCTTTATTATAGAGGGTGTAATCCCAAGGATGTGTGCTACATTACATTGCTTTATTATAGAGGGTGTAATCCCAAGGATGTGTGCTGCATTACAGTGCTTTATTATAGTGGTATAATCCCAAGGGTGTGTGCTGCATTACAGTGCTTTATTATAGAGGACTTAGACCCTCATTCAGAGCCGTACGCTCTGAGCAGAGCGCACGCTCTGCATGAGGGCCGGGCTCCATTTTCATGGAGCGTCCTCCTGGACGCTCGTATAGCTGTGGGTCACCACCCACAGGCTATACGAGCGTGCATTTTGATGGCCGCGATGGTCGTGACCATCGCGACCATCGAAATTGCGAGCCGGAGCCTGCGGTTGAGGTTTTCAACCGCAAGCTCCGGAGTGATTTTGGCTCTATCAGAGCCAAAATCACTCCCACTGACATCACTAGTGATGTCAGTGGGCCGGCTTCTGACGGGAGGCGTTCCCGTGGGAACGCCCCCGTCAGGGAGGCACGCCCCCGGCACGCCCACCAAAGGGGGCGTGCTGTCAATCAACATTGACAGCACGCCCCCTTTGATCGGACACAATGAGCGAAGGAAAGTCCTTCGCTCGTCGTGTCTCTGGCGCATGCGCACGACGGAGCTCCCTCCGTCGTGCGCATGCTCAGTGCAGACCATCGACCCACTTGCGAGCGGACAGCCGCTCGCGAGTGGGTCTGAATCAGGCCCTTAATCCCATGGATGTGTGCTGCATTACAGTGCTTTATTATAGAGGTATAATCCCAAGGATGTGTGCTGCATTACAGTGCTTTATTATAGAGGTATAATCCCAAGGATGTGTGCTGCATTACAGTGCTTTATTACAGAGGGTGTAATCCCAAGGATGTGTGCTGCATTACAGTGCTTTATTATAGAGGGTGTAATCCCAAGGATGTGTGCTGCATTACAGTGCTTTATTATAGAGGATGTAATACCAATGATGCGTGCTGCATTACAGTGCTTTATTACAGAGGATGTAATACCAAGGATGTGTGCTGCATTACAGTGCTATATTATAGAGGGTGTAATCCCAAGGATGTGTGCTGCATTACAGTGTTTTATTATAGAGGGTATAATCCCAAGGATGTGTGCTGCATTATAGTGCTTTATTATAGAGGGTGTAATCCCAAGGATGTGTGCTGCATTACAGTGCTTTATTATAGAGGTATAATCCCAAGGATGTGTGCTGCATTACAGTGTTTTATTATAAAGGGTGTAATCCCAAGGATGTGTGCTGCATTACAGTGCTTTATTATAGAGGATGTAATCCCAAGGGTGTGTGCTGCATTACAGTGCTTTATTATAAAGGGTGTAATCCCAAGGATGTGTGCTGCATTACAGTGCTTTATTATAGAGGGTGTAATCCCAAGGGTGTGTGCTGCATTACAGTGCTTTATTATAAAGGGTGTAATCCCAAGGATGTGTGCTGCATTACAGTGCTTTATTATAGAGGGTGTAATCCCAAGGGTGTGTGCTGCATTACAGTGCTTTATTATAGAGGGTGTAATCCCAAGGATGTGTGCTGCATTACAGTGCTATATTATAGAGGGTGTAATCCCAAGGATGTGTGCTGCATTACAGTGTTTTATTATAGAGGGTATAATCCCAAGGATGTGTGCTGCATTATAGTGCTTTATTATAGAGGGTGTAATCCCAAGGATGTGTGCTGCATTACAGTGCTTTATTATAGAGGGTATAATCCCAAGGATGTGTGCTGCATTACAGTGCTTTATTATAGAGGGTATAATCCCAAGGATGTGTGCTGCATTACAGTGCTTTATTATAGAGGGTATAATACCAAGGATGTGTGCTGCATTATAGTGCTATATTATAGAGGGTGTAATCCCAAGGATGTGTGCTGCATTACAGTGCTTTATTATAGAGGTATAATCCCAAGGATGTGTGCTGCATTACAGTGCTTTATTATAGAGGGTATAATCCCAAGGATGTGTGCTGCATTACAGTGCTTTATTATAGAGGGTATAATCCCAAGGATGTGTGCTGCATTACAGTGCTTTATTATAGAGGGTATAATACCAAGGATGTGTGCTGCATTATAGTGCTATATTATAGAGGGTGTAATCCCAAGGATGTGTGCTGCATTACAGTGCTTTATTATAGAGGTATAATCCCAAGGATGTGTGCTGCATTACAGTGCTTTATTATAGAGGGTGTAATCCCAAGGATGTGTGCTGCATTACAGTGCTTTATTATAGAGGACGTAATCCCAAGGATGTGTGCTGCATTACAGTGCTTTATTATAGAGGGTATAATCCCAAGGATGTGTGCTGCATTATAGTGCTTTATTATAGAGGGTGTAATCCCAAGGGTGTGTGCTGCATTACAGTGCTTTATTATAAAGGGTGTAATCCCAAGGATGTGTGCTGCATTACAGTGCTTTATTATAGAGGGTGTAATCCCAAGGGTGTGTGCTGCATTACAGTGCTTTATTATAAAGGGTGTAATCCCAAGGATGTGTGCTGCATTACAGTGCTTTATTATAGAGGGTGTAATCCCAAGGATGTGAGCTGCATTATAGTACTTCATTATAGAGGGTGTAATCCCAAAGATGTGTGCTGCATTACAGTGCTTTATTATAGAGGACGTAATCCCAAGGATGTGTGCTGCATTACAGTGCTTTATTATAGAGGACGTAATCCCAAGGATGTGTGCTGCATTATAGTGCTTTATTATAGAGGACGTAATCCCAAGGACGTGTGCTGCATTACAGTGCTTTATTATAGAGGGTGTAATCCCAAGGATGTGTGCTGCATTAAAGTGCTTTATTATAGAGGGTATAATACCAAGGATGTGAGCTGCATTACAGTGCTTTATTATAGAGGGTATAATACCAAGGATGTGTGCTGCATTACAGTGCTTTATTATAGAGGTATAATCCCAAGGATGTGTGCTGCATTACAGTGCTATATTATAGAGGGTATAATACCAAGGATGTGTGCTGCATTACAGTGCTTTATTATAGAGGGTGTAATCCCAAGGATGTGTGCTGCATTACAGTGCTTTATTATAGAGGGTGTAATCCCAAGGATGTGTGCTGCATTACAGTGCTTTATTACAGAGGGTGTAATCCCAAGGATGTGTGCTGCATTAAAGTGCTTTATTATAGAGGTATAATCCCAAGGATGTGTGCTGCATTACAGTGCTTTATTATAGAGGTATAATCCCAAGGATGTGTGCTGCATTACAGTGCTTTATTATAGAGGGTGTAATCCCAAGGATGTGTGCTGCATTACAGTGCTTTATTATAGAGGACGTAATCCCAAGGATGTGTGCTGCATTACAGTGCTTTATTATAGAGGGTGTAATCCCAAGGGTGTGTGCTGCATTACAGTGCTTTATTATAGAGGGTGTAATCCCAAGGATGTGTGCTGCATTAAAGTGCTTTATTATAGAGGTATAATCCCAAGGATGTGTGCTGCATTACAGTGCTTTATTATAGAGGTATAATCCCAAGGATGTGTGCTGCATTACAGTGCTTTATTATAGAGGGTGAAATCCCAAGGATGTGTGCTGCATTACAGTGCTTTATTATAGAGGGTGTAATCCCAAGGATGTGTGCTGCATTACAGTGCTTTATTATAGAGGGTATAATCCCAAGGATGTGTGCTGCATTACAGTGCTATATTATAGAGGGTATAATACCAAGGATGTGTGCTGCATTACAGTGCTTTATTATAGAGGGTGTAATCCCAAGGATGTGTGCTGCATTACAGTGCTTTATTATAGAGGGTGTAATCCCAAGGATGTGTGCTGCATTACAGTGCTTTATTATAGAGGGTGTAATCCCAAGGATGTGTGCTGCATTACAGTGCTTTATTACAGAGGGTGTAATCCCAAGGGTGTGTGCTGCATTAAAGTGCTTTATTATAGAGGTATAATCCCAAGGATGTGTGCTGCATTACAGTGCTATATTATAGAGGGTATAATACCAAGGATGTGTGCTGCATTACAGTGCTTTATTATAGAGGGTGTAATCCCAAGGATGTGTGCTGCATTACAGTGCTTTATTATAGAGGGTGTAATCCCAAGGACGTGTGCTGCATTACAGTGTTTTATTATAGAGGGTGTAATCCCAAGGATGTGTGCTGCATTACAGTGCTTTATTATAGAGGGTGTAATCCCAAGGATGTGTGCTGCATTACAGTGCTTTATTATAGAGGGTGTAATCCCAAGGATGTGTGCTGCATTACAGTGCTTTATTATAGATGGTGTAATCCCAAGGATGTGTGCTGCATTACAGTGCTATATTATAGAGGGTATAATACCAAGGATGTGTGCTGCATTACAGTGCTTTATTATAGAGGGTGTAATCCCAAGGATGTGTGCTGCATTACAGTGCTTTATTATAGAGGTATAATCCCAAGGATGTGTGCTGCATTACAGTGCTATATTATAGAGGGTATAATACCAAGGATGTGTGCTGCATTACAGTGCTTTATTATAGAGGGTGTAATCCCAAGGATGTGTGCTGCATTACAGTGCTTTATTATAGAGGGTGTAATCCCAAGGACGTGTGCTGCATTACAGTGTTTTATTATAGAGGGTGTAATCCCAAGGATGTGTGCTGCATTATAGTGCTATATTATAGAAGATATAATTCCAAGGATGTGTGCTGCATTACAGTGCTATATTATAGAGGGTATAATACCAAGGATGTGTGCTGCATTATAGTGCTATATTATAGAGGGTGTAATCCCAAGGATGTGTGCTGCATTACAGTGCTTTATTATAGAGGTATAATCCCAAGGATGTGTGCTGCATTACAGTGCTTTATTATAGAGGGTGTAATCCCAAGGATGTGTGCTGCATTACAGTGCTTTATTATAGAGGGTATAATCCCAAGGATGTGTGCTGCATTATAGTGCTTTATTATAGAGGGTGTAATCCCAAGGGTGTGTGCTGCATTACAGTGCTTTATTATAAAGGGTGTAATCCCAAGGATGTGTGCTGCATTACAGTGCTTTATTATAGAGGGTGTAATCCCAAGGGTGTGTGCTGCATTACAGTGCTTTATTATAAAGGGTGTAATCCCAAGGATGTGTGCTGCATTACAGTGCTTTATTATAGAGGGTGTAATCCCAAGGATGTGAGCTGCATTATAGTACTTCATTATAGAGGGTGTAATCCCAAAGATGTGTGCTGCATTACAGTGCTTTATTATAGAGGACGTAATCCCAAGGATGTGTGCTGCATTACAGTGCTTTATTATAGAGGACGTAATCCCAAGGATGTGTGCTGCATTATAGTGCTTTATTATAGAGGACGTAATCCCAAGGACGTGTGCTGCATTACAGTGCTTTATTATAGAGGGTGTAATCCCAAGGATGTGTGCTGCATTAAAGTGCTTTATTATAGAGGGTATAATACCAAGGATGTGAGCTGCATTACAGTGCTTTATTATAGAGGGTATAATACCAAGGATGTGTGCTGCATTACAGTGCTTTATTATAGAGGTATAATCCCAAGGATGTGTGCTGCATTACAGTGCTATATTATAGAGGGTATAATACCAAGGATGTGTGCTGCATTACAGTGCTTTATTATAGAGGGTGTAATCCCAAGGATGTGTGCTGCATTACAGTGCTTTATTATAGAGGGTGTAATCCCAAGGATGTGTGCTGCATTACAGTGCTTTATTACAGAGGGTGTAATCCCAAGGATGTGTGCTGCATTAAAGTGCTTTATTATAGAGGTATAATCCCAAGGATGTGTGCTGCATTACAGTGCTTTATTATAGAGGTATAATCCCAAGGATGTGTGCTGCATTACAGTGCTTTATTATAGAGGGTGTAATCCCAAGGATGTGTGCTGCATTACAGTGCTTTATTATAGAGGACGTAATCCCAAGGATGTGTGCTGCATTACAGTGCTTTATTATAGAGGGTGTAATCCCAAGGGTGTGTGCTGCATTACAGTGCTTTATTATAGAGGGTGTAATCCCAAGGATGTGTGCTGCATTAAAGTGCTTTATTATAGAGGTATAATCCCAAGGATGTGTGCTGCATTACAGTGCTTTATTATAGAGGTATAATCCCAAGGATGTGTGCTGCATTACAGTGCTTTATTATAGAGGGTGAAATCCCAAGGATGTGTGCTGCATTACAGTGCTTTATTATAGAGGGTGTAATCCCAAGGATGTGTGCTGCATTACAGTGCTTTATTATAGAGGGTATAATCCCAAGGATGTGTGCTGCATTACAGTGCTTTATTATAGAGGGTGTAATCCCAAGGATGTGTGCTGCATTACAGTGCTTTATTATAGAGGGTGTAATCCCAAGGATGTGTGCTGCATTACAGTGCTTTATTACAGAGGGTGTAATCCCAAGGGTGTGTGCTGCATTAAAGTGCTTTATTATAGAGGTATAATCCCAAGGATGTGTGCTGCATTACAGTGCTATATTATAGAGGGTATAATACCAAGGATGTGTGCTGCATTACAGTGCTTTATTATAGAGGGTGTAATCCCAAGGATGTGTGCTGCATTACAGTGCTTTATTATAGAGGGTGTAATCCCAAGGACGTGTGCTGCATTACAGTGTTTTATTATAGAGGGTGTAATCCCAAGGATGTGTGCTGCATTACAGTGCTTTATTATAGAGGGTGTAATCCCAAGGATGTGTGCTGCATTACAGTGCTTTATTATAGATGGTGTAATCCCAAGGATGTGTGCTGCATTACAGTGCTATATTATAGAGGGTATAATACCAAGGATGTGTGCTGCATTACAGTGCTTTATTATAGAGGGTGTAATCCCAAGGATGTGTGCTGCATTACAGTGCTTTATTATAGAGGTATAATCCCAAGGATGTGTGCTGCATTACAGTGCTATATTATAGAGGGTATAATACCAAGGATGTGTGCTGCATTACAGTGCTTTATTATAGAGGGTGTAATCCCAAGGATGTGTGCTGCATTACAGTGCTTTATTATAGAGGGTGTAATCCCAAGGACGTGTGCTGCATTACAGTGTTTTATTATAGAGGGTGTAATCCCAAGGATGTGTGCTGCATTATAGTGCTATATTATAGAAGATATAATTCCAAGGATGTGTGCTGCATTACAGTGCTTTATTATAGAGGGTGTAATCCCAAGGATGTGTGCTGCATAAAACTAGTAACGGCTGATGTGTGCCCAGTGTGTGTGATCATTATACCATAACAATATAAACATTTCAAACTTATCTAAGAATAAACACACGGAGACAGTAATGGATTTTAAAACAGGTCTGCTATTTTTTTTAGAAACTAATTTAATTATTTTAAATATTGTATGGTGGCTGGAAGGACGGCACTTATACAGAGCAGCCCAACAATGTAAACTCTACAAAACACAGCATTGTGGGCGGAGTCTGCCCTGTGGATGTCAAATCCTGCACTTGGGTATCAAGCATAGACCTTCTACCAAACACAATCCCATCCTTAGATGGCTGTACTGCCCCCTTAGATGTGGTCAGGGGCGCCGAGAGGGGGGGGAGTGGGTACAGTTTACCCGGGCCCGGGCTTCCAGAGGGCCCGGTGGGGGCCCGGGTCCAGCGCCCCCCCCCTCACTTCCTCCCTCTGCAGCAGCCCAGCACACAGCGTGTGCTGGGCTGCAGCGGGAGATTGCTTGCGGCTGCTAAGTAGCAGCCACAGCAATCTCCTATGCCTGAAGGGGGGAGCGATCACACTGATCTCGCCCCCCACTGGCTTTGCGCCGGGCTGAGGGGCTCACAGCGCCCCCTCCCCGGCACGCAGTGCCCTATTTTTTTTTCAGGGGGGCGTGGCCATGCCTTCTGCAATTAGGCCACACCCCCTCTTTTCCGGGGCCCCACGTGGCTCTCTACGCCCCTGGATGTGGTACATTACTTCTCTACACATAATAGAAGGTGAGCACACACACTACACCCGGGCTGATGATAAGCCAAATCAACAAATTTGATTTTAAGTTTTTAATCTAAAGTAGCCTGGACAACAGCAGAGAACGATGAGGAAAAACCAGGGAGGGTGGAGGGGGGGGTGGATGGAGACAGGAAACAACAAAAACAACTCAGTGAGAGGTAAACCAAAAACCTGCCGAGGGACTGTATGTTTGGCTGAATTAGTCCGTCTAGTCAGGTAAAGTAAAATCCCTCAAGACCCCCACTTGTTACAAGCGACAAGTGGCAAGTATTACCCGAGTAATGGACAGGGGAGACATAACAAGACAAACTACACACAGATAGAACAAACATAAGCAGACAAAACATCAGGAAAACTGAAAAGTAGTTTCAGCTAGTGGCCACTGGCCTAATATAATGCTTATAACAAGCCGATTTTCAATGCCACAGAGCCATGATCTGCGGAACTGACAAGCCAGCCACGGCGGCAGAAGTAGCTGCGCCAATTCTAAAAGAATGGGTACCGAAATCCCCTGGGGAGAGGACAATGTGAAGCAAACATCATCTAAAAATGAAGTGGAACTGATATTTGGTAAGAGGCAAACAGTCAGCATGATGCAACCATGCTCTGTCAACTACAGGCCGCAATGCCAGGTAAAGTTTTGCGAGATGTACTGGGCAAATGTGATCATCTTTGCAAGCCGTTAGGGAGACCCAACGGCCGCGACCCATTTGATCAGTTTTAGAATGCTGTAGTTTGCACAACACTGCCCCCTCCCCAATACTGACATCCGAATGGGACATGGGCAAAACCACTAATTTAGAAGGGGCAAGTAGTTCCGAAATTCGGAAGCCGCCATGAAACGCCATTGAAAATGCTAAACAGAAAAGATTAGCCTCAAACTGAGAAACCACAACCTCAGGCACCGCAGCTAGAAGCTTAAGCAATAGGGGAATATCGAATGGCCATCTCTTATCAGCCAGCCGAGGCGAGGCGCGAGCCAATCCCTTAAGGGCCTTAGTAACGGCAAAGCTCTTTGTAAGGTTTGAAAGCCCTTTCAGTCATGAAAAGAAAGAAATGCCCGCCAACATGCGCGAAGCTACCTCACGGGACCGACCATAGACATAAAGACTCCAAACAAAAGAAAGCATTGAGCCATGCGTGCTCTCACCTCTGTGTCCACGGTGATGAAGATAGCTTTCCCATTCAGACCCAGCCTTCTGATAGGCCCGCAACGTAGCCGGAGCAAGGGATTGCTCAGTTAGGCCCTCCATGCCGGCTCGATGACCTGCCAAACATAGGGGGACCAAGGCTCACCAACTAAACAAGCCTCAGGAGCAAGCAACCTAAACCTGTCCCACAGAAAATGGGAGAGCGCGTCAGTGATGTTATTGCCCGAGCTCTGAATGTGAATTGCCTTGAACAAGATGTTAAATTGTAAGCAACGCAGCACTAACTGCGCGAGCAAGCGTAAGGCCGGCAAGGAAGATGCAGGCTCTCCATTAACAGCGTGCACAATGGCTATGTTGTCGCATCTAAAAACAATACTCCTATCGCGCAACTCAGGAGCCCACAGTTCCAGCGCCACCATAATGGGAAACAATTCCAGGAGTAGCCAGTCTTTAGTTAATCCCCTGGAAAACCACTCCGCCGGCTAGGGGGCAGCGCACCATGCCCCTCGGAGGTAACACCCATAGCCCGACGAACTGGCCGTGTCAGTTAACAACTATAACTGATAGCTGGGGACCGGTGGGGGCAGCCAGAACACCATTAAAGTCAGCTAGAAAAGAGAGCCAAATAGAGAGATCACTTTTTCTTTCAGCAGAGAGCCGAATAAAATGGTGTGCCCTGCAAACACCTGTGGTGGCTCGCTGTAGATTCCTGGAAAATACCCTACCCATGGGGATCACCCGGCATGAGAAATTGAGCGAACCCAGGAGAGATTGCGCTTGCCGCAGTGTCACATTACCTGCAGCCAGGCAATCCTGAATGGCTTGTTTTTTTTTTATTTGAGAATTTTTTCAGCTGGAAGTCTGCAACAGCCATCCGAGGTATCAATTTCGATACCCAAATTGGACAGCCGGGAAACGGGGCCCAAGGTTTTCTCGCTGGCAATCGGAACTCCAAAAAAGGAAAACAGGGCCTAAATGAACCCTAACAAAAACCCGCAATGTGGGGAATCAGCAGGGCTGATGCACAGAAAGTCGTCCAGGTAATGGGCCATGCCATGTCCCCCAGTACCAGCCTCAATGCACCAATGCAGAAAGGTGCTGAACCTTTCAAAATAAGCACAGGACACGGAACACCCCATAGGCAAGCACTTGTCTATGTAGTACCCGTCGTCCAATAGAAAATGAATGCACCTAAAAGAGTCCGGGTGCAGGGGCAACAAGCGAAAAGCTGACTCAACATCTACCTTACCCATCAATGCGCCGGGTCAGTGAGCCCTGACTAGCTCCAGCGCCTCATCAAAAGACTGATAAGACACCGAGCAAAGCTCCTGCGGAATGGCGTCATTAACTGAACGGCTGGATGGGCAAGACAGATGCTGAATGAGCCTAAAAGAACCTGGTGTCTTCTTAAGGACCACGCCGACGGGGGACAATACCAAGTCTGCTATTGGTGGCTCGAGAAAAGGACCAATGATGCAACCCAGCCCCACCTCCTTAATTACTTTGTCCTTTGCTATGTGGGGCAGATCTATTGCAGATCGAAGGTTCCGTGGAGAACCTGCAGGCACGACTGAAGCTATCGGCAAATGAAAACCAAACTTAAAACTGTCACTCAAAAACTGTGTTGGGGTACCATGCAAGCTATTTGGCCATGGCATACAGGTTAACAGGGGAAAAAGCTTTAACTAGCAGGCCCAGGGCCAGCAGGCTTTCTGGGGGCCGGGGAAGCAACAGGTATCGAGCAGCTGGAAGCTGGGTGGGCATCGCCGCATTTGCTACAAAGGTGGCAAAAATGACACTGCTGGCCAAACGAACACTGAGTTGAGTTAAATGCAAAGCACTTACCCTTACTGCTGTTGGACAGGCACAGCCAGCTAGCGCCTAATTTTCTTCGCTGGCTAACCACAGCTGGGGAAAATTTGGGTCCCTGAGTGACGTCGAGCCAAACCTCAACACCCTTGCACCCAAAATCAATAACGGGGAGCCTGTCCTGCTTACAATGAAATTCTTCATCGTAAACACGCCATGCAACCCCTCGGCCGGACCTCTTCATTCTATGAATAAGGTGTAAGTACCGAGTGATATTGGGGTGTTCTGTGGGGTGAGTGACTATATAGCAGGCCGAGAAGACAAATATCCCCACCTGCCAATTAGAATAAGTCTGGAAAGCTTCCAAACCAATACTGCCTTTGCGCTTAGCGACTCAAAAATTCCTTTGGCATGTTATCTGCAAGGGAGAATACATCCACATAACATCCCTTCCATATTTTGTCTTTAATGCTAGGGCGGAGGCCCCTCAGAACCATGGTGTCAGCGCAATGAACCACCCCTACGTCAGCACTGTCAGCGGGCGGTTTGTAATCATGGGGGGCGTGGTGATTATGCCGAGGTCTATGCAAGCACCTGTCGGCCTCAATCCTAGCAAACTTAGCTGCACGCTTGCATGCCTTGCAAGTTTTCTGGGGGGGGCTAGTGTCGCAGGAGTCTTCAGAGGTAGAATAACTGACGTCGCTAAACATAGAATAAGAACTGGATGATCACTCACAAACTGCCTCCGCTGGGGGAACAGCATGGCTACCGGATCGACAAGCACCAGAAGTTGCCTCGTTGCCAGCATCCCATGAATGATCATTGGAACCTGCAAAAGATGGAGCAAGGCCATCTGGCGCCAGGGCAGGTTGTGGAACCCCAATCGGAAGAAGCGTGCCAGCCGGACCCTCTGCCTAGATCCGGTGTCAATTGACTGCATCAGCATAGCCTGTGGCAAGGAGCTAGCAGTCGGGGGAGCCACCGGGTTACATGGCGCTGCTTGTGCATTAGGAGGAAGGAGGGCAGCAAACATGGGGGCTAAGGTAGTGGCCATGTTGGCAAACAGCCCCATTATAGCAGCTGGGTCAAAGGCTGGGGACACAGTTTGGCCATTTACAGGCATGTTTGAGGAAGATGCCATACCAGCCACAGGGGCTAGAGTCCCAGGGATAGTAGCAGTCGCAGGGGGCACGGCATTGAGAGATGTAGCCACTAGCAGTACTGCAGGGGTTACAACAGTAGGAGTACTAGGCCCCGCCCCCTGCCTAGCACTAACATGGCGGCCGCTAAAACCACCATCAGAGTTGGGCGCCCTAACATGGTGGCCGCTAATGCCATCATTAGGGCCGGTGGAGCCCTCTACTCCCCCGCTGCGGCCCGCAGCAAGACCGTGGGTGGTCGATGAGGAGGCCAGGGCTGGGTTAACAGAGCGCCGGGTCTTGTGCCGCATGGTGCGCGAAATCGAGGTGCAACAACGGGAGTCACATGACACTCGACCTCCGGCATGAGCAGCCGCGGGGAGCAGCGATGCTGACATGCCCTGAGGCATTGCATTGGGGTCTGCAGTAGATGCCTCCATATCAGGCAAGAAACAGGCGGGGGGAGGTGCAGAGCAGCGCGGGTGGTCCATCGTGGAACAGGGAAACTACTTGGAATCAGGCCGGCCAAGTGATGCAGGAAGGGCACAGGGAGAGAAAGGGAGACAAGAGGAAGGTATAGGTAGATAAGGAAGGTAAAAGGGGATTAAAGGAGATATAAAGAGTAAAGAATTAAGGAGATAAGAAAATAAAGAGTATGTGTATGTTTACTGTGGACACAGGGCCTGATTCAGAGATGGATGCTCTGAACGAGTGCTCGCTCTGAATCGGGCGTTGTTGTTTTTTTGTTCGGCCTCATGGTCATTCGTATAGCTGTGGGTGACCACCATCGGGGCTTGTGACGAGACCCTTGTGGTAGGGTCTCGTCTGCCACAAGCACCAGCGAGCTTTTGGCTCTAAAAGAGCCGGATGCTCATCACTGACATCACGCGTGATGTCAGTGGGGCCGCCCCCAAACAGCAGGCGTTCCTTCGGGAATGCCTCCATTTGGCCAGCCTCCCCACCACCCTTCCTACTAAACGGTGCGAGCTGTCGATCACCATCGACAGCCACCCCTTTTGTAGTGAGCCCCGGAGCGAGAGAATTTCTCTCCCACTCTGGGGCTAGCGCACATGCGTAGTGCGGCTGCTGCACGTGTGCATAGCCTCAACATCGACCCACTTACGATCACTCAGTGCTTGCGAATGGGTCTGAATGAGACCCTCAGTGTGGTAGCACAATATCAAACCTTTTCTCTTGTCCAATCTCATCCGATCTTGTTAGCTAAACAGTGCTGGGCTCGGTTAGGACTTGGATTGGGGACCTCCTGGGAATACGAAGTATCATATTATCTTCTGCCTTTGAGGTTACTCCATAGCTTGTTCTGTTGTACTACTGCTATGTTGGATCATAGATCTGGATGAATGGACTGATGTGGTCCTGTTATTTCTGTGACTATTTTCTTTTGGTTGGAGAGATGTAAATATACAAAGGGGGAAAAAAAATCTGTTTTAATTATGATACTGTGTTGTAGTCTAATCTTTTACCATTTGAAACCCAGAATAAATAACATCCCTCAAAGGTGCACAAAATGAATTTTAAGTCAATTGCTATTGTCTTAACTAGAGATATGTGCCGACCTCTGTGTTTTTGGTTTTGGATCTGTATCTTCCTGTTTTGAATCTTGATTTGGTTTTTCCAAAAACCACCTGTGCGTGTTTTGGTTTTGGATCTGTATGTTTTCTAAAAAATCATAAAAACAACTAAAATCACATAATTTGGGCCTGTTTTGTTCCTACAGTATTATTGACCTCAATAACATATATTTCCAGTCATTTCCAGTCACTTTTGACCACCTCACAGCTCACAATATTGATTTCATCAGGTTTAGGCCAAAAGGTTGCATCGAGCTAGCTGGCTGACTAAGCTAAGCAACAGCAGTGGGTGGCACTAACATGTTGCAGTTTAGTTTCCAACATTTCACAAAGTTGCACTGCAGTGGTAGACAGAATGGCAGTTTAATAAACTATAAAACCCCATAAGAGTTTTAAAAACCAAGAATGTATCATTAATAAAGAACTAGGTCAGAGGCCCGAGGAAGTTGGAATATGTTTATAGATTGAATACTGTACATGAGAAGGATGATAGGATTGATTTGTTTGTAAATGTGTTTATTTTAATGATTTGATTATTAAGAAAATTTATGAGGGAGGATCAATGTAGGATCAATTACTTTAGTTCCTGAAAGACATTTTTGATCTGTAGGAAGTTTTTTTTTATACATCTAATAGAAATGTGGTGGCCTTGCATGTGGAGGTGCTGCTAAATAGTACACAAAGTAAACAGACCTTTACTTTGTGCTCAGGGAGGTTGTTAGGGATAATGGGACCAATACTTGCTGTTTACAGCAGAGGAAAGCAGCCTGTAGCTCTCTGGCTGAACTACAACTCCCAGCATCCATGCTGTTTGCCGGGCCTGCTGGAAGTTGTTTGTCAACAACGGGTGGTGTGCTTCAGGTTACTTCAGCCTGATTTATGCTCTGCATGTAACATGCAACTATGTACAGTATGTATGTGACCAATATACACAACTAATTTTTGTATTAAAAGTATCTTGCACTTTATTGCACACATCCTTGCAGGAAGATGCTCTGTGTTGCTGCTCATATATCTGGTCTCTCGCATGACACCCACCATCTGAATTATCCAGTTATTCCACTTAGAGTCACCTACATACAAAGGAGGCAGGTGTTTATTAGGATGTTATTATAAATAACGGCTCAGTTCATCAGTTCACCAGGATCGTGGGTCAACCAGTTGGGGTTTGGGGGGAGCAATTAAAAAAGTGGGTAAATTTGAAAATCTACCATGTTTTTCCCACCGCATGAACTTGGTGGTTCCGTTTTTTTTTTTTAAATGACAGGGGCATGCAGGAGATGCTGTCAGTGGCAGCACACACAATGGAAGCTCTGAACATGAAGGGGACAGAGGGATTTAAGTATGGTACTAAAAATATCTTATCATTGTGCTTCTGGGATTATGGATGGGAAGGCTGGGAGGGGAGGAGGGAGAACATCTCCAAATACCATCATAAAAAATAGCCTCTCCATTTGGTACTTAAGTTGCATGTCACCAAATATTGCTGTCATGATCAAAAACAGCCAAGCCCACCAGGTTGTATCTACAATTCAAGGTCGAAAAATGTCATAAGAGTATTTTGCAAGAATACCTATTTGTGATTTTAATTTAAATACATATAGTATGACATTTAAAAAAAAATAAGCATCATAGCAGCGGCACAAAAGCATGACAGTTTATAGTACATCTATTAAACATTTGCCACACAGCAGCAGCAGACAGGATGGCAGTTTAATAAACTATAAAATTAAAAATGTCAGACAGCAATGCCCAAAACAGTTTTTATCCCTACTGTATTATTAACCTCAATAACATTTATTTCCAGTAATTTCTAGCTTACAATATTAATTTAATCCATTTTAGTCCAAAAGGATGCATTGAGCTAGCTGGCTGAATAAGCTAAGCAGCATCAGTGGGTGACATTAATATGTTGCAGTTCAGCTTCCAACACGGAACAGAGTGGCACTGCAATGGCAGACAGGATGGCAGTTTAATAAACTATAACATTTAAAATGTCAGGCAGAAATGTCCCAACAGCACATAAAGCAAAGAAAAGAGGTGCAAGATGGAATTATCCTTTGGCCCTTTCATCCACCCTTATGTTGTATATACAACATGCACGATTTGACAAACCAATCACTTCAGCAGCAGGGACTTACAATTGTGGCTGAAGCGATTGGTTTGTTTGGGCCCCCACAATTGTAGGCAATTCTTTTAAGACCCGACCAGATGTCAAAACTTGGTGGTATTGACTCATCTGCATCACCAATGGGTCTTTTGGCAAAGTTTAGTTTTTTTCTGGCAGCCACACTTGTTGGAAAAACTGAAGGCGGAGCCATCACTAAAATCACTTGCTGCTTGAGCAATTTGCTTACCTACAGCTCTTCAGATCTGTGTCCATTGGGAAGAAAGACACGATGTATGACTTAAACCTAGGATCGAGCACGGTCACCAAATGTATTGCTCCGATTGGAAGATCCTGACAACCCTTTGATCCTGTCGAATAATCCAAGTATGATCTACAAGTATGACATTCTTAGCAGAATTGCTTCGTTTAAGTTCCTCCTTCAGTTGCTCAAGCTGCTTTTCCAACATTCTAATTATTAGAGATGAGTGGGGTCGGATCTCACAGATCCGAACCCATCCAAATTTAGAGATCCAGGGCGAGAACAGAATATGCGTTGGGTTCTCCTGCCGGCCCCCGATCTCAAACTGAGGCAAAACCATAGATACGAAATCTTGCAGCTCGTGAGCTTTCATCTCTATGTATATAATGGACCCTGCGGTTGCTGCCATTTCACTCTGGCTGTGGAGACTGAACAGGGAGGGTGGGTAGTGTAGGGCTGGGAGAGGTACTACTACTTACCTGTGCTGGTGCTGTGCTGTCTGCTGTGTCCTGGGCTGGTGCTGTCACTGCTGTGCTGTCTGCTATGTCCATCTGGGCTGGTGCTGATCCATCTGGGCTGGTACTGTTGCTGATCCATATGGGCTGGTACTGTGCTGTCTGCTGCATCCATCTGGGCTGGTGCTGATCCATCTGGGCTGGTGCTGTGCTGTCTCCTGCATCCATCTGGGCCCAAGTTCTGGACCCCCCCCCAAAAAAAATACTGTATTTTTATTTTTTTTCTGTGTGTGCATGTTAGACTTAGCCGCACAAGATAAAGCAACGCAACCTAATGCTGCCCAACTCCAGTCATTATCAATCTGTGCTCTGGGCCCAAGTTCTGGACCCAAAATTGTCAATATGCCATTCACTGCACAAAGTGGCAAGGAAAGGATAAGGCCTTGGCCTTTATTTATGTTGACTGCTGGATCTGATAGCCCTTCTGCTTGTAGTAGTAGTGGTGGTGGTACCATTAAAAATTGGAAGTTAGGAAGAGGAAGATAGCTCTGGAAAAAGCAACTGTGTGCCCTGAGAAATCTAAATCACAAATCCCAGAGGAGAGTGCAAGTGTGTCCGCGGTTGCCATGTGTGAGCCAGACCTAAATACTAGTGTACTGGAGGATCCTCCAAGTTCCAACATTTGTGTGCCCTCTGTAAATGTGGAGAAGGGCAGTCAACATCTTGCAGACATAGTCATCGAGGATGCTTCTATGGAATTGCACATGGAGGAGGAGGATATTTTGGTAGTTGAAGGCACTAAGGATGATGAGGATGTTGATGATGAAGATGTTGGTGATGAGGATGTTGATGCAGAGGATGTCCTTTGTGTAAGTAATGGAACAGCTGTTGCCCATGAATTAAAAAAACCAAAGCCCATTGCTGTTATGCCATGGCAAAGGACAAAAAAATCCACTTCTCACGTGTGGAATTATTTCCACCCCAATCTGGACAACAGTTGTCAAGCCATATGTAATCATTGCCAAGTAAGAGTGAGTAGAGGGAGGGACCTAAACCACCTAGGAACCTCCTCCTTGTTACATCACTTGGAGCACATTCATCAAATATCAAAGTGTATGTTGCCAAGTTCCAAAACTCAAAACCTAACAAGTCCAGTGTCACCTACTGTACCTGCTCCCTCTCTGTGGGATCCAAGCGCCTTTGATCACCACCAACATCTGCATCATCAACATCCTCATTCGTCATCGGGAGTAGTCCTGCTGCATCCAATGTTGTTATTTGAAGCATGATTGACTTCTCTCCTATCTGTGATTCCTTAGAAGGATCCTTGATGACTACGCCTGTTGCTGCTGCTGTTGCTGTGAGTGGATCTTCATCCCAGAAGGGGACCATGAGGAAGACTACTTGTAGAGTATCCTCCAAAAAACAGTTAACTGTCAAACAATCATTTGCAAGGGTAAACAAGTATGACAGCAATCACCCAGTTGCACAGCGGATTACAGATGCCATAACAGCTATGCTGGTATTAGATGTGCATCCAGTATCTGCCATTACTGCAGTGGGTTTTCAACAGTTAATTGAGGTACTGTGTCCTGGCTACCATATCCCTTCTAGATTCCACTTTGCTAGAACAGCAATTCCAAGTCTGTACAAGGACCTTAAAAAAAACCTTATTAATGTCCTCAGAAATGCCATTGTTCCCACTGTCCACTTGACCACTGATATGTGGACAAGTGGGGCAGGGCAAACTAAAGATTACATGACTGTGACAGCCCACTGGGTAGGTGTATAACCTCCAACAGCAGCAGCAACATCTACCAAAAGACAGCTGATACAGAGCCTGGCTACTCTTTGTGTAACTGGTTTCACTAAGAGGCATACCACTAAAAACCTCATAGAAAAACTCAGGGAAATCAATGCTATATGGTTTACCCCACTTGGACTGTCCTCGGGATTTGTGATTTCGGACAATGCCACCAATATTGTGAGAGCATTACTTGTGGGCGAATTCCAACACGTCCCATGTTTTGCTGACACAATTAATTTAGTGGTGCAACATTTTTTTAAAAATGACAGGGGCATGCAGGAGATGCTCTCGGTGGCCCGCAAAATATCCGGACATGTTAAACATTCAGCAGATGCTTGTCAAAGATTGCATGACCAGCAGGTACTGTTAAATTTGCCCTGCCATCAGCTGAAGCAAGAGGTAGTAACTCGGTGGATTTCTACTCTCTATATGCTTCGGCGGATGGAGGAACAGCAATAGGCCATCCAGGGATATACAACAGCCTATGACATAGGCCATGGAGGTGGAATGCACCTTATTCAAGTGCAGTGGAGAATAATTTCTATATTGTGCAAGGTTCTCAAACCCTTTGAACTTGCCACACGTGAAGTTAGTTTAGACACTGCCGGCTTGAGTCAGGTCATTCCTCTCATCAGACTTTTGCAAAAACAGCTGGAGAAACTGAAGGAGGAACTGAAATGGAGCAATTGTGCAAGGTATGTTGGACTGGTGGATCAAGCCCTTGATTGACTTCACCAGTATCCAAGAGTCGTGAATCTATTGAAATCTGAAAAATATATTTTGGCGACTATTCTGGATCCTAGGTTAAAGTCCTACAGTACCATGTGAGTTTTTTTCCAACAGACCAAATTCTAAAACTATGCAAAGAGCTGTTGGTAAAAAAATTGTCAGCTGCAGCCACACGTGAAACTCCATCATCTCCTCCTTTAGTTTCTTTAGCTGCCTGGAAAAAAACAAAATTTTCCTTACAGAATGCCTGCTGGTCATGCAGATCATTCACCAAAAAATGACAGCTGGTCTGGCCTGAGGGAACTGCCTACAAGTGACAAGTCTTCTACCGCGACTATGTGTGAGACGGTCTCCATTCATAGAATGGTGGAGGACTATTTCAGAGATAACATTGTAATAGGCATGTAAGACAGTCCCTTTCAGTACTGGCATGAAAAAGCGGCAATTGTGAGTCCCATACACAAACTGGCTTTGCGTTACTTAAGTTGTCCACCCTCCAGTGTGTACTTTGAAAAAGTTTTCAGTGCAGCTGGCAACCTTGTCAATGATCGGCAAAGTAGGTTACTTCCTCAAAATGTGAAAAAGATGATGTTCATTAAAATGAATTACAAATTTCACAAGGAAGACCTCTACCCACAAATACATAAAAAAATTACATAGGCACCTATTGTGGATTTCAACTGGGATGATTTAATATTGTGTGAAGAAGAGGATATAAACACTGATGGGGATGACAAGGACGAGGACGACGACAACTTGTAAAGTAAAGCCAGTTTGTGTATGAGATCACTTTAATTTCCATGTCCAATGTACATTGGCAGCTTGTTTTATGGGGGTCCAAACAAACCAATAATTTCAGTCACAATTGGCAGTCCTTGTTGCTGAAATGATTGGTCTGTTAAACTGTGAATGTCCTGTTTTGTATACAACATAAGGGTTAGTGGGAGGGCCCAAGGATTATTCCATCTTGCACCTTTTTCTTTTCCATTAGGTGCTGGTTGGGGCATTGCTGCCTGATATTTTAAATTAATGTTATGGTTGGTTTAGAAACAAATGATTTTTTTTTAAATTAATTTATTATCAATTTTACAGCCAGGGGCTGCACCAATGAATTTCTGTATATTAATTATTCAGCCAGGGGCTGCACACAATTAATGGTTTTTAAATTAATTTGTTATCAATTTTACAGTCTGGGGCTGCACCAATGAATTTATTTTGATTAATTATTCAGCCGGGGGCTGCACTCAATGATTTGTTTTTTAATTTACTTATCAATTTTACAGCCAGGGGCTGCACCAATGAATTTATTTTTATTATTAATTATTCAGCACGGGACTGTACCAGTGAATTGTTTTTTAATGAATTTATTACCAATTTAACATCCAGGGGCTGCACCAATGAATTTATTTTTATTATTAATTATTCAGCCTGGGCATGCACCAATGAATTGTTTTTTAATTTATTTATTATCAATTTTACAGCCTGGGGCTTCACCAATGAATTTATTTTTATTTTTAATTATTCAGCCTGGGGTTGCACCAATGAATTGTTTTTATTTATTTATTATCAATTTTACAGCCAGGGGCTGCACCAACTATCAATACTTCAATTCTCAAGGGTATCCCAACCATCATCTTTGCACAGTCCTCAACTCTATTAATAATTATATTAATTAGTTTTGAGCCAGCAAGCTGGATGCAACCTTTTGGCCCTTTAACAAGATGAAAAAATCAATATTGTGAGCTGTGAGGTGGTCAAAATTGACAGGTAATGAGTGGATTTTTTCTATTGAGGTTATTAACACTGTAGGAACAGAAAAAGGCCCATTTATGTGGTTTTAACCCAAACCCGAAAACAAAACACAGAGGTGAGGTTTTGGCAAAACCAATCCAGATCCAAAACCAGGGGAGATCCAGATCCAAAACCATAACTATCTCTTTCACACTGCACTTTTCTTACTAAGGCGTGCCCTGGGGCGGCTTAGCTGGGCTAGTTTGGGGGTGTCCTGCACTCTGGATTTGAATTGTAGTATGTTAGGGACCTACCCTCCAGAGGTTACCTGGATATGGTGGGTAGGCCCATAACCTTGGCCAAGATTATGCTAAAAACCTCTATTGATTGCAAAATGTTATTGCATTTATATATTATTAATAATTTGGAGTTGTGTACCTGAGATTTGTCTGTTTTTGTGCCTGCAATTTGTCTCATCAGGTAGCACCTCCCATTATATATATATTCAGGGTGTGCAGTCCAGAAATCTTTCCCATATACTCTATTTAATGTGCTTTATTGCACACCTGAGGGAAAGGAGATGCCCTCACTCTGGATTAGCACCCCTACCTTATTGGTTTAAAAGCATGGAGTCTTGTAATGAATATGCACACTAGTAATAGGCACAATTCTAGGTAAGTCCTAAAAGTTTTATATACTGTAGTGCAACTTTGGTTTATTTTTGGGGTGTGGGTACCCCTGGATTGCCTTTGTTGATCTATTTCAGGGCACCGCATTATAACACATTTTTCTTTTATAACACTTTTTAACCCTTCACTGTTTGTTTATTATATATGTACCTCACTTTTTATTTTCATTATTTATATGCAGCAGTAGCTGCTCCTAACTATCTCTTTCACACTGCACTTTTCTTACTATGGTGGTGCCCTGGGGCGGTTTAGCTGGGCTAGTTTGGGGGTGTCCTGCGCTCTGGATTTGAATCGTAGTATGTTAGGGACCTACCCTATAGAGGTTACCTGGATATGGTGGGTAGGCCCTTAACCTTGGCCAAGATTATGCTAAAAACCTCTATTGAATGCAAAATGTTATTGCATTTATATATTATTAATAATTTGGAGTTGTGCACCTGAGATTTGTCTGGTTATGAATATTACACTGCGGTATTATTGACCAACAGCGTCAGAATACTTGTATGAATATTACAACGCAGTTTTACTGACCAACAGCGTCACAATACTTGTATGAATATCACACTGTTGTATTACTGACCAAAAGCATCACAATACTTGTATGAATATTACACTGTTGTATTACTGACCAACAGTGTCACAATACTTGTATGAATATTACACTGTGGTATCACTGACCAACAGTGTCACAATACTTGTATGAATATTACACTGTGGTATCACTGACCAACAGTGTCACAATACTTGTATGAATATTACACTGTGGTATGGCCAGCAGCATCACAGTGCTTATATATACAGTATATGGTGCCAATCACTGTGGGGAGGGACTTATATACAATCCAAAAACCCATGAGAATCTGACAGCAGGAGGATGATGTTTTGCCTCGTTTTGTATAACCCAAGCCTGATTAGGATCCTACTCAGTTCCCCAGAGAACCGGACCTGCTCATCTCTAGGCTTAACACAAATGCAAGAAGCACTTTCTACTATAGTTTACAACAAAAAAGTTATATCTGGAGATGAGGCTAGTAGATTGATAGAAAGGAAACTTTGGAGTATTTAGGATAAAATTAAATATAAATTTCCAACATTAAGGCAATTTTACAAGCCATTTGTTGTTTATAATGCAGCAATTATAGTCTACAACATAGATACTGTAAATCTCTGCCTTCATATGACAGTATTGAGTCATTCCTCGATAACTTAAATCTCCCTACAGTGGATCCTTATGCTGGGGTTTTAGTTTCCCCCATGGACACAACAAGGAATTCTGAGAGTCTTAAATATGATGCCAAAGAGAAGTCTCCCAGACTGGATGGCTACTGTATATAAATCATTTTTACTTAACTTTTTAGTCTGAACTTATCCTATTGTTTCCAAACATTCCAACATGGTGTTTCACATTGATTAAGTAGAAAATCCGAGCTTATCAATTCCCAAGCCAGTGAAAGGTCTGACTGGTTGTGAAAACTAGAATCACAGTGCTTTACTAAATGTGGCTACTAAAATATATGCTAAATTTATAGCAAACCAAGCAAGCCCCTTCATTTCCTAAACTAGCTAATCCATTCTGACCAAGTTGGTTTTTGCATCAGGGCACCAAGCATCTGATAAAACAAAGAAGGTCCTGAATGTGACAAAAATGTAATCCGCACAAATCACAGTGAAATTAATTTTGCTTTCATTTAATGCCAAGAAAACATTTGATGTTTTTTAAAGGTATTTTTTACTATAATTAATTGTTAGGATGAGATTTTGAGATAAGTTCTCATTCTCTACAGCTACTAAGTAACCATTTCCTTTGTTCAGTGTTTGCCATAATTAATGGAACTAGACAGAGGTGCCTTCTTTCTCCGTTAGTATTTTTGCTGTCAATTGAACCCATAGCTGCACAACTTAGATTTTCCATATTCAAAGGTCTCACTGTATAGAGGACATCTGCAAATTATGTACAGTACAGGTGCAGTCCTTCTATATGTGAATGAACCAGACACCTCATTGTTGGACCTCCATGCTGTCCTGGATTTTTCATTTACAAATTGGATGCTTTTAAATCTCAAACCATTTCATTTTAATATCTCTGAAGGGAAATTGATAAAGCTTATAAATACATTTAAAAAAAATATATATATATATATATATATATATATATATATATACACTATCAAATGTGAGATTGCAGATCTAAACTTGATAATTTTTTCAAGTTTAACCTTCTCACACAGATGTCACAGTAGACTTGGAACAACTATGATGTCTCCTGGCTGGGTCAACTTGTTGCCTTTAATATGATGCTTCTCAATGACATTGTAGTCTCTTTATTAAACCATCAACTACATTTCCCCAATAAATACTAATATTATTATTGTGCCAGTGTGAGGAAGGGGTTAACATCCAAGGAGTTTGGTGATAATTCCGCCTCATCATCATATAGGAAGGTGTTTGGGCCTACTTAAGGTCTGAAGCTCAGGGTCTGATTCAGAGCCGGACGCTATTTGCGGTCGTTCGTTCTGGAAAAAGGGGGTGGCTATTCAAATAAACCGTTCGCTATTTGCGGTCTGTTCATGCCTCTAAGTCTGAACGAGCGAACAAAACTTGCGGTCGAAATTTTGAAAAATAGCTCTCACCATACGTCATGTCCGCTATTTAATAGATTAATCGAGTACATCGAACGGCGTATGAACTGCTCGCTATTCTTGTGGCTGGTTTTTCCTACCACTATATTGCGAGCAGTTCTGACTATAAAATAACCAAGTGACGTGGTCGATGACGCTGCTGTATTAATTATGCACACCCATAAAACGCCCGTTTTGACCTTTAAGCACGCCTGCATTCTGATTTCCACTCCCCGTTTTCAAGCACCTTCCCCTGTTACCACCCACATACGCCTCATCCTGTCACTCAAAGTAGCAGGCATTCGCTATATAACGAACAAACGTTTTTCAGCCGCACTGACTGGTTCGCGCTTGCGTATTACAAACTGTACACATGCGCAGATGTGTGAACATCGCTCGGAACGAGCGAACGGCCGCTTACGAGCGGCTCTGAATGAGACCCTCAGTCTCTTGTTGGTTTGTGTGTGGGGAAGTTATCATCACTATCATCTCTGCATGGAAAATCCTGTATCAACTGGAATTTGCAGTAATCCTCCACCACTGTTCCCGTGTGCTGTGCTTTGCAGGGTTTTGTTTTGCACTTATTCTAACAATAAAGATCTAGATGGAATTAAATGAAGATGCTGTGAGGTTCTGGTTTTGTTGTGGGCCCGGGGTGGTAATAGGAGCAGACACTGAAGCAGGTTTAAAAGTAAATGTGGAGTTTTTAATGAGTGACTTAACAGACATGAATGTGGTAAAACAGAAAGTCCGTGTATAGCACTAAAGTGCACTTGGGAGCTGTAGTGACGCAAATAGGAGAAAGTCCAGTTAGTGACAGGCAATGGAAAATGTCCAGGTAGTGGCAGACAAGGGTAACTGTCCAGGTGGTGACTGATTAATGAAGAATGCACACTGAGAAAGAAATATCCAGCAGAGTGTCAGTGAAGGCAGGGTGCAGGGTGAACAGCAAGACTCAGGTACTCAGGCAAGGGGAAGGTAATGGAGGATGCAGGGTAGTCCAGCGGGATTGGAGCAGACAAGCAGGCAGGCAGGTACCGTTTCACAGGTAACAGGTGGTGAGCACAGGGAACTCTCTCTCAGCTATGTTGAGAAACATGTTGCACTGGCAATGAAATGAGGCTCTGAACCTTCCTAAATACCAAGTGCTATGCCGTGACTGGCCAGAGAGAGCATGTGACAAATCAGGATTGGGCGAGCAAATCACATGGCCGGAGGCAAGATGGCAGTGCCCATGCCAAACGGAACGGAAGCACTGCCAGGCCTCACCAGCCCAATGAGACAGCATGCCCACGCAGAGCCATGCACAGCAAATGCCCCTTGCCACACACCAGTACCACCAAAAGATGCCCCCCGCCACAGTGACCTCACAGGTAATACCCGTCGACCACCATGCCAAGAAACCCTGGTCATGACAGACTCCTGCCTGGTGACTTCAAGTCAACCTTGTAAAAGCAAGGTCCCCTTCTGAACCTGTTGAGATACCAGGATATTTGTATATTATTTCAATTAAGAGATTGATTTTGGTGCAAAGAATAAAGTGTGTTTAGATTCAGGAATAGCATTAAATAGTGAGTATTCATCATATATTTAATATAAAAACATCTAAGAGTTAATCCAAAGCGTTACATTAAGTTGAGATGCATTAAAAGTTTGAGAGAAAATGTTTTTTTTTTAAATAGAGACCTTATTACACTACAATTATTAAACTACTAAACATTTAGTTCTTGAAGATCGAGCTAAATTGATCATAGATATAAAATTTCTCTCTGGTGGAATAGTGTAATTACTTCTCCTCTACTTAACCACTTGCCTGGCATGGTCGTATCAGATATGACCATACCAGACTGGGCTTTCCCTGACATGGTCATATCTGATACGACCAGTCAGAAATGCCCACTAGACGACTGTGGGAAACTAATCTTCCCACAGCCGCCTATGTCAGAGGGACCTGTTGGTCCCTCTACACCAGCGGCTCCCCTTTCTGTATGTACCAATCACTGATGGCTACAGTGATAGGGCACCCAGCAGCTGCAGAGAAGAGCAGCCACCGGGGAAGTCAGTGCTGCCCCATCTCCCCCTGTGTATTCCCCGGTGGCCAATGAATGTAGCAGCCGCCGGGAAGCCAGCACCATTCCCCCTTTATGTTTCTACCCCAGCAGCTCCAGAGATTCAAACCACTGGGGAAGCCAGTCCTTTCCCTGCATTTACCCGGCAGCAGCTGCAGGGAGGAGCAGCAGCTGCGGGTGAAGGTAGCACAGTACCCCCACCCCCTCCCCCCTCCCCCCCAGCCAGCACTGTTCTCTCCCTTCATACACTGTACCTTCAATCATGCTTCACTCAGCAGGGGGGATTGATCATTAGCCTCACCTGACAAAAAAGTGATGGACATCGATGGGTGAAACCATCGATGGTTCATGATAATTGTTTCACTCCATCAATGGTTAAACATTGATGGTTAACCCACTGATAGCCATCCCTATGCAGAATCTGTGCTGCTCTCTGCATGTGGCTGCAGGGAAGGGCGGAGGGAGGGAAGGGGGGGTGGATGTATATGGTTCCAGGGAGTTAGGGGGTGGGAATCGTGTATATAGGTGTTAAGGAGGGATAAAATCTGGAGGGGAGGGGGCTTAAAATAATAATTTAAAAACATTACACTACTGAAGGGGGTGGAAAGAAATTTTATAATGAGGGCCTAGGAACGTGAGGGATGTATGAGACACTCCCTAGGCATATATTTTGATTTAATAAAATATTTCAAAACATTTTTAAAAATACTCTTTAAACTATATTAAATGAAAAAAAAACCTGACAATTTCTGACTGGTATACAATGAAAAAGAAAGGAACCGCACTGAACCAAAAGGACTGCTACTGTATCTATTGAAGGTTGTATATATCTCAATAAACCTATAACCAGACTTGTGAATGAACACTTCTATGTCCTGAATATACCAGATAGTTTATAAGACCTTGGTCTGTAAAAAAACTATAATGTGGTAAGTCCGTGGTGCTCCCCAGACTCAATGTATAATATGAGCTAGCAAAAGAGAAAGAAAAAAGGACTCTTTGTGGGGGCACACGATAGGTGTGGAGATAATTGGTCACATGCCAAAAGCTAAAACTTAACTTTCATTATATATATTAAAAGAGGTAATCAGCGTAAATTCAACATATAAACAGACACACAATCAAACATGAAACAAATAAAGTTAATAAGGATAGGTTGAAGAAAATATATTCTGGACGACAATATGTTACTTTTGATGATCAACAATAGGACAAAATAAATTGATGAGATACATGATATATTTAAGTATGCAAGATAGACATAGAGGGGAGAAAATGAAATATCCTCCCAGATAATGAACTTAGTGAGCAGCTACTGCATACCATTATTCACATATTGAATGGTATGTGAGCGTGCTCAAAAAGCATCCAAGGATAAGAATAAGTAAGTAGAGCATCTACTTTTGTATTGTATCAGCTGAGGGGTACCTGATGACTAGCATTGCAGGCACCTCTCCTGAAAATCTGCAATGAGAGTGCTCCTTATATATAGAATATATAAAATTAAGTACAGAGAAGGTATAGGTCATACAATAATTTATCAGAGATCCATGCTACCTCCAAACACATACTCTTGGCATCGATGGTTGGTGAGTCATGGGGACCTGTATATTGATGTTAGAAAAAAGAACAGTAGACATTTGCATGCAGATACATGTGCAATTTGTCTGTGATTAGGGTGTATTTCCCAATACTGTATTCTCTGCAGAGAGCTATTTGTTTGATATTCCAGCATATATGAAATATGTATTCAATGATTTCTTGAACATGCCCAGATTGTGAATTTTAGATAATATGAGGCATCTGTGGATTTATCAATACACAGCTATAATTATTTAGATTTAATATCAATTTATTCGCCTGGTTATTTACATTTTTTCAACCTTAGGAGAAAATATATCTCCTGCTGGAGATTATATCTCCACTGTTTCTGGTAAAATTGTGAATTTTGACAATATGAGAAGTCTATGGATTTAATGATATAATGTGATACTTATCTTGATGGATCATCAATTTATTTTGTCCTATTGTTGATCATCAAAAGTAACATATTGTCGTCCAGAATATATTTTCTTCAACCTATCCTTATTAACTTTATTTGTTTCATGTTTGATTGTGTGTCTGTTTATATGTTGAATTTACGCTGATTACCTCTTTTAATATATATAATGAAAGTTAAGTTTTAGCTTTTGGCATGTGACCAATTATCTCCACACCTATCGTGTGCCTCCACAAAGAGTCCTATTTTCTTTCTCTTTTGCTAGCTCAATTTCTGACCGGTTTTGCCGGTAAAAAATTGTCATTTAAGTGGTTAATAACACTTAATCACCTTGATGATATTATTGTACTGTAAAGTCCATTACTCCCTTTACCATTCCTTGTTGTTGTACCAAAACCCAACCCCCAATACACACAAACACACACGACAAATATTGAGGACAAGGAATAGACTCAAATAAGGGGAAATGCCTTTGAGGTCTAATACTGTAACTATAACGTTAAAGGAGATGTTTGCATGTTTTTTTCTTTTTTACTATTGATATCTTAGGCAAGTGGTTGCTTAAGGTCCCTGTCCCAATATACGTCTGTTGGTAGTTTCATAACAGCTGGAGAGCCAAAAGTGTACTGTCACTCTGAAGTGGGCATAAATGATCCTCAACACTAGGCTAGATGCAAAAAAACATAGCCCTGACCTATTCAATCACAGGAAGGGGCACTAGGCTGGAGACATTAGAATGATGCACCCCACGTCACCTTTTTGTGGTTGGGTAGAGCCACGCAATAGGCAATGGACCAATAAAGTATCCTGCTTTATGTGACATGGCTGCACACTAGGACACAATGAGAACATCCAGGACATTTTTCTCTGTAATGTTCCTGTCTACTTCTTTTACACTTTGTTGCCTCATCATTATTTACATCTATATTTGTTTTTAACAAAAACCCTATACTTCAAATATATTTGCTACATTCTCTTTCCCCAGATCAATTATGGAACCACTGACCCTGTTCTGAATGACAGACAATTATACCCAACCTTTTACCGGATTGTCCCAGATGATCGGAGCCGTTTTACAGCTACTGTTAAGTGTCTGCTACATTTTGGATGGAACTGGGTTGGAGTCATTACAGCAAGTGATGGTAGTGGGGACACGGAATTACGAGAACTAAGTAAAATGATGACTCAGCATGGGATCTGCATCGAGTTGATCATTAAATTTTCTAATGATGAAAAAATTAATGGAAAAAAAACTACTGAGATTAAGAAATTAACTGCTAGAGTTATAGTAATATGTGGTATATTCTCCATAAATTATATCAAATTTTTCCATAATTCAGTAAATATTAATGAAAATATCACATTAATCCTACATGAATCAGGGACTAATATTAAATATATGGGCCATATTACCTACTATCTATCAGTAAATTGCAGTTTAATTTTTATATTGGTCCCCAAAAGTATCCCCAACATTAATAATTTAATTAATAATGCAAACCCATATAATTGCCCAACTGATCCACTATTGGAAGATATTTGGCTCCAGCATTATCATTGTCTTTCCCAAAACAAATTTAAAAATGATTTTTATCAATTTTTACTTAACTTTACTGGAGTTAATTGTACTGGCACAGGTTCTATTCCACCATCAGATCATGGTCTGAATGACTCAAAGCCGTACTATACATTCACGGCAGTATACGCACTGGCCCACGCTTTGCACAAAATGAAACAACGTAAAACAAAAGTGGACTATGGATTAAGACAGATAGTAAGTTGAATTATATAAAAAAAAGTTTAAGAGCCCATTTCGTTACTCACTTTGATACATCTCTCATTTGTTCTGTCACTTATACTCACACAATACACACAGCTGACATGTGAAATTAAACATCGGTTCAACCCATGTTGCATATGTTGGTCCATGGAAAATCACATTTTGCTATATACAGCCATTAAAAGTCTAAGCTTCAGTGACTGTTTACATTGCTTTAAACAAAGCAGCCAATGTAACTAACTGGCTGGTACAGTATCTAGGCTTCAGCTCCTATATTCATAGGCGTGTGCCGGTGCCGGCACAGGAGGTGCCGCTTCAACACTTCACCCTCTGCTGGGTCATGATCTACCCTCTCCCCCTCCCTCTGGGACATACACTTCTCACCTGGACTAACCTGGCCATCCAGGTTAGTAGTCTATGTCCCATTGGGAGGTGTGGACAGGGTTATCCATGACCAGGTGGAGGGGGCACCTCCTGTGCCGGCACCGGTGCTCGTCTATGCCTAAACTTCTGTGGACATCTCTTAATTGGTTGCAAGTAGTTGTAATAACCTTTAATTAACAATCTCCTGTCATTATAATTATTATTTGTGAAGAAAAAATGCTGAAATTGTGACTGAGATGGTTAATAATCATCAGAAGTACTAACACAGGAGGGAAGCCTTTCTGTTATCCAACACATTTAAGAGAGAGTTTTTTCCTTCAGTTATTGTTAGGGTAAATTGTAATAAGAATGCATTGTCTTTATTTCATTGTCAATTAATTTGTTTGTTTTGTAGGATGACAGTAAACCCATTCAGTCAGTCACTCATCCATTCATTCATTAATTAATTTGTTCATTCATTCAACCATTAATTATTCCTCCATTCATTCCTTCATTCATTCATACATATGGCGTGTATTAATATATAGATTGCTAGAAAAGAATAGAATTGTTATAATCTGTGTTGTTTAATTACTTCAATCCTTATTGAAAGTATATATAAATTATAATTCCACTGTTGAAAACATCACTACTGATATCTAAGGAGCCTTATTTTGTAAATGTAGTTTACCACCTCTTAGTGGATTATTCCTTCTTCACTGGGTTATCCAACCACTATAACTTGTAATAAAATACTTACAGTATATGGAGAAATTGTCAATTATCCCAGGGTTCATTAGACTAGATAATACAATAGATAGATATTGAACACATTTATTTTATCATTGTATTTATTGCTACAACTGGATAATATGCCCAATACTGTATATACAGCCTTAGTTAGCTGAATTAATAGGACAAAAATAGTCCTGCTGCTAATTCTAGAGACTACAATATAGTGGTAATAAGTTGCCTAACAACAATTTCTACTCTAACTAATATCCTCCCACTGAGCTTTGGTGATATCAAAGGATATTAATATACAACGTCAACTATTACTGGTATTCCAACTAAAAGTAATTTAATAGATCTTGTATATAAAATCTCAGTCCCAAAACTGGACGGGCCATTAAATTAGTGGTGCACTATAAACTTGGAAATAATCCGGTTTTAAAACATCATGCCCATTATAATCAATGCCAGGGGTGTATTTTGCAGTCTATGTTTACCGGCTGGTTAAGGACAGTTTCTTATATAGTATCTAGTTAGGCACCCCTGGGAGGGTTAGATTTAGGGTGCAGGGAGGAGGGGTTAGGTTTAGGCACCCCTGGGGGGAAGTTAGGGTTAGACACTAGGGGGGAGGTTGGGGTTAGGCACCCCTAAAGGAAGGTTAGGGTTAGGGTGGGAGAGGAGAGGGTTAGGGTACTTACCTCACGATGTCGGGAGTTCCTCCTGTTGGCCTCACAGTGTCGGGATTTGAACCGGTGGCTAAACAGCCACCAGCATCACAGTCCCATTCTGGCTGAAACAAATGCTCACAGAGAGATACTGCAATGGTGTCTCCTTATAGTTCATTTGCATCTCAATGGTGCGGATGCCAGCGGAGTATAAAATAAAAGTGGTGATGTCACAGCAGCAGAAGAGCACTAATAAGATGCCAGTCCCTGGGGCACATGGGCATAGTGGCATTCTCTCCTGTAATGTGCCATCTGGGTCCTCTGCTATTTAAATCCAATCCATTTCCTCATTACTGAAGGGCTCTCATTGTAGCTTGTGGTGAAGCAAGAGATAAAAGTTCCATATACAAATAAAGTTAAAGCTTGGCCAGGCTGGGATGAAAATAGAGCTCAGTGAGCAGCTACAACTGCTAATAACCCTGTGGCTGACTAGTTTCGCTCCTCACTCAGCGCTTTTTCTTGTTCAGGTCTCCTTCGTTTGGACCATCATTCAGTCTATCTCTAGAGCTCCCCAGTCAGCCACTGTGTTACCAGCAATCTGCAGCTGGTGGGATATTCCACCTTCTCTCCTTCCCCGACTCAGGAGCTGGTCATATGGGGTTTGTCTCCAGCTACTGGCTCTTCTCCTCTGATGCCAGCTTATAATGGAGATGGGGAGAATAAGCTCCTCACACCCCTCTCAGGACATCAGTAGGGTCATACTCAAAGTGCATCATCTCCCCTCACAGAACAGCAGGATAGCCCACTCTCCTTAGCTCACTGGGTTTGTTACCTCAGTTCCACCCTGACCAACTGCACACCATTCCTCCTGTCACCATTCCGCCTGTCACCATTCCTCCTGTCACCATCCTCCTGTCACTATTCCTCCTGTCTCTATTCCTCCTGTTACCATTCCTCCTGTCACCACTCCTCCTGTCACCATCCTCCTGTCACCATTCCTCCTGTCACCATCCTCCTGTCACCATTCCTCCTGTCACCATCCTCCTGTCACCACTCCTCCTGTCACCACTCCTCCTGTCACCATTCCGCCTGTCACCATTCCACCTGTCACCATTTCTCCTGTCATCATTCCTCCTGTCACCATTCCACCTGTCACCATTTCTCCTGTCACCATTCTTCCTGTCACCATTCTTCCTGTCACCATTCCTCCTGTCACCATTCCGCCTTCACCATTCCTCCTGTCACCATTCCTCCTGTCAAGATTTCTCCTGTCACCATTCCGCCTGTCACCATTACTCCTGTCACCATTCCTCCTGTCACCATTCCGCCTGTCACCATTCCTCCTGTCACCATTCATCCTGTCACTGTTCTTCCTGTCACCGTTCCTCCTGTCACCATTCCTCCTGTCACCATTTCTCCTGTCACCTTTCCTCCTGTCACCATTCTTCCTGTCACCATTCCTCCTGTCACCATTCCGCCTTCACCATTCCTCCTGTCACCATTCCGCCTTCACCATTCCTCCTGTCACCATTCCTCCTGTCACCATTCCTCCTGTCACCATTTCTCCTTTCACCATTCCGCCTGTCACTATTCCTCCTGTCACCATTCCTCCTGTCACCATTCTTCCTGTCACCATTCCTCCTGTCACCATTCTTCCTGTCACCATTCCTTCTGTCACCATTCCTCCTGTCACCATTCTTCCTGTCACCATTCCTCCTGTCACCATTCCTCCTGTCACCATTTCTCCTGTCACCATTTCTCCTGTCACCATTCTTCCTGTCACCATTCCTCCTGTCACCATTCTTCCTGTCACCATTCCTTCTGTCACCATTCCTCCTGTCACCATTCTTCCTGTCACCATTCCTCCTGTCACCATTCCTCCTGTCACCATTTCTCCTGTCACCATTTCTCCTGTCACCATTCTTCCTGTTACCATTCCTCCTGTCACCATTCTTCCTATCACCATTCCTCCTGTCACCATTCCTCCTGTCACCATTCCGCCTTCACCATTCCTCCTGTCACCATTCCTCCTGTCACCATTTCTCCTAATGAAGGGTTGCAGATAAATGTATTCATTTTCCCAGGAGATGTAATCATGTTGTAAGAAGTTGACTGACTGACAACTTGGCTTCTCACAGTTGACTCTAGAGCAGCCTCTGATTGGCTGGTGGCCTGGCCATGACTTGTATGTGCAAACACATACATCTATTTAGTGTCCTAAATGTTCTGGGTGAGTTGGTTTGTTTTTTAATGGCCTGGACTCTACTGGTAAAGAGGACCAACCTGCACTAGGAGGTAGGTACACTATTATTTTTTTAAGGGATAATTGGTGATTTGTACTTTTCAAGGGGTCCAAACACCAGGGACAAGTTGAGTATAGTGTGTGTGTATGTTAGTGTTTAAGAAATGTTTTCTTTCTATGTTGTGTGTCCTGTGGTTTTTTTTACTTTTTTATAGTGAGGGAACTAGTACTGGCTGCCTGCTGGCACTTATAGTTTCACAAGTGCTAAATTGCTGGCACCTGTAGTCCCTTTGTAAAAAACAATAGTATACATGTATGATTATCACTATTTTCCTACACCCACCAGCCAGGGGTACAGGAAAGAGTGAAAGGCTTCAGCCCTGGCCTGGGGTGCTCAGGAGAGTGGAGACCAATTTATTGGGGAGGTTCTGACCTCTCCAGGGATCTCTGACCTTGGATGACTAGTTTGGGGTGTTAATGCTTTGGCCAGGGGACCCAGTGACAGGGCTGTAGCATTATACTCTGACTAGTTTTAAAAATACGGAGAACCTCACAATTTTTTCCTTATATTTGACTTGCTCAAAGAGCCCTGTGCTGGTTCATAAAATATGGGGGACCACTAAATATTTTGTCCCTCATATTTTTAGAACCAGGACTGGCTCACAGAGAGGCTGGTTATGCTTTTGGTGGAGGACTCCACATCATTTTTTTTTACATTTAACCCTTTTTTTGCTTATTTTCAGGCAGAAACATACATGGATCACGTTGATCTGTGTATTTTTCTGCTAAAGAAACTTCTATTTTGGACCTAGTTTGCTAAAATTACACCTGTGATTATAATCGTGATTCTTGGTAAATTCCCATGTTGTATTCCTCTGTGAGCTGACTGGTGGTGTATTTATTTTTATCAGTATTTTCACCCATGTTTGTCAGAGTGTTTGATGATTTCTCACCTGAGTTTGCCTTTAGTAAATTTGTGAGTTGTAAAAAATTTCCAAGACACCCATGATTGACTTCTCAACCAGTATCAATTCTTAGTAAATTTATCCCCTAGTGAGATGCTGTCCAATTTATCATATCATATGTGACCACGGATAGAGTCCAAAACTACTATGATCAGCAATTGTGAATTTAAAGTCAGGACATACATTAAACTGAGTAAAATGCAATCATAAATATATAAAATATTTACCTAATATATTCTGTAAGTAGGGGCAAATGAATAGAACATTCTCAATGGGTAATAATTTAAGCAAACATTTTTATTTCCCTATATAAGCGACGCTATATGAAAAACCTTCATTACACAGATCCCACTGGGGAAGAGATAATCTTTAACGAGAGAGGAGATCTGCCCTCTATGTGGTCTCTAGCAAACTGGGTCATTTACAAAACTGAAACTACATATAAATTTGTTTTAAAATCTTTGACCACCTTCAAAGAAGATGATCAAATTTACCATATTGAATCCAAAGAAATCATATGGAAAAAAGGCAAGGTAAGAGGCTATCAAATTTATCATATACAATTATACAGAGAAATAAGTAGGATTATATAAATTCACAGAATTTCTCTTCCCAATGTTTTTGCTAACTTTCAGCTCAAAGTTTGTGAATCATGGTAAAATATATTTGTTTTATTCTGCATTCAGATTTCAATTCACTTTCATTGACAAGTTCCCATTTTTAAGATTTCCACCCATTTCCAATCAGTCATCTAAAGTTAATTTTAAGCTGCTGACAACAATACACAGCGGGTGACACCAAGGGAGAATGCTTACAGTAAATGTAAAATTTCATTAAACTCCACAATATATATATATATATATATGTATATATATATAATATATATATATATATATATATATATATATATATATGTAAATAAACATATATATATATATATATCCAAGGAGGCTAAAAAAATTGCCAAATGAGGGCACTCACCGTACTAGAGAATAATGATTCAATTGGCATGCCTTTTGTCAACATGCTGGATATTTGTCAGTGCTGATGTGTCTTGATAATGACCCTTAGGGGTCGAAACGTCGACTATATTGATGGTGGAGTATCATTATTTGAAAAAATCCAATTGAATCATTATTCTCTAGTGCTGTGAGTGCCTCCTAGGATATTTATTGGTCTACCTGTTTGGCCTTTCTCCCTAGTGGAGCACCCTGCTGAATGACTTTACTAAGGGATGTGAGTGCTGTATTTCTCAGATTCTTTATATATATATATATATATATATATATATATACAGTATAAAATTAACAATGCCTTCACTAAAATACATACTCTGACATGGTAAATTGAATTAAATTAGGGCCATCATTTATTTATTTATTTAAGTTTATTTATTTATTTGTTAACAAATTTAATTTGAATTTTACAGAAATAAAATAGTACAGCAATATATTATTAAGCATAGAAAGTATTAGCGATATACAGAAACAAAGATACAGAATTGCATAGTAGCTTAAAAACACATACAGCAATAAACTGATCTGAAAAATAAATAAAATATAGGGAAATAGAAACTACTATATATCTGAGACAAACATAAAAAGAAAAGGAGCAAATGGAAATCATAAAAGCATGTAGAAAAGAAAAAAGAAATTGAGAGAAGGGAAGCAGAGGGGGCAGGATAAATAGGAAGGAGGCCGAATCAAGGTCCATATCACATATTGGGGAAATCTGAACAAACATCACCATAACAAAATAGAAAACAAATAAAAATAAATAAATAAATAAGTAATATTTAAGTTTATTTTAATTAATGGAATAATTATTTAAAACTGTTAAAGTAAATATATGAAAGCTAAGAAAGAACAGCTATAACACAGCAAACCCATACCATGCTCAAACAAACCAACAAACATAAACTACAAAAGTTAGAATGCATCAAACAATAAGAAAAATGGGTATCCAACTTGCCCATCTAAATTTGACTCCCCATGTCATGTGGGCAGTGTTGTTGCCCCTATGAAGATGGTGCAGCTCTCAACATAGTCAGGAAAGTGCATTCACTGCAAACAAACATATAACTATAAACTAAAACTTGCACCCATTTTGTTACTCTACAGTACTTTCCCATCAAAGCAATGTTCTTAGTACAATACTGTTGCACTGCCAACATATGACCTAAACCAGCTTATTCAAAACCCTAAATAATTCCCCAGGAAAACCCATTAAACCATCATCAGTCAGATGCATTCCATCCAATCTATAAAGATACCTGTAGCAAATGAATCATCGGAAGCTCAACCACAAACTGCCCATTCGCCAAAAGAAACAGACACATTCAAATTCTTCCAAGCCTCATCTATAGCTGTAGTTTTATGAATGCCCTGCCAAACTAGCCTAGGAACAATACAAGACCACAAAGACCTACACCAGCGCCAGTCCAACAGAAGATGTCTGAAATCCCATACAATAGAGATCTGCAGCTCCAAAGTCAAACTCTTCCCCTAGTCATTGCCATCTAAATTAACCATCAGTGTACAAGGCACAGCATGGTGGGTCACTGTCTCCAACAAATGGACCAGCAAATCCTTCCACAACATCTCCTAACAAACACACACTACCAGAACTAGGAAAAAATTCAGACTTCACTACCCAAAAACATAAGAATGGCCTGCAACCCAAATATCAATTATATTAATGGGGGAAAACCTAAACAGCAAAAAAGTCGATAACATTTAAAAAATATATTAAATTCATGAAATGTAAGGACTAACATATTAAAAACAAAAGAGGGAATGGCAACACAAATGGAAAGGAGGGCACAGGGGAACATAGGAAACTTGGTGAGAGATGAAAAACCTCCCTAGGGACTTTACAGCCAATTTTGTCTATCTAGTGAGGAAAAAATTCTCAACACCCCCCGTTACAATTGGCCAGACAGGAAGCTCTGAGTAGGAAAGGCAGGGAAGAGACAACGAATGCATAGAAAAACAATAGAAAAAAAAAAAAGAGAAAATAATATAAAACACACATCAAAGCAAAAAAAAAATACAAGGTATCGATTTCAATACCCAGATAGGACAAATGAGTGGAGGGGCCTTCCATCTTCTCATGATCAATTAAGATCCCAAAATGTGTGAAGAGGGACCGCAAGGAAGTGCACATGTCTGAATCAGCCATACAGACACAAATAAGAAATCATTGACATAATGAGCTATCCCATGACCCTTCTTTCCATGCTCAGTACACCAATGAAGACAAGTGCTAAACCATTCAAAATAGAGCAGGAGATAAAACATTGGTAAACATTTGTCCACTTAATATTCATTAAGTGGACAAATGTTGCAATCATGATTGCATCATCCATTAATTGGATGATGCAATCATCGTCCAAGCAAGAACCCATAAATCAAAAAAGTTGGGGAGTATAGAAAGCTGAATCCACATCAATATAGCCCATCAATGCCCCCACACCATCAGAAACAACCAGTGCATCATTAGACTAATAGTGCACTGATGACATTGGTAACTGACAGTCCTGTGAAGTAAGAGAGATCCAACCATAATTCACCCAGTGCCTTTTTTGGGACTGTGCCAATGTAAGATAGCACTAGTTCAGCCATTTGCAGCAACGCAAAAGACCCATCCATCTGATACAAATACACCTCCATATCCAGTTTAGGCCGCAACATATCAGGGAATTCCCTAGACTATCTAAGACAAGTGAAACCTGCATACAAACCAGCAACTGGAAACTGGAAAGAAATCCCTCAAACAATAAGGAAGCCTCATCCCTCAACGAATACCATGAAAACCATTTGGTTATGACATCCAGGTGGACCAGTGAGGAGGCCTTACTTAGCCCATCCTGCACCACTGGGAGTTTTCCTGATTTGGGGTGGCACAACCAAGTCTAACGCAGTTAACAACATGGTGTCTTCCTCCACAGCACTAGCAGAGGTAGCAAAAATTACATTGCTGCCCTTCATACATGTTGAGTTATTAAAGGCAAAACATTTGCCCTTCAGCACATTCTGCCCTGCTGGGCAAACAATCCCAGGAGGCCTCTGTTTACCCACCCTATAAGGAAAGGAATATGGAGGCTGAGTGACTGCCATCCACACCTCCACATCCTTGCAACCAAATTACATATCAGCCACTCCATCCTGCTAAAGCCAACATTCCTTGTCATAAGGTCTCCATGAAAATCACCTGATACATAGAATGGATGAGATGCAAGTAGCAGATCATGTTCACCAGGGTAAGACTCAAAATAGCAATCCAATAAAGCAAAGAATCTCACCAACCAGTTTGAGTAGGACTCAAAAATGTCCATAACAATACCACCTTTGGCCTTGACTGCCTTCTTAGAATTATACTGTAATTCAGAGCAATCACATCCATTTAACAACCCTAATGGATGTATTCATGACACTTAATGCCATAAACCCCAAATGTTATTGCAGCGCACTACCCCCATCTTTCCCAGCACAGCCCAACATTGGGGACTATCCCATTGAACCACCTCCAAGCGAGTGTACTTCTCAGCGCAATTCCTAGCATGCTTAGAGAGATCAGAATAAAAAGATGAAGTTGATGACAAACTAAACACACCCACATCAATGTCAAATTCCAAATTTCACCCACCTGAAGTGCCAGGATGATCATCCTCTAACAGCCAGTGCAAAGAGACCACACCTGATCCAAAACATCAAGGCTGCACACATTCTTTTTAAAATATGAAACTTGGTAAGAGGAATATCGAGAGCCGGGGCCTGAGGAGCCCAAGTGACTGGCAGGGTAAGAGAAAAAGAAACAGGGGAGTCACTATCAGGCCAAACCACCAATGCAATTAAAGGAGGGATAAATGATGACAGTGAGGCAAAGTGAGACACAGTGAGGGTCTGCATCAACATACCTAAAAAAGATGTCATTTGCACTGGTGGGAGGAGCCACAACAGGGGACAATGTTAAAGGACCTGGTGTATGACCAGTCACAAATTAAGAAGAGAAAGGAGCAAAACAGCCTGCCATCAATGCTATAGCTGCTATATAAGCACTAGGGTCAAGGGGGTTCAAACTGCCAGCACAGACACTGAGGGATCCAGATCAGCAGATCTTATAGTAGGAGAAGCAGTATGTTATGCATGAATGCACCCTACCCTGTCACATCTGACTAGGTGCAAAACCTGCAGAGGGCAGCACACTTTATGACCCATCACTGAGGATCTCAAGAGACCCTACAGTACTGGGATCAGGGAGAGTGCACCCATGGGACTAAGGCCTCTTAGCAGCATGGTCAGCCCTGCCCTATCACTCCATGAACAAAAGGGGAGACCTGGTGCTGAAGTCATCAGGCCTCTACATCTCATTATTAAATGTGTGGGCATGGTGATGAGGATCATCAGCTCTCAGCACCACATAATCAGCACTGCCTGCAGTTCTAGGAAGCTCCAAACCCTCAGTCCCAGGAAGCTTTGCCACCTGCACCAAACACTGACCTTTCTTGGAAGCTGTAGACCCCTGGGAAGGAGCCCAGTCTCTAAGGCTGACCCCTGCCTCCCGGTATCAGGCTGGAGCTAGTACCACATTATCAGACCTAATAGTCAGGTTCCAAGCCTCTGGAGCTTACATGGTGGGCACCCATGAAGGTGAGTGGGAGAGGCAAACTGGACAAGGTTACGCCATCCAGGGAATGGGCAGGAGGGGGCAGAATAGCATGAGTGAGACAGAATGGAGGGAGAAATCTGATTGCAAGGTCTAACGGAAATAAAAGGAAAGGGAGGGAAAGAACAACATAGAGACAAGGTAATGAATGACCAAGTTAATACAATAAAGAAGGCAATGGAAGAAACAGAGTATATCATAGACACTTCCTGTGAGGAGATTTAGCAGACACAGAGGACTCTGTTAAGCAGGATAGCAAACTAATAACCTAGTTACCCCTAAAATCTACATTGGTTAACCTAACTCAAAGATTTATCCTATGGTATGCATTACATCTCCCATGATTTATGATCTGCATATGCTCAGAAATAGCATTGCAAGTGTGCAGATCCAGGGCTGAGATGCTGCTCACAGTGCCCCAAATACTGCAGCATAATTGACATGCTTCTGGCTTTTGCGGGGTGGTGATGAAAATGGGTGTGTGTCAGACCCATCTCTTGGGTTTGCTGAAGCCAATGGCTGTTTCCATGGACACAGCTTCACTGGCCTTAGCAGCATAAATTTATCACAAAAAATTCTAAATCAGGGTTACTCAGATGGCCGATGCTGATGCCGATAATCCGATGCTGCTTTCTCAGATGGCCGATGCTTATGCAGATGATCTGATGCTGCATCATTAGATGGCTGATGCTTATGCAGATGATCCAATACTGCATCCTCAGATGGCTGATTGTGATGTGAATGATCTGATGCTGCTTCCTCACATGGCTGATGCTGATGCAGATAATCTGATACTGCATCCTCAGATGGCTGATGCTTTAGATGATCCAATGCTGCATCCACAGATGGCCAAATTTACAGTAATTTCCAGTCAATTTTGACCACCTCACTGCTCACAATATTGATCACCAATATTGGCCATAGCTGGCTGGCTAAACTAATTAACAGAGCAATAGCACAAACCCACAGGAGTTTAAAAGAATATAGCACACATATGAAACATAGGACCTCATTCAGACCCGCTGGAAAGCGCTATGTGCTCGCAAGCGGGTCGATGGTGAGAGCCTGCGCACTCGCAGTGCTTGCAGTGTGCATGCGCAAGCTCCGGAGCTCGATAGAAATGGGGCAGCTGTCGATGTTGATTGACAGCTCAACCCATTTTGTAGGCAGGGTAAGGGGGGGTGGCCAGACAAATGGAGGCATTCCTAAAGGCACCCCTGCTATTTATACGCAGCCTTACTCACATCACCAGTGATGTCAGTAGAGAGCTTCCTGCTCTGTTAGAGCGGAAGCTAACTGGGGCTTGCAGCAGATGAGACCCTGTCACAAGCCCTGATGGTCGTAATGATCTCGACCATCGCAACCATCACCTGCATGCTCACTAAAGCTGTGGGTGGTAACCCACAGCTTAACGAGTGGCCAGGAGGCCGGATTAAAAAAACGAAGTGGCCGCCCTCATTCAGAGCGACCGCTCACTTTTTGCAAGTGGCTCTGAATGAGGTCCATTGTGCACAGCAGTGGCAGACAGGATGGCATGTTAATAACATATGCAACCCCATAAAAATTATTTTCATTAATCAAGAACTAGCCCAGAGGCTTGAGAGCAGTACATGGAAATGGAGGAGGAGTATGTAGTCAAATGCAGGCAAAAAATATCAATTGATAAATCAATATAAATTAATTTGAGAAGTGGCTATGTGAGAGCTGTTTTGCATCAACTGAGAAGAGAAAATGCCATAAAAGTTCACAATGTTAATGAAGCTTGCCATACATACTACACCCACTGGGCAGCTTAAGAGCACCAAAGCTAGTTTTTACAAGGGGCTCCAAATTGCCTTTTAACCTCCCAGTAATCAAAAAGACTGAGTGATACGCTAATTTGTACATTGTTATTAAAATAATCCTCCACCATTCTACTGATGCTTAATGTATCAGATTGAATCATAATTAAGGTGTAAATAATTGTGGGCAATTCTTTTACACCTGACCAGATGTCAAAATAATGTTTCACTTTGGTGTGCTGAGTGGTGCATCATCCACACCCCCATTGGGTCTCTAGGAAAAGGTAATTTTTTTTCCTAGCAGCAGCATTTGCAGGAAAAACAGAAGCAGGAGACGTTGTCATGTCATGTGCCATTTGAGCTGACAATTAGCTGACAAGGAGCTCTTTGCATATCTTAAGATTGGTGTCAGTTGGAAAGACATTACATATTACTTAAACCTAGGATCAAGCTTGGATGCCAAAATGTAGTTATCCAATTGCAAAATCTTGACAACTCTTTGGTCCAGGCAAAGGAAATAAATAAGTTGATCTACAAAATACTTAGTGGAATCACTTCATTTAATTTCCTCCTTTTACTTTCTCTAGCTGCTTTTCCACTAGTTTTGTTAAGGGAATCATCTGACTCTGGCTGGCAGTGTCTACTCACTTTATTAGTTGCTACTTAAAATGGTTTCAGTAGCTTGCATAAAACAGAAAGTATTCTCAAGTGTGCTGGACTAAGGTATGTTCCCCATCCTCTCCCCATGTCATGGCTTGTTGGGTAGGTTTGGATGGCTTGTTGCTGTTCCTCCATTCGCTGAAGCATATAAAGGATGGAACTCCACCTGGTCACTACCTATACTGTAGCTTCAGTTGGTTACATAGCAAATTGAACTGTTCTTGCAGCCACTGTAATCTTCTACATCTGGCTGTTGGATGCCATAAATGTCCTGAAATTTTCCGGACCACAGATAGCATCTCCTGCATTGCCCTGTCATATTAAAAAAAAATGTTGAACCATTAAGTTTATTGTGTGGGCAAAATATGGGATGTGTTCAAATTCACTCAGTTGTAATGAACTCACAATGTTACATCCGTTATTGGAAATGACAAAGAGCCTTTAGCTGGATAAGTCATTTTACTATGACATCTGAGTTTGTCTAACAGGTTGAAACTGATATGGCTCTTAGTGAAGCCAGTGATACAGACAGTAGCCTGCCTTTGAATAAGCTGGCATTGTGTGTTAGATACTGCAGATGCTGAAGCAGATACACCCATCCAGTAATCTTTTGTTTGACCAGGACCACTAGTCCACATGTCTATGGTTGAGTGGATAGTGGGTACAATGGCATTTTTTGGGCCTGGAACTATTTTTGTAACATCCTAGTACAGGTGAGCAATTGCTATTCTTGTAAAATGGATTCAAGATGGAATATTTTAGTGGGGACACATGACCTCAATTAACGATCTTAAACCACATGTATTAATGGCAGATATTGGACACAGATCTAATGATAACATAATTGTCATGGCTTCAGTGATCAACTGTGCAACTAGATGGCTGCTTTCAGATTTAAGTCCAACTCAGCATTAGGTCCATGGTTGGTATTGGGAAGTCAGTATCTCCATAGCCTAGAACTGTTTGCATGCATAGGGAAGTGGTCTCTCCAATACTCTAAAAAAAGTGGCACAGGGGGAATTGATTTTCATGGCATTGCTCCTTTCACCTAAGACTGCACTTCAACATGATTGTAACAGATGGTACACAAAGGCGTCTTTATAGGATCCAACTGAAAAATAATGAGATTCTAGAGCTCAAGCAGACACCAAAATCTAGATTAAAGTCTAGGCCAGGCAAAGGTAGCAGGTCTGTAGTGACAAAGCACATGGATAAGTATAGCCAGGAGGCCAAAATCCAAGATGAAGCCAATGTTAAAGTGCAGGAAGTTTATCTCTTTCTCAGGTAAAGGGAGATTTTGTGGCTCATCTATCACTGCACTCCCTGCAGACAGGGAAATCCTCATTCATACATATCAACAAAGATGACCAAAAATACTGCTACATTATTCTAATAATACAATTATTGATCACATTACTGAAAAATGTTTTACACACTCCGCAGTTAGTTAGTTTAAAATCTAAGTGAAAATCCACTAAGACATATTACAATGCACACTGTAAATATGACAGCTGCATGTTTTTATTAAGATATCACCTTCATACGCATTTTATTACATTATTACTGTGGTCATAACAGCAGGGCGCATGGAAGTAAAAATAAGACACCTTCATTAAACAAAATGAATATCAACAGGTGCAGAGAACAATGAGAAATCCTAGGCTAAAAATGATACATAGGGTACTTTGATAGAAGCACTGGTAAAGTGGTCAATGGCAGGTACATTTGTCCTAGATTTTTGGCCTATGTGTTCTAAAAAACCCCATGAGAAGTCTGTTTTGTAAGCAGACCAGAGTGTTGGCTTTTGGAAAAGCTGGTTCCATCCGCAGGCCACTCCATGTTTTGGGACTTTCAGCCTGGTAACAGGCTCATTTGGGCTTGCAGCTGGAAATGGCTAATATAAGCATGGTTTGTTTGTGGCTGAGGGTCTCACACCTGGGGGATCTGGCAGACCAGCCTGTTCAAAGACACTTGGTGATAATCCTTGTAAGTACTGTGCACGTGTTTTGTTGATGGTGAGGGCAATAGGCCCTACATTATTATAGAGAGGGAATCTGCTGTGTAGCTAGTGCCCAGCCGGGCTAGGACTTATGTTTATGTTTTGTTTATGTTTATATTCATTTGGCACAATAAAGACTGAGGCTGTCCAGTTTGTACAAGAGCCCACTGACTTGTATCCTGTTTCTACAGCTGCTGTGTGTGTAAAGAGGGAAACATTTCATTTAAAATATAAAGGGACAGATACCAATTTGTCAGGGTGGATATTAAGTTGTGTCCTTAGAAGTCCATAGAGGTGGTGTCCGTGGATGCTTAGGGAAGCCAGATTCTGCTTCCAAACCACACCCCAGGACAAAATGGAGGACATGGTTAAAGCCTTGTTCCAAGCTACGGCAGCTCAGCAAGAAGCTCCCAGGGCTCAGCAGGAAGCTACCAGGGCTCAGCAGGAATCCACCCAGGTGCAACTATTGGCCTTGGAGGCAGCCCAGAGGCAACAACAAGTCACCATCAAGGAAACCCAACAGGCCATAGTGGAAAACAGCCAGGCCATAAAAGAGGTGGTACAACAGCTTGCAGTCTAGTCAGGAGATGCTTCCCCTGCTCTTCTAACTAACACTCACAACATATGGGCCAGTCACTTTCAGGAAAAGAAAACCCAGAGTGATGATGTGGAGGCGTAACTTGAAGCCTTTGAAAGAACTGCCAAAAGAGAGAAGTGGCCTAAAGAGCAGTGGGCAAGTCTTGTGGTACCCTTCCTGTCTGGAGAACCACAAAAGGCCTACTAAGATTTATACCTGGATGATGCCAAGGACTATGCAAAGTTAAAACAGAAGATCCTAACCCACTTGGGAGTCACCTCATTTGTTCGGGCCCAACGAGTCCACCGCTGGGTGTTCCAAATGGAAAAACCTCCATGCTCACAGATGCATGAACTCATCCATCTAACCATAAAATGGCTGCAGCCCGAGATGCTTATAGGACCACAGATGGTGGAAAGAGTTGTGATGGACCGGTATCTGCGATCACTACCTGCATCTCTGCACAAGTGGGTGAGCCATGCAGAACCTAAGTCCGCAGACCAGCTAGTTGAACTGGTGGAGAGGTACATGGCAGCTGAGTAGCTGATGAGTGTGCCCCACCGAGACCCGATGGCACATCAGTGAACTCCCATTTACTTTTGTAAGACTGTTCCAGGGGAGAAGGGTGGTGGGTGGTGGAATGTACTCAAGACCGGGGGTGTGGAACCTAGAGATGGGCCAGCCAGGACAGGAAGGTTCCTACCACATAAAAGACTAGATAACAATGTGATTCAGTATCTCTGATGTGGTGCTTTTGGCCATATTGCAGCTAATTGTTCACTTACCTCTGAACCTATGCAATGTGATACTGCTCATGTCAACCGCAGGATGTCTTTCTTTGCACAACCAGCCTGTACTGCTGACCGGCAGGTTGAGACAGATAAGCACATGTGTATACGGACTGTAGAAGGCAACCGAGTAGTGGCTCTGTTAGATTCTGGTAGCCTGGTGTTTAAGTTAACTCTTAACCAGGTGTTGTTCCATAATAAGTAATATAGACTCCAATCTAGTATACTTGAGAATTTGTCATTTTATTAATTAATTAAATAAATAGATCAAGCCCTTAACTGGGACATATTCTCCCAGGGTTAATGCAGTAATAACCATGATTGACATTATCACACAGTACTTATACATTATTACAATATTCAGATTATACTCCCCTTATACACCCACTAACATTATCAGATAGACAAAGCTTGTTCTTGATTACTCCTCCTTGGCAATCAGAATCAAAACTGAATTATTTTAAGAGATACTCATTGCTTGCTGTATCCCCATATTTAGTTTGAGTATTTTTCTCAACACAAGGACACATATATGGGCATGCTCTCATTCACTGTGTTAGATAAACAGTTTTCCTTGGGAGCGGCCTTAAAGATACACACTAATTTCCATTTAAATCTGAGTTTGGACAGAGAAACAACATGGACGTACAATTGCCCTATTAAATCTCATGTACTGCTTCATTATACAGCATAAAACATATGTAAATATGGAATTATGTAAATTAGTCTTCGACACTGGTTACACTTATGAAAGCTGAACAGTTGAACCCCTTGAAGCATAAGGGGAAAACTGTTGGAGTGACCTGCATACATGGGGATACTCGGTATTATATTACTGCAGAAGTGTACATAGAAACACCATGTGGTTCCGCGATAGTCTCTGTGAGTGTGGTACAGGGCTTAATGTATGATGCAATATTGGGGAGGGACTGTGCTCACTTCTGGAAGTTGTGGGAAAACTGATTTTGCACAGAGGTAAATCACCCTGACTCGTTTGAGAGGGTTACTGACATAGCAGCAGAGTCTGAGATGTTCCCTTTTTCTAGTATGATTGGTGAACTAGAGAATGCAGAGCCTGATGGTGGCTCGCCAAGTGGTGTGCCTCCCACTGAGGTGGGGAGTGTTATTGAGCCCGTGGACCACCTGCCTGATCTTGAGGTCAGGAGAGAAGTCTTTGCTGTTGAGCAATTGAATGACCCTACTCTGGTAAAAGTGAGGGAGAATGTCAAGGTGATCAATGTTAAACCCATAGACCCCGATAGTCCTTTGTCATAGCCTCACATGGTAGCATGGCAGGATTTGTTATATCAGGTGACTAAGAAGGGGGAAGATATTGCGGAACAATTAGTAGTTCCCAAAGCATACAGAAGAAAAGTATTAGATCTGGCCCATGGTCATATAATGGCAGGCCACCTAGGGGTAGAGAAAACTACTGAGCGAATTGTGCAGAGGTTTTTTTGGCCCGGGGTCCATAAAGAGGTATCTGACTATTGGGCATCCTGCCCTGAATGTCAGTATCATACTCCATGGCCACATTTCAAAAGTCCCCTGGTTCTGTTACCCATTATTGAGGTTGCATTTGAAAGAATAGCTATGGATTTGGTTGGGCCATTAATGAAATCTGCCCAGGGCCATCAATATATTCTGGTGATAATGGATTATGCTACCCGGTATCCTGAAGCGATACCATTACGCAATACGTCAACCAAGACCATTGCTAGAGAATTAGTCCATGTCTTTAGCAGGTTGGGAATACCTAAGGAGATCCTGACTGACCAAGGTACCCCATTTATGTCAAAAATCATGAAGGAGTTATGCCGCCTATTTAAAATTGACCAATTAAGAACCTCTGTATATCATCCCCAGACCGATGGGCTAGTGGAGAGGATTAATAAAACTTTAAAACACACGCTAAGGAAAGTAGTGTACAAATATGGTAGAGATTGGGATTACTTGTTACCTTATTTGCTGTTGGCCATAAGAGGTTCCCCAATCCTCCACAGCATTTTCCCCTTTTGATTTATTGTATGAGAGACATCCAAGGGGGTTACTTGACATGGCCAAAGAGACATGGGAGGGGCAGTCCAGTCCCTATAAAACAGTTATTGAGCATGTTTCTCAAATAAAAGAAAGAATTGCTGCTGTGGTGCCGATAGTAAGAGAACACTTGGAACAGGCCCAACAGGCACAGCAGAGGGTGTACAACCACAATGCTCGCTTATGCAACTTTGCTCCTGGGGACAAAGTGTTGGTGTTGGTTACAACAGCAGAAAGTACATTTTGGCTAAATGGCAAGGACCCTTTGAAATCTTAGAAAAAGTGGGGCAGGTCAATAATAAAGTTTACCAGCCGGTGAAAAGAAAGCCAGAACAGATTTACCAGGTTTTGGGCCTTTCAACCTGGTAACAGGCTCATTAGGGCTTGCAGCTGGAAATGGCTAACATAAGCATGGTTTGTTTGTGGCTGAGGGTCTCTCACCTGGGGGAACTGGCAGACCAGCCTGTTCAGAGACACTTGGTGATAATCCTAGTAAGTATTGTGCATGTGTTTTGTTGATTGTGAGGGCAATAGGCCCTACCATTATAATAGAGAGGGTATCTGCTGTGTAGCTAGTGCCCAGCCGGGCTAGGACTTATGTTTATGTTTTGTTTATGTTTATATTCATTTGGCACAATAAAGACTGGCACCGATCAGTTTGTACGAGAACCCCTGACTTGTATCCTGTTTCTACAGCTGCTATGTGTGTAAAGAGGGAGTCCATTTACCCCAGGAGAGGGACCCCTATCCGGACTGTGTCACAGTACATAAAATACTGTGACAATGAAGCAAATATTTCATTTGTATTTTAAATATGATTTATAAATTACTCATTACTCCCTGTATAAGACCCCCAGATCTCAGTGCAATGACAGATGTTCTCCTGGATACAGAAAAGCTTCTAATGGAGGATTACATGTCTGCTGCTATGACTGTGTCCCTTGTTCTGAGGGGGAAATGTCCAATGTTACAGGTAGGGATGTGTCACACACAGGAAGAGTTATAGGCTACAATTGCTATGGGGAATGTGCTCAGGATAGAAGAAATTTGATAGAATTAAAAGAATGAACAGATGGCAAAAAAACAAAGTTCTTCATGTCACCAGTTCATTCAGTGATAAAGGAAGAAAAGTTACTCACACTAATGTATAAAATTCCACAATCTTAACACACCGCCCATCATGGGATGTAGTCGGCATCCCTACAGTCAGAATCCTGATGATCACTTTACCGACTATGGGCCCCGATGGGTCAAAATGCTGACAACTTCAAATGATAAGTAATAGGATTAGGCTGTGAGAGGTTTAGATTAGGGTTAGGCTGTGGTGGGAGGGGACAGTTAGGTTTAGGCTGCAGGAGGCAAGGGTTATATGTTAGGGTTAGGCTGTGGGAGGGGATAGTTAGGGATAGGCTGCAGAAGGGGATTGTTAGGGTTAGGCTGCAGGAGCGGAGGGTTAGGGTTAGGCTTTGGAAGGGGACAGTTAGGGTTAGGCTGCAGGAGGGGATGTTTGGGGTTAGGCTATGGGGAGGGGAGGGTTAGGGTTAAGCTCTGGGAGGGAATGATTAGGGTTAGGCTGTGGGGAGGGGTGGATTACGGTTGGGGTTAGGGTTAGCCTTAGAATACTTACAGAAAAATTGTTGCCATTTTCACCATTGGTATTCTGACCATCGGAATTCTGACCATCGGGTTGTTGTACCCAACCCAGATGCCGTATTGTGGTAATGTCAATTTTCCAGCTACTGTCTAAACTTTATTGAGTTTCAACAGTGATATACTGTACAAGGTGTGGCTGTTAAATAATGAGACTGTACTTGTAAAAAATAAACCATACTGCAAAGGGAGTGGGGGAACATTGATCTTGGACTATCCCAAAATGATTTTGAAAGCTTCACTCCTCTCACACAGATAGTTTGCTGTCACACATCATTCAAAGAAATTGTGTATTTCCCATGTTTTGTAAAAATTCTTAGTTCATATGTAGAGCAATGTTTTAACTTAAGATTTTTAATTAAATTTATCAAAACTCCCATAAAATCTTTCTGAATTCTAACCAAGGCTTATGGTTCAGAATGTATGTCACGTGCACATGTGTACACAGTGGCACAAAAGAGTTATCAATGGCCGTGAGGATGTCGAAGATGATGCATGTCCTGGAATTCCTTGCACATCAAAAAGAAATGAACATGTGGAAAAAATTGAGAAAACTGTTTGAAGATCATCAATTTAGCATTGAAATGATAGCAGAAATAGAAACATTGACAAATAGACTGTTATGCAAGTTTTGGATCAAGATCTAAACATGACAAAAGTTTTTGCTATTATGGTTGCAAGGTTTCTCACAGTAAGAAGATTGAAAGCAAATTTGCAAAAACATTTTGGAGCAAACTCAAGTAATTGAAGTAACATGGAACATCCAGTACAATCCTTAGACAAAACGCCAGCCCATGCACTGGAAAATACTATCAGCACGAAGAATGAAGAAAGTACATCAGCAAATCCAAATGAAAAGCCATGTTAGCTATTTTCTTTGATATCTAGGGTGTTATTTTGGAAGACAAAGTACCGGAAGGTGCATCAGTGAAACAACATTACTACAAAAATGTTCTAGTAACTTTGAGGTAGAGAATTAGAAGAAAGAAGCCAGAGTTCTGGAAAGATGGTTTCATCCTTTGTGATGCAGTTTTTGGCCGAGAAATAGATTGCGGTGCTAGAGCACTCTCCATACTCACCAGACCCAGCACCCTGTGACTTCTTTCTTTTCCCTAAAGTTAAATATGGATCAAAAGAACCCATTCTGCATCAGTTACTGAGGTAAAGAAGAAAACGACTGAGCTGCTCAGACAGCTGACAGATAATGAGCTACAGTGCGGCTCTGACCAATGGGAAATAAGAATACAGCGGTGTGTGGATGCACAAGGGGAGCACATAGAAGGGGAGCACATAGAAGGGGAGCACATAGAAGGGGAATGGAGTTAAAATATACTTAAAATAATTAGAAATAAATTATAGCATCAGTCTCGTTATTGAATAGCCAGACCTCGTATTCCAATTATATGAAAGACACACAGGTATTATACTTACATAGTATACTCTGTATAACTCCTCAGTATTGTATATGAGTAATGCAATATATATATAGCTAGATAGATAGATAGATAGATAGATAGATAGATAGATAGATAGATAGATAGAAAATATGTGAAATATATCAGATGGTAAAATGCTCAAGAAAAAGCATGAAGGTTATTTTTTGTTGATGTTTATTGAAATTTTATGTCCTTTAATGGTTTTATTATGAAAATCAATATCGGCCGCACAGGTAATGTGTTGATGTTATATTTAATTATAGACAGTGAGAGCTGCCATAGATGTCCTGATGATCAGTGGCCGGATGAGAGAAAAGTGAGCTGTATTCCCAAATCGTACGACTTTCTGTCATATGAGAAGGACATTGTGGTGCTAATTTCTGCAGTAACAGCTTCATCTTTCTCTGCCATAACATTATTTATATTAGGGAGCTTTATTTATTACTGGGACACTCCCATTGTGAAAGCCAATAATCGGGCTGTAAGCTTCATTCTCCTGGTCTCCATCTTGCTGAGCTTCCTCTCTGTGTTCTTGTTCCTCAGTCAGCCGATGGATATAACCTGCAGGCTGAGACAGGCATCATTTGGGATCTTCTTCTCCACAGCTGTCTCTTCTGTACTGGCCAAGACGGTCACTGTCTGCATTGCTTTCAAAGCCACCAAACCTGGCAGTCGCTGGAGGAAGTGGGTCACACTGAAAGTGTCTAATTATGTGGTGATTGTGTGCTCCTCTTTCCAAGCTCTGATCTGTGGTATCTGGCTGTCTATTTCTCCTCCCTACCAGGAGTATGACCATCACTCCTATCAGGGAATGATCATCATTCAGTGTAATGAAGGGTCAGTGATTGGGTTTTACTCTGTGTTGGGCTACATGGGGATACTGGCGGCTGTGAGCTTTGTTCTGGCTTTCATGGTGAGGACATTACCAGACAGTTTTAATGAGGCCAAGTACATCACCTTTAGCATGGTGCTGTTCTGCAGTGTCTGGATTGCAATGATCCCGGCCTATCTGAGCACCAAAGGGAAAGACACGGTGGCTGTGGAGATATTCGCCATATTGTCCTCATGCGCTGGAGTTCTGGGCTGTATATTTTTCCCAAAGATGTATATTCTGCTTATAAGACCTGAACTGAATTCCAGAAAAATCATCCTGGAGAAAAACAATTTATAAAACATCAAATATTCTATATGCAATTTAATATTTTATTTTGTGCACAGAGCATTGCATAATTTTATTGTACTATATTATGATTTATGTGAAAAAGTAAAAATACATTTTGAGCTACTGTATTATAGTGATCTGAATAAAGCAAAAATCACATGGGCAAAACACAAGTTAATGGGGTATGGTAATGCAATCCAACAGTCAGAACCCTGATGCCCAAGAGTGAGTAGGCTAACCCTTACATCTAACCGTCCCCTAACATTGTCCCATCTATCCCATAGATAACCAAAAAACCTCACCCAGCAAGTCTAACCCTAAACCTACCTCTAACCCTTTTGCTTATTATTGAGATGTCGGCGATTTGGATTCTGGCTGCTGATGGGATTTCAATGAGGGTATTCTGAGTGCCACTTAGATGTCAACTACCTCCCGGGTAATTATTTTCCCACAATGATAAAGTACTTATATCACAGTTACGCAGCTAATCACCTATTACATGTCATTCTATCTGTAATACATCTAGCACAGTAACACAGCGAATCTCCTATTACATGTCATTCTATCTGTAATACATCTAGCACAGTTACACAGCTAATCTCCTATTACATGTCATTCTATCTGTAATACATATATCACAGTTACACAGCTAATTTCCTATTACATGTCATTCTATCTCTAATACATCTAGCACAGTTACACAGCTAATCTCCTATTACATGTCATTCTATCTGTAATACATCTATTACAGTTACACAGCTACTCTCCTATTACATGTCATTCTATCTGTAATACGTCTATCACAGTTACACAGCTACTCTGCTATTACATGTCATTCTATCTGTAATACGTCTATCACAGTTACACAGCTAATCTCCTATTACATGTCATTCTATCTGTAATACGTATATCACAGTTACACAGCTACTCCACTATTACATGTCATTCTATCTGTAATACGTCTATCACAGTTACACAGCTAATCTCCTATTACATGTCATTCTATCTGTAATACGTATATCACAGTTACACAGCTACTCTACTATTACATGTCATTCTATCTGTAATACATCTATCACAGTTACACAGCTAATCTCCTATTACATGTCATTCTATCTGTAATACATCTATCACAGTTACACAGCTATCTCCTATTACATGGCATTCTATCTGTAATACATCTATCACAGTTACACAGCTACTCTACTATTACATGTCATTCTATCTGTAATACATCTATCACAGTTACACAGCTAATCTCCTATTACATGTCACTCTATCTGTAATACATCTAGCACAGTTACACAGCTAATCTCCTATTACATGTCTTTCTATCTGTAATACATCTATCACAGTTACACAGCTAATCTCCTATTACATGTCATTCTATCTGTAATACGTCTATCCCAGTTACACAGCTACTCTCCTATTACATGTCATTCTATCTGTAATACGTCTATCACAGTTACACAGCTAATCTCCTATTACATGTCATTCTATCTGTAATACGTCTATCACAGTTACACAGCTAATCTCCTATTACATGTCATTCTATCTGTAATACATCTAGCACAGCTACACAGCTAATCTCCTATTACATGTCATTCTATCTGTAACACATCTATCACAGTTAAACAGCTAATCTCCTATTACATGTCATTCTATCTGTAATACGTCTATCCCAGTTACACAGCTACTCTCCTATTACATGTCATTCTATCTGTAATACGTCTATCCCAGTTACACAGCTACTCTCCTATTACATGTCATTCTATCTGTAATACTTCTATCACAGTTACACAGCTACTCTCCTATTACATGTCATTCTATCTGTAATACATCTATCCCAGTTACACAGCTAATCTCCTATTACATGTCATTCTATCTGTAATACGTCTAGCACAGTTACACAGCTACTCTCCTATTACATGTCATTCTATCTGTAATACGTCTATCACAGTTACACAGCTAATCTCCTATTACATGTCAATCTATCTGTTATACGTATATCACAGTGACACAGCTAATCTCCTATTACATGTCATTCTATCTGTAATACGTCTATCACAGTTACACAGCTAATCTCCTATTACATGTCATTCTATCTGTAATACATATATCACAGTTACACAGCTACTCTACTATTACATGTCATTCTATCTGTAATACATATATCACAGTTACACAGCTACTCTCCTATTACATGTCATTCTATCTGTAATACATCTATCACAGTTACACAGCTAATCTCCTATTACATGTCATTCTATCTGTAATACATCTATCACAGTTACACAGCTCATCTCCTATTACATGTCATTCTATCTGTAATACATCTAGCATAGTTACACAGCTAATCTCCTATTACACGTCATTCTATCTGTAATACATCTATCACAGTTACACAGCTATCTCCTATTACATGTCATTCTATCTGTAATACATCTATCACAGTTACACAGCTAATCTACTATTACATGTCATTCTATCTGTAATACATATATCACAGTTACACAGCTACTCTCCTATTACATGTCATTCTATCTGTAATACATCTATCACAGTTACACAGCTAATCTCCTATTACATGTCATTCTATCTGTAATACATCTATCACAGTTACACAGCTAATCTCCTATTACATGTCACTCTATCTGTAATACATCTAGCACAGTTACACAGCTAATCTCCTATTACATGTCTTTCTATCTGTAATACATCTATCACAGTTACACAGCTAATCTCCAATTACATGTCATTCTATCTGTAATACGTCTATCCCAGTTACACAGCTACTCTCCTATTACATGTCATTCTATCTGTAATACGTCTATCACAGTTACACAGCTAATCTCCTATTACATGTCATTCTATCTGTAATACGTCTATCACAGTTACACAGCTACTCTCCTATTACATTTCACTCTATCTGTAATACGTCTAGCACAGTTACACAGCTAATCTCCTATTACATGTCATTCTATCTGTAATACGTCTATCACAGTTACACAGCTACTCTCCTATTACATGTCAATCTATCTGTAATACATCTATCACAGTTACACAGCTAATCTCCTATTACATGTCATTCTATCTGTAATACATCTAGCACAGTTACAAAGCTAATCTCCTATTACATGTAATTCTATCTGTAATACGTCTATCCCAGTTACACAGCTACTCTCCTATTACATGTCATTCTATCTGTAACACGTCTATCACAGTTACACAGCTAATCTCCTATTACATGTCATTCTATCTGTAATACGTCTATCACAGTTACACAGCTAATCTCCTATTACATATCATTCTATCTGTAATACATCTAGCACAGCTACACAGCTAATCTCCTATTACATGTCATTCTATCTGTAATACATCTATCACAGTTACACAGCTAATCTCCTATTACATGTCACTCTATCTGTAATACGTCTAGCACAGTTACACAGCTAATCTCCTATTACATGTCATTCTATCTGTAATACGTCTATCACAGTTACACAGCTACTCTCCTATAACATGTCAATCTATCTGTAATACATCTATCACAGTTACACAGCTAATCTCCTATTACATGTCATTCTATCTGTAATACATCTATCACAGTTACACAGCTATCTCCTATTACATTTCATTCTATCTGTAATACTTCTATCATAGTTACACAGCTAATCTCCTATTACATGTCATTCTATCTGTAATACATATATCACAGTTACACAGCTAATCTCCTATTACATGTCATTCTATCTGTAATACATCTATCACAGTTACACAGCTATCTCCTATTACATTTCATTCTATCTGTAATACTTCTATCATAGTTACACAGCTACTCTCCTATTACATGTCATTCTATCTGTAATACATCTCTCACAGTTACGAAGCTAATCTCCTATTACATGTCATTCTATCTGTAATACGTCTATCACAGTTACACAGCTAATCTCCTATTACATGTCATTCTATCTGTAATACGTCTATCACAGTTACACAGCTAATCTCCTATTACATGTCATTCTATCTGTAATACATCTATCACAGTTACATAGCTAATCTCCTATTACATGTCATTCTATCTGTAATACGTCTATCACAGTTAGACAGCTAATCTCCTATTACATGTCATTCTATCTGTAATACATATATCACAGTTACACAGCTAATCTCCAATTACATGTCACTCTATCTCTAATACATCTATCACAGTTACACAGCTATCTCCTATTACATGTCATTCTATCTGTAATTTGTCTAGCACAGTTACACAGCTACTCTCCTATTACATGTCATTCTATCTGTAATACGTCTAGCACAGTTTCACACCTACTCTCCTATTACATGTCATTCTATCTGTAATACGTCTATCACAGTTACACAGCTAATCTCCTATTACATGTCATTCTATCTGTAATACATCTAGCACAGCTACAAAGCTAATCTCCTATTACATGTCATTCTATCTGTAATACATCTATCACAGTTACACAGCTAATCTCCTATTACATGTCATTCTATCTGTAATACGTCTATCCCAGTTACACAGCTACTCTCCTATTACATGTCATTCTATCTGTAATACGTCTATCCCAGTTACACAGCTACTCTCCTATTACATGTCATTCTATCTGTAATACTTCTATCACAGTTACACAGCTACTCTCCTATTACATGTCATTCTATCTGTAATACATCTAGCACAGTTACACAGCTAATCTCCTATTACATGTCATTCTATCTGTAATACGTCTATCACAGTTACACAGCTACTCTCCTATTACATGTCATTCTATCTGTAATACGTCTATCACAGTTACACAGCTAATCTCCTATTACATGTCAATCTATCTGTTATACGTATATCACAGTGACACAGCTAATCTCCTATTACATGTCATTCTATCTGTAATACGTCTATCACAGTTACACAGCTAATCTCCTATTACATGTCATTCTATCTGTAATACTTCTATCACAGTTACACAGCTACTCTCCTATTACATGTCATTCTATCTGTAATACATCTATCCCAGTTACACAGCTAATCTCCTATTACATGTCATTCTATCTGTAATACGTCTAGCACAGTTACACAGCTACTCTCCTATTACATGTCATTCTATCTGTAATACGTCTATCACAGTTACACAGCTAATCTCCTATTACATGTCAATCTATCTGTTATACGTATATCACAGTGACACAGCTAATCTCCTATTACATGTCATTCTATCTGTAATACGTCTATCACAGTTGCACAGCTAATCTCCTATTACATGTCATTCTATCTGTAATACATATATCACAGTTACACAGCTACTCTACTATTACATGTCATTCTATCTGTAATACATATATCACAGTTACACAGCTACTCTCCTATTACATGTCATTCTATCTGTAATACATCTATCACAGTTACACAGCTAATCTCCTATTACATGTCATTCTATCTGTAATACATCTATCACAGTTACACAGCTCATCTCCTATTACATGTCATTCTATCTGTAATACATCTAGCATAGTTACACAGCTAATCTCCTATTACACGTCATTCTATCTGTAATACATCTATCACAGTTACACAGCTATCTCCTATTACATGTCATTCTATCTGTAATACATCTATCACAGTTACACAGCTAATCTACTATTACATGTCATTCTAAATGTAATACATATATCACAGTTACACAGCTACTCTCCTATTACATGTCATTCTATCTGTAATACATCTATCACAGTTACACAGCTAATCTCCTATTACATGTCATTCTATCTGTAATACATCTATCACAGTTACACAGCTAATCTCCTATTACATGTCAATCTATCTGTTATACGTATATCACAGTGACACAGCTAATCTCCTATTACATGTCATTCTATCTGTAATACGTCTATCACAGTTACACAGCTAATCTCCTATTACATGTCATTCTATCTGTAATACATATATCACAGTTACACAGCTACTCTACTATTACATGTCATTCTATCTGTAATACATATATCACAGTTACACAGCTACTCTCCTATTACATGTCATTCTATCTGTAATACATCTATCACAGTTACACAGCTAATCTCCTATTACATGTCATTCTATCTGTAATACATCTATCACAGTTACACAGCTCATCTCCTATTACATGTCATTCTATCTGTAATACATCTAGCATAGTTACACAGCTAATCTCCTATTACACGTCATTCTATCTGTAATACATCTATCACAGTTACACAGCTATCTCCTATTACATGTCATTCTATCTGTAATACATCTATCACAGTTACACAGCTAATCTACTATTACATGTCATTCTATCTGTAATACATATATCACAGTTACACAGCTACTCTCCTATTACATGTCATTCTATCTGTAATACATCTATCACAGTTACACAGCTAATCTCCTATTACATGTCATTCTATCTGTAATACATCTATCACAGTTACACAGCTAATCTCCTATTACATGTCACTCTATCTGTAATACATCTAGCACAGTTACACAGCTAATCTCCTATTACATGTCTTTCTATCTGTAATACATCTATCACAGTTACACAGCTAATCTCCTATTACATGTCATTCTATCTGTAATACGTCTATCCCAGTTACACAGCTACTCTCCTATTACATGTCATTCTATCTGTAATACGTCTATCACAGTTACACAGCTAATCTCCTATTACATGTCATTCTATCTGTAATACGTCTATCACAGTTACACAGCTACTCTCCTATTACATTTCACTCTATCTGTAATACGTCTAGCACAGTTACACAGCTAATCTCCTATTACATGTCATTCTATCTGTAATACGTCTATCACAGTTACACAGCTACTCTCCTATTACATGTCAATCTATCTGTAATACATCTATCACAGTTACACAGCTAATCTCCTATTACATGTCATTCTATCTGTAATACATCTAGCACAGTTACAAAGCTAATCTCCTATTACATGTAATTCTATCTGTAATACGTCTATCCCAGTTACACAGCTACTCTCCTATTACATGTCATTCTATCTGTAACACGTCTATCACAGTGACACAGCTAATCTCCTATTACATGTCATTCTATCTGTAATACGTCTATCACAGTTACACAGCTAATCTCCTATTACATGTCATTATATCTGTAATACATATATCACAGTTACACAGCTACTCTACTATTACATGTCATTCTATCTGTAATACATATATCACAGTTACACAGCTACTCTCCTATTACATGTCATTCTATCTGTAATACATCTATCACAGTTACACAGCTAATCTCCTATTACATGTCATTCTATCTGTAATACATCTATCACAGTTACACAGCTCATCTCCTATTACATGTCATTCTATCTGTAATACATCTAGCATAGTTACACAGCTAATCTCCTATTACACGTCATTCTATCTGTAATACATCTATCACAGTTACACAGCTATCTCCTATTACATGTCATTCTATCTGTAATACATCTATCACAGTTACACAGCTAATCTACTATTACATGTCATTCTATCTGTAATACATATATCACAGTTACACAGCTACTCTCCTATTACATGTCATTCTATCTGTAATACATCTATCACAGTTACACAGCTAATCTCCTATTACATGTCATTCTATCTGTAATACATCTATCACAGTTACACAGCTAATCTCCTATTACATGTCACTCTATCTGTAATACATCTAGCACAGTTACACAGCTAATCTCCTATTACATGTCTTTCTATCTGTAATACATCTATCACAGTTACACAGCTAATCTCCTATTACATGTCATTCTATCTGTAATACGTCTATCCCAGTTACACAGCTACTCTCCTATTACATGTCATTCTATCTGTAATACGTCTATCACAGTTACACAGCTAATCTCCTATTACATGTCATTCTATCTGTAATACGTCTATCACAGTTACACAGCTACTCTCCTATTACATTTCACTCTATCTGTAATACGTCTAGCACAGTTACACAGCTAATCTCCTATTACATGTCATTCTATCTGTAATACGTCTATCACAGTTACACAGCTACTCTCCTATTACATGTCAATCTATCTGTAATACATCTATCACAGTTACACAGCTAATCTCCTATTACATGTCATTCTATCTGTAATACATCTAGCACAGTTACAAAGCTAATCTCCTATTACATGTAATTCTATCTGTAATACGTCTATCCCAGTTACACAGCTACTCTCCTATTACATGTCATTCTATCTGTAACACGTCTATCACAGTTACACAGCTAATCTCCTATTACATGTCATTCTATCTGTAATACGTCTATCACAGTTACACAGCTAATCTCCTATTACATATCATTCTATCTGTAATACATCTAGCACAGCTACACAGCTAATCTCCTATTACATGTCATTCTATCTGTAATACATCTATCACAGTTACACAGCTAATCTCCTATTACATGTCACTCTATCTGTAATACGTCTAGCACAGTTACACAGCTAATCTCCTATTACATGTCATTCTATCTGTAATACGTCTATCACAGTTACACAGCTACTCTCCTATAACATGTCAATCTATCTGTAATACATCTATCACAGTTACACAGCTAATCTCCTATTACATGTCATTCTATCTGTAATACATCTATCACAGTTACACAGCTATCTCCTATTACATTTCATTCTATCTGTAATACTTCTATCATAGTTACACAGCTAATCTCCTATTACATGTCATTCTATCTGTAATACATATATCACAGTTACACAGCTAATCTCCTATTACATGTCATTCTATCTGTAATACATCTATCACAGTTACACAGCTATCTCCTATTACATTTCATTCTATCTGTAATACTTCTATCATAGTTACACAGCTACTCTCCTATTACATGTCATTCTATCTGTAATACATCTCTCACAGTTACGAAGCTAATCTCCTATTACATGTCATTCTATCTGTAATACGTCTATCACAGTTACACAGCTAATCTCCTATTACATGTCATTCTATCTGTAATACGTCTATCACAGTTACACAGCTAATCTCCTATTACATGTCATTCTATCTGTAATACGTCTATCACAGTTACACAGCTAATCTCCTATTACATGTCATTCTATCTGTAATACATCTATCACAGTTACATAGCTAATCTCCTATTACATGTCATTCTATCTGTAATACGTCTATCACAGTTAGACAGCTAATCTCCTATTACATGTCATTCTATCTGTAATACATATATCACAGTTACACAGCTAATCTCCAATTACATGTCACTCTATCTCTAATACATCTATCACAGTTACACAGCTATCTCCTATTACATGTCATTCTATCTGTAATTTGTCTAGCACAGTTACACAGCTACTCTCCTATTACATGTCATTCTATCTGTAATACGTCTAGCACAGTTTCACACCTACTCTCCTATTACATGTCATTCTATCTGTAATACGTCTATCACAGTTACACAGCTAATCTCCTATTACATGTCATTCTATCTGTAATACATCTAGCACAGCTACAAAGCTAATCTCCTATTACATGTCATTCTATCTGTAATACATCTATCACAGTTACACAGCTAATCTCCTATTACATGTCATTCTATCTGTAATACGTCTATCCCAGTTACACAGCTACTCTCCTATTACATGTCATTCTATCTGTAATACGTCTATCCCAGTTACACAGCTACTCTCCTATTACATGTCATTCTATCTGTAATACTTCTATCACAGTTACACAGCTACTCTCCTATTACATGTCATTCTATCTGTAATACATCTAGCACAGTTACACAGCTAATCTCCTATTACATGTCATTCTATCTGTAATACGTCTATCACAGTTACACAGCTACTCTCCTATTACATGTCATTCTATCTGTAATACGTCTATCACAGTTACACAGCTAATCTCCTATTACATGTCAATCTATCTGTTATACGTATATCACAGTGACACAGCTAATCTCCTATTACATGTCATTCTATCTGTAATACGTCTATCACAGTTACACAGCTAATCTCCTATTACATGTCATTCTATCTGTAATACTTCTATCACAGTTACACAGCTACTCTCCTATTACATGTCATTCTATCTGTAATACATCTATCCCAGTTACACAGCTAATCTCCTATTACATGTCATTCTATCTGTAATACGTCTAGCACAGTTACACAGCTACTCTCCTATTACATGTCATTCTATCTGTAATACGTCTATCACAGTTACACAGCTAATCTCCTATTACATGTCAATCTATCTGTTATACGTATATCACAGTGACACAGCTAATCTCCTATTACATGTCATTCTATCTGTAATACGTCTATCACAGTTACACAGCTAATCTCCTATTACATGTCATTCTATCTGTAATACATATATCACAGTTACACAGCTACTCTACTATTACATGTCATTCTATCTGTAATACATATATCACAGTTACACAGCTACTCTCCTATTACATGTCATTCTATCTGTAATACATCTATCACAGTTACACAGCTAATCTCCTATTACATGTCATTCTATCTGTAATACATCTATCACAGTTACACAGCTCATCTCCTATTACATGTCATTCTATCTGTAATACATCTAGCATAGTTACACAGCTAATCTCCTATTACACGTCATTCTATCTGTAATACATCTATCACAGTTACACAGCTATCTCCTATTACATGTCATTCTATCTGTAATACATCTATCACAGTTACACAGCTAATCTACTATTACATGTCATTCTAAATGTAATACATATATCACAGTTACACAGCTACTCTCCTATTACATGTCATTCTATCTGTAATACATCTATCACAGTTACACAGCTAATCTCCTATTACATGTCATTCTATCTGTAATACATCTATCACAGTTACACAGCTAATCTCCTATTACATGTCACTCTATCTGTAATACATCTAGCACAGTTACACAGCTAATCTCCTATTACATGTCTTTCTATCTGTAATACATCTATCACAGTTACACAGCTAATCTCCTATTACATGTCATTCTATCTGTAATACGTCTATCCCAGTTACACAGCTACTCTCCTATTACATGTCATTCTATCTGTAATACGTCTATCACAGTTACACAGCTAATCTCCTATTACATGTCATTCTATCTGTAATACGTCTATCACAGTTACACAGCTACTCTCCTATTACATTTCACTCTATCTGTAATACGTCTAGCACAGTTACACAGCTAATCTCCTATTACATGTCATTCTATCTGTAATACGTCTATCACAGTTACACAGCTACTCTCCTATTACATGTCAATCTATCTGTAATACATCTATCACAGTTACACAGCTAATCTCCTATTACATGTCATTCTATCTGTAATACATCTAGCACAGTTACAAAGCTAATCTCCTATTACATGTAATTCTATCTGTAATACGTCTATCCCAGTTACACAGCTACTCTCCTATTACATGTCATTCTATCTGTAACACGTCTATCACAGTTACACAGCTAATCTCCTATTACATGTCATTCTATCTGTAATACGTCTATCACAGTTACACAGCTAATCTCCTATTACATATCATTCTATCTGTAATACATCTAGCACAGCTACACAGCTAATCTCCTATTACATGTCATTCTATCTGTAATACATCTATCACAGTTACACAGCTAATCTCCTATTACATGTCATTCTATCTGTAACACGTCTATCACAGTTACACAGCTAATCTCCTATTACATGTCATTCTATCTGTAATACGTCTATCACAGTTACACAGCTAATCTCCTATTACATATCATTCTATCTGTAATACGTCTAGCACAGTTACACAGCTAATCTCCTATTACATGTCATTCTATCTGTAATACGTCTATCACAGTTACACAGCTACTCTCCTATAACATGTCAATCTATCTGTAATACATCTATCACAGTTACACAGCTAATCTCCTATTACATGTCATTCTATCTGTAATACATCTATCACAGTTACACAGCTATCTCCTATTACATTTCATTCTATCTGTAATACTTCTATCATAGTTACACAGCTAATCTCCTATTACATGTCATTCTATCTGTAATACATATATCACAGTTACACAGCTAATCTCCTATTACATGTCATTCTATCTGTAATACATCTATCACAGTTACACAGCTATCTCCTATTACATTTCATTCTATCTGTAATACTTCTATCATAGTTACACAGCTACTCTCCTATTACATGTCATTCTATCTGTAATACATCTCTCACAGTTACGAAGCTAATCTCCTATTACATGTCATTCTATCTGTAATACGTCTATCACAGTTACACAGCTAATCTCCTATTACATGTCATTCTATCTGTAATACGTCTATCACAGTTACACAGCTAATCTCCTATTACATGTCATTCTATCTGTAATACGTCTATCACAGTTACACAGCTAATCTCCTATTACATGTCATTCTATCTGTAATACATCTATCACAGTTACATAGCTAATCTCCTATTACATGTCATTCTATCTGTAATACGTCTATCACAGTTAGACAGCTAATCTCCTATTACATGTCATTCTATCTGTAATACATATATCACAGTTACACAGCTAATCTCCAATTACATGTCACTCTATCTCTAATACATCTATCACAGTTACACAGCTATCTCCTATTACATGTCATTCTATCTGTAATACGTCTATCACAGTTACACAGCTAATCTCCTATTACATGTCAATCTATCTGTTATACGTATATCACAGTGACACAGCTAATCTCCTATTACATGTCATTCTATCTGTAATACGTCTATCACAGTTACACAGCTAATCTCCTATTACATGTCATTCTATCTGTAATACATATATCACAGTTACACAGCTACTCTACTATTACATGTCATTCTATCTGTAATACATATATCACAGTTACACAGCTACTCTCCTATTACATGTCATTCTATCTGTAATACATCTATCACAGTTACACAGCTAATCTCCTATTACATGTCATTCTATCTGTAATACATCTATCACAGTTACACAGCTCATCTCCTATTACATGTCATTCTATCTGTAATACATCTAGCATAGTTACACAGCTAATCTCCTATTACACGTCATTCTATCTGTAATACATCTATCACAGTTACACAGCTATCTCCTATTACATGTCATTCTATCTGTAATACATCTATCACAGTTACACAGCTAATCTACTATTACATGTCATTCTAAATGTAATACATATATCACAGTTACACAGCTACTCTCCTATTACATGTCATTCTATCTGTAATACATCTATCACAGTTACACAGCTAATCTCCTATTACATGTCATTCTATCTGTAATACATCTATCACAGTTACACAGCTAATCTCCTATTACATGTCACTCTATCTGTAATACATCTAGCACAGTTACACAGCTAATCTCCTATTACATGTCTTTCTATCTGTAATACATCTATCACAGTTACACAGCTAATCTCCTATTACATGTCATTCTATCTGTAATACGTCTATCCCAGTTACACAGCTACTCTCCTATTACATGTCATTCTATCTGTAATACGTCTATCACAGTTACACAGCTAATCTCCTATTACATGTCATTCTATCTGTAATACGTCTATCACAGTTACACAGCTACTCTCCTATTACATTTCACTCTATCTGTAATACGTCTAGCACAGTTACACAGCTAATCTCCTATTACATGTCATTCTATCTGTAATACGTCTATCACAGTTACACAGCTACTCTCCTATTACATGTCAATCTATCTGTAATACATCTATCACAGTTACACAGCTAATCTCCTATTACATGTCATTCTATCTGTAATACATCTAGCACAGTTACAAAGCTAATCTCCTATTACATGTAATTCTATCTGTAATACGTCTATCCCAGTTACACAGCTACTCTCCTATTACATGTCATTCTATCTGTAACACGTCTATCACAGTTACACAGCTAATCTCCTATTACATGTCATTCTATCTGTAATACGTCTATCACAGTTACACAGCTAATCTCCTATTACATATCATTCTATCTGTAATACATCTAGCACAGCTACACAGCTAATCTCCTATTACATGTCATTCTATCTGTAATACATCTATCACAGTTACACAGCTAATCTCCTATTACATGTCATTCTATCTGTAACACGTCTATCACAGTTACACAGCTAATCTCCTATTACATGTCATTCTATCTGTAATACGTCTATCACAGTTACACAGCTAATCTCCTATTACATATCATTCTATCTGTAATACGTCTAGCACAGTTACACAGCTAATCTCCTATTACATGTCATTCTATCTGTAATACGTCTATCACAGTTACACAGCTACTCTCCTATAACATGTCAATCTATCTGTAATACATCTATCACAGTTACACAGCTAATCTCCTATTACATGTCATTCTATCTGTAATACATCTATCACAGTTACACAGCTATCTCCTATTACATTTCATTCTATCTGTAATACTTCTATCATAGTTACACAGCTAATCTCCTATTACATGTCATTCTATCTGTAATACATATATCACAGTTACACAGCTAATCTCCTATTACATGTCATTCTATCTGTAATACATCTATCACAGTTACACAGCTATCTCCTATTACATTTCATTCTATCTGTAATACTTCTATCATAGTTACACAGCTACTCTCCTATTACATGTCATTCTATCTGTAATACATCTCTCACAGTTACGAAGCTAATCTCCTATTACATGTCATTCTATCTGTAATACGTCTATCACAGTTACACAGCTAATCTCCTATTACATGTCATTCTATCTGTAATACGTCTATCACAGTTACACAGCTAATCTCCTATTACATGTCATTCTATCTGTAATACGTCTATCACAGTTACACAGCTAATCTCCTATTACATGTCATTCTATCTGTAATACATCTATCACAGTTACATAGCTAATCTCCTATTACATGTCATTCTATCTGTAATACGTCTATCACAGTTAGACAGCTAATCTCCTATTACATGTCATTCTATCTGTAATACATATATCACAGTTACACAGCTAATCTCCAATTACATGTCACTCTATCTCTAATACATCTATCACAGTTACACAGCTATCTCCTATTACATGTCATTCTATCTGTAATTTGTCTAGCACAGTTACACAGCTACTCTCCTATTACATGTCATTCTATCTGTAATACGTCTAGCACAGTTTCACACCTACTCTCCTATTACATGTCATTCTATCTGTAATACGTCTATCACAGTTACACAGCTAATCTCCTATTACATGTCATTCTATCTGTAATACATCTAGCACAGCTACAAAGCTAATCTCCTATTACATGTCATTCTATCTGCAATACATCTATCACAGTTACACAGCTAATCTCCTATTACATGTCATTCTATCTGTAATACGTCTATCCCAGTTACACAGCTACTCTCCTATTACATGTCATTCTATCTGTAATACGTCTATCCCAGTTACACAGCTACTCTCCTATTACATGTCATTCTATCTGTAATACTTCTATCACAGTTACACAGCTACTCTCCTATTACATGTCATTCTATCTGTAATACATCTAGCACAGTTACACAGCTAATCTCCTATTACATGTCATTCTATCTGTAATACGTCTATCACAGTTACACAGCTACTCTCCTATTACATGTCATTCTATCTGTAATACGTCTATCACAGTTACACAGCTAATCTCCTATTACATGTCAATCTATCTGTTATACGTATATCACAGTGACACAGCTAATCTCCTATTACATGTCATTCTATCTGTAATACGTCTATCACAGTTACACAGCTAATCTCCTATTACATGTCATTCTATCTGTAATACATATATCACAGTTACACAGCTACTCTACTATTACATGTCATTCTATCTGTAATACATATATCACAGTTACACAGCTACTCTCCTATTACATGTCATTCTATCTGTAATACATCTATCACAGTTACACAGCTAATCTCCTATTACATGTCATTCTATCTGTAATACATCTATCACAGTTACACAGCTCATCTCCTATTACATGTCATTCTATCTGTAATACATCTAGCATAGTTACACAGCTAATCTCCTATTACACGTCATTCTATCTGTAATACATCTATCACAGTTACACAGCTATCTCCTATTACATGTCATTCTATCTGTAATACATCTATCACAGTTACACAGCTAATCTACTATTATATGTCATTCTATCTGTAATACATATATCACAGTTACACAGCTACTCTCCTATTACATGTCATTCTATCTGTAATACATCTATCACAGTTACACAGCTAATCTCCTATTACATGTCATTCTATCTGTAATACATCTATCACAGTTACACAGCTAATCTCCTATTACATGTCACTCTATCTGTAATACATCTAGCACAGTTACACAGCTAATCTCCTATTACATGTCTTTCTATCTGTAATACATCTATCACAGTTACACAGCTAATCTCCTATTACATGTCATTCTATCTGTAATACGTCTATCCCAGTTACACATCTACTCTCCTATTACATGTCATTCTATCTGTAATACGTCTATCACAGTTACACAGCTAATCTCCTATTACATGTCATTCTATCTGTAATACGTCTATCACAGTTACACAGCTAATCTCCTATTACATGTCATTCTATCTGTAATACATCTAGCACAGCTACACAGCTAATCTCCTATTACATGTCATTCTATCTGTAATACATCTATCACAGTTACACAGCTAATCTCCTATTACATGTCACTCTATCTGTAATACGTCTAGCACAGTTACACAGCTAATCTCCTATTACATGTCATTCTATCTGTAATACGTCTATCACAGTTACACAGCTAATCTCCTATTACATGTCATTCTATCTGTAATACGTCTATCACAGTTACACAGCTACTCTCCTATTACATGTCAATCTATCTGTAATACATCTATCACAGTTACACAGCTAATCTCCTATTACATGCCATTCTATCTGTAATACATCTATCACAGTTACACAGCTAATCTCCTATTACATGTCATTCTATCTGTAATACATCTAGCACAGTTCCAAAGCTAATCTCCTATTACATGTAATTCTATCTGTAATATGTCTATCACAGTTACACAGCTACTCTCCTATTACATGTCATTCTATCTGTAATACATCTATCACAGTTACACAGCTAATCTCCTATTACATGTCAATCTATCTGTAATACATCTATCACAGTTACACAGCTAATCTCCTATTACATGTCACTCTATCTGTAATACATCTAGCACAGTTACACAGCTAATCTCCTATTACATGTCTTTCTATCTGTAATACATCTATCACAGTTACACAGCTAATCTCCTATTACATGTCATTCTATCTGTAATACGTCTATCCCAGTTACACAGCTACTCTCCTATTACATGTCATTCTATCTGTAATACGTCTATCACAGTTACACAGCTAATCTCCTATTACATGTCATTCTATCTGTAATACGTCTATCACAGTTACACAGCTAATCTCCTATTACATGTCATTCTATCTGTAATACATCTAGCACAGCTACACAGCTAATCTCCTATTACATGTCATTCTATCTGTAATACATCTATCACAGTTACACAGCTAATCTCCTATTACATGTCACTCTATCTGTAATACGTCTAGCACAGTTACACAGCTAATCTCCTATTACATGTCATTCTATCTGTAATACGTCTATCACAGTTACACAGCTACTCTCCTATTACATGTCAATCTATCTGTAATACATCTATCACAGTTACACAGCTATCTCCTATTACATTTCATTCTATCTGTAATACTTCTATCATAGTTACACAGCTAATCTCCTATTACATGTCATTCTATCTGTAATACATATATCACAGTTACACAGCTAATCTCCTATTACATGTCATTCTATCTGTAATACATCTAACAAAGTTACACAGCTATCTCCTATTACATTTCATTCTATCTGTAATACTTCTATCATAGTTACACAGCTACTCTCCTATTACATGTCATTCTATCTGTAATACATCTCTCACAGTTACGAAGCTAATCTCCTATTACATGTCATTCTATCTGTAATACGTCTATCACAGTTACACAGCTAATCTCCTATTACATGTCATTCTATCTGTAATACGTCTATCACAGTTACACAGCTAATCTCCTATTACATGTCATTCTATCTGTAATACGTCTATCACAGTTACACAGCTAATCTCCTATTACATGTCATTCTATCTGTAATACGTCTATCACAGTTACATAGCTAATCTCCTATTACATGTCATTCTATCTGTAATACGTCTATCACAGTTACACAGCTAATCTCCTATTACATGTCATTCTATCTGTAATACATATATCACAGTTACACAGCTAATCTCCTATTACATGTCACTCTATCTGTAATACATCTCTCACAGTTACGAAGCTAATCTCCTATTACATGTCATTCTATCTGTAATACGTCTATCACAGTTACACAGCTAATCTCCTATTACATGTCATTCTATCTGTAATACATCTATCACAGTTACACAGCTAATCTCCTATTACATGTCATTCTATCTGTAATACGTCTATCACAGTTACACAGCTAATCTCCTATTACATGTCATTCTATCTGTAATACGTCTATCACAGTTACACAGCTAATCTCCTATTACATGTCATTCTATCTGTAATACATATATCACAGTTACACAGCTAATCTCCTATTACATGTCACTCTATCTGTAATACATCTATCACAGTTACACAGCTATCTCCTATTACATGTCATTCTATCTGTAATTTGTCTAGCACAGTTACACAGCTACTCTCCTATTACATGTCATTCTATCTGTAATACGTCTAGCACAGTTTCACACCTACTCTCCTATTACATGTCATTCTATCTGTAATACGTCTAGCACAGTTACAAAGCTAATCTCCTATTACATGTCATTCTATCTGTAATACGTCTATCACAGTTACATAGCTAATCTCCTATTACATGTCATTCTATCTGTAATACGTCTATCACAGTTACACAGCTAATCTCCTATTACATGTCATTCTATCTGTAATACTTCTATCATAGTTACACAGCAAATCTCCTATTACATGTCATTCTATCTGTAATACATCTATCACAGTTACACAGCTATCTCCTATTACATGTCACTCTATCTGTAATACTTCTATCATAGTTACACAGCTACTCTCCTATTACATGTCATTCTATCTGTAATACGTCTAGCACAGTTACAAAGCTAATCTCCTATTACATGTCATTCTATCTGTAATACATCTATCACAGTTACACAGCTAATCTCCTATTACATGTCATTCTATCTGTAATACATCTAGCACAGTTCCAAAGCTAATCTCCTATTACATGTAATTCTATCTGTAATATGTCTATCACAGTTACACAGCTACTCTCCTATTACATGTCATTCTATCTGTAATACATCTATCACAGTTACACAGCTAATCTCCTATTACATGTCAATCTATCTGTAATACATCTATCACAGTTACACAGCTAATCTCCTATTACATGTCACTCTATCTGTAATACATCTAGCACAGTTACACAGCTAATCTCCTATTACATGTCTTTCTATCTGTAATACATCTATCACAGTTACACAGCTAATCTCCTATTACATGTCATTCTATCTGTAATACGTCTATCCCAGTTACACAGCTACTCTCCTATTACATGTCATTCTATCTGTAATACGTCTATCACAGTTACACAGCTAATCTCCTATTACATGTCATTCTATCTGTAATACGTCTATCACAGTTACACAGCTAATCTCCTATTACATGTCATTCTATCTGTAATACATCTAGCACAGCTACACAGCTAATCTCCTATTACATGTCATTCTATCTGTAATACATCTATCACAGTTACACAGCTAATCTCCTATTACATGTCACTCTATCTGTAATACGTCTAGCACAGTTACACAGCTAATCTCCTATTACATGTCATTCTATCTGTAATACGTCTATCACAGTTACACAGCTACTCTCCTATTACATGTCAATCTATCTGTAATACATCTATCACAGTTACACAGCTATCTCCTATTACATTTCATTCTATCTGTAATACTTCTATCATAGTTACACAGCTAATCTCCTATTACATGTCATTCTATCTGTAATACATATATCACAGTTACACAGCTAATCTCCTATTACATGTCATTCTATCTGTAATACATCTATCAAAGTTACACAGCTATCTCCTATTACATTTCATTCTATCTGTAATACTTCTATCATAGTTACACAGCTACTCTCCTATTACATGTCATTTTATCTGTAATACATCTCTCACAGTTACGAAGCTAATCTCCTATTACATGTCATTCTATCTGTAATACGTCTATCACAGTTACACAGCTAATCTCCTATTACATGTCATTCTATCTGTAATACGTCTATCACAGTTACATAGCTAATCTCCTATTACATGTCATTCTATCTGTAATACGTCTATCACAGTTACACAGCTAATCTCCTATTACATGTCATTCTATCTGTAATACATATATCACAGTTACTCAGCTAATCTCCAATTACATGTCACTCTATCTGTAATACATCTCTCACAGTTACGAAGCTAATCTCCTATTACATGTCATTCTATCTGTAATACGTCTATCACAGTTACACAGCTAATCTCCTATTACATGTCATTCTATCTGTAATACATCTATCACAGTTACACAGTTAATCTCCTATTACATGTCATTCTATCTGTAATACGTCTATCACAGTTACACAGCTAATCTCCTATTACATGTCATTCTATCTGTAATACGTCTATCACAGTTACATAGCTAATCTCCTATTACATGTCATTCTATCTGTAATACGTCTATCACAGTTACACAGCTAATCTCCTATTACATGTCATTCTATCTGTAATACATATATCACAGTTACACAGCTAATCTCCTATTACATGTCACTCTATCTGTAATACATCTATCACAGTTACACAGCTATCTCCTATTACATGTCATTCTATCTGTAATTTGTCTAGCACAGTTACACAGCTACTCTCCTATTACATGTCATTCTATCTGTAATACGTCTATCACAGTTACACAGCTAATCTCCTATTACATGTCATTCTATCTGTAATACGTCTAGCACAGTTACAAAGCTAATCTCCTATTACATGTCATTCTATCTGTAATACGTCTATCACAGTTACATAGCTAATCTCCTATTACATGTCATTCTATCTGTAATACGTCTATCACAGTTACACAGCTAATCTCCTATTACATGTCATTCTATCTGTAATACTTCTATCATAGTTACACAGCAAATCTCCTATTACATGTCATTCTATCTGTAATACATCTATCACAGTTACACAGCTATCTCCTATTACATGTCACTCTATCTGTAATACTTCTATCATAGTTACACAGCTACTCTCCTATTACATGTCATTCTATCTGTAATACGTCTAGCACCGTTACAAAGCTAATCTCCTATTACATGTCATTCTATCTGTAATACGTCTAGCACAGTTTCACAGCTAATCTCCTATTACATGTCATTCTATCTGTAATACGTCTATCACAGTTACAGAGCTAATCTCCTATTACATGTCATTCTATCTGTAATACGTCTATCACAGTTACACAGCTAATCTCCTATTACATGTCATTCTATCTGTAATATGTCTATCACAGTTACACAGCTAATCTCCTATTACATGTCAATCTATCTGTTATACGTATATCACAGTGACACAGCTAATCTCCTATTACATGTCATTCTATCTGTAATACGTCTATCACAGTTACACAGCTAATCTCCTATTACATGTCATTCTATCTGTAATACATATATCACAGTTACACAGCTACTCTACTATTACATGTCATTCTATCTGTAATACATATATCACAGTTACACAGCTACTCTCCTATTACATGTCATTCTATCTGTAATACATCTATCACAGTTACACAGCTAATCTCCTATTACATGTCATTCTATCTGTAATACATCTATCACAGTTACACAGCTCATCTCCTATTACATGTCATTCTATCTGTAATACATCTAGCATAGTTACACAGCTAATCTCCTATTACATGTCATTCTATCTGTAATACATCTATCACAGTTACACAGCTATCTCCTATTACATGTCATTCTATCTGTAATACATCTATCACAGTTACACAGCTAATCTACTATTACATGTCATTCTATCTGTAATACATATATCACAGTTACACAGCTACTCTCCTATTACATGTCATTCTATCTGTAATACATCTATCACAGTTACACAGCTAATCTCCTCTTACATGTCATTCTATCTGTAATACATCTATCACAGTTACACAGCTAATCTCCTATTACATGTCACTCTATCTGTAATACATCTAGCACAGTTACACAGCTAATCTCCTATTACATGTCTTTCTATCTGTAATACATCTATCACAGTTACACAGCTAATCTCCTATTACATGTCATTCTATCTGTAATACGTCTATCCCAGTTACACAGCTACTCTCCTATTACATGTCATTCTATCTGTAATACGTCTATCACAGTTACACAGCTAATCTCCTATTACATGTCATTCTATCTGTAATACGTCTATCACAGTTACACAGCTACTCTCCTATTACTTGTCACTCTATCTGTAATACGTCTAGCACAGTTACACAGCTAATCTCCTATTACATGTCATTCTATCTGTAATACGTCTATCACAGTTACACAGCTACTCTCCTATTACATGTCAATCTATCTGTAATACATCTATCACAGTTACACAGCTAATCTCCTATTACATGCCATTCTATCTGTAATACATCTATCACAGTTACACAGCTAATCTCCTATTACATGTCATTCTATCTGTAATACATCTAGCACAGTTACAAAGCTAATCTCCTATTACATGTAATTCTATCTGTAATACGTCTATCCCAGTTACACAGCTACTCTCCTATTACATGTCATTCTATCTGTAACACGTCTATCACAGTTACACAGCTAATCTCCTATTACATGTCATTCTATCTGTAATACGTCTATCACAGTTACACAGCTAATCTCCTATTACATGTCATTCTATCTGTAATACATCTAGCACAGCTACACAGCTAATCTCCTATTACATGTCATTCTATCTGTAATACATCTATCACAGTTACACAGCGATCTCCTATTACATTTCATTCTATCTGTAATACTTCTATCATAGTTACACAGCTAATTTCCTATTACATGTCATTCTATCTGTAATACATATATCACAGTTACACAGCTAATCTCCTATTACATGTCATTCTATCTGTAATACATCTATCAAAGTTACACAGCTATCTCCTATTACATTTCATTCTATCTGTAATACTTCTATCATAGTTACACAGCTACTCTCCTATTACATGTCATTCTATCTGTAATACATCTCTCACAGTTACGAAGCTAATCTCCTATTACATGTCATTCTATCTGTAATACGTCTATCACAGTTACACAGCTAATCTCCTATTACATGTCATTCTATCTGTAATACGTCTATCACAGTTACACAGCTAATCTCCTATTACATGTCATTCTATCTGTAATACGTCTATCACAGTTACACAGCTAATCTCCTATTACATGTCATTCTATCTGTAATACGTCTATCACAGTTACATAGCTAATCTCCTATTACATGTCATTCTATCTGTAATACGTCTATCACAGTTACACAGCTAATCTCCTATTACATGTCATTCTATCTGTAATACATATATCACAGTTACACAGCTAATCTCCAATTACATGTCACTCTATCTGTAATACATCTATCACAGTTACACAGCTATCTCCTATTACATGTCATTCTATCTGTAATTTGTCTAGCACAGTTACACAGCTACTCTCCTATTACATGTCATTCTATCTGTAATACGTCTAGCACAGTTTCACACCTACTCTCCTATTACATGTCATTCTATCTGTAATATGTCTATCACAGTTACACAGCTAATCTCCTATTACATGTCATTCTATCTGTAATACATCTAGCACAGCTACACAGCTAATCTCCTATTACATGTCATTCTATCTGTAATACATCTATCACAGTTACACAGCTAATCTCCTATTACATGTCATTCTATCTGTAATATGTCTATCCCAGTTACACAGCTACTCTCCTATTACATGTCATTCTATCTGTAATACGTCTATCCCAGTTACACAGCTACTCTCCTATTACATGTCATTCTATCTGTAATACTTCTATCACAGTTACACAGCTACTCTCCTATTACATGTCATTCTATCTGTAATACATCTAGCACAGTTACACAGCTAATCTCCTATTACATGTCATTCTATCTGTAATACGTCTATCACAGTTACACAGCTACTCTCCTATTACATGTCATTCTATCTGTAATACGTCTATCACAGTTACACAGCTAATCTCCTATTACATGTCATTCTATCTGTAATACGTCTATCACAGTTACACAGCTAATCTCCTATTACATGTCATTCTATCTGTAATACGTCTATCACAGTTACACAGCTACTCTCCTATTACATGTCATTCTATCTGTAATACGTCTATCACAGTTACACAGCTAATCTCCTATTACATGTCAATCTATCTGTTATACGTATATCACAGTGACACAGCTATCTCCTATTACATTTCATTCTATCTGTAATACATCTATCACAGTTACATAGCTAATCTCCTATTACATGTCATTCTATCTGTAATACGTCTATCACAGTTACACAGCTAATCTCCTATTACATGTCATTCTATCTGTAATACATCTAGCACAGCTACACAGCTAATCTCCTATTACATGTCATTCTATCTGTAATACATCTATCACAGTTACACAGCTAATCTCCTATTACATGTCACTCTATCTGTAATACGTCTAGCACAGTTACACAGCTAATCTCCTATTACATGTCATTCTATCTGTAATACGTCTATCACAGTTACACAGCTAATCTCCTATTACATGTCATTCTATCTGTAATACGTCTATCACAGTTACACAGCTACTCTCCTATTACATGTCAATCTATCTGTAATACATCTATCACAGTTACACAGCTAATCTCCTATTACATGCCATTCTATCTGTAATACATCTATCACAGTTACACAGCTAATCTCCTATTACATGTCATTCTATCTGTAATACATCTAGCACAGTTACAAAGCTAATCTCCTATTACATGTAATTCTATCTGTAATATGTCTATCACAGTTACACAGCTACTCTCCTATTACATGTCATTCTATCTGTAATACATCTATCACAGTTACACAGCTAATCTCCTATTACATGTCATTCTATCTGTAAAACATCTATCACAGTTACACAGCTAATCTCCTATTACATGTCACACTATCTGTAATACATCTAGCACAGTTACACAGCTAATCTCCTATTACATGTCTTTCTATCTGTAATACATCTATCACAGTTACACAGCTAATCTCCTATTACATGTCATTCTATCTGTAATACGTCTATCCCAGTTACACAGCTACTCTCCTATTACATGTCATTCTATCTGTAATACGTCTATCACAGTTACACAGCTAATCTCCTATTACATGTCATTCTATCTGTAATACGTCTATCACAGTTACACAGCAAATCTCCTATTACATGTCATTCTATCTGTAATACATCTAGCACAGCTACACAGCTAATCTCCTATTACATGTCATTCTATCTGTAATACATCTATCACAGTTACACAGCTAATCTCCTATTACATGTTACTCTATCTGTAATACGTCTAGCACAGTTACACAGCTAATCTCCTATTACATGTCATTCTATCTGTAATACGTCTATCACAGTTACACAGCTACTCTCCTATTACATGTCAATCTATCTGTAATACATCTATCACAGTTACACAGCTATCTCCTATTACATTTCATTCTATCTGTAATACTTCTATCATAGTTACACAGCTAATCTCCTATTACATGTCATTCTATCTGTAATACATATATCACAGTTACACAGCTAATCTCCTATTACATGTCATTCTATCTGTAATACATCTATCACAGTTACACAGCTATCTCCTATTACATTTCATTCTATCTGTAATACTTATATCATAGTTACACAGCTACTCTCCTATTACATGTCATTCTATCTGTAATACATCTCTCACAGTTACGAAGCTAATCTCCTATTACATGTCATTCTATCTGTAATACATCTAGCACAGTTACACAGCTAATCTCCTATTACATGTCATTCTATCTGTAATACGTCTATCACTGTTACACAGCTAATCTCCTATTACATGTCATTCTATCTGTAATACGTCTATCACAGTTACACAGCTAATCTCCTATTACATGTCATTCTATCTGTAATACGTCTATCACAGTTACATAGCTAATCTCCTATTACATGTCATTCTATCTGTAATACGTCTATCACAGTTACACAGCTAATCTCCTATTACATGTCATTCTATCTGTAATACATATATCACAGTTACACAGCTAATCTCCTATTACATGTCACTCTATCTGTAATACATCTATCACAGTTACACAGCTATCTCCTATTACATGTCATTCTATCTGTAATTTGTCTAACACAGTTACACAGCTACTCTCCTATTACATGTCATTCTATCTGTAATACGTCTAGCACAGTTTCACACCTACTCTCCTATTACATGTCATTCTATCTGTAATACGTCTAGCACAGTTACAAAGCTAATCTCCTATTACATGTCATTCTATCTGTAATACGTCTAGCACAGTTTCACAGCTAATCTCCTATTACATGTCATTCTATCTGTAATACGTCTATCACAGTTACATAGCTAATCTCCTATTACATGTCATTCTATCTGTAATACGTCTATCACAGTTACACAGCTAATCTCCTATTACATGTCATTCTATCTGTAATACTTCTATCATAGTTACACAGCAAATCTCCTATTACATGTCATTCTATCTGTAATACATATATCACAGTTACACAGCTAATCTCCTATTACAAGTCATTATATCTGTAATACATCTATCACAGTTACACAGCTATCTCCTATTACATGTCACTCTATCTGTAATACTTCTATCATAGTTACACAGCTACTCTCCTATTACATGTCATTCTATCTGTAATACGTCTAGCACAGTTACAAAGCTAATCTCCTATTACATGTCATTCTATCTGTAATACATCTAGCACAGTTTCACAGCTAATCTCCTATTACATGTCATTCTATCTGTAATACGTCTATCACAGTTACAGAGCTAATCTCCTATTACATGTCATTCTATCTGTAATACGTCTATCACAGTTACACAGCTAATCTCCTATTACATGTCATTCTATCTGTAATATGTCTATCACAGTTACACAGCTAATCTCCTATTACATGTCATTCTATCTGTAATACTTCTACCACAGTTACACAGCGACTCTCCTATTACATGTCATTCTATCTGTAATACATCTATCACAGTTACACAGCTAATCTCCTATTACATGTCATTCTATCTGTAATACGTCTATCACAGTTACACAGCTAATCTCCTATTACATGTCATTCTATCTGTAATACGTCTATCACAGTTACACAGCTAATCTGCTATTACATGTCATTCTATCTGTAATACGTCTATCACAGTTACATAGCTAATCTCCTATTACATGTCATTCTATCTGTAATACGTCTATCACAGTTACACAGCTAATCTCCTATTACATATCATTCTATCTGTAATACATATATCACAGTTACACAGCTAATCTCCTATTACATGTCACTCTATCTTTAATACATCTATCACAGTTACACAGCTATCTCCTATTACATGTCATTCTATCTGTAATTTGTCTAGCACAGTTACACAGCTACTCTCCTATTACATGTCATTCTATCTGTAATACGTCTAGCACAGTTTCACACCTACTCTCCTATTACGTGTCATTCTATCTGTAATACGTCTAGCACAGTTACAAAGCTAATCTCCTATTACATGTCATTCTATCTGTAATACGTCTAGCACAGTTTCACAGCTAATCTCAAATTACATGTCATTCTATCTGTAATACGTCTATCACAGTTACATAGCTAATCTCCTATTACATGTCATTCTATCTGTAATACGTCTATCACAGTTACACAGCTAATCTCCTATTACATGTCATTCTATCTGTAATACTTCTATCATAGTTACACAGCAAATCTCCTATTACATGTCATTCTATCTGTAATACATATATCACAGTTACACAGCAAATCTCCTATTACATGTCATTCTATCTGTAATACATCTATCACAGTTACACAGCTATCTCCTATTACATGTCACTCTATCTGTAATACTTCTATCATAGTTACACAGCTACTCTCCTATTACATGTCATTCTATCTGTAATACGTCTAGCACAGTTACAAAGCTAATCTCCTATTACATGTCATTCTATCTGTAATACATTTAGCACAGTTTCACAGCTAATCTCCTATTACATGTCATTCTATCTGTAATACGTCTATCACAGTTACAGAGCTAATCTCCTATTACATGTCATTCTATCTGTAATACGTCTATCACAGTTACACAGCTAATCTCCTATTACATGTCATTCTATCTGTAATATGTCTATCACAGTTACACAGCTAATCTCCTATTACATGTCATTCTATCTGTAATACTTCTACCACAGTTACACAGCTACTCTCCTATTACATGTCATTCTATCTGTAATACATCTATCACAGTTACACAGCTACTCTCCTATTACATGTCATTCTATCTGTAATACATCTATCACAGTTACACAGCTAATCTCCTATTACATGTCATTCTATCTATAATACGTCTATCACAGTTACACAGCTAATCTCCTATTACATGTCATTCTATCTATAATACGTCTATCACAGTTACACAGCTAATCTCCTATTACATGTCATTCTATCTATAATACGTCTATCACAGTTACACAGCTTTCTCCTATTACATGTCATTATATCTGTTAAATGTATATCACAGTTACACAGCTATCTCCTATTACATGTCATTCTATCTGTAATACGTCTACCACAGTTACACAGCTAATCTCCTATTACATGTCATTCTATCTGTAATACTTTATAGCATAGAATGATAAATACTCTATTGAGAAATAACCAGAGGTCCAGCCTTCGTCGTCCCTCACACAGAATTTGTCTGCTGAGTAGATATAAAATAACTACATTGGAAATACTTTCAGCCTAATGAAAATCAAAGGAGTACAAACTCCATTCAGGACTGATGTGTGACTGAAGTCATGGAGGGTTATATATTAGGGAGCGAGCGGCAGCCGTTGACGAGATTCATGCGAGTCCTCTCATAAGTGTAAATCATTTTAATGGCAAAAAAAATAGATTGTTGCTTTAGAAATACGGGAAGACTCTCATAAATCCCCATAGTGGCTGCAGCTCACACCCTATTAGATAAGTTCCATCTACTCTACGGAAATCACTAAACAAATATATATATATATATATATATATATATATATATAAAATCATATATTTATATATATATATATATATAAATATATATAAACTGTATATATATTTATAAATATATATATATATATATATATATATATATTTATATATATATATATATATATATAATTTTTTTTTAATTATATCCTAGTGTCAAAATGGAAGTTTACCATGAATCCATCACAGCAATAAATAACTATGTATCATAATCCTGAATAAAATAATATTACATCTTTATTTCAATGTTTAATAATGCTATAAAATAATATTCTTTATCTGCCTGGTAAATAAATACCTTAGAAAACAACCACAATAATTATATGTACTTTAAATGTGCAATTTATGATATGGAGATGATCAATTTATTGTCAATCACAAAACCCATTTATTTATTGTAAATCTGGTAGTACTGTAATTAGAGCAATACAGTGTTAGTGTATACCAATCCCCATTTGGCAAATATTATTATGAATAAAATACTAAATAACCTTATTCTAAGGAAGCTGTCTTATGTTGTTTCTTATTACCCAACAGTAACTGGCTTTATATAACACAGGTAATATATGAAGAGTGATACACAATACAGTAACTGGCTTTATATAACACAGGTAATATATGAAGAGTGTTACACAATACAGTAACTGGCTTTATATAACACAGGTAATATATGAAGAGTGTTACACAATACACACAATACACTAATTGGCTTTATATAACACAGGTAATATATGAAGAGTGTTACACAATACACACAATACACTAATTGGCTTTATATAACACAGGTAATATATGAAGAGTGTTACACAATACACACAATACACTAATTGGCTTTATATAACACAGGTAATACATGACGAGTGTTACACAATACACACAATACACTATTTGGCTTTATATAACACAGGTAATATATGAAGAGTGTTACACAATACAGTAACTGGCTTTATATAACACAGGTAATATATAAAGAGTGTTACACAATACAGTAATCAGAATAATGATGAGATGTGTGATGTTACATTGTGGTTACTTACAGAGCAGCAGTTTCAGGACAATAAATATACTGTAGCCTTATACTCTTCCATGGCTTCCAAACTAGCAGAGGGATAGATAATCCATGGTAGGGGCCCTCGTACTTACCTCTAATAATTCTTCAAGACATGTTATTCAAGCAAACAATAGACAAATGACACATTGACATACAGATATGTACTAATCACCGCAGCTTCACTCATGTCAAACAGCCCCTTTCTGATTGCCCTCTCTATTGCCTTCTAATCGCCCCCTGCATAGTTCTCGGATTACCCCTCTATTACAGTCTCACCAGGACCTCCCTGCAAATATCCCTAATTGCCCACTCCATACCTGACTCTCATTACTCCCTCCATAGCTCTCTCTCACTGTCTTCCATATAATACTGATCCTCTCGCAGCACACACTGACCTCACAGCTCACTCACTGTTTCTTCACTACACTCAATGTACCCCTCACTGGACCCTGCACAGCACTCACTGACTTCTCAGAGCTTACTCACTGCTCTCCACTGCACTCACTGATCCCCTCACTGAACCCCTCACAACACTCACTGATCCCCTCACTGGACCCCTCATAGCACTCACTGATCCCCCACCCTGGACCCCTCATAGCACTCACTGATCCCCTCACTGGACCCCTCACAGCACTCACTGATCCCCTCACTGGACCCCTCACAGCACTCACTGATCCCCCTCACTGGACCCCTCATAGCACTCACTGATCCCCTCACTGGACTCCTCACAGCACTCACTGATCCCCCTCACTGGACCCCTCACAACACTCACTGATCCCCTCACTGGACCCCTCATAGCACTCACTGATCCCCTCACTGGACACCTCACAGCACTCACTGATCCCCTCACTGGACCCCTCACAGCGCTCACTGATCCCCTCACTGGACCCCTCATAGCACTCACTGATCCCCCACACTGGACCCCTCATAGCACTCACTGATCCCCTCACTGGACCCCTCACAGCACTCACTGATCCCCTCACTGGACCCCTCACAGCACTCACTGATCACCCTCACTGGACCCCTCATAGCACTCACTGATCCCCTCACTGGACTCCTCACAGCACTCACTGATCCCCCTCACTGGACCCCTCACAGCACTCACTGATCCCCTCACTGGACCCCTCACAGCACTCACTGATCCCCCTCACTGGACCCCTCATAGCACTCACTGATCCCCTCACTGGACCCCTCACAGCACTCACTGATCACCCTCACTGGACCCCTCATAGCACTCACTGATCCCCTCACTGGACTCCTCACAGCACTCACTGATCCCCCTCACTGGACCCCTCACAACACTCACTGATCCCCTCACTGGACCCCTCATAGCACTCACTGATCCCCTCACTGGACCCCTCATAGCACTCACTGGTCCCCTCACTGGACCCCTCACAGCACTCACTGATCCCCCTCACTGGACCCCTCATAGCACTCACTGATTCCCTCACTGGACACCTCACAGCACTCACTGATCCCCTCACTGGACCCCTCACAGCACTCACTGATCCCCCTCACTGGACCCCTCATAGCACTCACTGATCCCCTCACTGGACCCCTCATAGCACTCACTGATCCCCTCACTGGACCCCTCACAGCACTCACTGATCCCCCTCACTGGACCCCTCATAGCACTCACTGATCCCCTCACTGGACCCCTCACAGCACTCACTGATCCCCTCACTGGACCCCTCACAGCACTCACTGATCCCCTCACTGGACCCCTCACAGCACTCACTGATCCCCTCACTGGACCCCTCACAGCACTCACTGCCGGTTTCTCTGTCCACCTCACAGCACCTCCCTTGTCCCTCATATGTCCATCCCACAGCACCTCCCTCTACATCTTCAATGTCTACCTCTCACAGCACCCCCCCATCAATTTCCACCTCCTATCACCCCTTCCATTTCCACATCACTGCACTAGCCCCTTCAATACTCTCTATCCACTTTAATAACCATTACACAGCACCAAGGGGCATTTTGCAGTGACCAAAGGGGGTTATTAAAGGGGGGCTTTAATAATCCCCCTTGGCCACTTCAATGATCAGCTCACAGCATCCTCACAAAATTATCCAGACACTTCAATGTCCACCCCACAGCATTCCCCCTGTCCCCTTTATTGACCTTCTCACAGCACGATAAAGCACCAGTAATCTTAACTTGATGGAAAAATGAATAGATTTGATTAAATTGATTATAATAATGAATGAAATTGTGAAGGATACTGCAGAGCTACTGGCCTTTGTAGATGCCAGTAGACACCAATGGATGTGTTGAGAAAGAGAACTGTAAAATAATATTAAGATGATTACAATTCAATAATTAAGGTATTTGCAATTGATTAATGTAGTATAATTTATACTATTAGACTCTAATCATCATTGATGACAAGAAATTAGATTAAATTGGTGGTACAGACTCCACGGCATGACAAGGAAAAAGATTAAATTGGTGGCCCAGACTCCAGGGCAACTTGCACAAACAGCAGATTTTCATGTTTTTGTCTGAATTCCATTCCCTTCCTCACTCTTCATCCTTTTCTTAGCATGATTTAAAGTGTCTGCAGTTAACTAGCTTGAGTGGGATGCAGCTCCTACTGGTACCAATGCCAAAAGAGAGATTGATACCATATATCAGCGGGATGCAGTCAGGAAGCCAATTTTAAAAATGCCAACCGCTGGCTTCCCGACTGTCTAATCCTGGCAGGTGTCTAATGACAGGCATCAACATTCTGACACCTGTCATTTTACCTAAGCCGGTAGCCCGATGCCCGGAATACCGATCGAAGGGAAGACAGGTGCCGGATGCGGACAGCCATGGGGGAGAGGGTTAGGTTACGGGCTCCCAAGGGGGACTTAGGGTTAGGCACCCCCCTGGGAGAGTTAGGATTAGGCTAGGGTAAGGGGCGGTTAGGGTTAGGCACCCCCAGGGGAGGTTAGGGTTAGGCACTCCCCCAGGATACTTAGTTTTATGCTGTGGGGAAGGGGGGTTAGGATTAGGCACTTACAGGTGGGGGTTAGGGTTAGGCATTTGGGGGGAGGTTTAGGGATTAGGTACCCCTAATTGAGGGTTAGGGTTAGAAGGGGGGGCAAGGTTAGTAATAGTTTAAATACCCACCTAAAGGGATCTTCACTGTTGATCTTCTGGCATCGGGATTTGAAACAACAGTATTTCATACCAATCCCATATCAGCAATGTCACGTCACTGATTAGTAGAACATAAGCAGGACACAAAAGGAACCAGGAGCAAGGGTTCTGATCTCTGGGGAGAGATGTTGTTCTGGCAATGTGTGATCAGCAGTTCCTGGTTTAAATAGGGTACAGTAAGTGCTGATTGGCTGAGTCAAACATGTGACTTCAATTATTGAAAGCTGATTGACAGAGCAGAACACATCTAAGATGTTCATGTTTCAGAATGGAATGAACTGTCGGAAGTGAGATGCCAGTCATGCATACATAGCACTCACTGATAAGAGTGCTATGTATGAGAGTGGTGATAAGAGTGAACACAGGTCTCAAGAATGCTACAAGCAGTCACAGATCGAATTAAGGTGTCACACCGGGATGCTGATGGTCCAAATACCGACTCCGAAATCCCGACAGGTTGGGATCCTGGCACCAGGATCCCAACCGTCAGCATCCCGAAGGAAAGTATCAGGGTGTTAGGGGGAGGCTAGCGTTAGCTAGCGGGATTAGGGTTAGGCATTATTTGGAGGGTTAAAGTAAGGCACCAGGGAGGGAGTGTTAGGATTATGGTGTGGTGAGGGGGAGGTTAGGTTTAGGCACTAGGAGGGAGGTTAGGTTTAGGCACCGAGGAGGGAGTGTTAGGATTAGGGTGCAGGGAGGGGGAGGTTAGGTTTAGTATTAGGGGAAGGGTTAGGCACCAGGGATGGAGTGTTAGGATTAGGGTGTGGGGAGGGGGAGGTAAGGTTTAGGCACTAGGGGTGAGGTTAGGTTTAGGCACCAGTGGAGGGGTTCTTAGGTTTAGGTTGTGGGGAGGGGGGTTTTGGATCTGTACCTCCTTTTGGATCTGGACTGGATTTGTTTAGTTACTTTGTTTTTGTTTTTGGATCTGGATATTTTCCTAAAAAATCATAAAAACAGCTAAAATCAAATAAAATGGGCCTGTTTTTGTTCCTACAGTATTATTAACCTTAATAACATTTATTTCCAAACGTTTCCAGTCAATTTTGACCACCTCACAGCTCACAATATTGATTTTTTTCATCTAGTTAAGGGCCAAAAGATTGCATCCAGCTAGCTGGCTCAAAACTGAGTGATAAATAGAGTTAAAGACTGTGCAAAGATGATGGTTGTGGTACCCCTTGATGATTGAAAAATTGATAGCTGAAAATTGATACAGTCACTGACTGAAGGAGGAATTGATAGTTGATAATTGGTGCAGCCACTGGCTGAAGTAAGAATTGACAGATGATAGTTGGCACAGCCACTGGCTTAATAATTGATAGTTGGTGCAGCCACTGGCTGAAGTAAGAAGAGTTGATACTTGATAATTGATGCAGCCACTGGCTGAAGAAATGATAGTTGGCACAGCCACTGGCTGAAGTAAGAAGAGTTCATACTTGATAATTGGTGCAGCCACTTCCTGAAGAATTGATAGCTGATAGTTGGCACAGCCACTGGCTGAAGTAAGAATAGTTGATTCTTGATAATTGGTGCAGCCACTGGCTGAAGTAAGAATAGTTGATTCTTGATAATTGGTGCAGCCACTGGCTGAAGTAAGAATAGTTGATTCTTGATAATTGGTGCAGCCACTGGCTGAAGTAAGAATAGTTGATTCTTGATAATTGGTGCAGCCACTGCCTGAAGTAATAAGAGTTGATACTTAATAATTGGTGCAGCAACTTGCTGGATAATTGATAGTTGATAATTGGTGCAGCCACTATCTGCAGAATTGATAGTTAGCGCAGCCATTGGCTGAAGTAATAAGAGTTGATGCATGATAATTGGTGCAGCCACTGGCTGAAGTAAGAATAGTTGATACTTGATAATTGGTGCAGCCACAAGCAGCAACCGAGTGTAGCTACATTGCTGGTGCTAAGTGTGGCTAACATGAACACACACACAGAAAAACAACACTTAATATATATTTTTTTGCACTTGGGGGAGAACACCCCTGAACGAGGCAGCAGCCCTTTGATAAATGAGACAGGCATTATGTAGCTGGTGATAATTAGGGCTAATGCGCACACACACACAGAAAAAAAACAACACATTGATTGATTGGATTATTTTGGGGGGGGGCACTAGGGGGTTGAGCACCCTGACCAAGCAGCAGGCCTTGATAAACAACATTGCTGGTGATAAGTGGGGCTAATGCGCACACTCACAGAAAAAAAAATCAGATGGATTGATTGGATTAATTTGTTTTTGCCATTTGGGGGGGAGAGCACCCTGAATGAGGCAGCAGCCCTTGACAAACAACACAGGTCGGACCCCTGTGCAGCTTCATTGCTGATAAGTGTGGCTAATGCGCAGACACACACAGAAGAAAATCAATTTCTTTATTTTTTTAACACTGGGGGTGAAGAGCACACTTGATGGACAGAGCACCCCCTGGACAATAGAGTAGCACCCCTTATGGACTGCAGTGGTACAGGAGCCGCTGAGACCCCCTATTCTGTCAGCAGCACAGCTCCTAGTATATAGAGTGACACAGCCCTTATGGACAACAGGCACAGCAAAGCCCAGCACAGCAGCCAGTCCTAGTATGGATGGAGTGGACAACAACCAGCCAGCCCCTATGACAAGTGACAACAGCCAGCCAGCCCCTATGCAGTATGGATGGACATTAAGTAGCCAGACCCTGACAAGTGACAACAGTAGCCAGCTCCTTAAACACACAACAGACTTCCTCTTCACTCTCCACAGCCAGAATGAAAATGGTGGCAATAGCGGGACCTTTTATACAACCCAAAACCCACGAGATTCCGACAGCAGGATGATGACGTTTTGCCTCATTTTGAGATCCGAGTCAGGCAGGAAAACCCGAGATGACTCGGATCTCGGCTCGGATCACTAAGTTTGGGTGGGTTTGGATCTCTGAGATCCGAACCTGCTCATCTCTACCAGATATCATCAAAAAATAAACTTTCCATTTGGTGTTTGAGTTGCATCTCACCAAACATGGCTGTTATGATCAAGGAAAACCAAGCCCACCAGGTTGGCATCTACAAATCAAGGTAAACAATGGCATAAGAGTATTTTGCAAGTACTGTATACTCATTTGCAATTTTAGATTAAATAAATACAGTATGAAACTATATAAAAAAGTCAGAGCAGGAGCACAATAGAATGGCAGGTTAAAAAAATATTGGACATCTATTAAACTTTTGCAACACAGCAGTGGCAGACAGAACAGTAGCTTCATAAACTATAAAATTAAATGTGTCAGGCAGCAATGCCCCAAACAGCACATAATGCAAAGAAAAGAGGTGCAAGATGGAACTGTCCTTGGGCCCTTCCACCCACCCTTATGTTGTATATAGGACATGCACAGTTTAACATACCAATCACTTCAGCGACAGGGGACTGGCAATTGTGGTTGAAGCGATTAGTTTGTTTGGGCCCCCACAAAACAAGTTAACAATGGGCAGCTGACATTGCTGGCAATGATCTCTCTGTGCAAAAACTGGCTTTACAGAGGCAAGGTGTTGTCGCCATCATCACCCGATTTCTCATGCTCATCAGTGTGTAATTTTCCCCGCTGGAATCCACCACTACAGCCTGAGATGCCTCTGTAATGTTTGGATGTAATTGGTGGAAAAGGTCTTCCTCGTGAAATTTGTAGTTCAATTTGATGAACATCATCTTTTCCACATTTTCAGGAAGTAGCCTCCTATGCCGATCGCTGACAAGGTTCCTGCCCATGCTGAAAACTCTATCTAAGTGCACACTGGAGGGTAGGCAGCTCAAGTAAACCAAATCCAGTTTGTACAAGGGTCTCCAAATTGCCTCTTTCTTCTTTGTGTCCCATAGGGTACATAGGAATTACCTTGGGATATATAGATGGACAGCATCCATTGCACCAAACAGCAAAACTTTGGAGCTCCCAGCATGCACTGGTCCTCCTCCCTATATATTAAAGATGTGCACTGACCCTCATGTTTTGGTTTTGGATCTGGATCTCCCCTTGTTTTGCATCTGGATTGGTTTTGCAAAACTTCACCTCCGTGTTTTGTTTTTTGTTTTTGGTTTTGTATCTGGATTTTTTTCTTAAAGAATCATAAAAACAGCTAAAATCACATAAAATGGGCCTTTTTTTGTTCCTACAGTATTATTAACCTCAATAACAAATATTTCCACCCATTTCCAGTCAATTTTTATGACCTCACAGCTCACTATATTGTTGTCATCCAGTTTTGGTCCAAAATTTGCACCAAGCTAGCTGGCTGACTAAGCTAACCAGCAGCAGTGGGTGGCACAAACACATGGCAGTTCAACTTCAAACATGGCAGATCAGGAAACACTTTTATTATGCAAGAGAGGCCTGAGGAAGTTGGAGTATGTATGTAGTTGAAGGCAGGGCAGGGACAGGAAGGGTTGATTGGTAGTAAATTTAATTTAATTTTTTGATTCCGAAGAAAATTTATGAGGGAGAAAGGGAGGGGAGGAGGCATTTATAAAAAAAATGTGATACATTCACATCAGACCTTGCCATAGAAGAATCCTTGAGCATGGCTGCTACTGCTGGGAGTTGATTTTCTCATCCCAGAAGGGAAGCAGGAAGACTTCTAGTAGTGCTTTCCACATGAAAAAGCATTTCCCAACATGTATAGGGACATTAAAAAAAAATAGTGGCCTCAAGCATAAGATCTGTGATTTAAGGCAGGGGTTGTCAATCCTGGTTCTTGGGAGCTACCAACAGTGCATGTTTTCCAGGTCTCCTCATAGAATCACAAGTGTAATAAGTTAATTAACTCCACCTGTGGATCTTTTCATATTTGTTGGTGAGTAATGAATACACCTGTGTACCAGCTAGGTTGTCTGGAAAACGTGAGCTCTCGAGGACCGAGGTTGGCTACCCCTGATTTAAGGCTTTACGTTGTGTCTTTCTTGAGAATCCTGCACCTACTTCTGTAGCTAGGAGTGGATTTTCATCCTAGAAGGGGACCAGGAAGACTGCTTTCCAAAAACAAATAAACAATTGACTTATAAAATCCTTTGCAAACCTTCTGTAAAGGCATTTCCCAACCTGTAAAGAGACATACAAAAACATAGTTAGCTAGTGGCCTCAAAGTGCTTAACCAGCACATATATGTGTACAAGTGTAAGATCTATGATTTAAGGCAGGGGTAGCAAACCCTAGTCCTCGAGAGCTACCAATAGTGCATGTTTTCCAGGTCTCCTCACAGAATCACAACTGTACTAAATAATTAACTCCACCTGTGGATCTTTTGAAATGTGGTGCTGAGTAAAGAAAACACCTGCTAGGTGGTCTGGAAAACATGAACTGTTAGTAGCTCTGGAAGAGCGAGGTTGGTTACCCCTGAATTAAGGTCTTACGATGTGTCTCTTGATAATAAAGTGCCTGCTTCTGCGGCTAGGAGTGGATTTTCATCCCAGAAGGTGACCAGGAAGAGTGGTTTCAAAAACAATTGACTTAAATAATCCTTTGCAAAATTTCTATAAAGGCATTTCCCAACCTATACAGGGACATTAAAAAAACAGAGTAATGCTGCATACACACGGGATGATGTTCCTGAACAATATGAACAATAATGATATCTTTGAACGATATATCGTTCGTATTGTTCATTATTTAGGCAGTGAATGATCAACCAATGACCAACGATGTGCGTTCCAACATGGACGATAAAGAGATCTTTCATCATTCATGCACACAGGCCAACTTGGATGATATCATCAATTTTCCCTGTTCAGAGATGTGGCAGGATGACTCACTGAAAGATATCTTTCAAGCCATTGGTGGTGTAGATCGTACCGTGTGTAAGCACCTTTAGTTAGTGGCTTTCAAACTGCCGTTGTTCGCACTGTCCACTTAACTTGATCAGATATGTGAACAAGCAGAACAGAGCATTAAATGCAACATTTCAGATTTAAGGTTTATGTCTTACGTTCAGGGGTGTAGAGAGCGCCGCGGGGCCCAGGTAAAGAGAGCGCATGGTCTAATCACAGGAGATGAGGTCACGCACCCTTGAGAAAGAAAACCCCCAAACCATAATGTTTCATCGCCGCTATGTGGCACTGCGTGGAGAGGGGGTGCTGTGAGCCCCTCAGCCTGGCGCAAAGCCAGGGGGATGAGATCAGTGTGATCGCTTCCCCCCTCAGGCATAGGAGATTGCTGTGGACTGCTGCTTAGCAGCCCCAATCAATCTCCCACTGCATTGGCTGCTGGGAGGACGGAGGGAGGAAGGGAGTGGGGGGTGGCGCCGGACCAGGGCCCCCGCTTTGCCTCCCTGGAAGCCCAGGCATGGGTAAATTGTACCTGCTCCCCCCCTCTTGGAACCCCTGCTTACATTGTGTCTTTCTTGGGAATTATTGAACGCCAAGCCTGCTTGCTGGGAGTGGATTTTCATCCCAGAAGGGATGAAGAGATTGTTTTTTCTTCCCAACGGACACAGATCTGAAAAGAAAGAGATACATGTAAATAACTACTGGCTGGAAAAAGAGGCATTTTGGGGATATATTTAAGTTTCTAACTAAAAATGAAAAGTGTTCATGTTGCCACTTGCTATGGGCAACATGAAGAACATTAACTGTCTTTGCTTTACCTGAACTGCCCACCCACCTTCCAGTGTGTACTCGCTCAAAAAGAGTTTTCAGCACAGCCGGGAACCTTGTCAGTGATTGGCCTGAGACTACTTCCCCAAAATGTGGAAAAGAAGATGTCCATCAAAATGAACTACAAATTCTACATCAAAGACCTTTACTGTCAATTACATACAAAAAATACAGAGGCACTTTTAATGGTGGATTCCAGTGGTGACAAATTAATAATGTGTGAAGAAGATGATGTATACATCACCCCAGATTATACCATCACCCAAGCCTATATCGTCATCCCATCCTGTGTTGTGTATAAATTAAAGCTGGTCTCCCTGTAAGATTGGGGATTCATTGTCCACTTTAGTGGATGTGAACTCCATTTTAGTCCATATCATCACCACACCCCCTACACATCTTCTGACCTGGGCTACAGGAGGAGCAGCTGCACTCCGGAATACGTTTGCATGGAGTTTCCCCTCTGACTCACTGAAATTCAGGTACAGGGGCCATGGGTAGGGATTAGGGACACTATAATCAGAGAACACAGTTTTAGCTGCTTTATTACATTTTCTAAACCATATCCTCTATTTTCACCTTTGAAAATGCTTATACAAATCTCAGCAGAGGCGTTTGTGATGACATGGCTAACGTGCACACACACACACAGAAAAAAACACACTGACTGATTTATTGATTAATTAGTTAATTTTTTGGGGCACTTGGGAAGGAGAGCACCCAAAAGAGGCAGCAGTCTCTTGATAAATGACACAGGCAGCACAGCACCCATGCACACCTATGTTGCTGATAAATGTGGCTAACACGCACACACAAAAAAAAAAATGTTTATTTATTTTTTGTCCAGCAGCCTATTGACAGACAGGAGCAGGACAGCTACGCCGATGACAGTTGTGGCTAACACACAGAAAAAAAAATAGTTTGTTTATTTGTTTTTTGGCCAGCAGAACAGTTGCACACAGACTGCGCACCTACGCTGGTGACAAGTGAAGCTAACACACACACAGAATTTTTTGTGTTTTCACACTGGGGGTGGGTGAAGAGCATCCCTTAAGGTCAGAGCACCCCCTGAACAACACAGCACTACAGCCAGCCAACTCCTATGGACAGAAAAACAGAAAGCCTACCCTTCTATAGACATCAGCCCTTATGGACAGGATAGACAACAGCCAGCCTTTATGGACAGGACAACAGCCAGCCACTATATGGACAACAGCAGCCAACCAGCCAGCCCCCTTATGGACAACAGTAGCCAACCAGCCAGACCCTATGGTCAGCATCAGCATCAGCTACAGATGCCAGCTCCCTCTCTCTTCACACTCCACAGCCAGAATGAAAAATGGCGGTGAGCATGGGACCTTTATAGAATCCAAAACCCGTGAGTGGGGTGATGATATTTTGCCTCGTTTTGAGATCCAAGTCATGTGGGAAAACCCAAGCCAACTCGGATCTGCCTCGGTTCCCCATAGTTCAGGTGGGTTTGGTTCTCAGTGAACCAAACCCGCTCATCCCTACTATATACCCCGCCCCCAGCCACAGGCATTCAGTTTTTTAGTTTGGTGCACGGCAAGATGCACCTGTTATAACGACAGGACTGCTAGGCAGTCCTAAGCTTTTTTATTTTATGGTTTACTTTATGTTTGAAAAACAGAGTTTAGCGGTACTAGCACCGGTAATGATGCTCTACTGCGGCTCCATCTACCTCCACCGATGCTGAAACACCAGTATCGCTGTAAGCCCTGAGGTTCTGGGCAGGCCTCAGTGCAGCTTTGCTGCTGGCCATACGACACTGAAGTCTGGAACTGCAGTCGGGTAAACAGAGATGACAGGTAACGATTCCTCTCAGGAAATCATGTGCAAAGCAGTCCCTAGCCTCTGGTGTTGAGACGCGCCAGAGGCTGCTGCGGGTGAAAGATGCTCTGCGATTCCTCACTAAGGTGGCCGGGGCTAGTCAACGTCTTATAACCTTGTAGTGCAGTGTACCTGGCTGTCAAAGTCGCAGCTTAGGGGAGAAAAGGTGCTCCCATGGCTGCTCCTCCCCCCAGATGCCAAATTCTGGGCAGGATTCCCACATCTGGTATAAATGACCATCTCTTGTGTGAGACGCATGCAGTTTAGCGTCTGTCCATGGCTGTAGCAGTTGGTCTAAGAGGTTTGATCACTCTCTCTATATACCTCTCCCTTGGGTTTGGTATATAGCATACTCTAGATCCTACCATCCCCCTCCGGGGACAGGTTTAGTTGATTGAGTCCACATTGCTGTAGCCATTGTGCACCTTTTTGCATTGAAAGTGACTCTGTGCCAGCGGCTGTATGTACATAGTCTATGTTGTCTGAGACTGTCAGATACTGCTGTCACTGTGTTTCTCCTTGTCCCTCTAAGGGTGGGATGTGTCACTGATAGTATTAGTCACATTGCATTTAGACTTGCATATCTTGCATATCTTGTACATTTTATTATGTCTGAAGATTAGGATGTGAGTCCTCTGGTGCTGATATCCTGTAAGTCCTGTGCCACAGGCCTGTCTGAGCAGAATGTGAATCTGAATAGGTTCTGTAAAAACTGTAGCAAATTTGCATCAGCAACGGAAGTTTTGTCCTATTTGATAGGCAGTGCACAGAGTCATGGGCTCAAGCTGTGGGGGTACCTCTGGCTATGGGGTTCCCACAGCATGTTCTTCCTATGTGTTTACCCCCCATTAATCCCTGTTGGAATATGGCTGCTTACTCCAACTAGGTGATAATTCCATAGCCTCTCTGCAGGTGGAAAGACCAGTTGTGGTAAGGAAGAGGGGGCATAAGAGTCACCATGTGTTTCCTCACTAGTCAGAATCAAACTTGTCATCGGAGGAGGATTCCCAAACTTCTGAGTCAGTCTCAGTAAATGAGGACCACCAATCTTTGGTGGATGTTCATTCTTTGGTAAGGGCAGTGAGGTCTGTCCTCAATATTCAGGAGGAGGAGGTCACACCGACATCTAAGAAGGTGGCCTTTAGACAACAGGCGGTGGCTAAAGACTTTTTCCACACTTGGGATAGTTGACAAATTTCATGTCCGTGGCATGGAAAACTCCTAGCAAGCTTTTTTTCGCTTACTAGGATGGTAACCTCTAGGTACCCATTTGCGCCAGGAGCGTGTAGTAAATGGGAGATTTCCCCCACACTGGACACTCATATCACTAGATTTATTAAGAGTGCTACATTGCCTATTCTGGCAGCATCTGCCTTGAAGGAGGGTATGGATAAGAAACTGGATAGTTATCTTAAAACAAAGTTTTTGTTGTCTGGAGCCATCACCAGACCAGCTACGGCTGTACCCTGGGTGGCAAAAATGATGGAAGATTGGACTAGGTCTCTGGTGGAGACTATAGTTGACCTGACAAGAGAGCACAAGTTCCTTCTGGATCAGATACAGGAGGCAGCTGTATACTTGGGGGAAGCAGGTATTGATGCCGGCATAATGGCATCTAGGGTCTTTGCTAACTCTGTGGGAGCACAGAGAACCCTTTGGTTAAGGTCCTTGAAGGCAGACTTGGGGTCTAAGAAGGCTCTAGTGTCTTTACCTTTCATGGGCAAGGTGTTGTTTGGACCAGTATTGCATGTTTTATGACCTCATTGGCCACTCCAAGGTCTGCAGAATTACCATCCACATCTACTTCTAGAAGAAAGTTATCATCCCGGTCCTTTTGTCAACGAAGATGAAGAAACAGCCCTCGGCCATTCAGTCTCATAGAGGGCCACCCAGAAAAACTTGGTTAGACAAGCGCCAGGCTTCCAAGCCAGATGGTAAGCCTATGGTCTAATGGGGCAGGCCTCCCCCTGGAGGATGTCAGGGTTGGAGACTGACTGTTACAGTTCACCCATGCCTGGTGGCAAACATTTACAGATTTCTGGGTACGGGAACTGGTTGCTCATGGCTAAGTCATGACTTTTCGAAAGCATCACCCTCAGAGGTTTGTGGTTACAAATCTTCCTGGTAGATCCAGTTAGAGTTTCGGCCTATCAGGAATCTGTGGGGACCCTCCTGAACTCAAGAGTTATAGTCCCAGTCCCTATGACGCAACAGGGAAGGGGTTACTGCTCAAATTTATTTTTGATTCAAAAACCCAATGGGTCGGACAGACCTATCTTAAATCTAAAATCTTTCAACAGATTTGTCAAAGTACCGAAGTTTCGGATGGAGACTCTACGGTCAATCATGCTGGCAATGTAACCGGGAGACTTCATGGTGTTTTTTGGACATTCTGGGTGCATATCTGCATGTTCCAATTGCAGAATCCCACCAGAGGTTTCTCAGGTTTGCGGTGGATCAGCTACATTTTCAGTTCCAGGCTTTACCCTTTCGTCTGGCCACAGCCCCTTGGGTATTTGCAAAGATAATGGCAGTCATAATGGCCTGTCTCAGGCAACAGGGGGTCAGGATACTGCCATATCCGGATGACCTCCCGATATTGGCCCATTCTCCGGAGATATTGCAATGTCATCTCTGAATGACTGTTGTTTGCTTCCAGGAGAACGGATGGGTGATCAACTGGAAGAAGTCTTCCCTGTCACTGACCCAGAGAATGGTACACCTGGGGGCACTTCTGAACTCTCTGCAACAGAGGATCTTTCTGCCAGAGGACAAGATTATGGCACTACAGTCTTGAGTGCACAGTCTATTTTGCAAGCAAGTAGTGTCAGTCAACTTTGCTATGCAGATACTGGGCTCCATGGTAGCCATGTTTGACATGGTGGCTTATGGTCAGTTCCACTCCAGAGCCTTACAGCTGTGGATCCTGGCTCAGTGGGGTGGTCAGCATCATCAGATAAAATGTCAGATGATTTGTGTCTCCCCAGAGGTTCACCTCTCCCTAGCCTGGTGGCTGGAGTTGACTAACTTAGACAAGGGTCTTCCATTATGAGTCCTGGAATGGGTAATCCTCACAACATATGCAAGTCTACGTGGATGGGGAGTGGTTATGGGTCAGCACTCCTTCCAGGAAAGGTGGACAGATCTTGAAAGCCATCTACCAATAAATGTATTGGAGCTTCAGGCAGTGCTCTAGGCACTTCTTCTGATGCAGGACCTTCTTCAGGGCAGGCCTGTTTAAGTTCAGTCTGACAACATGATGGCAGTAGCCTATATAAACCATCAAGGAGGCACATGAAGTCCAGCAGCTATGAGGGAGGTGGCAAAGATTCTGCTGTGGGCAGAAGGTCATCTTCCGGCAATATCAGCAATTTTCATCCCAGGTGTTCTCAACTGGGATGCGGACTCCCTATGTCATCAGGACATACATGCCAAAGAATGGGCTCTTCATCCAGGGTGTTTCAAACCCTGTTGAACTGGTTGGATTTACCAGACGTAGACCTGATGACATCACGCCAAACCCACAAGGTCCACAGGTACAGGTCCAGGACTAGGGACCCATCAGCAGCCATCGTGGACACCCTGGCAGTGAGATGGAACTTCAGGTTAGTGTACCTGCTTCCTCCAATCTCCCTCCTCACAAGGGTAGTCAGGAAATTCAAACAGGAAGGTGGCAGGATAATTCTAATAGCTCCTGCCTGGCCCAGGAGGCATTGATTTTTAGATCTGACACATCTATCAATAGACAGTCTGTTTCCACTGCCTCTGTGACAGGACCTGTTAATGCAGGGTCCGTGTCTTTACAAGGATTTACCTCAGCTGGCTTTGATGGCTTGGCTCTTGAGTCTTCCATGTTAAAGGCCAGGGGGTTTTCTACATCAGTGAAACAGATGATGCTTAGAGCAAGGGAGCCTGCCTCTGCTCGCATTTATCACAGGATTTGGCAGTCATTTTTTCTGTGGTGCCACAACAGGAAATATGACTCTAAAATATTAAAGGTGGACAGGGTTCTTGGTTTTCTACAGGCTGGTTTAGACTTAGGTCTTCACCTGGCTACCTTTAAGTCCACGTTTCTGCTCTGACGGTTTGCTTTCAATGCAAGTTTGCACCTCTGCCATATGTTAGAACTTTCATGCAGGGGGTACTGTGACTGCAACCTTCATTCCTCCCACATGAAGCACCATGGGATTTGTCTTTGGTTCTCAGGACACAGTAGACACATCCCTTTGAACCCTTGGATAAGGTGAACTTGAGATGGCTGACGGCAAAGATGCTTTTTTTCATTGTATGCATTGCTCCGATTGGAAGTTTCTGACAACCCTTGGATCCTGGTAAAAACAAATAAAGGACTTGATTTCCACGTCCGACATGCTTAGCAGAATTGCTTCATTTCAGCTCCTCCTTCAGTCTCTCAACCTGCTTTTCCAACAGTCTAATGAAGGGAATTACCTTACTGAAGCTGGCAGTGTCTGAACTCACTTCACAGGTGACTACTTTGAAGGATTTCAGCACTGTGCACAACACGGAAGTATTTCCTACTAAGTTTGAGTAAGGCACAGTCCTTCTCCTCTTCCTATGTCATACTTCATTGTGTAGCTTTGGATGGCTTTTTTCTGTTCCTCCATCCACTCATGCATATAATGTGTGTAGTTCCACATCGTAACTTCACATCTTGCTTCAGCTGGTGACAGGGCAAACTCAACATTTCTTGCAGGTGCTGCAATCTTCTACATACACCTGCTGAATGTCAAAAATGGGCAGAGATTTTGCAGGCCACAGATAGCATCTCCTGGATGGCCCTGTAATTTTTTTTTATTTTGCACCACAAAAGTTAATAGTGTGAGCAAAACATGGGACGTGTTGGATTTCACACAGCTATAATAATCTCACAATATTGGTGATGTTGTCAGAAATCACAAATCCCAAGGAGAGTCCAAGCAAAGTAAGCCATTTTGCAATAACTTCCCTGAGTTTTTCTAAGAGATAGTCAGCAGTATGCCTCTTAGTGAAACCATTGATACACAGATTAGCCTGCCTCTGAGAAAGCTGCTTTTTCTTGGATGCTTATGCTGTTGGTGCTGCTAAAGGCAATACACCCACCCAGTGGGCTGTTACAGTCATGTAATCTTGCATTTGCACTGTTCCACTTGTCCACATATCTGTAGTTAGGTGGACAGTGGGTACAATGGCATTTTGAAGGACACTAATTTTTTTTTTTTAACGTCGCTGTGCAGGCTGGGAATTGATTTTCTAGTAAAGTGGAACCTAGATGGAATTTGGTAGCAGGGACAGAGTACCTCAATTAACTGTCTAAAACTCACTGAACTAATGGCGGATATCGGATGCACATCTAATACTAGCATAGATGTTATGGTGTCAGTCATCTGCTCTGCAGCTGGGTGACTGCTGTCATATGTGCTCCCCCTTGCAAAGTATTGTTTAATAGTCAATTGCTTTTTAGAAATACTACTAGTAGACTTCCTGGTTCCCTTCTGGGATGAAGATACACTCCCAGCAGCAGGCATATCCATAAGGATTCACAATGATTCTTCTGAGGAATCCAGTATAGGGTAGGACTGAGTTAGCTTTATCAAATTGGATACAGGACTACTTGTTTGTTGATGAAGGTGTTGTGTTGGTGGTGTAAGCTGATGCTGGACTGCTTGTTGTTATTTTTTCAGCAAAAGCTTCTGAATATTACAAACACTTTTGATGAATGTGCTCTAAATGATGTAACAGGGAGGAGGTTCCTTGATGGTTAGGGTCCCTACCTCTACTTACTCTGGCATGACAATGGGGACAGATGGCTTGACAATTGTTGTCTGGATTTGGGTAGAAATGATTCCACACATAAGATGTGGATTTTTTGTTTTATGCCAGGCATGACAATGAGCTTTTCTTATCATGGGCAACAACTATTTCCACTGGGGCCTGATTTACACAAACAACATCCTCATCAACAACATCCTCATCATCAGCATCCTCATCATCAAAATCCTTATTAGCGTCAGCTACACAAATATCCTCCTCATTCTGGTGCACTTCCATAGAAGCATCCTTAATTTATATGTCAGCATGTTGACTTGTGCTGCTCATCCCCACATTTGCAGAGGATGCACAAGTTGTGGAAGGAGGCTCCTCTTCAAGTACAGTTTTGGAAAGGTCAAGCTCACACTTGGCATCCAACGAAACACTTAGACTCTCCTAAGGGATTTATGACATTTCTGTGTGCACAGTTGGTTCTGGTGGCTTAACAGTTTAATTTTTTTTAAATGTCTACAGGGAGAAGGGCTACCATCATCATAAGAGGCAGAACCACCAGTCATAAATAAAGGCCAAGGCCTTAGCCTTTCCTTGCAACTTTGTGTGGTGAAAGGCATATTGCCAAATTTATGTCTTTCTGCAGCTAACTTTACCTTTGATGATTTTTTCTTTACCAATGTAAAAGATTGTTTCTTTGATTTTAGATGCCCTGACTTAATCCCTGTATGCTTTTGGGCATCGGCTTTAGTAGATGATGTAGATGGACTAGTATCATCATGACTAGTGGCACTGGAAGCAGCTCCAGTGCTAGAATGTGGTTCCTGCTCTTCTGTCAACTGATCATTCTCCATATCAACAAACACGAATGAAGTGGGGTACAGCACACACGTCAATTTATACCAATTTTAAATATTACACTGTGGTATCAATGACCTATTGTCACAATATTTTTTTATGAATAAGAAAAGAATAACACACTGCACTGCGCTACCACTTACAGTGTCATAAGATTTTTTAGGAGTAAAACACTGCACTATGACTTACATGTACACTGTCACAAGATTATTTATGACTAAGAAAAGAATAACACACTGTGCTACCACTTACAGTGTCACACAATTTTTTATGAATAAGAAAAAAATAACACACGGTTCTACCACTTACAGTGTCAGAATACGTGGATAATAAACTGCAGTGTGGCCGGCAGTGTATCCTAACAATAATAGCGTAGCTAGCACACACACACAAAAAAAAAAAATTAATAAAATATCTTTTTTTTGTGGAATGCTAATGTTATTTAACTATTTTTTTTACACTGGGTAAGAGCACCCTTGGATGAGACAGCAGACCCTTGATGAACAACACAGCACCGCTTTACGGACAACAAAGTACCCCTGCAGAGTGCAGACAGACCACCCGCAAAGTCACAAATAAGTGGATGATAAACTGTGGTCTGGCTGGCAGTGTTACCGAACAATAAGAGCGTAACAAGCAAAATGCACAAAAAACTGAAAACAAAAATGTCTAATGTACTGCAGCCCTAGCCTGTTGGTTAGAAGCAGTCTAGAGCAGGGAGGGAGTCAGGTACTGAGCAGGGTCACATCTAAGGCAGACAAAGAGTGAAAGACAGCCTCCAACGAACCCATGAAGATGCCCTGATGCCGATACTGTAGCCAGACAAGTGCCAGGGGAGGCATAGCTATTAGGAATTAATGAATACCATTTGATGGTGGCAAACATCGGACCGCCACCATCAAATGGTAAAAACACTACCGTGAGAACAAAAACATTGATGGTTAGTAACCTTCAGATTCCAATGCTTATGCTGAATCTGCAGACAGACTCTGGCCTCTACTCCCCACTTTGAAGTGCTCCCTCTCCAGCATGATGTTTATGCACAACCACATGCCCTCGGTGAACAGGAGGCACCTTCCATGGAAGTCAGCGCTGTTCACAGATTGGGGCTCCATCACAAAAGCAAGGAAGCTCAACAGAAAGACAAGGAAATACAGGGTACATTGTGCAAAGAGGACATTGCTCATTGCCATGTTCAGTACATGGGGAGGGGTGCATATGGTGGATGCAGAAATATGCAGAGGTGATCCAAGGGATGAGAAGTGAAAACTAAATGTAATCATTATATCCAGGCAATTGTGTGTTGTATACTGGGACATCTGGGATGCTCTGAGATAGGGAGGGAATCTGAACACACCCCTAAAGCCTAAAGCTACAGTATTTTGAGAGGATGAGAAGGGCCTACTATCTGGTATTGCCAAGGGTACATTGTGGTACACATCATATTGGAATGAATTGGGCTTTAAACATTGTTGAAACCTTGTTTTTGTATAAGGACTTCTTCTACAACCCTGCTAATACTTTAGTTGGCTCGTCTGCAGTCTCTACCTATCCACGGGACTTTGTTGGACTCAGTGCTTCTATTGTTGGATTTCATTATAGCCAAGTGTGCCGTGCTGTGTTTAATCTTGTTCTACAGAATAAAACATTGTTCAGTGTTCATTTAGTACCATGGAGGATTAATCTATGAGCCCCATATACTCAAAATACTACTGTATATACTGTATATAGGTGTGCATTGAGAGATAAACACTCTGTGTTATTTGTACACATCAGGACAAGGATAATACCTCTGATGAAATATTTTTTTTCATATAAATATCCTCATGGGAAAACTACAGTTTGGAGAAAGGCCTATGGTATAACTATATACCTATATATACATACCTCCTGTGTTATTCATAAGTTTCTGTTGCATTATATTAGAGCAGATCATATAGCTTATAAGGCTACCAGCTTCTATTTTTCTAATGTGTGCCCTCCTGGTACAGTGAACACATGGATGAGAGTCCCGCTAGTCCATGCATAAAGGGAAGGAAGGGAAATGAATGCTTCTGCTGTCTCACTCCTGGTTCTATGTAACATTGTGAGGTGTCCATAAGCAGAGTGAGATGAGAGTGTGTGCAATTACCTTATAAAGGTATGTGCAGTATGAAGTGGGCTGTAGATGAGTAGGTGTCAGCAGTCAGCGGTGTGCTCCATCTGCTGTTCCCATCAGTGCTGAGACAAGTACCCCGGAAATGATGTACTGTACATTTCACCTAATAGGCTTGATCACATCTGACCCTTTATTTATGTATTATTTCTGACCGTCTATTGAAGTGATACTTATTATAATATGAATTAATATTTAATGTTGTGTCTGTTATTTTGTGTGGCCAATACTGAATTGTTTTATTAGAACCATTAAAAGTTATATTTGAACAATTTTTCTGGTTTTAGAGTGCACCACAAGGGTTTGACCCTCCCTGGTCATTCCACTTTTTAAAGTACATGTAGTTCATCTGTATAGAATATATTACAGTCTACACAGGACAATGAATGTGATAATGCTGTATTAAAAAAAAAACAACACAGAAATATTAACCAAATCATTTTAAGTAGTAGTACAGTACTCTTGTCTTGTCTTTATAAACTTACAAAATGAACACCAGCTCCCATGACCTGCCACACAAACAGGACAGGACAGTGTCATTGAATTTTATGTAGAAGGAATGATTGGCTAAGAGTCAGACAGTATGGCAGTGTCTGCTGATTGGCTGATAGTGGACGCCGCCATAGTAACTGCCTGGCCAGATGAAGTGCTGACATGTCTGTCATGGATTTGGTTCGATGTGCAACATGATGATGGCTGTCATATTTGCTTCCCATTTTAAATTATTGTTTGTCAGACAATTAATAGAAACTCAGCTTACTGTGGTTTCCCTTCTAAAATGATAATCTACCCAGCCTAGAGGTTCTTGTTGGGAATTATACATTGCAGGAGTCAGATTGAATTTGATCCAATGATACATGACAACTTAATACTGTTCCTGAGGAGGTCAATGGCGACCGTGTTGGTTGTGAAGATTGCTGGTAGACAGTATCAGTTTGGAAATTTAAAGTGGCCATGGAAAAAGCATGAAAGTGGCCCTATGTGCGCATGCCAGCGGCGCGTGCCCAAAAAAGTGTGTAAAAACTCGTGGCAAGGGTTGTGGCCTAATGTGAAATGCCATGCCGGCAAGCCACAAACCGATTTCCGTCATGCTGGGGGCATGCCCACCGCTCAAGGAGCAGATGGGAATGCCCACGGTCCTTCTCTCCAGTGAATAAGCACAGCGAGCATGTGAATGACAATGAGTATTTTCTTACCTATCTGATTTCTCGGGGAGCCTCTGAAGACATTGATCCTCCCTGTGTCTTGATATAATACATAGTAACAGAAGTTTGGGGGAGGACAAAATGTGAGTCTCCCATATCAAACAATTTTATATTAATAAAATATATTTGCACTTATGGTACCATTTGCATCAGTAAAATGGTTTCATTAGAATTGTTGCCTTACTGAAGATGACTGTCCCCCAGTCTTTTCTTCAAATAGAACCAGCGGTCCTACCATCCTATTTCTGTGTCTTCAGCACCTTCACCTTGTGTTTCCAGCCTATCTCCACTTATGTGTCTCTCCAGAGCTATCCACCTGCTTATTTCCAGTGCTATCCCCCTATGCCTCTGCAACGCCATCATTCTGTGCCTCTCCTGCACCATCCTTCCATGTCTTCCCAATACCATTATCCTGTGTTTCTCCAGCACCATCCTCCTTCATGTTCCCACATCATCTTTCAATGTCACCACAATGCCATCATCCTGTGGTTCTCCTGCACCATCTTGCTGGTCTACTGTAGCACATAATATCCCCCTCCCCCTCAGACAGATAATCTCCCCCTAGAACAGAATAACCTCCCCCTCAGACAGATCATCTCCCCCTAGAACAAAAAAAACCCCTCCCCCTCAGACCACTCATCTTCCCCTAGAACAAAAAAACCCCTCCCCCTCAGACCACTCATCTTTCCCTAGAACAGAATAATCCCCTCTCTCCCTCAGAGAGATCATCTGCCCCTAGAACAAAATATTTTCCCCTCCCCTCTGACAGATCATCTTCCCCTAGAAAAGAATAACTGCCCTCCCCTTCAGACAGATCTTCTCCCCCTAGAACAGAATAATTTCCCCTCCCCCTCTGACAGATCATCTCCCCCTAGAACAGAATAATTTCCCCTCCCCCTCTGACAGATCAACTCCCCCTAGAACAGAATAACCACCCTCCCCTTAGAAAGATAATCTCCCCCAAGAACAGATTAAACCCCCCTCCCCCTCAGACAGATCATCGCCCCCTACAATAGAATAACCCCCCTTAGATAGACCATCTCTCCCTAGAAAAGAATAACCACCCTCCCCCTCAGACAGATAATCTCCCCAAAGATCAGAATAACCGCCCTCCCCCTCAGACAAATAATCCCCCCCTCCCCCTAAGACAGATCATTGCCCCCTACAACAGAATAACCCCCCCTCAGGTAGATCACCTCTCCCAAGAACAGAATAATCCCCCCTCAGACAGATCATCTCCCCCTAGAACAGCATAACCCTCCCTCCCCCTCAGATAGATCATCTCACAAAAAAACACCCCTCCCACTCAGCCAGATTATCTCCCCCTACAACAGAATAACCCCTCCCACTCAACCAGATTATCTCCCCCTACAACAGAATAACCCCTCCCACTCAGCCAGATTATCTCCCCCTACAACAGAATAACCCCTCCCACTCATTCAGATTATCTCCCCCTACAACAGAATAACCCCCCTACCCTCTTAGGCAGATCATCTCCCTGTAGAACAGAATAACCCCCCTACCCTCTTAGACAGATCATCTCCCTGTAGAACAGAATAACCCCCCTACCCTCTTAGGCAGATCATCTCCCTGTAGAACAGAATAACCCCCCTACCCTCTTAGACAGATCATCTCCCTGTAGAACAGAATAACCCCCCTACCCTCGTAGACAGATCATCTCCCTGTACAACAGAATAACCCCCCCTAACCCAGCACAGCGCATGCGTGAAATATCCAGCATAATTTGTGCAGCGTCATCTGCTGATTGGTTGACGGGATTGTGTTTTGTCATGAATGATCAATGGACATCAGTATTTTTTTATTCTTTTGAATCTTCACTAATGGATATAAAATAAATCACTTGGTGTGTGAGTTCTGTCATTTATAAAAATATTTGCTTCTATTCAGTTCCGCCACATGCTCAGCCCGCTATTGACATTGTACACATTCCCTGCTGTTTATGACACACGTCACATCAAATACATGACAGGTGTGGGTCTCAATATGGTTGGTGTTTGTGGGCTGGAGGTTTAGGTGAGCCCCTTGCAGAGTGGGTGTCCCGGGTTCGAAACCTGGAAGGGGACAATGGCATTTTGGATATCGATATATATATATTTAAATCTTCAATACAGGAATAATAACAATTCACTTGGTGTGTGAGTTCCATCATTTATTCAAATACATACAGGGATCTGTGCTGACCAAAAGACGCACACCTAGCATTACATAAAGACTGAGCAATTTAAGTTCAGTATTATTAAGCAAGTCTACTGAACTCAGTACATTGCTCTCATATTCCCGCCACCTGGCATGTCTATGATACTGTATGCCACCAGCCATTCTAGAGGAGCATACATGCTGTGCCCCCTGCTGTCACCTCTGAGGAATAATTTTGTAGACAGTGAAGCATATCAGTAAAGGTGAACACATCATTTCTTATATTAAATCAGAAGGGTCCAAAGTAGTGGGGCAGGAAATTAGGTAGTATTAAAAAAGAACAAAAACAAATATCAACAAAAGTAATGAATAAATTAACATGGGTTCATGCAGTATTACATTTTATATCAATACCGTAGAACCCCTCTTCAACTCCCCATATATGTGTCTGTATGACCCTCCTCATTCTGCCAAGTTGTGTGTGCCCATCCTTTCTCTATCTAAGGGCCGCATTCAATAAGCCGTGATAAACCATTTTTGGCGAAAAGTTCTCGCCCGTGACGTCATTTCGCCAGGCAAAAACTTATCCCCGTATTCAATTCCAAAGACTTTTTGCTGGTGCGAAAAGTCTGCGACTCGTAACCAGCAGAAAAGATTTGCCTCTGAATGCAGGCGGAAAAAAGGGCAGAATTTGGGATTGGGGTGCAAAGTCGGGGGAAAACCCCAGCCTTGGAACAGCCCCCCAAAGGTAACCTGCATCAAAAAAAAAGTTTCAAAAATACTTTAGATCACCCCAAAAAAGGTACTTTTGTTTTGGGGGTGAAAAAATAAAAAGTTGGTGGACAAACTGAAAAACTAGCGAAATATCCTCCAGGGGGTTCTCCCAAGTATGCCCCATGTGCTTTTTTGATTGCAGGTGATTGCTGAAGGTGCGTGTTTTATGTTTTTTAAATTCTAATTTTAGCGATTTTTAACCATGCCTGCACCCATTTTCATGTACCCCAAACTTGCTGGCACTACTTATATTTGGCCAAAAAACCTGCTAAATGCTATTCTTAACCACTTGTGCAAAGACGCTAATTAGCAGCTATTGAGAACATTTAAGCACAACAAATACCCTCAGCAGGGTTATTTGGGGGTATCTATAGTGATCCCCAATGTTAGTGCATCTTTTGGTGGGTGTCAGGCTGATTTCCCCAAATCTGACAGCACTTTTCACCTATTTGAGTTTCGCCGGTATGCATTTTTGCGTCCCTTGGAATTGAATAGGGCGAAAAATGGCCGCGTTCACGGAAAGTGTTTTCTCCTAAAACTCGCGATGTAGGTGGAAAGCTTGGCAGGAGAAAAGGATTGGACCTTTTGCGGCTATTTGAATATGCCCCTATGGCTCTCTCTCTAATTATATGGTTTTTATATCTCTTCATCGGGCGTGTCCTTTATTTATCCCCATTTGTGTGTCTGTCTGACTCCTTTTACGTCTCTTATATCTATTGATCCATGTTATTCGATCATTAGCGCCCACCTATCAATTTTACCCTGTGCCTTTTTCTCTTGCTCATCATACACCCCCCACCTTTTTCCACTTTTGCCTCTCTTCACTCATACTCTTCTTCCTCCTATTGTGATGAAGTCATTGGCTTTCCACAGGTCAGCGATCAGAAGTGACAAGTACAGATCCTGCTTTAATCATTGTTGCCCTATAAAGCCAGCAAATCTGACCACTGGAGACAACCCTGAAGGTGGTAAGATTTGGCAACATTCATCCGCAAAGTCTTCCCTGTACCTTCCCTGCCTTTATCCTGTCCTCCATGGGCTGTCCAGACATACTTACTTAGTTGCCCTTTTTCCTTCCCCTTGGCACAGTTTCTTTGGCCCCTACCATTGCATTTCACCTGCGGACCCTTCCTGTCCCATTCTGACACTGCTTTTGATGTGTTTCTTTTCACTTGAACCTTCTCCCACATTCTGGACATGCCCCTTCCCCATGTACACTTCATTACCTGGGGGGAGGGGCGCCATAACATGCACTTCCTCTAGGCGCCAAGCTCTGCGCTATTCCTCTATGTCCAGTGAAAACTCATACTACAGAAACTGTTCTCAGCCCCTTTGTCTGTAGTTCTGACAAAATCTTTTGTTTTCCATTTTATTAATTGTTGTAAATTCATCCTAGATAAAACACTGATCTTAAAAACAAAGATATCCAGCTGATTATAAAATTAACACAATTAAATATAGATATTATTCTTGAAATTGATGATGCAATTATTACAGTTGTTTTTTACCCTGCAGCTGTAGCTCTGTATCTATATCAATCCCAGATAATGTATATAAGCTGCTGGTGACTGTATAATCCCCTGTACTGAGGACCTGCAGAGCTGTTGGTGATTATACTGCACATCCTGTGTATGTCATGGACTGGCCTCCTGTACACTCTGCCTCTTATCTGTGGTTAGTTATCCTGCCGGTAACATGTTATGGACGTATAATCCCGGACTCAGCCATTCAGTGTAACCTGGCTGCAGAAAGACCTGTGTTTGAGTATAAATATTACCAAGATGGAGACGTCATTATTGGAGGATTAATATCTGCTCATTCCAATGCTATAGAGCATAAATTTCTCCATGACATGTCTATATTACACAATATATGTCGATTGGAAGTATTTGTGTTTTGCTGTTCTTTGTAAAATTATGAGTAGCTGAATTCTCTGTATGTTTATAACCTACGGAATCAGGGTGTATGAGGCCAGGTAATGTGGTTGGACTTCTCCTCTGGACATTGTGTCATGCTCTACTGCTGTGACCATTTGTTTTTCTCATATTTAACATTTACTTTTCATTTTCTCTTTTAAATTATTTGTGTGAGATGTTTATTATACGTATTTGACATTTAATACTTTAATTTTGCACTGTCAGTACTTGGGTGAGATTGCACAGTGTTATGGTTGGATGGGAGAGTTTATGAAGTGGAAATTTAAAAAAAAAACATTTTAATTACTTCATGCTGTGTTTAACAAGAGTTATTTTTTAATTCTAAAAAATGTATTGCTTGATCGAAACAATTTGTATATAAGACCATGCCTCTGTATGGGTAACTGTTTCAGACACTGTTGATAGAGGCCCTTATCCTCTGTGTTGGTTTCCTTAACACCTAGTTGTTCACTGAAATTTAGATCTATGTAACAGTCTGCATGGCAATCCTATATAAACTAGAGGTGAGTGGATCCGATTCTATGAGAAACAGACCCGCCCGAACTTCACAATCTAGTTTGGGATCCAAGTCTGGCTCGGATTTTCCCACTTGACTCGGATCCCAAAATGAGGCAAAACATCATCCACCTGCTGTCAGATTATAGCAGGTTTTGGAATCTTTAAAGGTTCCCAGTCATTGGAGCCATTTTCTCTCCAACTGTGGAGAGTGTACTGAACAGATGTGTGTGTCCTCGAGGGGTGCTCTGTCCATGCTCTGTCAGTCCATAAAGGACTGCTGTGTCCCCCAGGGGTACTCTATCCATCCAACAAAGGAGCTGCTGTGTCCTCCAGGGGTGCTCTGTTGGTCTAGGGGTGCTCTGTCTGTCCATCCACCAAAGTTGCTGCTGTGTCCTTCAAGGGTGCTCGGTTGGTCTAGGGGTGCTCTTTCTGTCCATCAAAGGGGCTGCTGTGTTCTTCAGGGGTGCTCTGTTGGTGTAGGGGTGATCTGCCCGCCCATCAAAGGGCTGATGTGTCCTTCAGAAGTGCTCTATCCATCTATCAAAGGGGCTACTGTATCCCTCTTGGGTGCTCTGTAGGTCTAGGGGTGCTCTGTCCATCCAAGGGTGCCCAGTGTAAAAAAAATAAAAGATGTAATCATAATGATGATAATAATGTAATTATATTTTTTGTGCTGTACCCTAGTGTACTATATGTTTTTTTTTTTACTGTGACTCTGGCAATCAGACCACAGTGTAATATTCATCCCCATATTGTGACACTGTAAGTGGTAGCGCAGTGTAATATTCATACACATATTCTGACACTGAAAGTGGTAGCGCAGTGTAATATTCATACACATATTGTGACACTGTAAGTGGAACTGCAATGTGATATTCATAAACAATATTGTGAAACTAAGTGGTATTAGTGTATTATCCCTAAAAAATATTGTGACACTGTAAGTGGTATAGCAATGTAATATTCCTAAAAAATATTGTGACAGGAACTGCAGTGTATTATTCATAAAAAATATTGTGACACTGTAAGTGGAACTGCAGTGTACTTTCCCTAAGATATTCCCCACTTTCTCTATTAATGATTTAATTTGTGGGTTGTTGAGATCATGCTCATTACTGACCACCAGTACATAGAAGCTTTACCTAAATGTATATCAAAGGACCTATCTGTCCCCTCATAGGTAATACAGAATGGGTCTATCTGACTCACACACTTGCCCTAGATGTGCGGGGAGGAGACAGATCTCTATCATTCCCTTTGGGAATGTCCAGTGGTCCAAGGTTTCTGGAGACAGGTACGGTGGGATGCTGAAACTCATTTGGTCAACTACTGTATGTGCCTTTCACCTCTAAATGGGCTGTCCTCTGTATATCTCCAAGGGAAAAGAGACTTACTGTGGGTAGTTGGAAGTTATTACTTGCAATAAGTACAGTGGCAAAAAAAAGCCATTTTACAGGAATGGATACACCCAACTCCAATCAATTATCAATTTTATAAGGAGTAGCTGAATTTTATATTTCAAATGGAGTGGATGGAAATGATGTTTGATAAAGAGATGAAAACCTCTTCTTTTTTGGCACGTGGGAAAGCTGTATAGCTACTCTGCCAATTTCTACACAATCCCAGATCCACCACTGTATGTACCTGACTCAATGGTATGAGACCCAAACTCTTTTGGGAGATCCTCCCATAATGATGACTAGTGGTCAGTGCCAGGCATCTTCCCCTTGTTTTTATTGATCTTGGCTATCCACTATTATGATTAAACTTTATTATACATGTGTTTATATTTTATGTCAGGTTTTGAATTTTATGACTGTTTACGTCATGCTAACGACATCTTTGGAAATTTGCTGTTATGTATTTATGTCTAATGTATTGTTCATTATTATGCATAAAAGCTGTTGTTATGCTGAACTTCTAATGTTCATATGTCGCAGATCTGTTTGCTATGTTTTTGCTTCCAAAATATAAACTAAAAAAAAACCCAGCTGAAAAGACATAATTTTGACCTGTTTACATTAAATCCATCTATGTTTTTTAAATCCAAGTTCTGACCCAAGACTCTGTTCAACTTTGTACCCCAAAGTGATTCTGAGCTCAGACTCGGTTCGACTTTGAACCCCAAAATTTGGTTGTTGCCAGTTCTCTGTGAACTGGATCCTCACATCTCTAGTTTAAGCATGCTCCGAAGCAGGTGTAACTACACATCCCAGCATGCCCAGTCACAGGTTTTCTGTTAGGCAAAGATAACACTGTGATGGGGCATGCTGGGATGTATAGTTCCACAACAGATGGAATGCCACAGGTTGTCTGAAAAAGCATAAGGGGGCTGTATGATATATCTGTACATATCTGTATGGTAGGCATATAATTGCATAAAGAACTCTGAAACACTGTCATTAACCAGATTGAGTGGTGATCTCACAGTAAAGGAGCACATCCACTAGGTGACTAGTGATGGACTGAACTATAACGATATTGTTATCAATCATTAAACTTTGCAGTACCTACACATCGTTATCATTCAGTCGCTCATTAATCGTGCACTATAATGTCAGAAACGACCAGCAATGCGCACTCCAACTTTTTGTTTCTGACATCAATCATCACCTGAACATGCCGGTCAATCTGCCGATAACCACTGATTGACTATGGTCAGGGATTAGGGGAGGTGGCTACATATATCTTTCAGTGTAGGCACCAACCCTAATCCCTGAGCATGGCCAATCTGTCATTATCGGCAGATTGACCGGCATGTTCAGGTGATGATTGATGTCAGAAATGACCAGCTGGAGCGCCCATCGCTGGTCGTTTCCGACATTATAGTGCACAGTTAATGAACGATTGAATGATAACAATGTCATTATTGTTCAATCGCTCATTAATATCACCTAGTGGATGTGCCCCTTAACTCTATGCGCACCTCCCTGCTCACAGAAATCAGTTGCAAGTACATGTGTATTATCTTCTGAATTTGTATTCAGTTTATTTATACACTTATTTGCATTACATTATCTATTTATCTTCCATTATATAATTATTTTTCTATATCTTTTAAGCATTGTGAGTGTTTATTAAACTATATGGTTTTTGTGATTCTTATCAGATTCAAGTGTCTGTAGGTTGGGATAATCCATGCTCTACTTTATCTGTATAATTGTAATTGCATAGGGAGATTAGAAGCTTGTTACTTGGAGTGTGTCGTTCCTGAAACAACATCTGTGGTGGAAGAACATGGAAATGAATAGTGAGTGGTAGAGTTACTGGCAACAGGGTTAAATAATTACTCCTCCCTCATTCAATAAGGAAACCACTGTGGCTTCATGACTTTCTACACATGCCATACAGACCAGGGAACTACCTGGAACGTTTCATACTGGGTGTAACTACTAAGAGAGATTAGAGACTTGTTTAACAGAAAGTCAGTAAAGTCTCTTTATACAGAATAAACAGAAATATGGTAATTCCAAAAATGGTGCTTCTCAAGTCTGTCTCTGACCATTGGACACAAATACACACAAGTTAAAGTGAACTATTTTCTGTATGAAAGTCGACTCAATGGTTCTACCCCAAATGTAACAATAAAGGTTTTGAACATGCTGCATTTATGGGGAAGAACCATTGAGGACATTAACCCCTGACTTCAAGAAGGAGAGTCGGCTATGATACAGGATAAAGTGAAACTTATCTTATGTGTATTTTTGTCCAATGGTCAGTGAAAAACTTGAGAAGTGCTATTTTGTAATTACCAGCTTTCTGAATTGCAATCTTTCTGTTTTTAATGTATTGTGGGGTATTGGAGATACTGTTAGGTATTCATTCAGTATGTGCCTTTAGAACAAATACATGGTGAGTTACTGTACATTATTCTCTAATACAAAAGGCATGGCCTCTAATCAGACAAGTCACAAGAATACAAATACAATGTCTTCTGCTCCTAGTTACTTATCAAGTTGCAGATGGCCCAGAATAGACAAATGAAACAATCCTCCACTTTACAAGAGGAATCGAAAAAACTCTGCACAACCCTCAGCCACTACCCGGAGGCAGTCAGGAAAGAGCACAGCATAAGGAAAATGGAGTTCCCTGAGCTGACTTCTCCTACATATTGAATATGGCTCTTCTATCCTCTGCAAAATCTTGGAGCAGATAGATTTAATCATTATTATATTACAGAAGGCCCTGCAGATGAGCCAATTTCAGGGTGGCATCTTTATCTTTAAAATTAAGAACCTTGGCTATAAAAATGCATAGCAGAGCCCCCAGTGGAATAGACTGAGGTGGTACTCTATGGACATGTCCAATTACAAACAGGGCTGTAAAAGCCTTCTGGCCAAACAGTTTTGCTCGCTATAATTACAAGACTTCCTCTGGCTTTGCACTCACCACCATGTCCATGGATCTTAAAATCAGGACATTTTTTTCAATGGAGTCATCCGTCTTTTTCCATGTTTCAACTTAAAGGCAGTCAAATGTAGCATTTTCAATGGGGCAGTAGTATTTACCTGTGGGGAAATGTAGGTCTCTACCTGACCAACCCTTTCTCTGAAATTTGCATATGTTGATGAAGAAAGGTACACCTAGATCTGAACGAATTGGGTATGAAATCCCGGCAGCTATATAGCTGCCAAGTGAAATGCTGACGCTGGTAGCCTGAAGTCGCAGAATCTTGATGAGGCAGGTAAGTAGGCTAACCCTAACCTCACCCCCCTCACACTAACCCTCCTTTTGTGGTGCCTAACCCTTAAAATTCCGGGGAAGTGTCTAATCTTAAGTCCCCTGGGGTGCCTAAACCTAACCCTGCCGGGGGGTTGCCTAACCCTAACCTCCCCCCGGTGGTGCCTAACCCTAACCCCCTCTTCACCTAGACTGTGTCTAACTCTAAGCCCCACTGGGATCAACTCTTCTTGCCTATGATGAATATTCCAAGGCAAGGCAAAAAACTGTAGATAGGTAGTAGAGAGGGGTGTTACAAAAAGAAAAGGGTGGATAGTTTTGTCGAAGAAAACGAAGGAAATGAGGCTAAGAATCCAGCCAAATAACTTATAGATCTGCAAGTCCCAGGGCAATAAAAATGGAAAAGGCCAAAAAGAAACAACAGGCAGAGCAGAATGAGAAGACATGCAACACTGAGGCATTAATGTAAGCACAGGAGAGGCTTCTAGGTACTAGTAGCAGTCCCACACACAGAGGGTATATTAAAAGTGCACTGATAGTATTACATCAGCTCCATAGCCAGACAGGAGGATGAAGCCAGCTGACAGTGCAGGGTAACACATCATTGGAAATAGAATTCACAGTACACTGTCAGTAATACTATAATATTTTTAAGTATTTCTAATATGTTCTAGTTCCTTACTTTCTTGGCACATGACTAATATTATTGTACCTGTAACACTTCAAATATCTCCCTGGGTAAATGCTGAGTACACGGATACATTGAGCTACATTTTTAGAGATTATTAGTAAAACTGAACATTTATAGTTAATGATTGTTTACTAAATGCAACTTATGCTCAACATTTTTCAGTATTAACATTGAAGAGTACAGGAGCATCCTGGCATTTATCTTTGCTGTTGATGAAATTAACAAGGACCCCGACCTTCTCCCCAATGTTACTCTGGGTTATAACATATATAACACTTGTGGGGATCCAAAGAAATCCTTAAGCTATGTCCTGCAGATATTGTCTGGAGAAAAGAAGGAGGCTCCTAATTATTCATGTAGGGAACAATGGCGATGGCCCAATTACTGAGTCTGTACCGGTACCCACAGGTATGTGGTCTCTGTCAATATCCTGAAATGTCACTACAAGTAATCATGAGAACTGCACTTGTTTTGCACAGTCAGGTACAATGAAATATAAAATATAACTATAGTACTATACTAGAAAAATGCAGTTATATTAATAAATGAAATTAAATCCTGAAAATATAATATATGAACAATAATCCAGCAGTAACATGTAAGCAGTAGAGATAAACAAAATTGTAGTGAAATTTACAAGCTTTGCTTTCATGAACTTTGTTTCCATATCTGTGAATTCAGTTGACACAATCTTTGATATCCCTGATTACAGTACACTGTGATTCCACCCATTTCACATCATTCTCCTAAATTCACATTTTGTTGGATCTATTGTCTATGAATAGAGCTGGGGCAACAAAGATCAGCCATGGGACTGCACCTGTGATGCCATCAGGGGGAGTTCTTTCTCCTCAGATAACATGTTTTATCATCGCTGCTGTGTCCAAAGATCATTATCATTTCTGTTTGGGATTGTTACATATTATACACATTGTTTATCATTAATATCATATCTAGTTTCTCTAATACAAGTGGTGACGGGATGTAGCAGAAATACTGAAAGCTGGGAAACCATCTGTCTAACTCCTGGCATCTACCATAAATCTCGATTTGGGACTAAAAGAAGGTGTCAAAATCCTGACGCCCATTTATACCCTGATGCCAGTATATCGACAGATGGCTTCCTGAAAAAAGATAAGCTGGCCCGTCTTAGCTCTTAGCTGTGTGGGGAGGGTTAGGTGTAGGCACCCCCGGGGGGGCTTATGGTTAGGCACCCTGCGGAGAGGGTTAGTGTTGGTCAGTTGGGAGGGGTGCTAGGGTTAGTCACCACCCCACTGGGGGGGAGGGTAGGAGTTAAGCACCCCCCAGCCAGGTTAGGGTAAGGCACCACCAAGAGAGGGTTATGGTTAGGAGAGGTGAGAGGGGTAGGGTTAGTGTACCTACATGCCCCGGCCGGGATCTCTCATGATCGGACTTCCGGCATTCAGCCACCAGGATATCATACCCAGACCGCAGTGATATATAGTATTCTTTGTGCAGAGATTCTCATTTTATTATACGGTTGTGATTTATGTTTAATTTATATTCTGTGTTTGTCTATCTGAACACAGGTCTATATTTGTATCACATTTTGGTTTATTTTCTATAGTACATAATAACACACCCCAGTCCACTTTGCTTTTTGCACTATTTATATTCATTCAATAATCAATATTCAAAAATATTTTCCATAATCAACACATCACAACATCAATAACCCCGGCGTTATTATTCAGGGCCACAGACATGATATCTTGCTTTACTTTTCCAGATTTTTATTTTCAGAAAATGCCATTTAACTATTTTAACATGTCAAATAAATTTAAAACACAAGATGCTATTAAGGAGATTAAATAACTTTCCAAACCAAGTAAAAGGTAATTATTCTTCTTCATATAATACTGTATGTCAGCTGGGGATTACAAGTCATCAGTGTTGATATCAGCCACCCCCGACACAGCACCCCAATGCCTAAGGCTTCAATCCCAAAGCACTGAGTATCCTTATCTTAGTAGCTTTCTTATATATCATAGCTCATTACAATATTCATCAGTAAATAGTGCCAACATTTAATCTGTATCTATAATCTAGCCTATATGCAAATGTCCTTAATGTCCTATCATGGTGAATTTTCTAAATGCAAGTTTTTATTAATTTTAGACTTATTCTCTAAGGGAGAATTCCGTATTTTTCGATTCAGCCTTAATATATATATATTATAAGGGCACAGGCATGCCCTTATATTAAGGCTAGGGCAGCACAGGCGGTGTAATAGTTAGCATTACTGCCTCACAGCACTGAGGTCGTGGTTCGATACCCACTACGGCCCTAACTGTGTGGAGTTTGTATTTTCTCCCTGTTCTTGGGTGGGTTTCCTCCGGGTGCTCTGGTTTCCTCCCACACTCCAAAAATATACTGGTATGTTAATTGACTCACAACAAAATGACCCCTAGTGTGTGTGTGTGTGTGTGTGTGTGTGTATGTGTGTGTACATGTGGTAGGGAATATAGATTGTAAACTCCACTGGGACAGGGACTAACGTGAATGGCCAAATATTCTCTGTAAAGCACTGCGGAATATGTGTGCGCTATATAAATAACTGGCGATAATAATAATAAAAGTCTGCATCTAAAAAAACAGATTTCTCCATAGAGAATTCTAGAGGGGGGGTCATGGTGTTTAAGGTGCTACAACTCAAAAGATATAGGAGGTACCAGGCTGAAATTTGGCATGGTCAGGTAGAACTGTTTATCGGTGCTATATGCCAAATTTCAGTGCAAAAACATAAAAAATGAGGATTTGGGAGTAATCTGAATCTCCAACTGAAACTTTTTACTGACACTCTCAATTAGGACAACTTTTCTGCTGTTCTCTATGGGGGATTTTTGGTAAAGTATAACTCAGGGTAGGGGTGAATTAAGACTTGGGGTTTGTTTTATTAGGTAGCTATTGTTCCAGGGTATGTATTTTTGGGTGTCAGGTAAATTAGAAAGATATAGTTATTAAACTATTACCTCAAGAATCCGCCATTGTATAGATAGGACTTTTCAACTTGTTGTGCAGTCTCAGTAGGAGCTTCAAGCAGGTGTATTCACTGTGGCTTCACTTGGGTTTACCAAAATGGCTGTCATTTGCAGGTGTTAGTGGTGGAGCAGGCAGTAGCAGCATCTCTGTTGCTACAGTGGCGGCGGTTATGTGTGGGTGGCAGCAGGACAGTGGTGGGATCCGGCATCTATGCAGGTGTTGGTGGCGTGCTTTGAGCGGCGGCGGGCCTGGCCACTCTGTATGGCAGTGGCACCCATATCAAGAATGGTGCCAAAGTGTCATTTTTGAAATTCAAAGATGGCCACCGCGAGCCAATCACGGCTTGCGGTGGCCATCTTTGAATTTCAAAAATAACTCTGTGTACCATTTTTGAAAAGGGTGCAGCTGCCGTACTCAGCAGAATGGCTGGCAGGGACTGGATCCTCTCGGATCTAGGCCCGCTGCTGACACTCGCACAGGCACTGGTTGCCGCCACCAATCCATGATTGGCTTGCAGCGGCCATCTTGGAATTTCAAAAATAGATGGCGCGAGCCAATCCCATCTCCCTAAGTCATCGGAGGTGGCAGTTAAATCACCCAGCACTTCTGAAAAGGACACCAGAAGCCCTGGGGAGGTGGCATCCACCTCCAAGGCAAAGACGCCAGAAGCCCTGGTCGGTTGGTGTCTGCCAGGTGAAAATGCCATAAGTCTTAGTGGGTGGTGGCCATGTAAAAAAGTTGACCCAGGCCTCCACCCACAAGGCAAAAATGCCAAAGCCCTGGTGGGTTGGCATCCACCAGGTGAAGACTTGAGAAGTCCTTGTGGGCAGTGGCCATGCAAAAGAGCTGACGCAGGCTGCCCCCCACTAGGCAATTACACCAAAGCCCGTGTGGGTTGGTGACCACCAGGTGAAAATGATGAAGCCCTGGCATGTTGGCGCCTACCAGGCGAAAATGCCAGAAGTCCTAGTGGGTGGCAGCCATGAAAAAGACCTGACACATGCTGCTGCCCACTATGTGTAGATGCCAAAGCCCTGGTGGCAAAGACACTGAAACCCTGGTGGGTTTTCACCTGCCAGAGGAAGACCCCGGAAGTCCTAGTGGGTGGCAGCCATGAAAAATAGCTAACACAGGCTGCCGCCCACTAGGTGAAGATGCTGAAGCCCTGGCGAGTTGGCACCCACCAGGTAAAAATCCTGAAGCCCTGGCTGGTTGGCATCAGCTAGGCGAAGATGCTGAAGCCCTGGCGGGTTGGCGCCAACTAGGTGAAGATGCCCAAAGCCCTAGAGGGTGGCAGCCATGAAAAAGAGTTGACACAGGTTTCCACTCATTAGGTGAAGATGCTGAAGCCCTGGATGGTTGGCGCTCAACAGGCGAAGACGCCAAAGTCCTAGTGGGTTGGCACCCACCAGGCAAAAATGCTGAAGCTCTTGTGGGTTGGCATCCGCCAGGCAAAGACACCGAAGTCCTGGGGTGGCAGCTGCCATGAAAATGAGCGTAAAGGTCGCCGCCCCCAGGTGCAGATAAAAAAATGGTGTCTGTTAATTTTAAAATATTTATTTTACAGGTGTACTACAGTTATAGGTAGGCCTAAAATTTCCCCTTGCTTGTACTTGTGGTTTTCCAAGTACAAGTATGTGGAGGAAGCTTGCTTGAACCTATAGTTCACCTGCAAAAGAAAATAGTCTTTAAAATGCTTTGCACATTACACAATCAACCCAGCACCCACTGCCCAGGGTTGCCGGGGATAGCCCAGGCTATCAGTCTGAGCCTGGGGTGCCCTGGAGAGGGGGACCCATTTTTTGGGGGGTATCCAGCTCCCCAGAAATCCCTTTCCAGGGCTGACAAGTGGACAGGTTTAATAATGCGGCTAGGGGGCCCGGTGAAAGGGCTCCCCTGGCTGTGGCATTAGCAACTCGCTAGAAAAAGTCAGGTGCTGGTACTGGCTAATACAGGGGGACTCTACTCATTTTTCCCTCCTGTATTTCCAAAACCAGGACTGGAACAGAGCCCAGTGCTGGTTGCGCAAAGTACGGGGGACCCCTAAGTCGATTGTCCCCCATATATATTGGCATCCAGGCCTAGTTCTCAATAGCCCAGAGCTGGTTGTACTTAAATAGGGGGACCCCTGCATCATTTGTCCCCTGTATTTATGCACAACCAGGACTGCCCATTAAAAGCCTGGGGCTGGTTGTGCTTCAGGGTCAGGGGGTCACTTCACACAATCAACCCAGCACCCACAACCAAGGGGTGCTGTGGATATCCCCAGACAATCAGTTTATGCCTGGGGTGCCCTGGAGATGGGAATCACTTTATTGGGGGGGTCCTTAGCCCCACAGGGATCCCCAGACTGAGCTTAGTAATGCTTCAGCTGGGGGACCCAGTGAAAGGGCTCCCCTGGCTGTGGCATGAGCCCCCCACTAGAAAAGTCTGTTGCTAGTTATTAAGAACACAGGGGGACCCAACTAATTTTTTCCCCTGTATTTCTAGAACCAGGACCGGATCAGAGCCCAGTGCTGGTTGTACTAAAGTACAGGGGACCCCTATGTCATTTGTCCCCTGTATTTAAGCAAAACTAGTACTGGTCGTTAAAAGCCCAGTGCTGGTTGTGTTTTGGGGGGTGTGGGGCACCTTTTTTTATTTTACACACTCAATTTTTACCATAGATGCACAGATGGATCTCACTGCTGTGTTCGTGCATCTGTGACTTATTGATTTTATTTTCTCAGGTGCATGCACCTTATGTCACCCGCTGATGCCCCCTTTGCTCTGTGGGGGCATGGTGTTTAAGTAGCTACACCTCAAAAGCTATAGGAGGTACCAAGTTGAAATTTGTTAGGGGCAAGTAGATCTGTCGCATGGTGCTGCAAGACAAATTTCAGGGCATAAACATAAAAAATTAGGATTTGGGAGTAATCTGAAGCTCCAACTGTCACATTTTTCTGACACTCTCAATTAGGACCACTTTTCTGCTATAGTCTATAGGAGTTTTTTGGGAAGGCATAACTCAGGGTAGGGGATGAATTAAGACTTGGGGTTTGTTTTATTAGGTAGCTATTGTTACAGGGTATGTGCTTTTGTGGGTCAGGTAAATTAGAAAGTTAAAGTTTTTAAACTATTACCTATTACCTTAAGAATCCACCATTGTATAGATAGGACTTTTCAACTTGTTGTGCAGCCTCAGTAGGAGCTTCAAGCAAGTGTATTCACTGTGGCTTCACTTGGGTGTACCAAAATTGCTGTCATTTGGGGGCATTAGTGGTGGAACAGGCAGTGGCAGCATCTGTGTGGCTAAGTCGGCAGCGGTGATGTGCGGGCAGTGGCAGGACAGTGGTGGGATCCAGCATCTGTGCAGGCATCCGCTGCGGGCTTTGGGCGGTAGCGGGCCCCACCACTCTGTCGAGTATGGCAGAGGCGGCCATTTCAAAAATGGTGCCAAAGTGTCATTTTTGAAATTAAAAGATGGCCGCCGCGAGCCAATCATGGCTTGTGGCAGCCATCTCTGAATTTCAAAAATGGATGTGGGCACCATTTTTTAAATGGGTGCCGCTGCCATACTCAGTGGAAAGGCTGGCAGGGACTGGATCCTCATGGATTTAGGCCTGCTGCTGACACCCACAAAGGCACTGGGTGCTGCCACCGATGACATCACAATCCATGATTGGCTCACATCAGCCATCTTGGAATTTCAAAAATGGATGCTGCGAACCAATCCCATCTCCCTATGACATCAGAGGTGGAAGTTGAGGGACCCAGCACTACTGAAGAGGACATCAGAAGCTCTTTGGAGGTGGCATCCACCTCCCAGGCAAGGAAGATAGAAGCCCTGGCAGGTTGCCATCTGCCAGGCAAAAACACCATAAGTCATAGTGGGCAGTGGCCATGTAAAAGAGCTGACCCGTGCTTCCTCCCACCAAGCGAAGACGCCAAAGCCCTTGCAGGTTGGCATCTGCCTGGTGAAGACGGGAGAAGTCCTAGTGGGCAGCGGCCATGCAAAAGAGCTGACACAGACTGCTGCCCACTAGGCAAATACACCAAAACCCTGGTGGGTTTGTGACCACCAGGTGAAAATGACGAAGCCCTGGCATGTTGGTGCCTGCCAGGCAAAAAATGCCAGAAGTCCTAGTGGGTGGGAGCCATGAAAAAGAGCTTAGACATGCTGCTACCCACTATGTGAAGATGCCAAAGCCCTCATGGGTTGGCACCCACCTGGCACAGATGCCAAAACACTGGTGGGCTAGCGCCTGCCAGGCGAAGACGCCTAATGCCCTAGTGGGCGGCAGCCACGAAAATGAGCTGACAAAGGCTGCCGCTCACTAGGTGAGGATGCCAAAGCCCTGGGGGGTTGGTGCACACCAAGTGAAGACGCTGAAGCCCTAGTGGGTTGGCACCCAACAGGCAAAAACACTGAAGCCCTGGTGGGTTGGCACCTGTCAGGCGAAGACACCGAAGTCCTGGGGTGTCAGCAGCAAAGAAAAATAGCTCAACGGCTGGTGCCCCCAGGCGAAGGTGGAGATACAGTAAATTTTAATTAAAAAAAAAGGTTTCTGTTTATTTTAAAATTTCTTTTACAGGTGTACTACAGGTATCAGTTGGTCTAAAATTCCCCGCTTGCTTGTACTTGTGGTTTTCCAAGTACGGGCATGTGGGGGAAGCTTGCTGGGACCTATAGTTCACCTGCAAAAGAAAATCATCTTTAAAAAGCTTTGCACATTACACAATCAACCCAGCACCTACTGCCCAGGGGTGCCGGGGATAGCCCCAGGCTATCAGTCTGAGCCTGGGGTGCCATGTAGAGGGGGTTTCTTTTTTGGGGGGGTCCCCAGCTTCCCAGAGTTCCCTGGCCTGGGCTGACTAGTGGACAGGGTTAATGCTGTGATTAGGGGGCCCATTGAAAGGGCTCCTCTGGCTGTGGCATTAGCACCCCGCTAGAAAACATCCGGTGCTGGTTCTGGATTAAACAGGGGGACCCTACTCATTTTTTCCTGTTTATATCCAAAACCAGGACTGGATCAGAGCACAGTGCTGGTTATGCAAAGTTTGGGGGACCCCTAAGTCATTTGTCCCCCATATTTTGGCAACCAGGACTGATTTTCAATAGCCTGGTGCTAGTTGTGCTTAAATATTCAGACCCCTATGTCATTTGTCCCCTATATTTATGCACAACCAGGACTGGCTGTTAAAATCCCAGGGCTGGTTGTGCTTCAGGGGCAGGGGGTCACCTCACACAATCAACCCAGCACCCAGAGCCCAGGGGTGTTGGTGATAGCCCCAGGCTATCAGTTTAGGCCTGGGGTGTCCTGGAGATGGGGATCCCTCTATTTGGGGTGTCCTCAGCTCCACAGGGATCCCCAGCCTGGGCTGCTAGTGGTTAGGATTAATGCTTCAGTTTGGGGGCCTGGTGAAAGGGCTCCCCTGGCTGTGGCATTAGCTCCCCACTAGAAAAAGTTAGATGCTGGTTCTGAAAAATACAGGGGGACCCAACTAATTTTTTCCCCCTGTATTTCCAGAACCAGGTCCGGATCAGAGCCCAGTGCTGGTTGTGCTAAAGTACAGGGGACCCCTATGTCATTTGTCCCCTGTATTTAAGCACAACAAGTACTGGCCATTAAAACCCGGGTGCTGATTGTGTTTTGGGGGGTGTTGGGCACCTTTTTTATTTTACACACTCAATTTTTAACATAGATGTACAGATGGATCTCACTGCTGTGTTCGTGCATCTGTGACTTATTGAATTTAATTTCTCAGGTGCATGCGCAGTACCGGTGAGCCTTTTGTCACCCGCTGATGCCCCCTTTGCACTGCGGGGGGCATGGTGTTTAAGGGACTACACCTCAAAAGCTATAGGAGGTACTGAGTTGAAATTTGGTAGGGGCTGGTAAAACTGTTTTAGTGTGCTGCTTTTCAAATTTCAGGGCATAAACAAAACAAACGTGGATTTGGGAGTAATCTAAATTTCCAACTATCAGCCTTTTTCTGACATTCTCAATTAGGACCACTTTTCTGCTGTTCTCTATGGAGGATTTTTGGGAAAGTATAACTCAGGGTAGGGGGTGAATTAAGTCTTGGGGTTTGTTCTATTAGGTAGCTATTGTTCCAGGGTATGTGCTTTTGGGGGTCAAATAAATTAGAAAGTTACAGTTTTTAAACTATTACCTCAAGAATGCGCCATTGAGTAGATAGGAAATTTCAACTTGTTGTGCAGCAGCAGTAGGAGCAGGTGGGCTCACTGTGGCTTGATTTGGGTGCACAAAGATGTTTATCAATTGTGTGTTTTAGTGGTGGTCAGCTCAGCGGAAGGAAGCTGGCATTAGCTGCAGCAGGACCCATGGGAATGGCGCGGGGGTGTAGCAAGCATTACCTATGGCCAGGACCTGGGGGACAGTAGTGGCCCTTAGTGGCAGCAGTGCGGGCAGCAGTGCAATCAGAGGTGGGGCAGGTGTTAGGACCCGGGGGATAAAGCTGCACACAGATGCAGGCTTGGATCTGGCAGATCCATGATACCTGCTTCTGTGTTTAAAAAAATTGTTGTGGCCCCACCCCCAAAAAAACAACCAGCACTGGGTTTTGGAGACCCAGAGCTGGTTGTGCTAAATGCAGGGGACAAATGACATAGGAGTCCCCCTTATCAAGTACAACCAACACCAGACTTTTCAGAACCAGTCCTGGTTGCCAAAATACAGGGGACAAATAATGTATGGGTCCCCTGTATTCAGCACAATCAGCACTAGGCTCCAAACCTTGGCATGAGGTGCCCTGGAGAGGGGGACCCCTTTATTTGGGGGATCCCCAGCTCCACAGAGATCCCTGTCCTGGGCTGACTAGCGGTCAAGGGTGATGCTTCAGCTGGGAGGCCAAGTGAAAGGGCTCCCCTGGCTGTATCATCACCCCCTGCTAGAAAGGGTCCAGGGCTGGTTCTGGTAAATACAGAGGGACCCTACGCAATTTTCCCCCCTGTATTTTCAGAAACTGGGCCGGCTAAGAGCCCAGTGCTGGTTGTGCTTAATATGGGGAACCCTACATCATTTGTCCCCCATATTTTGGCAACCAGGGCTGGTTATGGCTAGCCCTGTGCTGGTTGTGCTTAAGTACAGGGGACCCCTAAGTGATATTTTCCCTGTATTTAAACACAACCAGGACTGGCTGTTAAAAGCCTGGTGCTGGTTGTGTGTTGCGGGAGGTTGGCCCCTTTTTTATTTTACACATTCAATTTTTAACATTGATGCATAGAAGGATCTCATAGCTGCATTCATGCATCTTTGACTTTAATTAATTTTAGTCTCTCGGGTGCATGTACACTACCAGTGAGCCCTCTGTCACTCCTGCAGATGCCCCTTTTGCACTGCACCACTGCCACTGCTCTTCACAACTGCTGCTGCTACCCCACATGCCTGTGGCCTGCCCCTGCAGCTATCTTGCACTCTGCACCTCCCTAACCACCTCCTGTGTGATGTCCTCTCTTCCACCTGCATTAATGTACAATTTTGTTGCCCTTATCCCCTGCAGCTGGCCCGGTTTGCTTATCAAAACCATGATAGTTAATACATTTTTAAAAAGCTCTGAAATTCATTCAGCACAGAATTATGTGAATTAGCAGTTCCACCATTTTGTGAGTGACTGCAATCACACTCTGTGAGAGTGCTGAATCTGCAGTTAACCACAGGGTGTGATGGCATACCATATCTGTGTTATGCAAGGAACACGTCCATTAAGGTGTCTGCCTTAATGATCATAATTTCATTGCTTTTTGGAGTTTGTGTTACAGAAATTCAATAGGTTTTGTGAACTTTCAGATCATGTCTAAGCAGCCTTAATAGGACATGTGAAACCATAAGGATTTTTGTGTATGGAATATATATATATATATATATATATATATATATATATATATAATGGCTAAGTGGAAAAATACAGAATTCTCCCATAGAGAATTCCTGAGGAGGGGGTCATTGTGTTTAAGGGGCTATACCTCAAAAGCTATTAGAGGTACTGAGCTGAAATTTTACAAAGGCGGGTAGAACTGTCACTCGGTGCCAAACTTCATGGTAAATAAAATGAGAATTTAGGAATAATCTAAAGTTCCAACTGTCATCTTTTTCTGCCAATTTTCTGCTATAGTCTATGGGGGATTTTTGGAAAGACTTAACTCAGGGTAGGGGGCAAATTTAGACTTCGGGTTTGTTTTATTAGGTAGCTCTTGTTCCAGGTTAGTGCCTTTTGGGGTTCAGGTAATTGAGAACGTTACAGTTTTTAAACTATTACCTCACAAATGCCCCATTATATAGAAAGGGAGCTTCAGCAGGTGCCTTCAGCAGGGGGGTGAGCTGAGGCTTCACCTGGGTGCACCATGAGGAATGTTCTTTGCAGGCAGCAGCTGCAATGGGACCCAGCAATGGTGTGGGAGTTAGCCAGAGGATCCAGTCCCTGCCAGCCATTCTGCAGGGTTCAGCCTTTCAGGCAATTTTTGAAATTTGTAGATGGTCACTCAAGCCAATCATGGCTTGCGTTGTCATCACAGAGTTTGGCAGTGGGGGATCACTTTAATTGGGTGTCCCCAGCAATTCAGGGACCCAAGGCCTGGGCTGACTAGCGGTTAGGCTTAATCTTTTGGCTGGGGGACCCTGGGGAAAGGGTTCTGTAGATGTAACCTATAAATATAAAGTATATAATGAGACACAGGAAAGAGCATGGGACAGAAGAGGAGCACCATAATATAATAACATTAGCATATATTAATATGCAAAGTGTAATTATAAATGTCAGGATAATAAGAGGAGATAAAATAAACTCTAAAAAATTCCTAAAAAAAGTTTTTTCACAAGAAACGTGCTATGGAGAGAGTGTCTGTAGCTCATAGATCAAGAATATCTCTCTTTTAGAAAGTTTATTCAATATATCTACCCCTCTTTCACCCAGTTTAACGAGTTCAATTGATTTAAAAGTCAGATGTTCTGGATCAGAGCGAAGTTCATCCAATAAATGTTTAGATACTGTATGACTTTCGACTTTATTTGTTATATTTTGCACATGTTCTTGAATGCGCAATATCAGGTTTCTTTTAGTTTTGCCAACATACTCAAACCCGCATGTACATTCTAATAGGTAAATCACCATAGTCGAATTACAGTTCATGAAGTCTTTAATAGTAAACTCTATTGAATTATTATAATTGGTAAATTTCTTTCTATTTGGATGAAGATACCTGCAGATGTTGCAATTTTTGCATTTAAAACACCCTTTACACTTAGTAAGAAAATGTATGTCTGATGATGGATTTTTCCTAAAAAGACTGGGGGCTAGAGTGTCTTTCAATTTTTTATTCTTTCTAAAGACTATTTTAGGCTTTGATGGTTAAATCCCCTTAAGGATCGGTTCCATCAAAAGAACATTCCAATGCATGTTAAGGGATTTTTTAATATGATTCTCTTGACAATTAAACATGGTGATGAAGGGAATACTGGTTTCTTCTTTCTTCAACGGTTGTTTTTTTTAGTAGTTCAGCTCTATCTGTCTTAATAGTTATCTTAAGTGCCTTGTTTTTAACGGATTCTGGATACTGTCTATCTTCAAATCTTTTCACATATATGGCCAGTTGTGTATCGCATTCCTCTTGTATACTACAGTTCTTAATCCGGAGGAATTGTGAATAAGGAATATTCGTTCTCCAAGTTTTGGCATGACAACTCTTGAAATGCAGGCAACTGTTAGTATCAACATCTTTTTTGTTCCAATCTCTTTATTATCTTTTCATCAATACATCTTTTACCAACTTTACATATTTTGATGCATTTACTTTGCTTTTAAATTTCCACAATTACAATTATACATCATAACTCACATTTTTATAATTTTTCATTAAAATACAATGCATTTACTCCTTTCATTCATCTTTCTCTCCTCTTTTCTAACATTCCCCTACCTCACTCTCCACTTACAACCTCCTTCAACCTTTCCATGTCTCCTTTTCTTTCACTCTTTCATCAGTTGACCTTCTCCTCCTTTTCCTAACTATTCAATTGTTGTTTCAAAAACCATGTTTCAATATAGGGACCCCACTTTTTAAAAAATGGAATTCCTCCCTTTTCTAAATCCTTTCTTACTTGTTGTCTTAGTCTTAATAAACTTATTATGTCTTGCTCTATTGATGGAGCTGTTTTCTTGATCCATTTTGATAATATTATTTTCTTTGCCACCGTCACAATGACTACTAACATAGGCTCTAAATTTCTATTTTCTAGGCCAAAATTCAAATTTTTTAAATTTGCACACTGTAGAGCTAACCGATCTAATTTCAAGTAATTAATTTGTTCCAAAATCTTTTCCCTTTTGGACACTCCCAAAAATTATGTTTAAACAATGCATTTGACTTCCCACACTTTGGACACTCTCATGTCTCCTCTTGTGTCATATATTCCCGTTGTCCTTGCGTTATGTAAGTTCTATGAATCATTTTATCTCAACTTCCTGTAACTGTGCTGTATATAAATATTTCAACACTTTTTCCATATTCTCCTTAATGTCTGAAGCTTCAGTTATCTCTTGAAAATCTTCTTTCCATTTCTCTACTGTTCTTTTCCATATCTTTAATTTCTCTTTTTCATTGTCTACTAATTTCCAATATAAATATTTTATTTTATATGTACCTACTCTCGCTCTAGTTAGCGCTGTCATCACTGGATCCCCATTTTTCATTATTTTGTCTAATCCTTTGTCTGTTTGGACATAATGTCTTAATTGCAAGTACATATACAAGTGTTTATTATCTATTCCATATTTATTAATTAACTCTTGAAACAAGAAAATTCTCCCTCCTGGATCAAAATCATCCCTGATTTGACTTATCCCTTTTATTTCTTCATTGCTTATATATTTTATTTTCTAATGCTTGTTGAAAACTTAAATTTCCTTCATTCTTCACATATATGGAAAAGTATGGATTTCTTTCTAACTTTGTATTTATCTCACATCATGAAGCATATGTATCCTTAAAGATCACTTTTGTCAATATTTGTTGTGGAATAAGTTTTTTCGGAGTATGGATTAATGCACTAAGGGCCTGATTCAGAGTTGGGAATAGAGAGAGAAATAGCACTTAACTGAGTACCTGGGCAAACCATGTTTCAATACAAGGGGTGTAATTACACAATTTTTTTTGCATGTAGTGAAAATACTGTCTGCTTTTGCATGCAGCTCACAAATACTGCACAGCTTTATTATTACACTGCACTTTAAATGTCAGTTTGGACATGTCCCTCCCAAATCTAAATCTCTCTGCACATTTTAAATCTGCCCCACCTGCAGTGCAGCATGGTTTCACCAAGATGATCAGTTGAGAGAGAGATCTCTCTCTATTTCTAACTCTGAATCAGGCCCTAAGTGTATATGGTTTTACTATTTCTTGTTCAATCTCACTATTTACATATATATCCTTATCTAGTAGCCAATATATTATATATCTCATATGTACTGCTCTTACAAACCCCATAATATATGGTATTGCAAGTCCTCCCTCCCTTTTTTCATTTTTAGTTTAGCTATAGATATCCTGTGTTTTTTCCCTACCCATAAAAATTTTTAAATACATTTTTCACACTGCTTACTATCTTTTTTTGTTATCCTAATTGGCAACATCAGGACAACATATCCTAATTTTGGAAATTTTACATCTGTTATTACTCATACTCTTCCCATTAACGATAGTGGTAATTTTTTCCAGTTTTCTAATTGTGTTTTTATTACATTAATTGTTGAACCATAATTCGCTTTGTACATCTCTTGCAGTGGATAGGTTATATTTTTCCCTAAATATTTTATTTTTTTTGCTATGATTTTAAATGGATATATTTCCTGTAACATTTCTGCATTTACCCTTACTTGATTCAATTGGAGTAGTTCTGACTTAGCTGTATTGACTTTGAATCCTGTAAATGTACCAAACTCTTCCATTTGTCTTAATATTGCTGGAATATTTTTTGTTGGATTTGTTATAAACATTTATAGATCATCTGCAAATAATGCTATTTTTAACTCTATTTGATTGATTTTTATCGCTGTAAAACCATCCACCTTCCTTAAGTCTACTGCCAATGGTTCAATAGCCATTGCAAATAGCAAGGGTGATAAAGGACACCCCTGCCTCGTACTTCTTTATATCTTTATCTCCTCTGATATACACCCATTGCTTACTATCCTTGAGACTGGATCTGTATATATATTGTGGACACTAGTTTCACAAATTTTTCTGGAAACCCAAATGTGCTCATTGTTGAATATACATGATCCCATGCCACTAAATCAAATGCTTTTTCCGCATCTACCATTAATATAAATTGTGGTTCTATTTTCGTCAACCCCTGGATCCATTGAATTCCTGACATTACTTTCCTTAGATTTCCTACTGCATGTCTTCCTTTAATAAATCCTGTCTGGTCATCTTCTATTATTTTAGGTAGTATAATTTTAATTATTTCCGATAGTATTTTTGTAAACATTTTATAATCTATATTAAATAATGAAATAGGCCTATATGAGCTTGGCAGTTCTAAATGTTTTCCTTGCTTAGGGATAAATTTTACTATAGCATCATTGAAATATTTTGGTATTAAACTTGTAATCATTATTTCATTAAAGGCCCTTGTAAGTGGCTCACATATTCTATCTTTCAAAATCTTATAATAGTCATCAGACATCCCATCAAGTCCCTGAGCTTTCCCAGTTTTTAATTTTGTTATCCCTATCCTCAGCTCTTCCTCCATTATAGGTACATATAATTTATTTTTTATTTCATTATCTATTTGTGGTAGTCTTACTCTCTCCCAAAACTCCTCTTTAATTTGTGTATCTATTTTTTGTTTTGTATATACAGGTATATCCATGTAGAATGATCTTACTATTTCTACCACCTCCTTTCCATTTTTAGTATATGCACCATCATTCTTCCGGAGATGTGTAATTGCCGACACTCCCTGTGTACTCCTGAGTAGATTGGACATTAGTTTCCCTGCTTTATTCCCCAATGCATACAATTTATGTTGTCTATTAAATGAATATCTTTCCTCCATTTTATTAAATATTTCTTCATGGAACATTTTAGCCTCGTTATATTCCCTACTTGTTTCTTGGGTAATTTTCAATTTGAACCTATGAAATTATTCCATTAGATTATCTCTAGCTCTCTTATATTCCTGTGTTAATTCCTTTCTTTTTCTAACTGTATATTCACTGACTTTGATGCTTGCCAAAAGTTTAGTACATTTTCATTATATGACTGAATATTATTCACCCTATACTCTTCCCAAAAATGTTCTGCTTCTTTTCTAAATTGTATTGATTGTGACAGATATGATGGAAAGCTTCATTGCTTATAACCACCTTTATCCATCTCTGTTCTTACTTGCATCCAAATCAAGGCATGGTCCGACATACAACATTGGTTCCATATTCACTTTTAACCCCCATCAAGAATAGCACTTCCGCCATTAATATATAATCTATCTGTGACATTGTGCCAGACATTGTGAAAGACATGAGTAGCTCTTTACCAAGGGATTCTGAGCTCTCCAGACATCAACCAGTTTTAACTGTTCCATAAAATATGACATTCCCAACTTTGGGAGGGGCCTCAGCCTCCTAGATCCTGAATTTGTATCTAAGTATCTAGATACAATTAAATCGAAATCACCTCCTACAAACAAAGGTATCAGCATATATGGGCATCTTGGCAAGAAGTGCTCTAACAAAATCTCTTGCATGGACAGTTGGAGCATATACATTACATATAACCATTTTACTCTGTGCTATTTTACATTCTATAATTATATATCTTCCTTCTAGATCCTCCTCCACCTTCAACACTTCTACTTGTACCTCCTTTCTTTTGAGGATAAGTACCCCTCTAGCCTTTGTATTAAATGAAGCTGATGCTATTACTTTCCACCCAAATATATTTAACTTTACCACTTCTGATTGAATTAAATATTTTATTAGTAGGTGGGAGGAAAATGGCAACAACATATATCAATCTTTATCAATAATGAGGTCATCTTTTATGCCTCGCATTAATCTTCATCTCTATTTTGTCTCATCTTTAATTTTTTGCTTCATTTTCCATTTAAATGTCCCACATAATCTTCTGCATGCTCAACCATCAAAAATTCTTTAAATGAGTCTCCTTCATAAATCCGTAGTCTTGAAGGATACTTCAGGAAAAATTTTTGTCCCATTTTAAACAGCTTTGTACATAATTGAGCAAATGCCTTCCTGGTCCTTCCTAACTCTGCAGAGTAATCTTTAAATATTATTAATTTGGCCTCATTCCATACAATTTCTCTATTCTTCCTTGATGCACTCCAGATGATCTCTTTATGCAAAAAGTTCAAGCATTTGAATAAAACCATTATTGGCTTCTTCTCTTCCTGGCCTCTTACTGTTCCCATTCGATGTGCCCTCTGTATCACCATATCTCTATATTGGTATTGAACTTTAAGCAATTCTGGTAGCGTCTCTCTCAAGAATTGGTACAGCATTGGACCCTTTATTTCTTCAGATACCCCTAATATTTTTAAATTGTTTCTCCTTGATCTATTTTTGATGTCATCTATTTTAGATCAAATTTGCTTTTCTGATTTTTGTAAGTCTCTTGTTAGGATTTTTATACTCGATATACTGTATCTTCAAAATGTTCCCCTGTTCGCTGATCCACTACTGCAATAGCTTGATTCATCTTAGTCATTTTCACTCTTATCTCGTTTAGAGCTTGCTGTACTATCTCATTCTGCTCTTTCGCTTGTTCTTTTAATATCGGACTTACTGTCTTTTTTATTGCTTGGACTACATCTGCATATGATAGTGACGGCACACTTCCACTGCTTTCTGGCGATGATAAAATTGAGCTGCTTTTAGCTGCAATTTGAGGGGATAATCCTGTTGCCATTTTAGGAATGGGTGTAGGTGTTGCCCGCCCTCCCTTTGTCTATTATTGATTTTTGCTGTTTGCCTGGCATTGGGATTATCAAATATTTTTTCCATACACTTTATATATGGTTATTGCAGTCTCTCTTCCTATTTTCTCTTTTAAGTAGTTTTTTAACTTTACTTTATCCTTTTAAGTAGTCTCATACCTTTGGAATTTTAAGTATGTCCCCTTATCAAAGATGGCTATTTATAACTGTCTTATGTGCTGTCCTTTGAGGTCTTCTTAATCAGACTCCATTCTCTTCCCTCCACTACTTTCCCCTCACACCCAGGCACTATTTCAGGTAAACACCACTCCTGTACCCTAGGGGATCTCTTCAATCACTCCAGTCCCCAGGCAAATAATCCAGAAAATAACCGCTCTGGTCTCCAACCTCCTCCAGGCAATTTCTGACCACACAGCACAGCATAGCTGCTATATATCCAAACTACCTCCTCCAGGAGTCTCCACTGGTCAGATATCTCCTGCAACAGCCCTCATGTGTGTATTCTGCCGGCAGACACCCCTCCTTCATTCTCTGGCTCCACCACTTTGAAACACTGGGTCCCATTCACCAGCCGTCTTCTGCCACCCATGCACTTCTCTCCTGCACCACACAGATGCTCCCAGCCTCCTCCAGGAGTCACTCTCACTCGAGTTCACTCTGCACTTGCTCCTCTCATGTCTCTCTGACTCTGGGGCATGGGGTTCAGCCCACATGCCATCACATTTCCTGGCATCTCTCCCTGGCACCAGGTGCCCAGATGCCTACCCTCCACTCTCCTTCACCACTATCTCTCAAGGGATGGCACCACCTCCCAGGCTGCTGCTGTCCAGAAGTCCCCGGTCAGTCACTTCAGGTCAAATAAAAGATGTATATGGAGCTCAGATGAAGGCACTTCTATAGTTTTTATATGTTTCAGATGAAGTATATATAGAGAAGAAAATAATAAGTTGGTATATATTCTTCTGTATCTTCTCGTCATATATTCAGAGGCTAATTAGGTCTCTCCCAATGGGTATCTTTACACGAAAACAAGGTGAAAAAAAGAAAATTTGTGCATAGTACTGTAAACAGAAATAGAAAGTTCACTCATTCCACATCACCAACCATATACTGAGGGACACAAAATATATTGAGGAGGGAAATATGCCTATATAATTGGCCTGATGTGACTGAATACAAAATATGGGTCACCCTACACTGTGAGACACTGCAGGTGTCAACACCAAGATTTTCCACTGACAGTTGCTATATTTTTTGCTCGAGCCAGCTTACTAGCCTCTCATGCTGCATCCATCTACATCACAGCCAGAACCAGAAGTCCTAGTATCAACATCTTTAATGTAGTTGCAAGTATGTATTTCTTCACCTTTTCCTGAGAGTGTAAGAATGAGAAATTCAACTGTTTATTTTCTGATGTGATGTGTAAACTTAAGATTGTATTCATTAGTGGAGATTCACTTAAAAACTCTAAAAAGGTATACTCATCTCCTTCCCATATAATTAAAATGTCATTGATGTATCTCTTAAAAAGAGTTACATGAATTAAATATGGATTGTTAGAATAAATATGTCCTCCTCCCAGCTGCCCATTAATAGATTCGCAAAACGTGGTGAAAAAATGGTCCCCATTGCCATCCCGCATACCTGTAGATAAAAGCTTCTTGATATTTAAAATAGTTATGATAAATAATAAAACCGATAAAATCACAGATCGCCTTTTTGTGTAAAATTGATAGGTCTGGATCTCTACCCAGAAATTTTCTGCAAGCCTCAATTCCCTTCTCATGTTGAATACATGTATAAAGGCTTTGGACATCAATGGTAATCCAGTAATAAGACTCCTTCCATTTTAGTTGAGATATTGTGTATATTACAAAAAAAGATCGTAACTGGATTACATGTTTCTGAAGGAAGATTTCAATATACTCAGACAGGTAAAATGTCTATGAATCAACACCCGCAATAATTGGTCATCCAGGTGGATTTATTAAAGACTTTTGAATCTTTGGTAGAAAATAAAAAATTGGTATCAGTGGGATACATGTAATTAAATACTGAAATTTTTCTTTATGAAACACATTGTGAAGATATTGTATGAGTATACCTCCAAGCTCTTCAATGAAATCACCTCTTGGATCATGTGATAGTTTTTTATATGAATTTAATTGTTTAATAATCTCCGGGCTTCCTTCTCATAGTCTTCTTTATTCAGAGTTACTACGCTCCTGCCTTTATACACCTGTTTAATTACATTATCTGGATTTTCTTGTAGGTGTCTCTTTTTTGATGTTATTGCTATTTTGTGTTCATGATTATTTATGGATGGTCTTATAGTTTCTGTATAAAGTTTAACATTAGGTCCAATTATTTAGTTGTTGTTTTTTTCAATCACAGGAAGTGATATCATACTGGTTCTACATGTGCTGTCTCCATGTCTAATTCATTAGGGTCTAAATACAGCACCCTGTTACATTGTCTCCATCCCCTTGATGAAGTCTTAGAGAGATGAAACGCATTGAGATGCTGTATCTTGACCCCCCTTAATGGAGAGGGTTTTCTACCTGACTGTAATGATTCCAGGAAGGAGTCGACTCTGATTTGTGCAGAGGGTAGGATTGTGCAAGGAGGTTGATTGGGGGTACCCATTGAAGAATGGTATTCTGTTTGTTGCAGCCAATAGGCTGAATTATCAGCTGAGAGCAAGATTGGAACACTGTGGTAAAAGCCTTGAGGGCTGGGACACTTGACTAGTTGCGGCCGTAATTGTCTTGAGAGCTGGTGATGTGTTGCAGCCTTGAGGTCTGGTAAGCCTTGGCAAGAAGCAGCCTATAAGCTGTGAATAAGATGTGGCCTTTGGCTGTGTAGCAGCCTTGAGGGCTGGTAAACCTTAGTGAGAAGCAGCCTCTGGGCTGTGAATAAGATTCAGCCTTTGGCCATGTAGCTGCCTTGAGAGCTGGTAAGCCTTGGCAAGAAGCATCCTCTGGGCTGTAAATAAGATGTGGCCTTTGGTGATATAGCAGCCTTGAGGGATGGTAAGTGTTTTGCATTAAGCAGCATCTGGCTGTGTATAAAATGCAACCTTGGGCCATACAGCAGCCTTGAGGGCTGGTAAGTCTTAGGCAGGAAGCAGCCTGTGGGCTGTGTGCAAGATGTGCAGCTTTTGCCACCAGGTTTACACACAGCAGTACACTTTATTTGCATGCACGGGATGCAAAAGTGTGGCTTGTGCCACCATGTTGACACAAGTAGCAGTACACTGGTTTGCATACACTTGGTGCAATGGTGAGGCTTGTGCTGCCGGGTTGACACAAATGGTAACTCACTGGATTGTGTAAATGAAATGCTGAGGTGTGGCATGTGCCGCCTGGAAGACACAAACAGCAGGAGGGTGGTATGCAGACCGTGCCGCCTGGATGACACAAATGGCAAGAATCAGAGCAAAGCAGACATGGAGACTGGATACTCAACTGGGTATAGGAGATTCACAGCTGAACCAGAATCATGGCACCTTGGCAGGGCACCAGCAAGGTAGAAGAAGGAGGATGCACCAATCCTGTCCCTGTAGAGATGATGTCAGCCAGATGGGAGGACCTACAAGTTGACAGCATGGCATCTTTGTCTCCCAGCAACTGTCCTGATATAATCTCCATCTACCAGGACATGACTGCGGCTTGTGAAAGTACCCCCCCTTGACGAGGGGTTAAAGAACACTTAGCTCCAGGTTTCCCCAGAAAGTCTTGAAAAAATCTCTTTACCAAGGCAGCAGCATTCAATGATCTCATAGGATACCAGGACCCCTCTTCTGGTCCATACCTCTTCCAATGAACCAGGAACTGAAGGCCTCCTCATGAGAGTCTGGAATCCAGAATTGTTTCTGCTACAAACTCTCAGTCCTTGGATAGGGATAGTTGGAGGTCTTGCCAGCCATCTAGAGCAGTACCTGAGGGATGAAGACACCGGCTTGAGTAAAGAGCAATGAAAAATGTTGTTGATTCTGAAGTTAGCAGGCAGATTTAGACGTATGGCAACAAGATTGATTTGATAAATAATCCTAAAATGCCCAATGAACCTAGGACCCAAGTTCTGTGACCGCTGGTGGATGTTGACATTTATGGAGGACAGCCACACTAAATCTCCCACTTTAAAGCTGCATGGTCATCGATGCTTAACCACCCAAGTCTTGGCATGATAGGATGTTTTAATTAGAACCTGGCAAACTTTTTTCCAAACTGACTGTAGCCTTGCAACAGATGTGGAGGATGGAATACCAGTTTCAACTGCCTCAAAATAGTTTGTTCTAGAGTGCATCCCAGAGTTACAGAAGATAGGTGACACAGATGATGAGGAGTGACAAGAATTGTTGAACGAGAACTTCACAATAGGATGAAGGGACACCCAGTCATTCTGGTACTTGGAGACAAAGAATCGGAGGTACTGCTCCAGAGACTGGATCATCCTTTCTGTCTGCCCGTTTGACTGTGGATGGTATCCAGAAAACAAACTGATGTTGATACCCAAGGCAGAGCAGAAACTCTTCCAAAACCGTGCCACAAACTGCGTCACTCGGTTGGAAATTATATCAATCGGCAAGCCATGGAGTCTGAAAATGTAAAGCACAAATAAGGAAGACAACTCTTTAACCAAAGGCAGCATGGTGAGTGGAACAAAGTGCACCATCTTGCTAAAACAGTCAATAATAGTCCAGATAATGGAGCAACTGGAGGAAGATGGCAGGTCGATGATGAAGACCATGGCAATATGGGTCCATGGCTGTGCGAGGAGACTTGTTTCGAGCACAGGTGTCACATGCTAACAGAAATTCCTGCCCATCTTGACCCATAGACTGCCACCAGACAGAACAAGACAGTAACCCAGTTGTTTTAGCAATGCCCAGATGCCCAGATGGCTTGGAAGAAGGTAAAGGCAGCCTTTAAGGAGTTGAAGCCTTGAAGAGCTTTGTCGGACCAGTTTGCCACATCGGCTCCTTTTCTGGTAAGCTCTACAATTGGCATGAGTATGGATGAAAAGGAGTTAATAAATCTGCTATAATAGTTGGCAAAGCCAAGGAAGCATTGTACTGTTTTTAGATTGGTTGGCAAAACCCAATCCAAGAAGACCTTGACTTTGACCAGGTCCATCAAAAACCCTCAAAAGGAGATAATGTACCCAGAAATGATACCTTTTGGATTTCAAAGTCACATTTCTCTGGTTTTGCATGCAAGTTGTTTTCCAGGAGTTTAAGTAGCACCTGTCTCACATGCTTATAGTGATCCTCTAGGGAGCTGGAGTAAATAAGAATATCGTTGAGGTAGACCACTGTAAATACCCCAATATATTCCCTCAACACATCGTTGATGATGTCCTGGAATACAGCTGGGGCATTAGACAGGCCAAATGGCATCACTAGATATTCGTAGTGGCCGGAATGGGTGTTTAAGGCCGTCTTCCACTCATCACCTTCTCTGATGTGATCCAGGTTTTACACTCCTTTGAGATCTATCTTGGTGAAGATGGAGGCTCCCTGGAGCTGATCAAACAATATGGAGATCATAGGCAATGGATAGGAATTATTCACCGTGATGTTAATCAAACCTCAAAAATCTATGCACGGTCGGAGAGAGACATCCTTTTTCTTCACAAAAAAGAAGCCCGCTCTGACCGGCGATTTTGAAGGCCAAACGAAGCCTTTCTCCAAGGCATCCTGGATATATTTCTCCATTGCTTTGCTCTCAGGAAGAGAGAGTGCATACAGTCTACCTCTGTGAAGCCTTGCTTCAGGAAGGAGATCAATAGAGCAGTCATAGGAGTGGTGAGGTGGTAGGGTTTCCACCATTTTTCATAGAAAAGACCTGCCAAATCTCGGTAAAGAGCTGGAATCTTAGAAGCTGATTCAGACTGGACGGCAGCAGCCAGACGGACAGGAAGTGTGATGCAGGTAGAGGAAAAGGTATCACCCCATTGAAGAATCTCTCCAGTATGCCAATGAACGTCAGGGTTGTGTCTTCTGAGCCAAGGAAGGCCTAGGACAAATAATGCAGGCAGACACTGGAGCAACAAGAATGTAATTTACTCAGAATGTAGGGCTACTATAGACAATCAAAACAATGCCAATTCTGGATCATTCTTCACCATTTAGCCCAACCACTGAGAGGGGTTGTGCTAAAGGTTCAGACACCAGCCCCAAGGTGTCGAATAAGGAGATGTCTATAAAATTCCCTGCTGCACCACTATCTAAGAATGCTGGGACAGAAACTAGATGATCTTCCCTTGAATTATTGTGGAGACAAGGACTGAATTATCAGGAGAGACAGATGCAAGGCCTAGATGTAACTTTCCCAAAACACCTAGACCTTGCCTTTTCCCGATTTCACTGGACAAATCATGGCTGTATGTCCTTTCCCTCCACAATATAAGCAGAGGCCTTGGAAACATCTTCTTAATTTTACTTGGGCAGAGATATGGTAGGTACCCAACTGCATCGGCTTTCCTGGATCCGGTGGTGTTACCGAAACTGGTGACCAAGGAACAGGTGTAGGAAGTTCCCTCTCCAGTCTTTTTTCCCGAAGGAGGCGATATATGCAAACAGCAAGATGCATGAGGTCATCCAATGCCTCCAGAACAGCATGCTGGACAAGAGTGTCTTTTATCTGATCCGAAAGACCAGGTGGTATTGACTCCATAGTGCTGGGTCATTCTACCTGGAGTTAATGGACCACTTGCAGAAAACAGTGCAGTAGTCTTCTGCAGCTCTCTGACCCTGTGACAAAGACCAAAGTTTTGACTCTGCCAATGCCGCCTTGTCCGGGTCATTGTGCAGAAGGCCTAGGGCAGTGAAGAAAGCATCCACAGTATGGAGAACACTGTGTGCAGGAGCTAGACCAAAGGCCCAGGTCTGAGGGTCACCCTGAAGCAGGGAGATAATAATTTCAACTCATGGAATCTCTGATCCCGATGATCCAGGCTGAAGATTAACAAATAATTTACATCTTTCTCGGAAATTAAGAAAGTCCTTCTGATTGCCAGATAAATGGTCCAGCAGATTTAGTTTTGGCTTGAGGGGGCAAGTTGGAGATGGAGTTGCTCGTGTTTCCTCGACCCAGAGTGATAGCTCCTGAACTATTTGCATCAAGATCTGGATTTGGGCAGCAAAAATTTGGGCTGGATTCTTTACAAAATGTTATGGCTGGTGATAATGTAATGATTCCAGGATGGAATCAATTCTGAATTGTGCAGTGCAAAGGTTTGTGCGAGGAGGTTGGTTGGGTGTACCGCTTGAAGAATGGTATTCTACAGTATATGTTGCAGCCAAGAGGCTGAATTAAAAGCTAAGAACAAGGTTGTAACAGTCTTGTAACAGCCATGAGGGCTGGGTCACTTGACTAGTTGCCGCCTGGATGACACAAATGGCAAGAATCAGACCAAAGTAGACATGGGGACTGGGTACTCGACTAGAAACAGGAGATTCACAGCTGAACTGTAAACACATAGAACGCTATCACTGGCACCTGAGCAGCTCATCAGCAAGGTAAAAGAAGGAGGAATCACCAATCCCGTCCCTGTAGAGCTGATGACATCCAGATGGGAGGACCTACAAGCTGACAGCATGGTGTCTTCATCTCACAGCAACTGGCCAGAGATAATCTCCATCTACCAGGATGTGACTTCAGCTTGTGACACTGACACTCATATTTAACAACTATATATTTTATGTTGTGTCCTCTGTTATAGCTAGGCATTTTTTTCACCACCCTCAGCAATGGTAAATATGGGTCAGAAGTTACAACCGGCAAAAGCTGTTTTGCTCTTTTAGTGGTATGTCTACTATTGTTGTTACATTGACACATGGAATAAGTCCAGTATTGACTGGTTGTAATGTAGATTTCAGAATTTCTTACTAGTTCTTTCAATTTATAGCCTTGCTGTAAGTTTGTTTGTATAATTTTGGTTAATTGTTACTTTGAATGTTGTCATCTCAATGGGTTTTCAAATACAGTATATGGCTAATGTACACTATGAGTTTGACTGCTGTTCATCATCTCTGAGTTCTCCCTTCCTCTCTCTGATTATCATTTTCTCTACCTTAGATTTTCCCTCTGACTTTCACCTTCCAAACATCACAGAATTAAGCTCACAAGCACAAACTTTCTTCTCTTGACCCCACCTTCTTATCTTCCTCTCTGGACACCTTACCCATCCTCTCCTGCACTGACCTAGCTATCTCCTTTTATAGCTCGTTCCTCATTTCTGCTCTATACTCTACAACCTCAACATCACTCTCAGCTTTTGCAGGGACATTTAGCAACACTGACACTCTAAGTCATCTGCAACCTTCAGAAATGTGCCTGCATTGAAAGAAATTAGATATTCACACTGAGTACTGTCCGTCCATTTCAAATTCATGCTACCTATAACTCTGTTCTGTTTCACAATAAACAATCATAATTCAAATATTTTAATGTCCTGGACCCCCCAACCCATACCAACCCTTTGCTATATTCAAACCTCTCCACTGCCCTCCTGCTTCTTCATTACCCTTCATCCACCCTTTCTGCTCTTGACTTTACTGCCCACTTCACTGTTTTCACTCCAGTCTCCTCCTTCCCTTCCACTTCTGTGCAGCCACGGACATTCGCAAGGTACCATCCTTAGAGGACAGTATTATGTCTGTAGCTCGGGTAATGGTGGTTTATTTTTTCCTACAGATGTGTAATAAATTTGTACTTTCACTGTGTCTTTGACCTGTGTTTATTTTAATATTTTTTTGCAGGTGAATTAGAGGCACCAGTGGGCCCTTAATGCCCTACATGCTGGTACTTGTGGTTCACCAAATACCAGCAAGCAGGGAGCCTTGCTGGTACCTCTAGTTCTACTGTAAAAGACAATATTATACAATTTATTTTTTACACAATAATCTTGGCACCCACTGCCCAGGGGTGCCGGGAAAGCCCCAGGCTATCAGCCCAGGCCTGGGGTGCCCTGGAGAAGGGGAACCCTTTCATGGTGGGGTCCCCACCTCCCTATGGATCCCAGGCCTGGGCTGACTAGCGATCAAGTGATAACGCTTTGGTCAGGAGACCTGGTGAAAGGGAATTACACCGCCGCTAAATAGTGTCTGTTACATTTTGCAGAAATAAAAGTAGACCCCAACTCATTTTGTCCCCCATATTTCATGAATCAGGCCTTGCTCCCTGAGCCTGGTGCTGGTTGATGAAAATACTTCGGACCCCCTTTTTTACTACAACTAGGAATGGCATAGAAAAGCTTGGCGCTGGTTATGCTTTTAGGGGGGACCTCATATAGTTGTTTTTTTATTTTTACAGTTTACTATTTTTTAACACAGAAACATTTAATGATCTCATGGATCAGTGCATGTTTCTTTGTAACTCGGTCCTGCTCAGGCTATACTCGCTAGCCTAAAGCAGGTCTATTATTTTACAAGTTTCAGGGCAGTAATAGTGTGCGAGTTAAAAATTCACACTCCGGTACATTACCTGAGTTGTATCCTCACAATGGCAAAATATCTGGATACGAGTTTTGCCATTGTGAGGTGTGACAGTCCAATAAAAATGCAAGTTTGCATGTTCTCTTACCCAATTACATTGGTTGAGTTTACAAGATGTTCCAGGTTAGCACTATACTCACACATTTTGTAAACTGGGACCCTATTATATTTTTCAACAGGTGTGTAAAGTGTCTCCTGTGTGTTTCACATATTTATTAGCAGTATAATATACAGTAGTACACTGTTTATCTGATTCTCTTTGAATATTTATTTAAACCAGGGCTGGCAGAATGAATCCTCCACATTCCAGTGAGATTCTGATACCAACATTTTAAAATTCAACCACTGTTCACATTTTAAAACTATTTTGTGTTGACTAAAATATATTTAAAATATTTTTCTTTATATTCTCTTTCCTAAGATCAATTACGGAACAAGTGACCCTGTCCTAAGTGACAAACAATTATACCCAACCTTTTACCGTATTGTCCCAGATGATCAGAGCCGTTATGCAGCGATTGTTAAGTGTCTGCAACATTTTGGATGGAACTGGGTTGGAGTCATTACACCAAATGATGGTAGTGGGGACATGGAATTACGAGAACTGAGTATAATGATGAGCCAGCATGGGATCTGCATTGAGTTTATTATTAAATTGACTAATAATGAGAACATTAATATGAAGAAAATTCAGGATGTCAAAAATATGACTGCAAGAATTATAGTAATTTGTGGTCTTTTTGCCATACATTATATTGAATTTTTTGATCATTCTGAAACTATTAATGAAAATATCACATTAATCCTCCATGAATCATGGACTAATATAAAATATATGGAATCTCTCTTCTACCCATCTGTAAATTGTAGTTTAATTTTTATTTTTAATCCCAAAAATGTCCCCAACATTAATAATTTTATTTATAATGTAAACCCATCTAATAGACCCTCCGATCCCATGATGGAAGATATTTGGCTCTGGATTTATAGTTGTCTTTCCCCAAACTTATTCAAAAATGCTGTTTATCAGCTCGTATACAAATTTTCTGGTGTTAACTGCACTGGCAGAGGTCGTCTTCCACGGACATTTCATGGTATTGCAGACACAAAGCCCCACTATGCGTACATGGCGGTGTATGCTCTGGCTCATGCTCTGCATAATATGAATCCAGTTAGAAATGAAACTGAAACATACAGATTAAGAAAAATAGTAAGTTGTGTGCACTGTATGTAAAACAATAAATATTTTTATTTTATTTTGATGGATACCTGACATGGAAATACTGTCCCTCTCCCTCCTATGCCCTACATACATCAGTCAATTAGTTTGTGGCACAAATCATTTGGCTCCATATATGCTATAAACAGGGGTATAAGCACAAGACACTCTCAATTTATAAATTATTTTTTTAATTTTAACATACTCTTTTTTTATTTCCCTATGTAAGCGGTGCTACATAAAAAACCTTCATTACACAGATTCCAACGGGGAAGAGATGATCTTTAATGAGAGAGGAGATCTGCCCTCCAAGTGGTCTTTAGCAAACTGGGTCATTTATGAGAATGGCACAACATATGAATTTGTGGTAAAGTCTGTAACCACCTTTGAAGAATCACTAGAAGATGACCAGGATAACCATATCAAACCAGGAGATATTACATGGAAAGAAGGAATGGTAGGATATTATCAAATATAGTATGTATGAAATCGGTTGATGTTTAATACAAGGTATCTTTCAAAAAGAATTATATCACCTTAGTAACTGTACTAAGGTATTATGACTGGACATGGAATGGCTTTACTAGCTGAGATTAGCAAGAGATATCTGTAAGACCCCTAAATAGTTTGGTCAGAGACCCTCTGGGTGCAGCCTCTTCTGAAGGGTCAGACACAAGATGTCACCTTCATGGCAAATTGACATGGGCACATTGCGCAGTGACAAAATCTTATTATTAGCCATCTCAATTCCTTTTTACATTTCCTGAACAACTGTAGGCAGATGGTTACACATTGGGGATGTAGTCATTAAGTTAACATTTATAATGTCAAGAGTTATTATTCAACATTATTTAATGTCAACAGGCAACGAATCAATACTCTCAGAATGTCGGCAAATATCTCCTGCATTACACAGTTAATGAATGGCCCTTAAACATATTCTACAAAAGTACAGCAGGTGAAAGTTTTAATTTTTAATCCCTGTCAGGTAAACTTAAAGTTGATGCTGAGGGAAAGGAAATGGAATTCAGCTAAAAAAATGTGAAGGCTGCTGCTGGCACAAGCTGCCCTGGACCAACCAATGGAGGATTTAAAGTGTCCTAATTCCAATTACTGCCCATTTGTTTAGATGTGTGTCAGTCACTTTGGGAATGTGATATGCATCCCCTACATGCTTGTTAACTTCAGACACTTTAATTCATGCTAATGTTGGGGAGTGGGGAAGGAAATGGAGACATACAGCTAAAAATTGTGAAGGTTGTTGCTGGAGCCAGCTGCCCTGGAAGCTGAACCACCAATGTATTCTTATTTGTGGTCATACCCTGGAATCTGAACCACCTATGTATTCTTATTTGTGGTCATACCCTGGAATCTTAAACACCTATGTATTCTTATTTGTGGTCATGCCCTGGACTTTGGACCACCTATATATTCTTATTTGTGGTCATACCCTGGACTTTGGACCACCTATGTATTCTTATTTGTGATCATGCCCTGGATTTTGGACCACCAATGTATTCTTATTTGTGGTCATGTCCTGGATGTTGAACCACCATTTTAATCTTTAGTCTTGTTTTTGCGAATTTTTTTATATTTACTAATTAAGTAATATATATTATACCCTGCAGAAAATTTTAGGTAATCCACATCAGTCCCAGCACAGCCGGACTGGCCATCTAGCACTTCTGACAAATGCCAGAAGTACTGATGGACTGATGGGCCAGTCCAGTCTGAAACCTGGCATAGCAACTCCACCTCCCAGCACACTGCCAGGATACTGGGAGATGGGTGGCATGCCATGAGGCCAGGCCCCCGTGACTCGTGGCATGCCCCAGTGAGATTTGACCATGCCCTGTGAGGCAATGCTACACCCCTTTTGCATGAGTGTGCCATCAGCATGCAAACAGAGAATAATGCCAGGGCTGATCTAGAGCCCCAGGCTGTCCCTGGTCCCAGCCCTTAAGGAAAAAAAATATACATACATATGAAAAAATTAGAAATGCTGCTGCTGACACCAGCCTGGACCATCAATGGGTGCTTGATGCTCTATAGGGGATTTAAACTGTTATAATTCATATCATGGGCATAACTAGAAATTTTTGGGCCTCATAGCATAATTTTTAAGGGCCCTTCCCCCTACTATGGGTTGGGTATGAGATCCCTGATGGTCGGGTTGCTGGCAGTCAGAATACCAAAAGTGGCTTTCTGACACCTGCAGTTAAGTACCCTAGCCATTCCCCTGCCGCCTAACCCTCACCTTTCCTCCCACAGATTAACTTTAACCCTCCCCCAGAGCCTAACTGTAACCCTGCCCCTAGTGCCTAACCCCTACCCTAACCCAAAGCCTAAAACTTACAGTCGGGATGTCAGGGATCGCGAGATTCTGAAACCGAGGTAGCCAATTACATCCCACATGTATTGTATATACATACATTATATATATATATATATATATATATATGCAAAGAGGTGGACAACAGCACCTTCTAGTGCAGTCATTTTATGGTACAAATAAAAAATCCTTCACCAGGACTTATCACCCTCTATGTGCTGGAGGTATACCTTATAAGGTGGAATACACCACTTGGTAATTCACATATAATGACTTCAATAGCAACCATCACATAATGGAAAGGAAAAAGGTGCAAGATGGAATTGTCCTTGGGCTCCAACCCACCCTTATGCTGTATATATGAAACAGGACATTCACAGTTTAACAAACCAATCACTTCAGTGACAGGGATTGCCACTTGTGGCTGAAATGATTGGTTTGTTTGGACCTCCACAAAACAAGCTGCCAATGTGCAGTGGACATTGGTGGCAATGATCCCATACACAAACTGGCTTTACAACATAGGTAAGATCAGATGTCGTCGTCGTCATCATCATCATCATTCCCATTAGTGTGTGCATCCTCTTCTTCACACTGTATCAATTTGCCCCTGCTGGAATCCTCCATTACAGGCGCCTAATTGCTGGTAAATGTCTTCCTTGTGGAATTTTTAATTCATTTTGATGAACATCATCTTTTTCACATTTGGGAGAGTAACCTCCTACGCTGATCACTGACAAGGTTCCAGGCTGCGCTGAAAACTCTTTCATAGTACACACTGGAGGGTGGGCAACTTAAGTAAAGCAAAGCCAGTTTGTGTGAGGGGGACTCCAAATTGCCTCTTTTTCCTGCCAGTAGTGAAATGGACTGTCTGACAGGACTATTTGGATGCTATCCCTAAAATAATCATCCACCATTCTCTGAATGGTGACCGTATCAGACAAAGTCACGGTAGACATGTCACTCATTGTAGGCAGTTCTTTCAGACCCAACCAGATGTCATTAGGTTTTTGCTGACTGATCTGCATCACCACCAGCAGTGGGTCTCTTAGGCAAATTTAGTTTTTTTCCTGACAGCCACAGAAACTGAAGGAGGAGATGCTGCCGTGTCATGTGCTGCTTGAGCTGGCAGTTTTTTTCACCAACAGCTCTTTGCATCTCTTCAGATTTATATCCGTCAGAAAGAAAGACACAAGGTATGACTTAAACCTAGGATCAAGTATGGTCGCCAAAATAAAGTGATCTGATTTCAAGAGATTGACAACCCTAGGATCCTGGCAAAGCGACTGAAGGGCTTGGTCTCCAAGTCCGACATACTTAGTGGAAACACTCCATTTCCGCTCCTCCTTCAGATTCTCCAACTGCTTTTGCAAAATTCTGATTAGGGGAATGACCTGACTTAAGCTGGCAGTGTCTGAACTAACTTCTCATGTGTCAAGTTCAAAGGGGTTGAGAACCTTGCACAACATGGAAATTATTCTCCACTGCACTTGACTAAGGTGCATTCCCACTCCTTTCCCTATGTCAGTGGTTCCCAAACTGTGTGCCTAGGCACCCTGTGGTGCCTCTGGACACTTGTAGGGGTGCCTCAGGTTGGTGTTCTAGCACAAAATCAAATTATTTATGGTCAATGTAATTTAAATATGTGAACAAACAGAAGTGCAAACCTGTCCACCACCACATAACTGAACCTAAAGATTACAGGTAAGCACAATTTAATTTACTACATTTTTTTCTGAATTTCTCAATAACAATCATTTGGCTTAGGGTTGCCATAAAAACAGTGCTGATACTCTAAAATGCCATCATTCAAAAAAGTTTTGGAACCACTGCCCTATGTCATAGGCCATTGTGTAGCCTCAGATGGCCTTTTGCTGCTCCTCCATCTGCTGAAACATATAGAGGTTATAATTCCACCTAGTTACTAACTCTTGCTTCAGCTGATGGCAGGGCAAATTCAACAGTACTTGTTAGTGCTGCAATTTTTGACACGCAGCTGCTGAATGTCAAAAATGTCCACAAATCTTTTGGACCACTGAGAGCATCTCCTGCACACCCCTGTCATTTTTAAAAACATGTTGCTCCACCAAGTTAATTGCGTGAGCAAAACATGGGACATGTTGGAATTCGCCCAGATGTAATGCTCACACAATATTTTTGGCATTGTCAGTAATCACAAATCCCGAGGAGAGTCCAAGTGGGGTAAGCCATTTTGCAATGATTTCCATCAGTTTTTCAAAGAGATTCTCAGTGGAATGCCTCTTAGTGAAACCGGTGATACACAGAGTAGCCTGCCTCTGAATGAGCTGGCATTTGTTAGATGCTGCTGTTGCTGTTTGCACTGTTGTGCCCAGTGGGCTGTCACACTCATTTAATCTTTAGTTTACCCTGTCCCACTTGTCGACATATCTGTGTTTAAATGGACAGTGGGTACAATGGCATTTTGGTTGACACTAATAAGGTTTTTCTTACTGTCCTTGTACAGACTGGGAATTGATAATCTAGAGAAGTGGAAGCTAGAAAGGACATGGCAGTGGGCACATATGACCTCAATTAACTGTCTAAAACCCACTGCATTAATGGTGGATAGTGGATGCCATCTAAAACCAGCATAGTGTCAGTAATCGGTCAGTAATCCGCCACTGCTGTCATACTTGTTCCCCCATGCAAAGGATTGTTTGACAGTCAATTGTTTTGTTAAACTACTAAAAGTAGTCTTCTTCCTGGTCCCCTTCTGGGATGAAGATCCACTCACAGCAGCAGCAACAGGCTTAGCACTCAAGGATCCTTCTAAGGAATCACAGATAGGAGAGGAGCCAGTCATGCTTATGAAATTGAATGCAGCAGGACTACTTCCAATCATGAATGAGGATATTGATGATGCAGGTGTTAGTGGTGGAGATTGCAGGCGCTTGGATCTAACAGAGAGAAGGGAGCAGCTAGGTGACACTGGACTGATTGTTAAATTTTTAGCCAAAGTTTCTGAATTTAGTATACACTTTGGAATATGATGAATGCACTGCAAGTGACGTAACAGGTAGGAGGTTCCTAGCTGGTTAAGGTCCTTAACTCTTCTCAATTTTCCTTGGCAAACATTATAAATGGCTTGATAACTGTTGTCTGGATTTGGTTGGAAATAATTCCACACATGAGAAGTGGATTTTTTGTCAATGGGCTTTTTCCTACCATGGGCAACAACATTGTCTGATTTACACAAATAACATCCTCGGCATCAACATACTCATCATCCTTGTTAGTGCCAACTACAAAAATATCCTCCTCATTCTCCTGGTGCAATTCCAAAGAAGCATCCTTGATTTCTACGTCAGCAGGTTGACGTGTGCTGCTCATACCCACATTTGCAGAGGGCACACAAATGGTGGAAGGAGGATCCTCATCAAGTAGAAAGGAAGACATTATTTTAAAATGCAGAACCACCAGTCATAAATAAAGGCCAAGGCCTTATCCTTTCCATACCACTTTATGTTGCAAATGGCATATTGCCAATTTTTTGTTTCTCTGCAACTAACTTAGCTTTTAATTTTTTTTCTTTAACACTGTAAAACATTACTTGATTGATTTTAAATGCCCTGACTTAAGCCCGTGGGCATCAGACTTCATAGATGACATTGACACCTTCCATCGTCAACTTGACTGCCGGCAGCAGCTGCAATACTAGTATATGGTTCCTGCTCTCCTCTCATTTGATCATCCTCCATATCAACAAACTTACTCTGCAGTTTGACCGGCAGTGTCACCGAACAATATTTGCAGTTTCAAACGCGATCACCTGTAGAGTATGTACATGCAAACATGTGATTCCCTGTAGAGTATGCATGTGCAAACATGTGATCACCTGTAGAGTATGTTTGTGCAAACATGTGATCACCTGTAGAGTATGCACGTGCAAACATTGTGATTGCCTGTAGAGTATGCGTGTGCATACATTGATAAACATATTTGAGACCACCCTCATGCAATATGTGAAAATAACAACAGCACTTTACAGTAAATATTTAACCATTCACATTAGTCCCTGCCCCAGTGGAGCTTACAATCTATGGGCCAGATTCCAAGATTTAGGCATTGCTGATATTTACACAGATCGACTGATGGTTAGACGCAGGTAGATTTAGGTTTAGGGAGCGTAGCAGGGTTATGGTTAGGTTTTGGGGGGAGGTTAGGGTTAAACACCCCAAGGGGAAGGGTTAGGGTTAAGCACTCCTGTGGAGAGGATACAGTTACAAACCAGTAAGGGAGGGTTAGGCAGAGGGAGAGGGCAAGGGGTTAGGGTACTTACCTGCCTTGTCAGGATCTTCTCACTTCAGCCAGCTGGCATCGGGATATACAGCTGCCGGGACTTCATTCCCTTTCAATATGAACAGGTGCAGAGTTTAGAGATGGGAAATCCCACCCAATATGTGAATATGATATATAGAACAGAGAGACAGGTTGTGACATTCTAATATCTAAAGTTCAATTCATATTTTACATTTAACTACCTGTATAAGGTCCCCAGATCTCGGTGCAATGACAGATGTTCTCCTGGCTACAGAAAAGCTTCTAATGGAGGATTCCATGTCTGCTGCTATGACTGTGTCCCGTGTTCTGGGGGGGAAATGTCCAATGTTACAGGTAGGGATGTGTCACACACAGGAAGAGTTATAGGCTACAATTGCTATGGGGAATGTGCTCAGGATAGAAGAAATTTTATAGAATTAAAAGAATGAACAGATGGCACAAAACAAAGTTCTTCATGTCACCAGTTCATTCAGTGATAAAGGAAGAAGAGTTACTCACACTAAGGTATAAAATTCCACATTATTAACACACCGCCCATCATGGGATGTAGTCAGCATCACTACAGCCAGAATCCTGATGATCACTATACCGACTACAGGCCCCGATGGGTCAAAATGGTGACAACTTCAAATGATAATTATTAGGGTTAGGCTGTGGGAGGGGACAGTTAGGTTTAGGCTGCAGGAGGTAAGGGTTAGGGTTAGGCATTAGGGTTAGGCTGTGGGAGGGGATAGTTAGGGATAGACTGTGGGGAGGGGTGGGCTAGATTTAGGCTGCAGGAGGGGTGGGTTAGGGTTAGGCTGCAGGAGGGTATGGTTAGGGTTAGACTGTGGGGAGGGGTGGGTTAGGGTTAGGCTGTTGGGAGGGGAGGTTATGGTTAGGCTTTGGGAAGGGGACAGTTAGGGTTAGGTTGCAGGAGGGGATGGTTAGGGTTAGGCTGCAGGAGGAAATGGTTAGGGTTAGGCTGTAGGAGGGGACGGTTAGGGTTAGGCTGTGGGAGGGAATGGTTATGGTTAAGCTGCAGGAGGGGTGGATTAGGGTTAGGCTCTGGGAGGGAATGGTTAGGGTTAGGCTGTGGGGAGGGGTGCGTTACGGTTGGGGTTAGGGTTAGCCTTAGAATACTTACCGAAAAATTGTTGCCATTTCCACCATTGGTATTCCGACCATCAGAATTCTGACCATCGGGATGCTCTAACCAACCCAAATGCCATATTGTGGTAATGTCAATTTTCCCGCTACTGATTAAACTTTATTGAGTTTCAACAGTGATGTACTGTACAAGGTGTGACTATTAAATAACGAGACTGTACTTGTACACTGCAAAGGGAGTGGGGAACATTGACCTTGGACTATCCCAAAACAGTTTTGAAAGCTTCACTCCTCTCACACAGATAGTTTGCTGTCACACGTCATTCAAAGAAATTGTGTATTTCCCATGTTTTGTAAAAATTCTTAGTTCATATATAGAGCAATGTTTTAACTTATGATTTTTAATTAAATTTATCAAAACGCCCATAAAATCTTTCTGAATTCTAACCAAGGCTTACGGGACAGAATGTATGTCACGTGCACATGTGTACACAGTGGCACAAAAGATTTATCAATGGCCGTGAGGATGTCAAAGATGATCCATGTCCTGGAAGGCCTTGCACATCAAAAAGAAATTAACTTTTGGAAAAAATTTAGAAAACTGTTTGAATTGATCATCAATTTAGCATCAAAATGATAGCAGAAATGGAAACATTGACAAAGAAACTGTTATGCAAGTTTTGCATCAAGAACTTATCATGACAAAAGTTTTTGCTAATATGGTTATAAGGCTTCTCACAGTAAGAAAATTGAAAGCAAATTTGCACAAACATTTTGGAACAAACTCAAGTAATTGAAGTAACATGGAACATCCAGTACAATCCTTAGACAAAACGCCAGCCCATGCACTGGAAAATACTATCATCACCAAGAATGAAGAAAGTACATCAGCAAATCCAAATGAAAAGCCATGTTAGCTATTTTCTTTGATATCTAGGGTGTTATTTTGGAAGACTGGGTACCGGAAGGTGCATCAGTGAAACAACATTACTACAAAAATGTTCTAGTAACTTTGAGGGAGAGAATTAGAAGAAAGAAGCCAGAGTTCTGGAAAGATGGTTTCATCCTCTGTGCCGCAGTTTTTGGCTGAGAAACAGATTGTGGTGCTAGAGCCCTCTCCATACTCACCAGACCCAGCACCCTGTGACTTCTTTCTTTTCCCTAAAGTCAAACATGGATCAAAATAACCCATTCTGCATCAGTTACATCATAGGTAAAGAAGAAAACGACTGAGCTGCTCAGACAGCTGACAGATAATGAGCTACAGTGCGGCTCTGACCAATGGGAAATAAGAATACAGCGGTGTGTGGATGCACAAGGGGAGCACATAGAAGGGGAGCACATAGAAGGGGAATGGAGTTAAAATATACTTTAAATAATTAGAAATAAATTAAAGCATCAGTCTGGTTATTTAATAGCCACACCTCATATTTCATATGAAAGACACATAGGTAGTATACTTACATAGTATACTCTGTATAACTCCTCAGTATAGTATACAAGTAAATATATTATATATAGATAGAATATATATGAAATATATCCGATTGCCAAAGGTCAAGAAAAAGCATGAAGGCTATTTTTTGTTGATGTTTATTGGAATTTGATGTTCTTTAATTGTTTTATTATGATCAACATAATTGGACACACAATTAATGTGTTGTTGTTATATTTAATTACAGACAGTGAGATCTGCCATAAATGTCCTGATGAAGAATGGCCGGATGGGAGAAAAGTGAGCTGCATTCCCAAATCGTACGACTTTCTGTCATATGAGAAGGACATTGTGGTACTAATTTCTGCAGTAACATCTTCATCTTTCTCTGCCATAACATTATTTATATTAGGGAGCTTTATTTATTACTGGGACACTCCCATTGTGAAAGCCAATAATCAGGCTGTAAGCTTCATTCTCCTGGTCTCCATCTTGCTGAGCTTCCTCTGTGTGTTCTTGTACCTCGGTCGGCCAGTGGACATAACCTGCAGGCTGAGACAGACGTCATTTGGGATCTTCTTCTCCACAGCTGTCTCTTCTGTACTGGCCATGACGATCACTGTCTGCATTGCTTTCAAAGCCACCAAACCTGGCTGTCACTGGAGGATTTGGGTCACACTCAAAGTGTCTAATTATGTGGTGATTGTGTGCTCCTCTGTCCAAGCTCTGATCTGTGGAATCTGGCTGTCTATTTCTCCTCCCTACCAGGAGTATGACCTTCACTCCTATCAGGGAATGATCATCATTCAGTGTAATGAAGGGTCAGTGATTGGGTACTACTCTGGGTTGGGTTACATGGGGATTCTGGCGGTTGTGAGCTTTGTTCTGGCTTTCATAGTGAGGACATTACCAGACAGTTTTAATGAGGCCAAGTACATCACCTTCAGCATGCTGGTGTTCTGCAGTGTCTGGATTGCAATGATCCCGGCCTATCTGAGCACCAAAGGGAAAGATGCGGTGGCTGTGGAGATATTCGCCATATTGACGTCATGTGCTGGAGTTCTGTGCTGTATATTTTTCCCAAAGCTGTATATTCTGCTTATGAAACCTGAACTTAACTCCAGGAAAATGATTCTGGAGAAAACTTATGTATAAAACATCACATACTCTATACTTATGCAATTTAATAACTTTTTTGTTTAAATAAACTTAAATGTATTGTAAGTTGGTTTACAGTATGTAAATAAGTTGATGTATCTTGGAGCTATTCAAAGTGATCTCCTCCACTGTCCTAGCTGCCCCCTTAAAAAAAAAATACCTCTTACAAGTCATTGTGTGCCTGATTCAGATGTGGATGCAGAAGTGCCCAATGCAGGGTCTATTCTCACAGGTCTCTTAGGATTCAGCATGTAAGACTTCTGGTACCATTGAGGCGAGGTCTTCACCAAAAACAGCCACCCACTGTTCCTTTAGAAATGGATACGTTTACCTGTAATTAGGCAGCCACCTGGACTTAACTCCAGATAGTAGAGGCTTACACAGATTACCTAGGGCCACTTGATGTTATCTGACTGGTTGAGGATTGGAATGGTGAGGTACCCTCAATGAAGTCTACTGGGCAGAGCTTTCATAGTAGAAGTGGCTAGGGCAGCCAACATATGTCTAGAGAGCTGAGAGGTGGCCAGTGGCCCAATGCGGCTATTGAGCCAGTATTTACACAGACTGAGATGCGGACTTGAGGACTGAGGTGTGGCTGTGACAGCCAGAATGTGGCTTCTTGTGTTAAAGTAGTAACAGGCTTAGAAGTGGCCATGTACAAAAAGGGCAACACAATGGTGCAAGGTCTACACCACAAAACATACCAGGAAAGACTAAAAGATCTTAATATGTATAGTTTACAACAGAGAAGGGAAAGGGGGACATGATAGAAATGTTCAAATATATAAAGGGTTTTAACAAGGTAAAGGAAGGAGACATTCTTCAAAGAAAGAGAACCATTAGAAAAAGAGGACATGTTCAGAAACTGGAGGGTGGTAGGTTCAAATTTGAGGATAAATTACTTCACAGAAAGGGTAGTGAACAAGTGGAATAGCCTCCCATCAGAGGTGGTAAAACAGTAGAGCAATTTAAACATGCCTGGGGTAAACATAAGGATATCCTTCAGAAGAAGAAAGGATCAATAAGGGTTGAGGTAACAATAGGTTTAAAAATAGGGCAGACTAGATGGGCCAAGTAGTTCTTATCTGCTATCAAATTCTATGTTTCTATGTTTCAATTTCTTTGTAGGCCGAGGTTTGTCTAGACAGCAGGGAAGTGGCTTTGAGAGTTGGGATGGCAACATGCTGAAATGCTGACTTGTGGGCTGTGGTGCGACTAGACAGCCAGCATGCGACTTTGAGAGCCAAGATGGTAACAGACTGAGATGAGGCCATGTGAGCTGTGGTGTGGATAGATAGCCAGGATTCAGCTTTGAGAGCCAGGATGGTAACAGGTTGAGATGCAGCCTTGTGGGCTCAGATGGAAGGAACAGGACAAACCCAGGAACACAGCAGGCAGCAATAAATGAACATTCTAGATGATGGATTGAGAGTGTAGGACTAGAGTACTTATAAACACAGCAGAACAAGCACAGATGAGCAGGACCACAATTAGCAGGAACCAGAAGGACACATATAGTAAAGACATGCTATTGCCGGCAAGCCAGCAGTGGACCAGTAGGCTACAGAAAGGTGCTGAACCAATGAATATATGGCAGGTGATTCATGGATTCTCAGGTAAGGATCAACATGATCCAGTATCACATGCTATAGTCCGGCGATTCAATATTTTAACAACTGGAGTTGCCATCCCAGTATGGCGTGTAAGTTGTCCAGGAGCAGAATTCCAGGAGAGTGGCTGGAAACCTGGGGGATAGACATCTGGTGCATAGGTAAGTAACAAGGTACGCTGGCAATTTGTAACTGTAGCCCCACTTAACGAGAAGTTAAGGTACCCCTAAAATCTAGCTTGTTGGGGAAGTCCCAGAAAAATCTTTCTTTAAGCATTGGAGCATGTAAATACCTCTCAGGAACCAAAGAACAGTCCTCAGGTCCATACCCCTTCCAGTGCACCATAAAATGTAGCTATCCTCACCTAAACTTGAAGTCTATAATCTTCACCACAAACTCTTGTTGACCTTGAACAAGCACAGGAGATGGTCTTCTAGGACATTTAGATCTAAATTTTGAGGAGAAGAATACTGGCTTAAACAAGAAACAGTGAAAAGTGTTATTAATTGTGAGTATGTTAGGCAGTTTAAGCCACAAAGCAACAGGATTGACTTGAGAAATTATCCGGAATGGTTTGATATATCTAGGACCGAGCTACTGCAAAGGCTGACGGAGACTGATAATCTTAGCAGATAACCAGACCAAATACCAAATACATGGCTTCCGGCATCTGTCTGCCAGCATCTTGGAACACAAAGAAGCTTTGAGGAGACAATGGTGTACCTTATTCCAGATGGAGCGGAGTCAGGAAATCAAAGATTTAGATGATGGACTCCTGGCATTAGGTTCAAAAGTATTTCCTCTGGGATGCAGTCCTGTGATAAAGAAGATAGATGAGACTGCAGAGGAAGAGTGACATGAATTATTAAATGAAAATTCGGCAAAAGGTAAATGGCTGTCCCAGTCATTATGGCACTTGGACACAACACATCGGAGATACTGTTCGATAGACTGGTTAACCCACTCTGTCTACCCATTGAATTGGGGATGGTAGCCAGAGGATAAACTAGGACTGATGCCTAAAGAAAAATAGAAGACTTTCCAGAAGCGAGCAATGAACAGTGTCCCTTGGTGCAAAACAATGTCCCGCGGTAAATCATGTAGTCAGAAAATATGTTAGAGAAATAGAGTGGACAGCTCCTTTGCTGTGGGGAGTTTAGTTTGAGGAATAAAATGTGCCATTGTTGTAAATCAATCTACCACAGTCCAACTGACAGTACATTGTGAGGAAGGAGGAAGATCCACCACGAAATCAATAGCAATATGCTGTGAAATTTTGCCATGATTTATAATGCTCACCTTCGCATATTTGATGGAGACATATAAAAAGATTTCACTAATACAGCAGATGCTGGAGTATTCCTACAAGAGGATTTACAACCCAATAATTCTGCTATAGATGACCATCCATAGTCCTCTATCTATCTATTGTACGTAATCCATATTGAAATTTGAACAAAGTCTTTGGTCCTCATATTTTTTTGTTCTTGCCTTCATTATGAGATATTGGGTCAAGTTATATATCTTTCTTCATTTTGCCCTGTTGTACCTCAAGCCCACTATGTTTTTTTTTTCTTGTGCACACCAGTTGGTGGTGTTGTTATCTAAATGTCACACCAGAAGTCTAAATTTGAAATATGGTTTATATTGCATACTTTATTTGTCGTTGAGGTTTTCATATTCACTCCTGTCTTGTTCAGTCTCTTTCCTCATGTGTCTCCCTCCCTATATGCTAGTACTGGTATTCCATACCTACTATAGCTTTTAGACTGTAATATGTGTTTTATCTGTATTGATAATGTTGCTTTTCTTGATTTCGGCTTGAGACATGTCTATAATTAGATTTGGCACCTGGAATCCGGGTGGTGTCAACTTCCCAGCGAAAAGACTAAAAGTCCTTTTATATCACTCCAAGCAGAATATAGACCTGGACTTTGTGCAAGATATACACCTTGTCTCGGCTAAAATCCTGAATATGACCATGTTGATATGCTCAGTCTTAGCTACTGCTCCTTATTCATCCAAGGCCAGAGGAGGGGATATTCTAGCTAAACTATCTTTCAATTGTGAGGTGAAAAACATTGACATAGACACAGAAGGTAGATATATAATTGCAGAGGTTTTGATTTATGGCTCTCCTTATACATTATCTAATATATATGCCCCCAATATCTATAAGAAATCATTTTATCATAATATTCTTACTAAACTCTCCAAATGTATTAATTGTTCTATTATTATGTGTGGTGATTTTAACCTCATGTCTTCAACATACCTGGATAGATCTAACACTAACAAAAATACCCCATCACTTCCCAAGGTAGGTGTTCCAGTGTTAGCTAAAAATTTACAATTAATTGATGTATGGTGGTCTCTTAACCCTACAGCGCAAGAATACACTTACTTATTTTCTCCCCACGTCACATTCTCCAGGACCTATTACATTATTATCTCTCACTCCTTGTTACCCAATATCTCCTTAACCTCAATAGAACCCATTGTCTTATCAGACCATGTACTATCATTGGCAAAAGACAAAGGTCCATATCAACTTTGGAACTTCCCTTTTTACTTGTCACACTCTGCTATATTAAGACATCAAATTGAATTAGTTTGGGAAGAATTTAGACTACATAACCTAGCACATCTCAACTCTATCCCCAGTTGTTTCTGCAAACAGCCATGGCAGTAATACGAGGTGAAATCCAGTCAT